>JBBGZY010000903.1:1200000-1895000 GCA_037952925.1 Lithobates clamitans | reverse complement strand
AATGTCAAAAAGGAGGGCTGTCAAAAATCCACAAAAAAATAAAAATTGATTTTCTAAAAAACACCAAAAAAAAAAAAAAAAAGTGATTTTAAAAAACCCCAAAAAAAAAAAAAAGTGATTTTAAAAAACCCCAAAAAAAAAAAAAAAAGTGATTTTAAAAAACCCCAAAAAAAAAAAAAAGTGATTTTAAAAAACCCCAAAAAAAAAAAAAAGTGATGTTAAAAAACCCCAAAAAAAAAAAAAAAAGTGATTTTAAAAAACCCCCCAAAAAAAAAAAAAGTGATTTTAAAAAACCCCCCCAAAAAAAAAAAAAGTGATTTTAAAAAACCCAAAAAAAATTAAAAAAATTAATGTTAAAAAACCAAAAAAAATTAAAAAATTGATTTTAAAACACCAAAAAAAATAAAAAAATTAATGTTAAAAAACCCAAAAAAATTAAAAAATTGATTTTAAAAAACAAAAAATAAAAAATAAAAAACTTGCTTTTAAAAAAAAACAAAACTTGATTTTCAAAAAACAAAGCCTGTTTTTGAAAATCCAAAAGCCCAAAATATTTTTTTGTGGATTAGGTAGAAATATTTAAATATAATTCTATTTTGCTACATCATTAAGATACCATTATATTTTTGTCTATGAACATTTTATACTAAATGCAGAACTGAATGCATACCAACCATTAATAAAAACATCTCCTTTTATAGGATTTTAACAAATGTGTGGTTTGTTATTTCAAGGCTCAGTATCAGTTTGGTTATAATTGTCAAAAAGTTGTTTACAGTGGCAATGGAGCTTATTTAGACATTTTTAAAATTCTAATACAGTTGGCACTACAACTGCTCGACTAACCTAGGAGACAGCCCAAAAGAAAGGCAAGCAATAAATATAATGCCAGATTTCAGCAATATTTTTTTTATTGTCAAAAAATTATATATCCTGGCCCATTGCAATGGCCCCCCTACCCATAAAATAATCAACATATTGCTGTCTAACCTGACGGGAACTTTGGGGGGCCAAGCCAGTACGGACAGTATCCAGGCCTGTAAGGTTGGCTTCTATTTGTCCGGCCTCAGGCCCAACTGTGCCTATATAATTGGCAGAATGCTTATTTAAAAAGTTGTGCAGAATGCAGCATGATAAAATTATAAAATTAAGTTTGTATTCCGCCAAATTAATGGCTGTTTGAAACAGGCGGAACCGGCTGGCCAGAATTCCAAACGCATTCTCAACCACTCTTCTAGCTCTGGCCAGCCGGTAATTAAAAACCCTCCTCTCCGGGGTGAGGGTTCTTTGGGGGAATGGCCTCATGAGGTGCTTGCTCAGAGCGAAGGCTTCATCGGCAATGAAGACAAAGGGGAGTCCTTCCACGTTATCCTCATCAGGTGGCAATCCCAGGCCACCACTCTGGAGACGCTGGCAGAACTCCGTCTGGGCAAATACTCCTCCATCCGACATCCGGCCATTCTTCCCCACGTCCACATATAAAAAATCATAGTGTGCCGACACCACCGCCATTAAAACAATACTGTGGAACCCCTTATAATTAAAATAATATGACCCCGAATGGGGTGGTGGCACAATGTGGACATGTTTCCCATCTATAGCCCCTCCACAATTGGGAAAGTCCCAACGGCTGGCAAAATGGGATGCCACAGTCTGCCATTCCTGTGGCGTTGAAGGAAACTGGGGAATCAAACAAGAAAACCAAAATCAATTAATTTGGAAGCTAACATTGCAAGAAAATTAGACAATTAAAAACATTATTCCCCAGCATCAGTATAACATTCAATAATTTAATTCTTCTGGAATAACTAATATGGAAAAAGGCACACTTATCAGATTGCTCACCCCCTCTGATAGAACATTGATTACATTTTAGGGGGTTGTGAAATCCCCAAAAAAAATTACTTTAACAACACGCAGGAATTTAGGGATAACAAAGGCTACAAGACTGCAGTTGTCGCACTCTGCAGGTGCAGTTGCAAACCAGCTTACAGTAAATGAGGTAATGTCAAAAGGCATTCATGTTGCAAACAGTACACAATCACATGCAAGGGCAATTAATGAAAACACTTTGAGGCTTGCATATGATTTGATGATGGAAATCAGCAGAGCTTCTGCTCATTTACTAAAGCACTGGAACAAATGCACTTGTAGAGTGCACATGCATTTTGCAAAGTGCAACATAGATTTGCTTTAGACAAATCAACACCACAGAACATTCAAGCAAATTTTAACGAGGGTGGGGGTGGGGGGGTTGTGAAATCTAGCTAATTGCTAATTAGCAGCACACTATTTGGAGTGAGTTCAGGTGGGGGGGGGGGTTGTGAAATCTAGCTAATTGCTAATTAGCAGCACACTATTTGGAGTGAGTTCAGGTGGGGGGGGGGGGTTTGTGAAATCTAGCTAATTGCTAATTAGCAGCACACTATTTGGAGTGAGTTCAGGTGGGGGGGGGGGGGTTGTGAAATCTAGCTAATTGCTAATTAGCAGCACACTATTTGGAGTGAGTTCAGGTGGGGGGGGGGGGGTTGTGAAATCTAGCTAATTGCTAATTAGCAGCACACTATTTGGAGTGAGTTCAGGTGGGGGGGGGGTTGTGAAATCTAGCTAATTGCTAATTATAAGCACACTAAATACACTCCAACAAAATACATTCAAAATGAGTAGACTAGGTGGATATGTTCCCATCACTTCATGCTGGGAAGGTTATTGAAGGAAACTATACATGCATGACAAAAAATAGCAGGAAAAAATCCCAGCATGTGTGAGGATAAAAAGGGGACATTCACACTATATTGCAATGATGGGAAGTAGTGTTTGAAGCAAGAAATACATTACATTATCAAAGATTACATAAAAGAACATGTGATGCTAATAAAATAAAAATAGCTTACCTTAATATAGTCCTTCTGCAGGACCTGTATGATGGCAGAACAGGTCTCTGGGATAATGATCCCCAGAGCCTGGGGGGAGATGCCTGTCGAGAACTTAAGGTCCTGCAGGCTTCTCCCTGTGGCCAAATACCGCAAGGTAGCGACCAGCCTCTGCTCCGGAGTGATGGCTTGCCTCATGCAGGTATCCTGCCTGCTGATATAGGGGGTCAGCAAAGCCACCAAACGATCAAAAACGGGGTCCGTCATCCGGAGAAAGTTCCTGAAATCCTCAGGATTATTCTCACGGATCTCACGGAGCAAAGGCATGTGACAGAACTGGTCACGCTGAAGCAACCAATTCTTGGTCCATGAACTCCTCCTCGCCCTGTTCATGGACTGGTCTTGGGCTGAAGAATAAACTACAGCACCAAGCACATACAATGCACGAGCTCTACGACGAGTACGTACAGGTAACATGGCTTCAAAACGGTCGGCTGGTCAGAACGCACTAAACAGAACGCACTGAAGAACAGCAAGGCCTGTGAAGAACGACCTGAAAATCAGGAACGAGCGGCCAATAAAACAAAGATTTCTCAATGCCAACTGACCAAACGCACTGAAAAGCAGATACAAACCTCACAAGCACAGACTGAACAACAGTTAAAACGAACTGAAAAATACGAGTCTCACAAGCGCGAATCGTCTCTCACCAAACTTCTACTAACACGAGATAAACACGAGATTAGCAGAAGGAGCCCAAAGGGTGTCGTACGGGCTATTGAACTTCCGTTTTATAGTCTCGTCGGACTTGGTGTACGTCACAGCGTACTAAACTGGCGTACTTTTGTGTGGTCGTGTGTGTGCAAGTCCGTTCGTAAGAAAGTCTGCCCCAAGTCCGCCGAAGGTACGCCGGAAGTATGTCGGACAGACTGTCCGACTTTTGTAGCTGCAAAGTCCGACCGTGTGTACGCGGCACTAGAGTTTCCTGGACCTGTAGGGTAAAAACGGAGGATATGTCCCTTGAGGCCACAATATAAGCAGAGTCCCATGTTACGCCGGTGTGTGTGTGTTCCTGGGCAGATAAACAGGTGGAGCCTAACTGCATAGGTTCTGCCTCAGACCTGGCACGGGAGGTGGAATAATTAGGTGGCAAGGGAGGTACATAATTTGCAAGAGCTGTATTGAGTTTTGCCTCCTCTGCCATTGGCATCGGTCAATTCTAATGGCTAGACACATAGCCTTCTCCAGTGAGGCTGGGTAGGAAAAGTTGACCATAACGTCCTTAAAAGGCCTATTCCAAACTGGCTGTGGAGAGCTGCATAATTCCAGCCAGCTTCCAGGGCCCACCTGCGAAACTCTTAGCAATACATTTCAGCAGTGTTAGTCCCTTGCTGTAAATTGCAGTAGCAGCACAATCTCGATCATCATATAGCAACCCGAGGGCTTCAAAGAAGACATCTACTGTTAGCAGGGCCGGATGGTTTGGTTCCAGGTTAAAGACCCAAGCCTGGGGGTCACCCTGTAGTATCGAGATAATGATCTGAACCCTCTGATTTTCAGAACCAGACGAGGATGGCTTTAACTTGAAATATAATTTGCAGCTGTTTTTAAAGTTGCAAAACCCCTTTTGGTCACCAGAAAACCGTTTCAGATGATGGAGTATTTTTAGCGGTGGTAGTAGAAGGAAATTGCACCTTGGTGAGCTCTGTGGCCAGGCTAGGAGCAGATAGGTAACATTTCAGATGTGTTGATTATGCAAAGAGTTCAATAAACAAGAGTACATACCATGAGCAGGTCTAAGCAGAGCAGGTCAGTTGGAACTTGTAGTTCACCACTGCAGATGAAGGTAGAGGCTGGCTGGTGCTTGTGGTTCACTGCTGCAGATGTAACAGGAGGTTGGCTGGTGCTTGTGGTTCATCACTGCAGATGAAGGTAGAAGTTGGCTGGTGCTTGTAGTTCACCGCTGCAGATGTAACAGGAGGCTGGCTGGGCAGCCAAGTAGTAATGCTGAGTCTGGCACTACAGTAGAATCAGGCAAAGCGTAGTCTAGACAAATACAGAAATAAGTGCAGCGCTGGATAAATTTACTGTGACAAACTTAAATATAAATTTTTACAAAGGATGCAAATAAAAAATAAATAAGTATAGATACATGATCACAAAATATAAATTGATATAGATGTGTGACCTTGAATTTATATAAAAAAATAAAATAAAGATAAAAATAACATAATTTTCATAAACCCTAGTGTCCGTATATTGTTAAACAATGTGAAGTGATGAAATAGTGACTTCACTACAGATATATATATATGTATATATATATATATGACTTCCACCGCAATATAACGCCCGTCACCTTGAAAAAATTGAAGGCTTACTGGAAAGCCCTTTTAAAAAGGCATAGTGACACCAACACTGGAATCCTTGGGTGCTTCCTCCAACAGGCGAACCTCAGCCGTCATGGAAAGGATATCCCCCTCACAGGTGTCCGAGCAATGCTCCAAAGTGCTCACTTCCATGATAGTGGGTACACATCAGCAGAGTATTCACTTCACAAGAACCATGTACATCCACTGGAAATCTGGGAGAGGCTTAAACCCAGCTGGAAGCTGTCAACTGCAGAGGTAAGGTACGTTCGACCACCGTCAGTGAATGGTGGTCGAACGTCCCTTACCTCTGCAGTCGACAACTTCCAGCTGGGTTCAAGCCTCTCCCAGATTTCCAGTGGATGTACATGGTTCTTATGAAGTGAATACTCTGCTGATGTTTACCCACTATCCTGGAGGTGAGCACTTTAGAGCATTGCTCGGACACCTGTGAGGGGAATATCCTTTCCATGATGGCTGAGGTCCTCTGTTGGAGGTCACTATGCCTTTTTAAAAGGCCTTTCCGGTAAGCCTTAAATCTTTTCGAGGTGACGGGCGTTATATTGAGGTGGAAGTCACATATATACATCTGTAGTGAAGTCACTATTTCATCACTTCACATTGTTTAACAATATACAGACACTAGGGTTTATGAAAATGATGTTATTTTTATCTTTATTTTATTTTTTGATAGAAATTCAAGGTCACACATCTATTTCAATTTATATTTTGTGATCACATATCTATACGTATTTATTTTTTATTTGCATCCTTTATAAATATGTATATTTAAGTTTGTCACTGTAAATTTATCCAGCGCTGCACTTTTTTCTTTATATGTTATATCTGTGCCCCCTATCAGGGTTATAGAATTCAGCTGTACCTTTCAGGGTACCTTTTACAGGTTTCACTTATTTATCACTTCACATCAATTAGATTTCACTTGTTCACCTAGCGCAAATTTTTTCCTTTAGAATTATTTTTGTAGTCTAGACAAGCTGGGCCATACACAGATAGATCAGAGTCCAAACGGTACTGAATCAGAAGCGAGCAAAGCAGGGTCAAAACTAGCGGGGTCATACACGATATATACAGAGCTCATATCAGCTGGGTCAAGCAGGATCACACAAAGGTAACAACGCTATCACGAGCACTGGTGGTATGCTGATACAGGTGTCTTAAAAGTGAGCTGGTCAATCACTGTTGTATCCCTGGCAAATGCTGTGTCAGGTGAGTTTTGCTTTAAGGGATCCTAGTACTGACACCTGTGAGTTAGACTATTCTAGACTGGTATTACTTGCTTTACTCCTGTGTGCTGTCTTTTAGAAAACTTCTCAGAGGAAGAGCTGCATGGTTCACAGAAGGCATAGCTACTTTACCTGTTATTTTATGCTAAAAAAGCATTGTCTTTGAAATGCAAAGAGGTAGACCCTCCCACCATCCAATTTTGGGCAGATCTTATCAATAGGGTTCTTCCTCTATATAAGATGACATACTGTATCTGTCCAGAGGCTGCTGAAATCAATTTTATAACATTTGGTCAGGGTGGGCATCAAGAGTGTTCACTAATGTGGAGGAATGAATGCCAAAGTGTGTGCATATTTTGTAACAGAATGTGCTTCTGAAGAATTTTTTTTTCATGTATACTAAAAGTCTTCTTGTTCTTCACTTTATATGGGTTTTATATGACAACTGCAGCTCCCATGCCATGTATTCAGAATGCCTACTACTGAAAATATTACTATACAGTATGTGTTTTAAGTTTTCGGCACAAGTTGTGCTACTCTGCTGTATAGTCTGAACTACATTTTTTTTTCCTTTTGAACTACATCTTCTTGACATGACATGTAATGCTGTTGGTTGAATATCTGCTCTTATGTACTCTGTGCTGAAGATATTACGTTTACATTTGTGTCACTGTATTGGCATTTATGCCTATATTTTTTCTTGTCTTGTACAATTGAAAATTGTTCAATAAAAATTGCCCGTTAAAAAGCATAAGCTGTTTTTATGAAACCTTTCTTTAGTAACCACTATATTGTTTGTTATTTTACTAATGTAAAGGGATGGGAGAACGGTTCGGCCCGAGCATAAGTTCGGCCCGAACTTTCGTTGTTCAAAAGTTTGGTGAACATCCGAACAAACGGGTGGTTTTACCATTTGTTCGGCCCCCCGAACCGACCACAATGTATTGTGGTGCTGAACAGTGCATTGCAAGCCCTGATTGGCTGGAGCGGTGAAAGCTTGTCAGCGTCATGATTAGACACTGTTATCATGACTTTATCCAATCATGGCTCATTCCTGCCCCACAGTATAAAAGTATTCTTTCAATGGCAGCCATTTTCAGTGTGCTTTAGGCGTGGAGAGAGATAGAACAGGGCTCTATTCAGTGCTATTAGTTAGTTAGTGTGCTATACTGTGCTATTTTGCTTCAATTGTCAGTGTAGAATATTAGTTTAGTGTCAGTCTAGGGATAGTGTGAGTGTAGTGAGGAGGACCATCATTCAGCTTTGCATAATGTGCAGCTAGAGTAGGGACAGCTTGGATAGTTTCACTGTAGTGTAGTGAGACCATGTCGTTCATACATACATTAGTGTAGAGTAGGGACAGCTCAGATAGTTTCAGTGTAGTGTAGAATATTAGTTTAGTGTCAGTCTAGGGATAGTGTGAGTGTAGTGAGGAGGACCATCATTCAGCTTTGCATAATGTGCAGCTAGAGTAGGGACAGCTTGGATAGTTTCACTGTAGTGTAGTGAGACCATGTCGTTCATACATACATTAGTGTAGAGTAGGGACAGCTCAGATAGTTTCAGTGTAGTGTAGTGAAACCATGTCAGTAATCTTGACATTGGTGTATAGCTAGAGTAGGGACAGTTCAGATAGCGTCAGTCTAGTGACGGTTGAACACCATCTATTTGATTGCGTTACTGCTAGTTTAATGCCATTTACTTTTGTGTGCATTACTGCTAGTTTAACGCCATTTACTTCTGTGTGCGTTACTGCCAGTTTAACACCATTTACTTCCGTGTGCCAGTTTAACACCATATAGTTTTGTGTGTTACTGCCAGTTTAACACCATTTACTTCTGTATGCGTTACTGCTTGTTTAACGTCATATAGTTCTGTGAGCGTTACTGCCAGTTTAATGCCATATAGTTTTGTGCGTTACTGCCAGTTTAATGCCATGTAGTTTTTTTAAATCAAATTAAAGTGCACCAAACACTACTTTACATAGATTAAAGTGCATCTACATACAGATTTCCACTTCTTCTTTACATTTGCTTATAAGCACTAGGGATGAGCTTCGTGTTCGTGTCGAACCCATGTTCGACTCGAACATCGTCTGTTCGCCCATTCGCCGAATTGCGACTGATATGGGACGTTCGCACCAAATTCGTGTGGTGCGTCATGGCCCATAATTCACTGCAGCATCGCAGTGCATTGCTGGCTGATGATTGGCCAAGCATGCACTATGTCACAGTGCCGTCAGTAGAGAAAGCTGTAATTGGCCAAAGCCGGGGTGGCTTTGGCCAATTATGGCTCAGGGGGTTTAGAACACGCCCCACACTATATAAGGCCGCCTGCACGGTGGCCCTGTGTAGTGTGTTCCGGCGTGCTTAGAGAGAGAGAGAGACAGTGTCATTTCATTTGAGTTAGCTAGATTAGGCAGGACAGTCAGTGAGTTAGCTGCACTTACAGTGTATTGTGTATATATATGCATCCCAGGTGTATATATATATATATATATATATATATATATATATATATATATATATATATATATATACACTGTATTCAGTTTAGCTAGATCCGCTCCTGTTATCTTCCTACTGACAGGCAGGCTTGTCTTGTTATGGTATTTACCGCTACCTGAAGAAAATTGCTGGTGGTCTTTTGATCCTATTAGTACCACAGTCAGGCAGATAGACAATTTACAGTTAGTGTAGTGCGTCCTCCTCACAGTGTTCAGTTAAAGCTACAAGTTAGTTTAGTGTGACCTCTGCACAGTGTTCAGCTAAAACTACAAGTTAGTGTAGTGCGACCTCCTCACAGTGTTCAGCTAAAGCTACAAGTTAGTTTAGTGTGACCTCTGCACAGTGTTCACCTAAAGCTACAAGTTAGGGTAGTGTGTCCTCCTCACAGTGTTCAGTTAAAGCTACAAGTTAGTTTAGTGTGACCTCTGCATAGTGTTCAGATAAAGCTACAATTTAGGGTAGTGCGTCCTCCTCACAGTGTTCACCTAAAGCTACAAGTTAGTTTAGTGTGACCTCTGCACAGTGTTCAGCTAACGCTACAAGTTAGTGTAGTGCGTCCTCCTCACAGTGTTCAGCTAAAACTACAAGTTAGTGTAGTGCAACCTCTGCACAGTGTTCAGCTAAAGCTACAAGTTAGTTTAGTGCATCCTCTGAACAGTGTTCAGCTAAAGCTACAAGTTAGTGTAGTGCGTCCTCCTCACAGTGTTCAGCTTAAACTACAAGTTAGTTTTTTGCGAACTCTGCACAGTGTTCAGCTAAAACTACAAGTTAGTGTAGTGCGACCTCTGCACAGTGTTCAGCTAAAGCTACAAGTTAGTGTAGTGCGTCCTCTGAACAGTGTTCAGCTAAAACTACAAATTAGTGGAGTGCGACCTCTGCACAGTGTTCAGCTAAAGCTACAAGTTAGTGTAGTGCATCCTCCTCACAGTGTTCAGCTAAAACTACAAGTTAGTGTAGTGCGATCTCTGCACAGTGTTCAGCTAAAGCTACAAGTTAGTGTAGTGCATCCTCTGAACAGTGTTCAGCTAAAGCTACAAGTTAGTGTAGTGCGTCCTTCTCACAGTGTTCAGCTAAAACTACAAGTTAGTTTTTTGCAAGCTCTGCACAGTGTTCAGCTAAAACTACCTGTAGAAGGTTGGTGGTGTTTTCCTGATCCTATCACTACCGCAGGCAGCTAAATAAGCTACAAGTTATTTTTTTGCGAGCTCTGCACAGTGTTCAGCTAAAGCTACCTGTAGAAGGTTGGTTGTGTTTTCCTGATCCTATCACTACCGCAGGCAGCTAAATAAGCTACAAGTTAGTTTTTTGCGAGCTCTGCACAGTGTTCAGCTAAAGCTACCTGTAGAAGGTTGGTGGTGTTTTCCTGATCCTATCACTACCGCAGGCAGCTAAATAAGCTACAAGTTAGTTTTTTGCGAGCTCTGCACAGTGTTCACCTAAAGCTACCTGTAGAAGGTTGGTGGTGTTTTCCTGATCCTATCACTACCGCAGGCAGCTAAATAAGCTACAAGTTAGTTTTTTGCGAGCTCTGCACAGGGTTCACCTAAAGCTACCTGTAGAAGGTTGGTGGTGTTTTCCTGATCCTATCACTACCACAGGCAGCTAAATAAGCTACAAGTTAGTTTTTTGCGAGCTCTGCACAGTGTTCAGCTAAAGCTACCTGTAGAAGGTTGGTGGTGTTTTCCTGATCCTATCACTACCGCAGGCAGCTAAATAAGCTACAAGTTAGTTTTTTGCGAGCTCTGCACAGTGTTCAGCTAAAGCTACCTGTAGAAGGTTGGTGGTGTATTCCTGATCCTATCACTACAGCAGGCAGCTAATTAAACTACAAGTTAGTTTTTTGCGAGCTCTGCACAGTGTTCACCTAAAGCTACCTGTAGAAGTTTGGTTGTGTTTTCCTGATCCTATCACTACTGCAGGCAGCTAAATAAGCTACAAGTTAGTTTTTTGCGAGCTCTGCACAGTGTTCAGCTAAAGCTACCTGTAGAAGGTTGGTGGTGTTCTCATACTACAGGCAGGCAGTTGATTTTGATATATATATATATATATATATATATATATATATATATATATATATATATATATATATATCCAAGCTTAGTGCAGCTACAGCCTATTAGTATGTCTGGAATGCCAACAAGGAGAGGCAGACAGTCACAAGTCAATAAAAGAGGGCAAGCAGGCTCTGTGTCTAGAGGCAACAGTGCTGGTCATGGATACGGTGCATCCTCATCAGCACGTGGCCGTAGGACACGCTTGGCCTTTTTTTCGGCAGTTGGCCATGTTAAGCCGCAACATGCGGAAGACTTGGTCGAGTGGATGACCAAGCCGTCCTCATCCTCCTCATCCTCTCTCACTCATGCTCAGGGTACTTTGTCTGGCAAAGCATCTGCCAACACGGCCTCTTCCCTCCGCTCAATGGCATCAGTGACTCCTTCCCTAGCCCCACCTTGTCCTCCTGAGGAGTCCCTCGAACTGTTTGACCACAGTGTTGGGTATATGCTACAGGAAGATGCCCAGCATTTAGAAGGCTCTGATGATGATACTGAGCTAGACAAAGGCAGTAACGTGAGCACGGACAGAGGGGGTGCCCAAGAAGGAAAGCAATCTGGCAGTCATGCTCCCCCTGCTGCAGCATACTGCCAGGTTTGCTCCAGTGATGAGGAGGGAGGGGATGATGAGGTCACTGACTCAATGTGGTTGCCTGATAGGAGAGAGGAGGAGGAGGAGGCACATCACCAACAAGACAGGATGCCCTCCAGGGGCCAGCCTAAGGGGAGCACACTGACTGCATCACACCCCAAAGCTCCACATGTGCAGGGCACTGCTGTCTCTGCGCGTTATTCCAAAAGTTCTTTGGTGTGGGCCTTTTTTGAGACAAGTGCATCAGATCGCACCACTGCTATTTGCAACATATGTCTCAAACGTATCTCGCCTGGCCAAAACATCTCCCGCTTGGGCACCACATGCTTGACCAGACATATGTTGACCTACCATGCAGTTCATTGGGAAGCGTATCTAAAAGACCCACACCAATGAACAAAGAGGACCTCTCCTTGCTCCTCATCAGCTGAGATCTCCAACCCCACTATACCTTCAGTCCTCTCTGAGACCTGCACTGAGAGGAATGAAGGTGTAGAATTAGGTGTGTCACAGCCAAGTACTTGTGGGCAATCTGCTTTTGGTACACCGACGTCAGATTGTACCAGGCAAATTTCTCTGCCCCAGCTGCTGCACATGCCCAGCGGTTGAATGCTAGCTTGACAAAATTGCTAGCACTTCAACTGCTGCCTTTTCAGTTGGTAGACTCTACCCCCTTCCGTGAGTTTGTGGAATGTGCGGTTCATCAGTGGCAGGTACCCAAACGCCACTTTTTCTCACGGAAGGCGATTCCGGCTCTCTACCGGCATGTGGAAGGCAATGTCCATGCCTCGCTGGACAGGGCGGTCAGCGGTAAGGTGCATATTACCGCTCAATCATGGTCCAGCAGGCATGGACAGGGACGTTACCTAAGTTTCACCACGCATTGGGTGACTCTGCTGGCAGCTGGGAAGGATGCAGGACAAGGTGCAGTAGTGCTGGTGGTTGTTCCGCCACCACGCCTCCAAAATGCCACTACTAATGATTGTGACACACCTCTCTCCTCCACCCCCTCCTCTTCTTCTTCCTCCATGGCCTCTTCCTGTGCTTTGTCCTCGGAACCAGTGGTGCTCCGTAGCCGTTCAAGGGGCTATGCAAGTATGCAGGCCAAAAGATGCCATGCGGTGCTTGAGCTGGTGTGCTTGGGGGACAGGAGCCACACGGGGCAGAGGTTCTGTCAGCTCTGCAGGGGCAGGTTCAGAGGTGGTTGATGCCACCCCAACTCAAGGCAGGAATGGTGGTTTGCAACAATGGCACCAACCTCCGCTCTGCCCTCCGACAGGGACAAATGACCCATGTGCCCTGTTTGGCTCACGTCCTTAACTTGGTGGTGCAGCGGTTCTTGGGTAGGTACCCGGGATTACAGGATGTCCTGAGGCAGGCCAGGAAAGTCTGTGTGCATTTCTGTCGATCATATAATGCCAGTGCTCGGCTGGTAGACCTCCAAAAGGAGTTTAACCTGCCCAAGAACCGCCTAATCTGTGACATGCACACCAGGTGGAACTCAATGTTGGCCATGCAGCAGTGGCTGCACACACAGCAGAGGGCCATCAATGAGTACCTGTGTGAAAATGGCACCAGGACGGGGTCAGGGGAGCTTGTTTTTTTTCCCCACGCCAGTGGGCCATGATCAGGGATGCATGCACTGTCCTGTCACCATTTGAGGAGGCCACGAGGATGGTGAGAAGTGACAGTGTCCCCATTGTCCACCTGTTTGAGCACACGCTGTGTGGAATAATGGACAGGGCACTTGAGGCAGAACAGAGGCAGGAAGAGGAGGACTTCCTTAGCTCTCAAGGCCCCCTTTATCCAGACAGTGTTCCTACGTGCCCGCTGATCACACAGGAAGACGAGGAAGAGGAGGAGGATTGTATCAGTATGGAGGTGGAGCCTGGCACTCCACATCAGCAGCAGTCTTTAAGGGATCAGTCCCAAGAAACACATGGACTTGTACGTGGCTGGGAGGAGGTGGCTGTGGACCATGTCGTCCTTAGTGACCAAGAGGACTCCGGACCGAATGCCTCAGCAAACCTACGCTGCATGGCCTCCCTGATCCTGTAAAGCCTGCGTAAGGATCCTCGTATTCGTGGTATCAAGGAGAAGGACCAATACTGGCTGGCAACCCTCCTTGATCCACGTTACAAGGATAAGGTTGCGGACCTTATCTTGCCATTGCAGAGGGAGCAGAGGATGAAACATCTTCAGGAGGCCTTGCAGAAAGGTCTGTGCAACGCGTTCCCAGAGACTTGGAGGTTACAAACTCCTGTTTCTGGACAACGTGTTGCTGAGGCTTTGGTGAGTCAAAGAAGGAGTGGTGGAGAAGGTGGCCGTCTGACCGATGTATTCAGACAATTTTTTAGTCTGCAGCCCCAAGGTATGATCGGTTCCAGCAACCATCGCCAGCGTCTGTTTTACATGGTGCAGGAATACCTAGGGGCAAGATCTGACCTGGACACCTTTCCCACCGAAAATCCTCTGGGTTACTGGGTCTTGAGGATGGATCACTGGCCAGAGCTTGCACAGTATGTAATTGAGCTACTGGCCTTTCCTGCATCCAGCGTTCTTTCGGAACGCACATTCAGTGCTGCTGAAGGCTTTGTAACCGATCACAGGGTGCGTCTGTAGAAACGACTCGGTCGATCGACTGACCTTCATAAAAATGAATCAGTCTTGGATCACCACCAGCTACCAAGCACATGATGCTGATGTAACCGAATATTTTTTTTTTAAATCTCAGATCCCTTCAAAGACTGCATATGCTGATGCTGTGTGACTATCCTGAGTAATTATCCTCTTCCTCCTCAATAATCAGGCTGATAGCTTGTAAGAACATTTTTGGTTCTGGGCGCCGCCACCAGTGCCTAAGGCCCAATTTTTCAGCCCCTGTTTAACAGGGGCGTGTAATTACAATTTTTGATGCAATACTTTGCAGCAGGGCTCGTTTCTGCATTCCAACTAGAGTATCTGTGAGGTGTTGCAGTGTTGTGGCACCAGCACCAGTGCCTAAGGCCCAATTTTTCAGCCCCTGTTAAACAGGGGCGTGTAATTAGAATTTTTGATGCACTACTTTGCAGCAGGGCTCCTTCCTGCATTCCAACTAGAGTATCTGTGAGGGGTTGCAGTGTTGTGGCACCAGCACCAGTGCCTAAGGCCCAATTTTTCAGCCCCTGTTTAACAGGGGCGTGTAATTAGAATTTTTGATGCACTACTTTGCAGCAGGGCTCCTTCCTGCATTCCAACTAGAGTATCTGTGAGGGGTTGCAGTGTTGTGGCACCAGCACCAGTGCCTAAGGCCCAATTTTTCATCCCCTGTTTAACAGGGGCGTGTAATTACAATTTTTGATGCAATACTTTGCAGCAGTGCTCGTTCCTGCATTCCAACTAGAGTATCTGTGAGGGGTTGCAGTGTTGTAGCACCAGCACCAGTGCCTAAGGCCTAATTTTTTAGCCCCTGTTTAACAGGGGCGTGTAATTACAATTTTTGATGCAATACTTTGCAGCAGGGCTCGTTCCTGCGTTCCAACTGGAGTATCTGTGAGGGGTTGCAGTGTTGTGGCACCAGCACTAGTGCCTTAGGCCTAATTTTTCAGCCGTGATATAGAAGAGAAGCTGCGCTGACCCCAAAACAAATATATGTGAACAATGTAGTGAATAGCAGCTAGCACACAAACAAACCAAGTTGCATCGAATGTAAATAACACAAGTGCAGCGCTAAATCAAAACTAAAAATGTGTATATAACAAAAATAAATCTGTGGCTAAAGCAACTATAAATAGTGTGAATCAACACAATAGAAAACCTGTGGAGTATAAATGAATGTCTATAATGCAATGTGCTAAGCTCTGCAACCAGAGTCCATAAATATAAATGGAAGAAGTCTTCTCAAACAGAGGGGGTGCTTGGACACAGGGTGTTGACTGAAGACTGGAATGCACAGCAACCATAGGCAACACATCATAGACATCTAGAGTCAGGTACTCTTACCGGATCTTGTAGGACATATCTGCCATATAGCAGTACATCTGTCAGAGCTTGTGGAGGTGGCCTCCCGTAATATACGCCCAGATGTTATCCCTTCAGTCATGATCTCCGATAGGCAGGGTTGTCACTTGGGTCAGGATCACCGATAACCAGGATCGTCACAGGTGGGGGTTGTCAGCTCACTCGCACACTCTCCGGTTCCAGGTCCAAAGGGTCAGAAGGAATCAATAATGGATGAAGTCATGGAGAAAAAAGAAAAAAAAGGGGCTCCACATGGTGTAGGTCAAAAAATAAAGGGATTTTATTGGATAAAAGCCTTACAAAGTAAAAAGTGATCACTGAGTAAAATGGTGGCAACGTGGGAAGCTAAATTTTTTTTTTTATATTTTAAGGTAACCCCTCACATCCAAATATGGGTATTCTGAATGCTGCACCGCCCTTTATTCAAAGATACCGCCACTGCCCCACTAAATGACGTGTAACTAGATCCAAATGTGATTAAGTGAATAATCTCCTAAATAATATGAAAATATATATGAAGAGAGCTGCCCCTTTAAAACAACTACATATAAATATTATTTGATCTCATATATCTGTTCATCCATACAATCCTACCTCCAGATATATAAGAAAAAATAAGAGGCGCTCACACCCCCCAAGTGATGAACAATTAAGTAAACTTCAACTTTACTGAATGTTACAGACTAAAATCTGGCACATGCATTAACACGTGAACCTAATCACATCCACAGTGATTGCACACCCAATCTATAACCATACACAGATCATTTCACCATGTGTTAAAAGTGAAAAAATATATATACCATTGGTGTACTATAATAATTCATATAGTGTAATAAAAAAACATATAATGTATATAAAAGTCCAAAAAATGTAAATAAAAATGTAAAAATGTAAATAAAAATCAGTCTAAAATCATGTGACAAAAAATAGTGATAAAAAATGTGACAGAAAAATCTTTGATAAAATGCTGAAATCTTGATAAGTGAATGACCTCCACGTGTCTTCCACCTCACCACCGTGAAACGTGAATCCACTCCCAATAGAAACACACTCACCGCTTCCTATTGCCAGCACTCTCATGCATGGCAAAAAACGTTTGTTTACCACACTCCAGGGTAATCAGATATATAGGATATCCCACAGTGTTTGATAAATCGGTCCACATGAAAAATAATTAAAGTGCTCATATAGTGTAAACCAGCACGGCAAGATAATTAAAACCACTACAATCTTCCAGAAAATCACTCACATTTTAAAAGATTCAAAACAGCAGCAAATACAGTGTAGCTCACAGCAACTTCAACAATCAGTAGATGAACTCAAAACACTAATGGTCATGGCGGACCCGAGGTGTGTTAGTGCCTGGACTTCCAATCTCACCCCCTTCCTCGATAGTATGCTGTGTAATCAAATCACCCTTCCTCCAGTGCGGCTTTCAGCGTTGCTCATCACATCTCACAGCCACGCCCCCAACATGTTTCGTCATAGATTTGACTTATTCATGGGATTGGCTGTATAGGCTGCCACTCATCCCTTATATCTCCTCCTAACTAGCATCCCATAGGCTAATTAGTCCGCATGCGCACACCTCGTGTCTCCGCTCTAATGATTCACCACTGTTCAGAGACTACGAAGCGCCGCTAATCAGAGATGAGAGCTGCCTTGGAAATGATTCGGACTGATTGCAACATGTATATCACATAGATGGCTTGTCCCCAATTATACCTACATAACAGTAAAATGGTTCAAGCGTGGAACTGTCATGCCTGCACCTATGATGTAATCTCATTCCTGTAGCAAACAAAACACTTCCTTATTCCAATATGCAGTTACCAGTGACATACTTATTCTATAGTTTCCGCATTAATTACTGCAATAATCCACATATGGATACGTAAGATTGGATCCCATACTACTCCAAAATCATGCTCCAAACTGTGGATACCTTAAAACTAACATAATCCGTTTAAAAATGTATAAAAACCAATAAAAATCCCTTCAATCTCAGTGAAATACTTGATGACTCTTTACATGGCGAGAATCTTTCTTATTATATTTTAACTTCATTCTATATATATTACGACCTAATATTAAAAATTACTATATAATTATATGTAATTTTATCCATATAGGGGAACTAACTCATTAAGCTGCCAAGGAAGAGTGTCAACACCCCTATTCATTATCGCCTCTCTTTCTATTCTCCTACTTGTTTAAGGTATCACTCCAAGAATAAACCCATTCTCTCTCTCACTATTTAGGGCTAGTTCTACTCTCAGGTGTACCCATATATTATACCCACAGTTACCAGCGGTGTAAAAATACATAAAGATACCATCGGCCTTCACCCAGGGATTTCTCTCATCTAGGTTACAGGAACATCTCAAATATTATTAAAACTACTCATATGTGCATATATATACCTTACCATAATGATTTCTTAACCATCAGAAAAAACTACTATTGATCCCCCTATCTCTAAATTAAAAATGATTTATAAAACAATTCAAGTCCAACTCTATGTTTAACCCCCTAGAAGTTAAACTTTTTAATAAAAAGATCCAGCGAGTTTCCCTCTGGGAAAGATCTCTAACTCTATTGGACCCTCTCCATGACGGGTGGACCACATCAATTCCGCAAAACTGTAACAAGGAGGGATCCTTCTGATGCTTTTCTTTAAAATGCAGGGAGACACTGTGGTACTTATAACCGTTCTTAATATTGGTTAGATGTTCTGAGATTCTGATCCTCAAAAGTCTTTTGGTCCTCCCCACATAAAGTAGGCCACATGGGCACCACATCAGATATACAACATGTGAGGAGTTACAAGAGCTAAATTCCTTGATTTCAAAGGATTCTCCTTCTCTATTGGTCACACTTGTCACCCCTCTGTAACTTACTTTTACGGTTCTGCAGCAGATGCATCTCCTGCAGCAATAAAAACCCCTAAAGTCCAGTCTCAGGTTATTCTGCCCTGGCGGGTCAAGAATTTTCTTAACCATATGGTCACCAAAACTCGGAGCCCTCCTATAAATACATTTCGGTTGGTTCGGCAATATTTCTCCTAAGTGTCTATCCTTGCACAAAATATGCCAATGCTTCTTAAATATACCTTCAATCTCTCTATATTGGCAATGATAACCTGAGATGAACCCCAACTGATGTTGGTTATCATTTGATTGAGGAACATTTCTCTTCTCAAAGCATTGTTCCCTCGGTGTTTGTGCCACTTTCTGAATGATCTTATTCAATACATCAGTATCATATCCCTTTTGTATAAATTTATTTTTAGGATCCCTGCCTGCTCATAAAAATCATCTATCTGTGTACAATTACGATGTACTCGTAACATCTGCCCCTTCGGGATGTTTTTTATCCACGCTGGGTGATGATCACTTATTGACAAATAGCTATTACGATCTGTCGGTTTGAAAAAAACTTTTGTTTTTAATATGTCCAAACATCTCTCTATTGTTACATCCAAGAAGTTGACCGTATTATTACTGATCTGATATTCTAATCTAATATTGTTGGGGTTATTTTTTAGTTCCTGTAAGAATTCAATCACAGATTCCTCCGTGCCCTCCCAGATAAATAGGAGGTCATCAATAAATCTCTGGTAAAATAAAAGTTGAGGCCTCCTGTGACTGAACACCTTCCTGTCCTCCCACTCAGCCATAAACAGGTTGGCGAGGCTGGGAGCATATTTCCATTGACCATTAAAAATTTTAAAAATTGACCATTACACCAAAAATAATTATGGGACATGCAAAAATCCAATACATGTCCCAAAAATTGTTTCTGCACAGCTGGAATGTCATCCCTTTTACTTAGCGCCCAATTCAGGGCTAGAGATACATCCTCATGTTGTATAATGATATACAAGGAGGCTACATCTGCCGTTACCAGATATACCAAAGATGAGGTGTCCAGCTTAACATCCTTAAGTAATGTTAATAGATCTCCCGTATCTTTCAAATACGCTCTAGTGGCCTAACGCTAGGCTGGAGGAATTTATCCAAGTACTCCCCCAGTCTGGCTGTGACAGACCCAATACCATTGACGATAGGGCGAGGTGGCGGACACTGCGTGCTCTTGTGTATTTTTGGCAGAGTGTAGATAACTGGGATTCTGCAAGCACTTGGGATGAGATACCTTTTTTCTTTTAGATTTAACGCATCCATTCTATAACCCCATTTCGCCAAGACTGTCAACTGAGTTTTGTATGCCTCTGTATGATCAGAAGACAGTCTTCTATAAGTGGATCTATCCCCAACGAGTTCCAAGAGTTGCTTGAGATAAAATGACTTATCTAACAATACCACCCCTCCACCTTTATCGGCGGGTCGTACTATTAAGTCCTTCTTCTCTTCCAAAGACCTAATCCCTTCTCTGATATAGTATGGGTTGACTCCCTTATGTGGAGTAAGTTCCTCAATGTCATTTAGTACCAAACATTTGAATACTTCTATAAAATGGTTGCTCGGATTTTGGGGGTTAATAGTGGGGGAGAGAATGGGTTTATTCTTGGAGTGATACCTTAAACAAGTAGGAGAATAGAAAGGGAGGTGATAGTGAATAGGGGTGTTGACACTCTCCCTTGGCAGCTTAATGAGTTAGTTCCCCTATATGGATAAAATTCCATATAATTATATAGTAATTTTTAATATTAGGTCGTAATATATATAGAATGAAGTTAAAATATAATAAGAAAGATTCTCACCATGTAAAGAGTCATCAAGTATTTCACTGAGATTGAAGGGATTTTTATTGTTTTTTATACATTTTTAAACTGATTATGTTAGTTTTAAGGTATCCACAGTTTGGAGCATGATTTTGGAGTAGTATGGGATCCAATCTTACGTATCCATATGTGGATTATTGCAGTAATTAATGCGGAAACTATAGAATAAGTATGTCACTGGTAACTGCATATTGGAATAAGGAAGTGTTTTGTTTGCTACAGGAATGAGATTACATCATAGGTGCAGGCATGACAGTTCCACGCTTGAACCATTGTACTGTTATGTAGGTATAATTGGGGACAAGCCATTTATGTGATATACATGTTGCAATCAGTCCGAATCATTTCCAAGGCAGCCCTCATCTCTGATTAGCGGCGCTTCGTAGTCTCTGAACAGTGGTGAATCATTAGAGTGGAGACACAAGGTGTGTGCATGCGGACTAATTAGCCTATGGGACGCTAGTTAGGAGGAGATATAAGGGATGAGTGGCAGCCTATACAGCCAATCCCATGAATAAGTCAAATCTATGACGAAACATGTTGGGGGCGTGGCTGTGAGATGTGACGAGCAACACTGAAAGCCGCACTGGAGGAAGGTTGATTTGATTACACGGCATACTTTCGAGGAAGGGGGTGAGATTGGAAGTCCAGGCACTAACACACCTCGGGTCCGCCGTGACCATTAGTGTTTTGAGTTCATCCACTGATTGTTGAAGTTGCTGTGAGCTACACTGTATTTGCTGCTGTTTTGAATCTTTTAAAATGTGAGTGATTTTCTGGAAGATTGTAGTGGTTTTAATAATCTTGCCCTGCTGGTTTACACTATGTGAGCACTTTAATTATTTTTCATGTGGACCGATTTATCAAACACTGTGGGATATCCTATATATCTGATTACCCTGGAGTGTGGTAAACAAGCGTTTTTTGCCGTGCATGAGAGTGCTGGCAATAGGAATCGGTGAGTGTGTTTCTATTGGGAGTGGATTCACGTTTCACGGTGGTGATGTGGAAGACACGTGGAGGTCATTCACTTATCAAGATTTCAGCATTTTATCAAAGATTTTTCTGTCACATTTTTTATCACTATTTTTTGTCACATGATTTTGGACTGATTTTTATTTACATTTTTACATTTTTATTTACATTTTTATTTACATTTTATGGGCTTTTATATACATTATATGGTTTTTTATTACACTATATGAATTATTATAGTACACCAATGGTATATATATTTTTTCACTTTTAACACATGGTGAAATGATCTGTGTATGGTTATAGATTGGGTGTGCAATCACTGTGGATGTGATTAGGTTTACGTGTTAATGCATGTGCCAGATTTTAGTCTGTAACATTCAGTAAAGTTGAAGTTCACTTAATTGTTCATTAATATTTATAACGCCTCACATCCCACCATTCTACTTGTACTCTCACACTTACATACTTATAACTACCATCCCTTCTCTACTTCCTACCTCCCATATACCTTCCTTTCTTCACCCAAATATCAATCCCTAGGGATGAGCTGAACACTCTCCTGTTCGGTTCGCAGCAGAAAATGCGAACAGGCAAAAAATTCTGCAGAACACACAAACACCATTAAAGTCTATGGGACACGAACATGAATAATGCTCATTTTAAAGGCTTTAAATGCAAGTTATTGTCATAAAAAGTGTTTGGGGACCTGTGTCCTGCCCCAGGGGACATGTATCGTAAACGGGTGACCCCGCCCCCCTCTGATGCCATTGGAAAGTCCCTGTGGTGTCAGGGGGGGTGGGGTCACCCAGGTACGTCACAGGGTGGCCCCGCCCTCAGTTATATAAGAACTGTTAAAGGCGATGAAGTGTCACATGGCGGGAGCCTCCCACAGAGGCGGATCGGTGGCAGATTTTTTTTTCTTTTTTTGGTCCGTCGGCGGAGCGATATAAGATGAATGGATATTGTGGGACATTTTTATTTTTTTATTTTTTATTAAAGGACTTGTCCCAAGCTGTGTCTTGTTTTTTTTGGCACTTTTTTGTGTAATGTTAGGGGTATTTCTACCCCGTTACCATTTCACAAGGGGGGAGGTCGTCGGGATCTAGGGGTCCCCTTGTTAAAGGAGGCTTCAAGATTCCGATAACCCCCTCACCCACAGACCCCCACAACCACCGGGCAAGGGTTGTGGGATGAGGCCCTTGTCCCCACCAACATGGGGACAAGGTGCTTTAGGGGGGCTACCCATGTTGAGGGCATGTGGCCTGTTACAGTTCAGGAGGGGGTGGTCTCTCGTCCCCCCCTCTTTTCCTGTGGCCTGCCAGGTTGCGTGCTCAGATAAGGGTCTGGTATGGATTTTGGCGGGACCCCATGCCATTTTTTTATTTTGGCGCAGGGTTCCCCTTAAAATCCATATCAGACCCGAAGGGCCTGGTATGGATTTTAGAGGGGCCCCCACACTTTTGGGGGGGACCCTTGCACCATTTAAAAAAAAAAATTATCGCAGGGTTCCCCTTAATTTCCATATCAGACCCGAAGGGCCTGGTATGGATTTTAGAGGGGCCCCCACGCTTTTCTTTTTTAAATTTTGGTTCGGGGTTCCCCTTAATATGCATACCAGACCCAAAGGGCCTGGTAAAGGATAGGCGGGGAGGGATCCCATGCTCTTTTTTTCAATGAGTTTTATCTATATTGCCGAGACCCGACAATTCATTACAGCCGCGATCAGTTTTTAATGACAATTTTTCCTTTAGAAATGTAATTTTGCTGTGCTGTGGTACAGTTCTAAACACGGGAAAAATGCGCCACTTTAAGGGCATACTATAGACACCCCCCAGGCACGATATTTAAAGGAATATTTCATTTTTATTGTTTGTTTATTGTTGTGCTCCCGAAGAAACGGCCATTTAAAAAAAAAAATTTGCATTGATACATGTCCCCCGGGCCAGGACCCAGGTCCCCAAACACTTTTTACGACAATAACTTGCATATAAGCCTTTAAAATGAGCACTTTTGATTTTTCATGTTAGTGTCCCATAAACTTTAACGTGTTTTCCAGCATCTTTCGAATTTGCCCCGAACACCGCATATTGTTCGGCGTTCGCAGAACATCCAAACAACCAAAGTTTGGCACAAACATATGCTTGGGCCGAACCGTTCGCTCATCCCTATCAGTCCCAATATATCCCCTCTCCTTCACCAGTTCCCATCCGGCCTATAATCAACTTTTGGCCAGGCGGGACCTTCATTGTTCCGGGAAAGAAAGATTTATTTTTAAAATCTTATAACAGAATCAAAGAAAACAGTTTTTTTTAAATGTTTCAGTCTTGTTTCATTTATTTAGCCTCTCAGCAGCCGGGCCTTAAGGGGTTGAATATTTGTGTAGCGCAAATAGAGCTGTGCCGAGAGCACACACCTTGAACAATCCCAGCACAGTGACTGGCAGCTCACAAAAAGCTCACAAAAAGCTCCTGATCACTTCTTACGATCGGGGGTTTTCTGATCAGGTGACAGCCCTGACAGCTAAACAGCTGGGAGCCGGTGCCAAGGGGTCAAATACCATCAAAAGAATGCACTATTTGTGTTAAAAAAATGATAAAGTGTTTCATGACTGCAATATTGTCATTCAAAGTGTGACAGAGCTAAAGCTGAATATTGGCCTGGGCAGTAAAGTGCCCTGTGCAGTATTGAAGCAGGTAATACTTGTTCCTTAGTCTCCTGGGCTCTGAGAGTGAAACAAATCCCCACATAAAAAAATTCCTCCTGCTGGAGTGCTTATGTTTAGCCATCCAGCAACCCAATCACCACCACAACCATGTTAAATACCAGCCAACATACTGTCATTCCCACTTAAAAAATAAATTTCCATTAGAAGGAGAGGTCGTACTATACTGCACAAGAGATCACAATTGCTAGGAAAAACACATAACGTTAGTAGCCAAATTGCTTTCATTCAAGAGACTAATTTCAATCATGAGTCAATCCCTAAAATGACTAACCACAGATTCACTAGGACTTTTTACACTCGTAACCATACTATCAAAACAAAGGGGTCTCCATATTATCTGTCAAAATAGCCCTGTTCCTCTTGTGGAGAAACTTGTGGATCCAGAGGGACGTTTATTTCACTTACTGAAGGTGAAGATTAAAGATAAACTCATCACCTTAGACAATATCTACTGTCCTTATGCTAATCAAGTTCCAATCGTCTGGAAAATATTCACCACACTCTAAAATGTCACTACCGGCATCCTAATACTGGGTGGGTTACTTCAAGATTCCACTTCTCCCAGCAGTGAATATACTGCCAGTCAAATCTTTCCTTTTATTTAGAAGTCTTAAGCTAGCCATAGATTGATTAAAATTCAGATGGTTCAGCAGGGACTGGACAAATTTAGATCCATCTTTGTCTGTTCCTACTTGGCAGAAGTTGATTTAACTATCGACTTCTGTCAAACAGGAATGTTGGAAAATTTCCATTCAATCAACTGCTGCAGACAATTGGTGTATTCTGACATCAATAGAGACTCAGCTGTCAGAATGCAAAAGTACACTGGGGAGTGTAGTGATCGAATATATGTATTAATATTGGGTGTATAGATAATTAATATTTGGGTATTATTATAATGATGATGATGTAAGTACTCTTCCGCAGCAACCCAATTCTTCCAGAGAGATGCACTTTATTGACTTCCAACACAGAACAAAGTCCAAAGTCCACAGATGACAAAGAAATCCGACAGAGGAGATATAATTCAGAACCCCATGTCTTAGGTCCGAGTGTGCATACACAGACAAGCCTCACTCATACACAGACGAGCCTCACTCCCCCAAACCTATAGACTGAATGCCGTGTTGTATTCACTAAATATTGAATGGCTGAGCAATTTGATTGGCCGTTTCAATTTAGGATTTTGATTAGCTTTAGTCTTTCAAACAGACAACAACCCCCAGCCGTGAACAGCCGTGAACCACCCCAATTTGCACTCCCGCATATCAACATCAACAAGTCCCCTTTAGATATATTAATTAGATAAACAGAACACCCTTTTGAGCCCTTGGAATACCTACATTCCTGCATATCAACAAGCCCCCCTGATAAATTAGACCCACAGGAGGGAGCCTCCGCTAGGCCAACCCAAAACACTCCCTGATCCCATTGTTACCCCCTCAGGTCTAATTACCATCCATAAATATTTCTTCTATGGTCCTTTAAACAATGTACCCTTTGAAATGCTCAATTAGGTTAACAGCCCATACCTTACACCCCTAGGTAGACTTGCATGAGACTTACACATCAAAGGGTTTTCAGCTGTCCCCTTGCTATGTTAAAATTCAGTTGGACAATGCAACTGAATTTCTGGTCAGCATGGCACTCCAATACAATATTATACATAAATTGGCCAACATATTACAACAGGGAGGATGCCTCCATCGACCTTGCTTGTGTGGATGGAGGAATCTGTATATTTTTTCGGTCAGCCCCACCCATCTGTAGGCAGCTTAAGGCAGATTAAAAAACATTTTTTCTCCTTGTGTCTCTATGACAAATTGCACTTCTTACACCTGGACACTAGGGGTTTCTCCCATCCCCATGACAGACACTACTCTGGAGTAGATTTCTTCCTGATGAAGAGAGTTCTTCCTAGCCTGAGCAACTCCACCACTGAACCCATTGTCATTTCAGGCCATGCCCTGATCAACATACCCCTCTCTTTTTCTCCAATAGAGATTTTCCATTCTTGTGGAGAATATGCTAAGCAATGTAACTCTTATAACCCGCCTTCATCAAAAGCTACTTAAATATTTTGCCCTTTTATAATACATCAGGCACCACACTTATAAAGCAGTGCTACAGTATTAGTGGCAAATTCATTAAACTACAGAAACAGATGAAAACAGAATCACCAAGCAGATCACCAAGTGCATTACCCTTCTTGAAACACTACATAAAATGTTTCTCAAATAATTACTTGCTTTGGCTAATGTAGGTATTTAAGAAACATTTGGAACTCAATAACCTCAAAATAACAAGAGCATTCACTCATGGAGTAATTTTTTTTACAAACATGGCAACAAGAGCAAAATATTGGAAGATATTTCTTCTTATTGTAGATCATTCTTTAACCACTTCAATACCCAGCCATAGTCATATGACGTCCACAGATGGGATCTCCCATCCTGGGTGGATCTCATATGACGTCCTGGGATTCCCGGCCGTCTAGGGGGCGCGCGCGCACCGCCGGGAGCGCGCATGCACGCCCGCCGCGTTACTCGGGACCTGGTGCGTGTGCCCGGCGGCCGCAATGTCCGCCGGGCACCCGCGATTGCCTTTTAACCGGGCCGGCATGTGGATCTGTGTGTGTAAACACACAGATCCACAGCCTGTCAGCTCTGAGGAGAGCGATCTGTGTTCCCAGAACGGAGGAACACTGATCGGTCTCCTCCCCTTGTGCGTCCCCCCCCTTCAGTTAGAATCATTCCCTAGGAAACATACTTAACCCCCCCTGCCCCCTAGTGGTTAACCCCTTCACTGCCTGTCACATTTACACAGTAATCAATGCAATTTTATAGCATTGATGGCTGTATAAATGTGAATGGTCCCAAAAATGTGTCAAAAGTGTCCGATGTGTCCGCCATAATGTCGCAGTCACAAAAAAAAATTGCGATCACCGCTAAAAAAATAAATAAATATTTTTTTTTTAAAAATGCCATAAATCTATCCCATATTTTGTAGACGCTATAACTTTTGCGCAAACCAATCAATATACACTTATTGTGATTTTTTTTACCAAAAATATGTAGAAGAATACGTATCGGCCGAAACTAAGGAAAAAATTCGTTTTTTAAAAAAAAAATTGGGATCTTTATTATAGCAAAAAGTAAAAAATATTGTGTTTTTTTCAAAATTGTCGCTCTTCTTTTGTTTATAGCGTAAAAAATAAAAACCGCAGAGGCGACCAAATACCACCAAAAGAAAGCTCTATTTGTGGTGAAAAAAGGACGTCAATTTTTTTTGGGTACAACGTCGCACGACCGCGCAATTGACGTTTAAAGTGCAACAGCGCTGAAAACTAAAAATTGGCCTGGGAAGGAAGGGGGTGAAATTGCCCTGTATTGAACTGGTTAAAATTTTATATGACTTGTCTTCCACACCATTAACTCCTGCTGCTATGTCTCATCTGACATTCAAAATTGCCTCTTTCTTGTTGAAATATAGCCCCAAAAA
This sequence comes from Lithobates clamitans, assembly GCA_037952925.1. NCBI lineage: Eukaryota > Metazoa > Chordata > Amphibia > Anura > Ranidae > Lithobates > Lithobates clamitans. The sequence continues at coordinate 1,867,411 of JBBGZY010000903.1, read as the reverse complement.
ACTGCCTGAAGAAACCAAAGCACTCTTTGAACTTCTAATTCAACCAAAGAAAGTGCACACAGCACTATCCCAACTTAAACTAGGAAAGAGTCAAGGTACTGCAGTCCTACTCCCCACTTCCACACAACCTTTGAAAAGACCCTTACACTCTATTACTTTAGAGAATTTGACCTATCAGTAAGCATCATCCTAATGTCACCCTATCTTCTAAAGGCCCATATTAAGACTATTCCAAAATGAGGTAAAGATTCCAGTCTCTTTGCCAACCATAGACCCATTTCCTTATTAAACGCAGACGTTAAAAATCCTCACTAAGATTATAACTAATTGTTTACTACCACAGATCATCTCTCTAGGATCAAGAGGGTTTTGTCCCCGGGAGGAAAGCCTTTACCACTGGGCTAAAACAAGAAAAATCCCCAGATTTCTGCTGTACACAGGCGAGGAAAAGGCCTTTGACACTGCTTAGGACTGACTGATATTATAAATCACAGGATAGAGTGAAAGCTAACAAGGTCTTGTCAGATCCCTTTATATACATAATAATACTAGACAGGGATGCCAAACTTTTACTTTCTTCTCAACTGTCCAAGCAATGGTCTGGAACTTCTTGTTGAACAACTAACTTCCCAGAAATAACTTTCTCATACTCACTGCACATAAACAGCCTGTGGGCATTGGCCTTCCTGACATCAGAAAATACTTTAATGCCAGCCATATTTTGAGACTAGTGAATCGGAATACAGTATTGACAGGAAATATAAAAACTGGACCCATATCAAACATTTTTATCCAGACTTTCCTATTGACTCCTGCCCATGAGTGAAGAGGCAATACCCCCCCCCCCCCCTCCATCCATTGCTGAATAGTGCATCCTTAAAGGTATTTTAGCTTGCAAAAAATTACAGTTTTACTATGGTTAGCCCCTTAACTCTTAAATTATAAATAACAATGGCCTCTTATGACATAACAAAAAGTTCCTCCTAATGATATTAATCAATCAACTCTCACAGGGTGCACCTGCCCACGCGCCAAGAAACCTAGCTACGATGCCTAAAAATGTTTAGGACTTTATTAAACCTACTTTAATAAAATTGCAAACATTTTTAGGCATCATCTCTAGGTTTCTTGGTAGCCCCTTAACTTCACTACAGGGAAATCCAGATTTTCCCCGTGGTCAATCCAGAAACTTTCTCTGACTAGAATCCCACTTCTAAACTCTTGGTCCAAATGTTTTTCAAAGAAAATACCTTCCTTGACTTGCATGTTTTTTACACACTAAATGGGAGCAACCTTGTGCCCTTCTGAACATATTTCTAGATCTATTGGTTTCTCATAAGATAAACAATGCTGTGTCTGGACCCTCACCTTTTTTGAATCCCTATGCATCTTGCCAGATCCATTTACCCATGTAATATCAACAATCTATGATATATTGCAAACAATATATTCAAAGGACCTTCCCTACCCATGGGGATGGAGGGTAGACCTTAATCACAACTTTGCAATAAAAGAGTGGGATTACATTAATTCTCTGTCTTGTAAAGGCTCCATCAATGTTGACATCAAAGAGACAATTACAAACTTGAAGCCAGGTAGTACTGACTACTAGTGGCCTTACACCACATTTCAGAAGCTATACCAGCCATTTGCTGTGGATGTTTTGATTCCATGGGCTCCCTCCTACATATTTGGTCAAAAATCCATGAAAGGCAACCCATTCCCCAACTATCCAGGAGTGGCTTTCCTGTATCAAAGTGGTGGCCACTATTGAAGAACTGATCTTCATAAGCCAGGACAATATGTTTTTTTTTACTTTTTTTTTATCTGAACTGAATGGTGACTTTTTAGTATATAGCTGCCTATCACCACCTAAGGCACCAACATCAACCTGGTCATAAATTACCCTATCTCTCACATAACTCATAGCAATGTGAAAGTCATGTGAGTCAGGTGCATTTCTGTTCACCAGATCAGGTGTGATTCAGGTGCAAATTTTTCCCTGAATTTGCACCTGAACTGGACCCAAAAATGCACAGAACCCTTCTGAAAACCACACCATGGCCACCCCATACATGGTGTGGCACTAGTCCAAACCTACTTGGCTCAGTAAAGCATGGTGTCAGAATTTCTCCCTCAAAGTTCTCCCCCATCTTCCTTGTCCCTCACATCCTCCCTCATACCTGATTATTGCCTCTTACTTAGTATACCTTACCCATCTATACCTCCCAATCCTAATATTATCTAGTAGACCTCCTCACACTCTGTGCTGTTATAATTTGTATACTATTGTTTTGTGCATCACTCTGTCTATTCCCTTTAAAAGCAATTCATAAAAATTATTTACGGAAAAATTAAAATTTAACAAAGTGCTGAATATGTATTAAAAACACTGACAAAGACTGCTATCTTTTAAAATTTGCACTTAGTACTTTGAAATAATAAACTTAATTTTTTTCTAATACAACACATATTTTAAAACCTTATACTTAAATATCTGTGTACCCTTAAAAGTTAAACTACACGATCAGTGTTATTTTTAACATGTACTACAGCCTTCATTTTTTGTATCTATGGTTTAACAAAGTGCTGAATATGTATTAAAAACACTGACAAAGACTGCTATCTTTTAAAATTTGCACTTAGTACTTTTAAATAATAAACTTAATTTTTTTCTAATACAACAAATATTTTAAAACCTTATACTTAAATATCTGTGTACCCTTAAAAGTTAAACTACACAATCAGTGTTATTTTTAACATGTACTACAGCCTTCATTTTTTGTATCTATGGTTAGTAAAAACAGGATCATTTTAAAATTTAAATTTTCAAAGTTTTAGAAAAGGGGTCTTTCAAAGAAAACACTTCACCTTTCAGCCGCTAATCAATGGTGTAATAAATCAGTCCTAACAACCTTACATATATACCTCCCATTGTGAGCAAATGCAGTGCTTTCATTGCTTAGGGTCATTAAGAATGTAATGGACTCTTAAAAAACAGATCTAGAGGTACAAATCAAATTTCCTTAATGTACTAGTTAATGAAGCCTTTGTACAAGCAATTACTAGAATGGGCATCATCCTCACAATAAAAAAAAAATGTATTTTATTCTTGTTATTCTAGTCATGTTGGTCATAGTTTGCAAAAATACCCTAAACTATTATCTATCTCTAAAGTTGTATAAATTGATATTATTTACAGTGTATGCCTTCCAGTTTCACTGAAATAATTCCAAAGAAAGTAAACTTAACATACCATGTGGGGGCATATTTGTAAAGCAGCAAACATCCACTGAATGTGTATCTTCCAGGTGCATGTGTTTTACAGTCTTCCATGTGAGTGGATATTGTTTGTTGAATAAATGATTGTTGATATATACTCAGAGGCGCCCCTTTCCTTGTTTATTTCTCCTAGCTTATTGGACCTTGCTTCTAGTCTTTTTTGGTGGCAGCCCTGACTGAATTCTCCTTATATATATTTTTATATATACCCATCCTGCCATTGGACTATTTAGGAACCGTTATCTGAGGTATACCTGCATTGCGCCTTTTTTACTTGTTTAATGTTCTATGTATAGAAGCTTTTAGTGCTGCATGCGCATGTATACCCCTCCATAACATCACTGTGTCTTTAATCACCTGCACTTGTTATTCATTACAAATGGTTCCTTGTTTGTCATTTTCATTTTAACTTATTGCATCCACACTGTTATTTGTTTGTAGTGTTTTTATAGACATATACATTTACAAATAAGTTTTATAGTGCATCCTACCATCTTGTCCCCTCCCCTTTTTTATTAAATTTTTTATATTTACTCCTACCAATTAATTTTCGCCATTTACCAATTTATCTATCAATTTTTTTCACTTGTACCACATACTCCATTTTTTACTATGGATCTCTTGGATGACATAGAGACCCATAAGTACAATGTGTGGGAAGAAATATATACCATACTACCTCCCCATATAATTTCCAATGACACCAAACTAACCGGCACTACTAGATATACCCTTTGTGGTAAATTCAAACATTTAGAGAGAATTGTCAAACACATTAACCTACAATGGTGGGACAAATTCTTTCTAGAAAGATATATCTCTACTAAGATCTCACCCAGAGGCCTTAGAGTCACAAAAGATTGCCCTTTTCTTAATGCTGCCAGCAAAAGAGAATGGGAAAACATTTCTGAATTTTGTACCTCAAAATGGATGGAAATCCTTATTGAGCACAGATTACATCTTTTTGAAAAACTCAGACTAGAAGCTAATACTATAGCAAAAGCAATCATTGACCAGAAAGTCACTGTTCCACTTTCATGGCTCATGGTATTAAAGAAAAACACTAAGTCTGATGAGGATTTCATGATAAAAGGTAAACTAGGAAAATTCAAAAGAGATCTAGATGATTTTAATCTAGATCAGGTATTTAATTGGAAACAAAAATCTTCACCATCTACCCATGATATTGAACCTTCACGTCCTTTTCATTCCTCTTCTTTTACCCCATCCAATATATCTTCACATACCTCTCATCCACATCCACCACCCCCCACCCAACCTCACAACCGTCCCCCTCCCCTAATGGGAATTGGTATCCCTTACAAAAACTCCCAACATCCTTTGTCCAGTATTCATGGTCGTATGGTACAGAAAAACACCACAACAAAAAACAATAATCTATTAGCTGATCTTAATAGATTTTATAACAGACCTTCTTATGCCAATAGAGGTACAAGTATAGTTACTGCGACTGCCACACCCACATCCAGCCAGACGTCAGGCATCCGGCCAATAGCTATACCAAAGATAGCTCATTCCAATGAGGTTGCTGACTCATCTAATCCCAATGTGCCTATGAATACTAATGATGATCATATGGAAGTACAGCTAGTCAATACTGCTGATCTTCCTACCACCACACACGTGCTCAGACCCAGCTCTGTAGATACACCTAGTCTTCTCATCACAGGTCCCCTCCCTTCCCCTCTTCCTCTCTCCCACACCCCACCTTCCTCTCTTATCCCATCTACACCAACATTCAACGTCCCAGGTCCCTCTGTACTTACCGACCTTCCTTTTTTAGTTCACAGTCCTCCTCCAGCCAACCGAGGAAAAAGAAAATTCACCGGAGAGGCTGTAGAGGAGGACGAACTAAGTCCAAAAAGCAACCTACTCAAACTCTGCAAACTATGAAGATTTTCAACCTATCCTCTTTGGAAGTCTCCACCGCAGACACTAGCCTATTGTGCAGAGGACTTAACTTTGCTCCCATCAACAAGCCCAACTCCTTTCTTTTGTTTAAAGATCTCAATCAGTATATCCGCAATCTAACCCTTAAAAGGTTCTTCAATGCCAACTAGAACAAACCCATTACAGAAGATACAGGCTCATCTTCATCTATTCCACCACCAAATGTTTTTGAATATGACGGTGACGTCATAGATATCTTAGATTCTATTAGTGAGAAAGAGGACCTACTTAACCTCTTCACACAGCATTTGGCCACTTCTCCGCCCATTATACACTCATCTTTCAAACCTAAGTGAGTTTTTTCCCTGCACAGTCCAAAGGCCCTTTTTTAGAAAGATTTTATAGAGTTGTATATGCTGACTTTATTAAGCTTTGCCAATCATCCTCCACCATTCCAACTCACAAACACAATCTTACAGTTGCTGAAACTCGAGCCTTAGACTCTATAATTCAAAATACAGAGATTATTATCAAAACAGCTGATAAAGGAGGAGGCATAGTTGTATTAGATAAAGAAGACTACAGGGGGTCCCCGGGTTACGAACGAGATAGGGACTGTAGGTTTGTTCTTAAGTCGAATTTGTTTGTAAGTCGGAACGGTACCTTTTTTAAGTGCAAATCCAGTCTCAGAGTCAGGAAGTGAGATTAAATCCATCTAATGAGGATACAGACAGCAGTAAAAACTTAAGTGGCTCTATAAATAAATAAATACAACGTAGACAGGTGTTTGGTTTAACATATTATTTATGTTTACCTGTGCATGTAGATGCAGATACATACATGTAAATTCCTAAACATTTTCAAACACTGTACAGTACTGTACAGAACAGTACAAACTTAAACAATTATGGTAGAGGATGATGGGCTTGTTGAAGAGGATGGGACTGTTATTATAGAATCTGATTCAGCTGCTGGACTCTTGAAGTAGGCATCAAGGGATGTTTGCACAGCGCTTTTCTTTATCTCATCATATATAGCCCTGTAGCATCTCAGGCCGTCAGTAACTGTACGATAAACTTTGGTAAACCTCTCTGTATCAGGATCTTGCTCCTCTAACTTTGCCATTCCTGCTTCAACAAGATGAAAAGCATCAGATAACCGTTTTGTAGAAAACTTTTTCAATGTTGGAGTTTCTAGGTCCTGGTTTTCTTCACTAAATGCTGCCATCTGCTGCTCTAGTTCCATAAGGTCTTCATTGCTTAATTCTTGCCCATGGGAGTCGAGTAACTCGATGATATCATTTTCACTGATGTCCAACTGCAATTGATTATCAATAGTAACTACAGCTTGCCTGGTTGCCGAGATTTCTTCATCTGTAAACCCCAGAAATTCTTCTGTGAATTGGGGGCACAAATTTTTCCAAACACCTCTCATATTTGTTTCTTTCACTTCAGCCCAAGCATCAGCAATATTTTTGATGGCATCATAAATGTGATAATTCTTCCAGAACTCTCTTAAGGTCATCTGATCCTTTTGGGTAGCCCTGATAGCTTGTGAGAATGTCCTGCGTAAATAATAGGCCTTAAAGGAGGCTATGACTCCTTGATCCATAGGTTGAAGTAGTGATGTGGTGTTGGGGGGTAGAAATACCACCTTTACATTGGGGTGCAAGTCAGCTAAAGTGTTTGGATGTCCAGGGGCATTGTCAAGGAGAAGAAGAATTTTGAAGGGAATGTTTTCCCTCAAACAATAACATTCAACAGCAGGGACAAAATGGTTCAAAAACCAATCTTCAAACATTGTAGCTGTAACCCAAGCCTTTGTATTTGCCCTCCAAATAACAGGAAGAGATGCCTTAGTGACATTACGTAGTGCCCTGGGATTTAAGAAGTGATGCACTAACAAAGGCTTGAGCTTTAAATCCCCAGATGCATTACCCCCAAGTAAGACAGTCAGCCTGTCCTTTGATGCCTTATGTCCTGGTGCACATGTTTCCTCTTTTGAAATGTAGGTCCTAGCTGGCATTTTTTTCCAAAACAAGCCTGTTTCATCTACATTAAAAATTTGTTCTGGCATATAACCTTCGTTGTCAATAATAGCTTTCAATATCTTGGGAAAATTATTTGCAGCACTTACATCGGCACTTGCTGCTTCACCTTGAACTCTAATGCTATGCAAATTGGCTCTTTCTTTAAAGCGATTGAACCAACCCCTACTTGCACCAAATTCTTCATTGCAATCATCTTCTCTTGGATGGGCAGCTTTTAAATCGTTGAAAAGGCTTCGAGCCTTTTCTTGAACAAAAGTAAGACTGATAGGTATGTTGCGCTGATTTTGGTCTTCTATCCAAATTGTCAGCAGCCTTTCCATCTCGACAATTAAACCACTGCGTTGCTTGGTAATAATCGTAGCATGCATTGGGGTATGGCCTTTCACATGCTCCATTATTCTACCTTTATCTTTTAAAATCGTTGCGATCGTTGACCGATTGTAGCCCAATGCTCTGCCAATAGATGATGGAGTTTCACCTTTTTCTGATCTTTTTATTATTTCTACTTTATTTTCCATGGTGATGGATCTTCTTTTCTTTGCTGTATCACCAGCACTTGCATCAGATTTGTTTTTCGGCATTTTGAAGACAAAAAATGTGGAATGAAGTGCACTCTAGAAAAGAAGAACAAGAAGGAAAAAAAGTGTAGCAGCCAGCCAATTTATTACCAATTTATTCTAGTTAGACTGGAACTGTATAAAAACACTCACTGTGGCGGCAAGATAGATACACGTATGCCCGGTTGTTGTGCGTCCTCAGAGCCGTCAAGCACTGTGGGATCCAGTACAGTACAAAAAAACAGGGCTAAAAGAGAACAGAAGGATACAGTAGTGGTTACATTCAGGACCAAGCAAAGATGGTATAAAAAACATGCGCGATTGGGTGGGGGCTCCGCATGGGTAGATGGCATGGGCTCGTGCTGGGACACAGGGATACATTCTGTCCCTGTGTTCCAGCGTGGGCTCATGTCGTCTGCCTATTGTGGAGCTCTCATTCAATTGTGTGTGGTACAAGCAGGGCCGGATTTGCTCTCCCTGCCACCCCAAGGCCAGGTTCCGCAATGCACCCCCTCCCCGCTAACCGAACCACCCCCCCCAAAAATGGCAACTGGATGGCAGGAGTGGCATGGTTAGTTCAAATATGTTTTGTTTCTTTTTTTTTTTACCACTTTTTTTTTTTTTTGTAGCTTGTCGTTTACTATTTTTAATTTTTGTAATTTTTTTTATTTTAATTATTCTTTACTTTAATTACGTTGTTATTTTTTTTTTTATTTAATTAATACTGTATTTCTTATTTTTTTTTATTTTTATTTTTTTATCAATTTTTTTTCATTTAACTTTATTGCTATCACACAGGAGAAAACAATTCCCTGTGTGATAGCAATTGGAGGTGACAGGTTCCCTTTATTGACCCTGTCACCTCCTAGCACTGCTAGATTTTCTTTCATAGCTGAGAGGGGAGGAGCACAGCTCTCCCCTCTCACTCTTTACATGGCGGCAGGGACAGGAAGAAGCAAAGGTACAGTACACTGCATATTAAACATACAGTATATTTTAAGCATATTACAGTACTGCAGTACAGGCTGCTCACCTGATGGCTCAGCAGGGAGATGGGTAGACGGTGTGTCCAGGCAGGCCGGCCGTGGTGCACCTCCGCGGGGCAGCACTCCTAGGAAACACCGGGGATCCTGGAGGCCTCACTAGGCCGGACAAGGCCGCGGCCGCGACGGGCAGTTGTAGCGGCCTGGCAGGCCACCGGCAGTCCCCCGGACCGTGGACAGGCAGGCAGGATAACGAGGGGGGCCCCTTAACTTCACAACCAGGCCAGGAACACAGGAACGGCTCACACTCCAGCAAGAAGAGGGATGGCGCCGGCCGGCAGTGATGTCACTCGGGCCCCGTTCGTAAGTAGGGGTCGTTCGTAAGTCGGATGTTCGTAAGTCGGGGACCCCCTGTACATCAAAGAGGCCCACAGACTCCCTTCTAACAAAACCAACTATATCAAACTTAAAAAAGACCCCACTAGCGAATTCGCTCTTGAGGCTAAATATTTGGTCAAGTCAGCCCTCGAGAAGTCCCTCCACAGTCCAAAGGCCCTTTTTTAGAAAGCTTTTATAGAGTTGTATATGCTGACTTTATTAAGCTTTGCCAATCATCCTCCACCATTCCAATTCAAAAACACAATCTTACAGTTGCTGAAACTCGAGCCTTAGACTCTATAATTCAAAATACAGAGATTATTATCAAAACAGCTGATAAAGGAGGAGGCATAGTTGTATTAGATAAAGAAGACTACATCAAAGAGGCCCACAGACTCATTTCTAACAAAACCAACTATATCAAACTTAAAAAAGACCCCACTAGCGAATTCGCTCTTGAGGCTAAATGTTTGGTCAAGTCAGCCCTCGAGAATGGAGTGATTAATAAAATGGAAGCTTCTTTTTTCTTAAAAAGCTTTTACCAGGTTCCTTACTTTTACTACTTGCCAAAAATCCACAAAAAATCTACAACTCCCCCTGGCAGATCCATCGTGGCTGCTATGGACAGCTTCACTACTGGATTCAGTCAATATATTGATCAATTTTTACAGCCATTAGTCCAGCAGTTACCGTCATTCATCAGAGATGGTTCACATCTTTTAGAACTCTTAGCACCATACAGGTGGGAATCCACTTACCTGTGGCTCTATTTAGATGTCACCTCACTTTACACCTCTATCCCGCATTCATTTGGTTTACTAGCTCTGGAATTCTTTCTTGCCCAGGACCTTCACCTAAACCCGAGACAAACCGCATTTATTTTGGAGGCCACTAATTTTTGTTTGACCCATAATTATTTTGATTTTGATGGCGAGTTCTTCCTACAAGCACAGGGGACTGCTATGGGAGCTAATTTCGCCCCTTCCTATGCCAACCTGGCTATGGGTTATTGGGAAAAAAACTTAATTTGGCAAAACAATCCCTACTCAGCCAATATCGTCTTTTTTGGGTGTTATATTGATGACCTAATTGTGATTTATGGCCCCCCCAGACCAGATTATATCGTTTGTGGATCATTGTAACCACAATCCTTATGGACTTGCCTTCACCCATGTCTTTGATTCTACCAACTTGGCGTATCTTGATCTAGAATTAGGCCATGTAGGTGATAGGATTATCGCCAAAAACTATACCAAGCCAACAGCCGGCAACTCTTTTTTGCATTTTCATAGTTGCCACTATCCTAAGTGGACCAAAAATATACCAAAAGGGCAATTTTGTCGCTTAAGACAGAATTGTACGCTTGATAGTGACTATGCAGCATCCAACATCCCATTAAAAAAGAAATTCGCTGACAAACAATATCCTGGTAAATACCTGAGTGTGGTGAATATATTGAATATAAGAGTAATGAGACACAGTAGGCAACCTCCACAGCTGTGTGTGTCCTCAATGAAGAGTGAAATTGAAATGCAAGCCATGCCTGACCCCTGAAGAACGAGCTGGATCTCGCGAAACTAGTCGGGTAGTATGATGCCCGGGTACTATGACTGTTATTACATCCATGTACCAATATTTCTTGTTCTATATCTTTTTTTGGCAACTGTTGGTGTTATCTACGCATGTAAACAATTTTACTTGAATAAACCATATACTATATTTACTACTGTTATGTTTACTGGCGGAAACGGTACCCACTTCATTTAAAGTCCCAGGGCGAATCCTTTGTTTTACCGTCACCCGCTTAGGTCACATTTTCAGTGGTGATAATTCCATGAGTTGTGATGAAAGGCTAAATGGTACCCAACATTCAGGTTGCTATGGAAACGTTACCCACGAGAGGACTCCCAAAGTTACCTCTTTTTTTTTCATTTTATCGAGAAGTTGTAAGTGACAGATGAAAGGGGGAAAAGGAAGAGTCAGAGCTAATGGGAAGAGAAGCCCCTAGAGAGAAGAGAGGAGTAGGGTGATAGTATGTTGTCATTGAAGAAGATTGTGACTAGGGATGAGCCGAACACCCCCCTGTTCGGTTCACACCAGAACATGCGAACAGGCAAAAAATTCATTTGAACACGCGAACACTGTTAAAGTCTATGGGACACGAACATGAATAATCAAAAGTGCTAATTTTAAAGGCTTATATATATTTTAAAGACTTATTTGCTGTCAGACTATTCTAAACACGGGAAACATGCGCCCCTTTACAGGCATACTATAGACACCCCCAGCTACGAAATTTAAAGGGATATTACACTTTTATTGTTTCACTTTAAGTATTATTAAAATCACTGCTCCAGAAAAAACGGCCATTTTTAAAACTTTTTTTTGCATTGATACATATCCCCTGGGTCAGGACCCAGGTCCCCAAACACTTTTTATGACAATACCATGCATATAAGCCTTTAAAATTAGCACTTTTGATTTCTCCCATAGGCTTTTAAAGGGTGTTCCGCTGCATTCGAATTTGGCGCGAACACCCCAAATTGTTCGCTGTTCGGCGAACTTGCGAACAGCCCATGTTTAAGTCGAACATGAGTTTGACTCAAACTCGAAGCTCGTCCCTAATTGTGACCAGGATAGAGTGGTATTTTGACGTATTTAGCCCAAGGTTCCCATGTTGCCTCAAAGATTGTTATTTAATCTTGCAGTTTGACAACTATTTGTTCTTGGGACATTATCCAGGAAATTTTATTTTTTGCTGCCTGAAGGGAAACTGCGGGTTTCTTCCAGGTGCTAGCCACAGTGATTTTTGTGCCTAGGAGCATGAAGAAAATTAAAGTCTGGTCTCCTTTGGAGGCTTTGTCTACCCTTTGATTCAGAAGCGCAATTGTCGGGTTCTGCGGGACTTTGACTCCCGTAACTATGACCTGATATGTGGATGATACATCGAGCCGACTAGGTTGCACCCTCTGAAGCAGAGGGGAGAGACGTTAGGATAGAACTTAGCCAGTCTAAGTGGGACATAGTACCATCTTGTTATTGTTTTGACACTGGCTTCAATTAAGGAGATATTTATAATGCCCTTGAATGACATTTTAAATGCATGAAACCATTTTTCCTGACCTAAGTTGATCCCTGTGTCTGATTCCCAGGCTTGGGCATAGGAAGGCTTGGAGGCATTGTCTGCTAGAGAGGCATAAATGATGGAGATACCTCCCCTCTGATCCAGCATATTGGCACACCATAATTCATAATTAGTGGGTTTAGGGTGCTCAGGCTTATTTGACCAAATTGAGTGTAATAAGTGATTTATCTGTAACAGTCTGAACCTTGTGAACCCTGTCTGGTTCCTCTCTGTATATTGACTGCGTCAGAATAGTGGCCCATCATGCAAATTTGTGCAGAAGGGGTGGAATAGAGTGAGTTGATTGTACCTAGGAATTTTTACCTGAAGCCCATCTCTCTAGTACCTCAAAAGAAAATGCCAGGAGATGGAATCGAAGGCCTTCTGGAGGTCTAGTAATAATTGTTGTGTTGTGTCCCCCCATTCCATCTGGAGTTCAGGATGGAAATGACGTCTATCTCCCTTCTAATCTGGTCCAGGCCCTGTCTCCAAGGGATGAAGCCCACCTGGTCCTTGTGAATGTATTTTGAGATAAAGCTTGATAGTCTTATTGCTAAAATTTTGGTCATTATTTTGAGGTCATTGTTAATTAGCGATATTGGGCAGTAAATATTAATGTCACTTGCGTCTTTCCCTGGTTTGGGGATGACTGAGATGAATGCAGAATTAACGTCTTTGTTTAAGTGGGCTCCATCCCAGAGAGAGTTGAAGAACCTAGACATAAAAGGGCTAGTACCTGTCCAAATTTCTTATAATAACCAACTGATAGACCATCTGGGCCAGGGGATGACCCATTTTTAAGAGATTTTATGACCTCCAGGATTTCCTCTGTGGAGAAGGGTTGGCCAAGGAATTCCCTGTGATTGTGAGATACTTTGGGCAGTGAAATATTTCTGAGGAAATCTTCCAATTTTGATGGGGAAGGTTGGGGCCGTTTCTTATAGAGGTTGTCGTAGAATTTTTTGAATGTGTGCACTATTCTAATGGGATTTCGTGTCAGATCATCTGATGCAGATCTTGGGAAATACTAAAGTACGCTGTCTTGGGCTAAGTTTTGTTGCTAGTCTGGACTGGAGCCTATTCTGTCCCTCTGCGAATAGAATTTGGCACCAGTCCATTGCAGGTGCTTTTCAGCCGCAGTGGTCAGGGCCAAATTAAGGTTTGCACATGCGGTTTCCAGTTGGGCCAAGTTGCTGGGGTTGGATTTTTGTTTGTGTTGTCTGGTTACCATGAGAAATTCCCCTGTCTCTTAATTTCATTTTCACGTTTTGATCCTAGTAGTCAGTATTTACAGTTAGTGTAGTGCGTCCTCTGCACAGTGTGCACCTAATGCTACCTGAAGAAAATTATTGGTGTTCTTCTGATCCTGATCCTATTAGTACAGTACCGCAGGCAGCTGCAGTATTTACAAGTTAGTGTAGTGCATCCTCTGCACAGTGTGCACCTAAAGCTGCCTGAAGAAAATTGGTGGTGATCTTCTGATCCTATTAGTATCGCAGGCAGCTGTAGTATTGACAAGTTAGTGTAGTGCATCCTCTGCACAGTGTGCAGCTAAAGCTACCTGAAGAAAATTAGTGGTGTTCTTCTGATCCTATTAGTACAGTACCGCAGACAGCTGCAGTATTTACAAATTAGTGTAGTACGTCCTCTGCACAGTGTGCACCTAAAGCTACCTGAAGAAAATTGGTGGTGTTCTTCTGATCCTATTAATACCACAGGCAGGCAGCTACAGTATTTACAGTTAGTGTAGTGCGTCCTCTGCACAGTGTGCACCTAAAGCTACCTGGAGACAATTGCTGTTGCTCTGCTTCTATTAATACCACAGGCAGGCAGCTACAGTATTTACAGTTAGTGTACTGTGTCCTCAGCATAGTGCGCACCTAAAGCTACCTGAATAAAATTGGTGGTGTTCTGATCCTATATTAATACCGCAGGCAGGCAGCTACAGTATTTATAGTTAGTGTACTGTGTCCTCTGCACAGTGTGCACCTAAAGCTACCTGAAGACAATTGCTGGTGTTCTCATACTAATAATACTACAGGCAGGCAGTTGATTCTGCTAGTTGCAGTATCAGTATATATATATATACACCCCAGCTTTGTGCAGCTACATCTCACTGCAGGCCATTAGTATGTCTGGAAGACCAACAAGGAGAGGCAGACAGTCACAAGCCAATAAAAGAGGGCAAGCAGGCTCAGAGGCAACAGTGCTGGTCGTGGAGACTGTGCATCCTCATCAGCACGTGGTTGTGGGACATGCTTGCCTTTTTTTTCGGCAGCTGGCCTTGTTGAGCTTCAACATGCGGAAGACTTGGTAGAGTGGATGACCAAGCCATCCTCAGCCTCTTCATCCTCTCTCACCCAGACTCCACGTAGGTGCCTGATAGGAGAGAGGAGAAGGAGGAGGAGGCACATCACCAATAAGGCAGGATGCCCTCCAGGGGCCAGCTTAAGGGCAGCACACCGATTTAGACCCCCAATGTTTGATATTTAAATTGGGTATTAAGAGCTGCAAGGATGATATGGGTAAAGGTATTGATTTATAGGGAGTATCATGTATTGGGGTGTTTAAAAGAGTTTTCCAAGCACATAGTGCTGCTATAATGGTGGGTGAGATGTCTCTGATTGTTTGTGTCATAAAGGAACTTGCCATGAGTAAGTCTGATATTCTTTTGTTTGGACTTTGTCGGTTTTCTAATTCATACCATCTGGGTATGTGGTTGTGTGAGAACCATTGGCAAATCTGTGCAAGAATGGCTGCTTGATAATAATCTTTTATAAGGACATGGCCCACTCCTCCCACACTTCTAGCTTTGATCAATTTCTGAAAGGCACATCTAGCTTTCTTTCCTTGCCATAGATATTTGTTGACTAGGGATTGTGCCCTGCAAAAAAAAGAGTTTGGGGCTGGGATGGGGAGGGTGCGGAACAAATAGAGAAATTGTGGCAATATATTCATTTTGAATGCTGCCAACCTTCCCGACCAGGTCAATTCAGTTTTGGAAATGGCGTTTAACTTGGTATGGAGTTGTCTCAAAAAAGATGTGTAGTTTGCTTCAAACAATTGTTCAGTCTTTGCAGTCAGAGTGATGCCAAGGTACTGTATTCCTTCTGTATTCCATGAAAATGGATATTGAGCTTTAAGACTGGTTTCTGTATGTTTGTCTATTCCTAGACTTAATATATGGGATTTACCTTCATTAATCCTATAATAAGATATACTATTAAACATGGTCAAGGTTTCATATGCCGCTGCCAGGGAAGGACCCACTTCAGTTAATATCAGAATTATATTGTCGGCAAATAAGCTGATAGTGTGATCTCCTCCGTTAGTTGGGAAGCCTTTAATAAGAGGGTGTTTTCTAATGTGTATGGCCAGGGGTTCCATCAGAAGATTAAAGATTAAAGGGGACAATGGGCACCCCTGTCTAGTGCCGTTTGATATGGTGAAGGGCGTAGATAGGATACCAGACATATATACTCTAGCAGATGGTTTAGAGTACAAAGCTAATATAGCTGTGAATATTCTTCCATCAAACCCAAATGATCTTAATACTTCGGCCAAATATCGCCAATGTATGCGATCAAAGGCCTTCTCTGCATCTAACGTGAGAAGCAGAGAAGGCCTCTTCTGCAGTTCTGCCATATGGATGATATTCACGATTCTACGGGTGGCATCGGAAGTTTGTCTGTTTTGGGTGAATCCTGTTTGATCAGGATGTATGAGTGTAGGTAGTATGGATATTAGACGCGTTGCTATAAGCTTAGCGTATATCATTAGATTAATGTTTAAAAGTGAAATCGGTCTAAATTTTGTCGGTGAATTAGGATCCTTCCCTGGCTTTGGCAACGTGACAATAAGAGCCTCCAACATTTCGGGAGGAAAAGAGGCAGAGGCAGCGGCAGAATCACAAACTTGGAGTAAATACGGGGAAAGGTAGTTTATGAATTCTCTATAGTATTCTCCACTGAATCCGTCAGGACCTGGAGATTTGTTTGATGGAAGGGATTTTATCGTATTATGTAGTTCCTGCAGTGTGAATGGTTGATTCAAAGATTGAGTTTGTGCTTTGGTCAGTTTTGGTATTTCTAATTTAGAAAGAAAGTTATTTATATCTTCAATCTTAGGTTGTGTTGTGTTGGGGTCATCTTTTAAATTATATAGTGTTCCATAACAAAAGCTAAAAGCATCTGCTATTTCTTGTGGGTGATATACTTTTTGTTTAGTTTCTGGGTGTATTATAGAGGGTATTTTAGTTCTGTATCTAAGCCCTTTTAAGTTTTGCGCTAGTAGTTTCCCTGCTTTGTTTCCTTGAACATAGTAGTTCATTTTTAATCTACGGGAGCATTTTTTAAAATTATCTAGTAGCATTAGTCTAAGATCCTGTCTAGGTTGCGATATTTGTTTGGATAGGGCCGGGGTGGTTGTGTTTTTATTTTGGGTTTCTAGAATTGATATTTTTTTCGTTAGTTCTGCTAGCCGTTTTTGCCTCTGCCTCTTTGCCTTTGCCCCCAACTGTATTAATATACCCCTCATATACGCCTTATGGGCGTTCCACAGTATAAAAGGGTCCTGGACTGATCCTTCATTAATAGTGAAAAATTCCTTTAACCGGGTTTGGATAGTCATCCTGTATTCTTCTTGTTGTAGTAAAAAAGGGTTCAGCCGCCACATTGGTTTCTGCTTGGAGGATGCCTGGTCGGTTATAGAAAGGACAATAGAGGCATGGTCAGACCAGGATATTGTGTTGATAGTAGTGGATGTAGTTTGGAATAGGACCCGTTGGTCTATTAGGAACATGTTGATCCTTGTGTAAGTTTGATGTGGTGGAGAGAAGTAGGTGAAGTCTCTTTCACTGGCGTGGAAACACCGCCAGACGTCGTATAAATTATGGTTGTGTATTGCTGGGAGTAGTGTTGAAACTTTACGTTTTGGATGGGAGGTGGAGTCCGTTTCTGGATCTGAGATTGTATTGAAGTCACCACAAATTATAAGCAGGCCTTGAAGATGGGTAATAACTTTTTTCATTAATTTGTTGAAGAAATGGACTTGCCGTTTGTTAGGTGAATATACTGTAGCTATCGTGTAGGTAGTTGAGTTTAGATCTCACGTGAGAATTAAGAATCTGCCGTTCGGATCTTTAATTTCTTTATGTATTTTAAATGCTATTGAGTCTCTGATAGCTATCAACACTCCCTTGGTTTTGGAATTCGCGTTAGCAGTAGTGATAAAAGGATATTTCTTGTGTGTGCATTTAGGTGGAGCTGTTGCACTGAAATGGGTCTCCTGTACACAGACTATATCACTATCGTGCAGAAGTGCCTCAGTCCAAAGGGACTTGCGTTTAGCCGGATGATTAAGTCCCTTTGCGTTAATGGATAAAAAATTAATTGTCATATTGGAGGGGTTTTAAGCTCATCAGGATCTTGCAGGGGTCTTAAACCGAGTCAGTTCCTTACAGGTATCACGTGTCATCTTTGTGGTGTAGTTGTGATGTGTGATATGCATGTTGACCATACCTTCATGTGGCGGTTGAGGAGATGCTTTCCCACGAATAAACGTAGTTGGGGTTGAGGATTGTTGCAATGTTCCTTCCATTGGTCTGGAGCCATCGATATCCCAAAAAACAAATAAGAAAAATATAAAAAGAAAACAAAGAAGATATTGAAACGGATAGGACAACTGTAGTGCACTTAACATGGTGCAACGTATAGCACTGGTGCAATGCACTTTTAGGCAGCTGTTGCTGCTAATTGGTATTGGTTTTTAGTTCAGCCTGTAAATCCCGTGTTTCGCCCCCCCAGGGATTAGAGAGCTAAAAAAGGTTTCCGCTGATATTTAAACATGGGATTTCGCATTTTTAGCAGTGACTTCTTTCCATTCACCTTCAATTTGGCGTGGTGTGCTGGTGGTAGGGGAGATTTCATCTGATTCCAGGAGTATGCCCCATTCTCTCAATAAGGCAAGGCCTTTATCCAAGGAAGATATCACATATGTGCGATTTTCTCTGGTCACGGTAATTTTGGTTGGGTATCCCCATCTGTAAGGAATTTTATGGTTCCTCAAAACTTTAGTTACTGTGTTCAGATTTTTCCTTTTTAGAAGCGTGTGTTGTGAGAGATCAGCAAAGAATTGTAAATTCTGATAGGTTGGTGGTAATTGCTCCTGTTTTCGCATATGTTGCATTAGATTTTCTTTAACATGAAAGAAGTGTAAGCGTAATAACACATCTCTCGGTATGTGTTCGGATAGGTGGGATGGTTTGGGTAAACGATGAATTCTGTCTATTGTGACATCTAAATCAGTGAGGCCTGGAATAAGGATTTTGAATAAGGTCGCAGCATAGGAACGTAGGTCGGATGGGAGTACTGACTCTGGTATTCCTCTGATTTTCAAGTTATTCCTTCTCGACCTATCTTCCAAATTGGCCAATTTTGCTTTAATCCATTCGTTTTCCCCTTCTTTTACTTCATATGCATCAACCAGATCGTTTATGATGTGAGCATACTCTCCCATTTTAACCTCCACATGATCTACCCTGTCCCCTATTGCTTGGATATCTTTGTTGAATCTGCTCATGTATGAGGCCATATCTGTCTGGATAGTGCTTCTCAGGGACATTAACATGTCTTTTAGGACTGTGTCCATCATTGGCTGATTCTGTGTGGGGAAGGTTTCAATGGAGTCAGGCATCTCCCTTGTGTCTTCCCCTGGCTCTGTTGCTGGGCTCACTGGCGATCCCCATCTAGCGCCATCCAGCCTGGGCTTGGACTTAGCTGGGCTATTTGATGAAGGGGTAAAGGGACAGGAGTGTTGGCTGTTAGGGGATGCCGTTTTGGGATGAGGATTGCCCTTTTTTGTTGTATTTTTAGTGTTTGAGGCCGTCCGCGACGTGTAGGCCTCGGCGCCATCTTGCTTACCTCCAGCTTCTGTAATAGAATAGAAGTCTGTTAGGCGCTGGGCTATCGTTCCGCCGTTTATTAGGCATCGTCCTAGACGAATCCCGGTCTGAACCACCGTGAAAATGGGGTGGAAAGGTGCTTTGATCCGGTTGCTTGGTGCCGCTGTGTCCCTGGGTAGACGGAGCTCCGGGATTATGCGACCATCCGGCTCCGCTGCAAGCCACGCCCCCATCAATGCATTTCTATAGCACTGATCACTGTATAAATGCCAATGGTCCCAAAAATGTGTCAAAATTGTCCGATGTGTCCGCCATAATGTTGCAGTCACAATAAAAATCGCAGATCACCACCATTACTAGTAAAAAAAATAATAATAAAAATGCTATAAATCTATGCCCTATTTTGTAGACGCTATAACTTTTGCGCAAACCAAACAATATACACTTATTGCGATTTTTTTTTTAACAAAAATATGTAGAAGAATACATATCGGCCTAAACTGAGAAAAAAATTTGCTTCTAAAAAAAATGGAGATATCCATTACAGCAAAAAGTAAAAAATATTGTTTTTTTTTTCAAAATTGTCGCTATTTTTTTGTTTACAGCAAAAAAAATAAAAACAGCAGAGGCAATAAAATACCACCAAAAGAAAGCTCTATTTGTGGCAAAAAAAAGGACGTCAATTTTGTTTGGGTGCAACATCGCACAACTGCGCAATTGTCAGTTAAAGCGACGCAGTGCCAAATCGCAAAAAATGGCCCCATCATTCTGCAGCCAAATCTTCTGGGACTGAAGTGGTTAAGGGAAGGTGACCTCCTTACATGCCACATTTGGCATGTCATTTTTTTTGGGGGGGAGCTTTCTCCTGGTGCACCCGTGGTGCCGGAAGGAAGATCACCTCTCCTCCCTCCCTCTGGGCATTCATCTGGGACACGTCACAGGTCCCAGATGATTGCCCGGCCAGTCACAGTGCGCAGCGTGGCTCGCGCATGCGCAGTGCGTGCCCAGCTGTGAAGCCACAGCCGGGCGCCCACAGTGAAAATTCAGCAGCTGCAGTATTTGTAGCTGCTGACTTTTAATTATTTTTTGTTTAATTGGAACTCCGCTTTAAGGTGAAAAACCTTCTGTAGTGCAGCAGCCCCCCAGAGCCCCCTTTTTACTTACCTGAACACAATCGTTCCATCAACGGGGATGAGCACAGTAGCTCCAGTTGTTGTCTGAGGTCCTCATTGGATAGATTGATAGCAGCGCAGCCATTGGCTCCCATTGCTGTCAATCAAATCTAGTGGCACGGGAGCCAGGGGCATCAATGGAAGCAGCAGCAGGACTTAGGAGTGCGTCCGCACAGGTGTCCCCTTGGAATGTGGGTCTCCGAAGGGGCACTTGATGCGGGAAGGAGCCAGGAGCATGCAGGGGGACCCCAGAAGAGGAGGACCGGGGACACTCTGTTCAAAACCCTTGCACAGAGGAGGTAAGAACATGTTTGTTATTTAAAAAAAAACCTTTACAACCCCTTTAACTAAAGCTGTGCAGTTTATTTCCAAACAGATTCCTGTTGTAGAGGTAACATCTCATCCAGAAGGAGGCCATCTGAAAGAACACCATCAGTGTTTACTGGACACTAGGGATGAGCCGAACACCCCCCTGTTCAGTTTGCACCAGAACATGCGAACAGGAAAAAAGTTTGTTCGAACACGCGAACACCGTTAAAGTCTATGGGACACGAACATGAATAATCAAAAGTGCTAATTTTAAAGGCTAATATGCAAGTTATTGTCATAAAAAGTGTTTGGGGACCTGGGTCCTGCCCCAGGGGACATGGATCAATGCAAAAAATTTTTTTAAAAACGGCCATTTTTTCAGGAGCAGTGATTTTAATAATGCTTAAAGTCAAACAATAAAAGTGTAATATCCCTTTAAATTTCGTACCTGGGGGGTGTCTATAGTATGCCTGTAAAGGGGCGCATGTTTCCTGTGTTTAAAACAGTCTGACAGCAAAATGACATTTTGAAGGAAAAAAGCCATTTAAAACTACCCGCGGCTATTGCATTGCCGACAATACACATAGAAGTTCATTGATAAAAACGGCATGGGAATTCCCCAAAGGGGAACCCCGAACCAAAATTAAAAAAAAAGAAATGACGTGGGAGTCCCCCTAAATTCCATACCAGGCCCTTCAGGTCTGGTATGGATATTAAGGGGAACCCCGGCCAAAATTAAAAAAAAAAAAATGACGTGGGGTTCCCCCTAAATTCCATACCAGACCCTTCAGGTCTGGTATGGATTTTTTTTTTTTTTTCCAAATAAAGCTTTATTAAGTTAAATTCATACAGAAAAGTAGTACACAAAAGCAAGGTTTGAGATAAAATGATAACAGTGTTATACAGAGGGAACAGTCCAGAGAGTACAACTTTGTATTTTAACAAGTATTCAAATCTACCACTGTGGAGTTGTTGAAAAACACATTACATCTGGGGTGTGGATATATGGGATTACAGAGTAGTGTGGGCAGAAAATATAAAGAACATATATTAAATCAGGTAAAACATTTTTTAAACATGTTGATTTTTGAGGGCGAAAAAGATTAAAAAGGGAGAGAGGAGTAAAAACCGTATTATAATAGATTGCCTATGATAGCCTTAGTATATGAGTCTGAGATTTTTGTTGGATTTTGTTTGGAATAATCGTTAATTACTATGTCTGTGTGAGAGTGTGAAATTGATCCTGGTGCATGGTGTCCAGAAGTCGGGTAATGTCTGTAGATAGAGATATAATCATAGCATACAACAATAGATACCTAACATAGCAAAGTTTCGATTAAATGGTGGTCAAAATATAGTGAGAAGTACAAAAGGAAGGTAGGGGAAAGTTATTTCCCGTCCCTGGCTCAGCCATGGGTCTAACGGGAAATATCTTTACAGAAGGACCAAGTCCCAGGAAGAAAAGCATAATAGAGCTTTTGAAGCGAATTCTGTATGCGTAATGATATAGTTGCCTCCTGAATTTTGTTTCATGCACGGCTATAGGGAGGACTATAGACAGTTGGGATGTATGTTGTATCTTATGGTGTGCTGGAGGAGGATTCCTGACTGATTAATTGGGTATATTCAGATGTTGTGCGGAAATGTAGCCAACAGGCCCAAGTGTTCCTGTATTTAGTATAGGAATCCTGTGCTTGATGTACAAGTTCCTCCATTTCAGCTATTTTGTTTACTCTTTTGAACCAGTCTGCAATTGTGGGTGAGTTGGGAGATCTCCAGGGAACTGGGATACAGAGTTTAGCAGCATTGATTAGATGTAGTGCTAGGGATTTGTGATAAGATTTCATTGGTAGGGAGGAGTGGTGTAGGAGGGCTTGTGCTGGAGAGAAATCTAGCTGAAGTGCAGTGATTTGGGAGGAGAGGTGAAAAACTTTAGTCCAGAAGGCAGAAATCGCAGGGCAGTCCCACCATATGTGAAGGAGTGATCCGTTTTTGTCATTACATCTCCAACAATTAGATGGGATCTCTGGATTAATGGTGTGTAACTTGAGAGGCGTTTTGTACCATCTGGAGAAAAGCTTGTATCCGTTTTCTTGAGTTGTTACATTAATGGAGCCTTTGTGTATGTTAGAGTATATCTTTTCCCATTCCTTATCAGAGAGGTGGATGGAAAGATCTTTTTCCCATTTTGTACTAGCTATATTTGTTTTAGGAGTATGCTCGAGAAAGAGGTTCAAGTATATGGTGGATATCAGGTGTCTTTGTGGTTCAGTGGCAGAGCAAAGGGATTCAAAGTGTGATTGGTTTCTTGAGTATGCAGCCCTAGTTTGGGGATCAAGAAGAAAATGTCTGAGTTGCATATAAGACCAGAATGGGATCTGGTGATTCGTTTCTTGGGAGTTCAATGAGGACAGCGGTTTAATATTCCCCTTAGCGAAGAAATCTCCCGCTGTCATCCTTGTCTGGGATCCTATTTGATGAAGGAAAGAATCATCAATGCCTGGTGGAAAGTCAGGGTTGTGTTTGATTGGCGTGAGAGGGCCTGGAGAGGAGGAAATGTGCAAATGTTTACATGTCTTTTTAAAGGAATTCAGTGTTGTACCGATAAGGGGATGTTGTTTGCAATGTGGAGAGATGTGGCGAGGGTGAATCCAGGGTAGATTATGGAGCGGGATTTGTGAGAAGGCTTGTTCAATTGCGATCCACGCTTTAGTTTTAGGGTGAACATTCCAGTCCACTATTCGAGAGAGTTGACAGGCCCAATAGTATTTTTGAAGATCCGGTAGGCCTAACCCACCTTTCATTTTGGGTATGGTCATTCTGTTGAAACTCATTCTAGGTCGCTTATCGTTCCAGATGAATTTCATACAGGATTTGCGGTATGCATTGAAAAAAGTTTGTGGTAGTGACACTGGGATTGTTTGGAGCAGGTATAGAAATTTTGGCATTATAGTCATTTTTATAATGGAAACTCTGCCAAACCATGAGAACAAACCCGTTGACCAAATGTTGACGTCTTTTTGAATATTTTGGATAATGGGAGTATAGTTTTTGCTGTATAAGTCCGATAGCGAGGTTGGAATGTAGACCCCAAGGTATTTAATGGCGCTCGGTTTCCAATTGAAAGGGAAATTAGTTTGACATTGTTTCACTATATCTGGTGGTAGAGTGATATTTAAGGCCTCTGATTTAGCGAAGTTAATTTTAAGATATGTGAGATTTTCAAAGAGAGTAAGATCTTTGAGGAGATTGGGTAGCGTAATGTGTGGCTCTGTCAGGAATAGTAGGATGTCATCCGCAAATGCCGCTAATTTATAGGTAGGTTTTGCGATGGTTATTCCTTTAACGTTTGGATTGTTTTTTAGATGCGTTAGACATGGTTCCAGTGCCAAGACAAAAATAAGCGGAGAGAGTGGGCATCCCTGTCTTGTACCGTTAGATATGGAGAAGGCACTCGACAGGTGTCCATTTATCCGGACTTTGGCAGTTGGGGTGGAGTATAGAGCAAGAATAAATTGTAGCATGCGATCTCGTATGCCAATGTGTGTTAGGACCTCTTTTAGGTAGTCCCAGGCTACCCTGTCGAATGCCTTCTCCGCATCAAGGGAAAGAAGGAATCCCGGTTGTTTCTTTGAAGTCAACCAATTGTGAATACTGATTGCCTTTAGGGTGTTGTCCCTTGCCTCTCTACCTGGGACAAAACCAACTTGGTCCAAGGAGATGAGGCCAGGGAGAAGGGGTAAAAGTCTATTAGCCAAAATTTTTGCATATATTTTCAGGTCAACATTTAGTAGAGATATTGGTCTGTAGTTGTGAACTAAATTTGGATCTTTATCAGGTTTTGGAATAACCACTATGTGGGCTGTGAGAAGATCTCTGGGAGGGGGGTTCTCGGATGAAAGGGAGTTGAAAGCATTTAAGAAGTGAGGATAAAGCGTAGCAATGAATTCCTTATAGTATCCTGCTGTTAGGCCATCTGGACCTGGACTTTTGCCTGTTTTGAGTTGTTTGAGCACAGTCTCTAGTTCATCCTTAGAGATGGGACGTTCTAGATGCAATGCTTCTGCATCAGAAATGGGTTTGGGACCATGTTGGGCTAGGAAATCTTTAATCAAGTGTGTTCTACGATCATTGTTTATCATGGGTTTATGTGGATTGATATTATAGAGCTGCGAGAAATAATTCACAAATTGGTCTGCTATTAGTGTATTAGACGTTACTTTAGAACCCGAAGGGTCATTAATGGAATGAAGTGTTGTAGATGATCTTTTTGCACGGAGGGCTCTGGCTAGAATTTTACCGGATTTGTTGCCATGTTCGTAGAATATTTTTTGTGATAATATGTATTTGCGTTTTATTTGTTTATGTAACACTTCTTTCAACTCTGTCCTCACCTGAGTAAGTTCCTCAAGTGTGGAGAGAGCTTGAGTTTTCTTATGTATTTTTTCTAAATCCTGTATGCGTTTGGAAAGGATAGAAATATGCGCTTGTCTTTCTCGTCTTCTCTTGGAAGCGATAGCTATTAGTTTTCCCCGTATGGTGCATTTGTGGGCTTCCCATTTTATCATTGGGGATATTTCAAAGGAGTCGTTATCCTGGAAATAAAGTTTTAGATTGTCGTGTATAGCAGATACTATTGAAATGTCTGTCAGCAGTGAGGGATCAAGACGCCATATTTGTGAGCGAGTATGTTTGGATGGAAATTCCAAGGACATGGTTATCGGGTGGTGATCTGATATGTACATTGGTTCGATGGAGGTGTGCTTGAGCATGGTGAGATCGCTTTGTGAAATAAAAAAATAGTCAAGTCTGGAGTAACTGCCATGTGGGTTGGAGAAAAAAGTGTAATCTTTAGTTGAGGGGTTTAAAGTACGCCATGCATCATGTAATGTCAATTCTTGAAAACATTGTTTAATTGCTCGTAACACGGAGAAGGGTAATTTGGATGCACCCGAGGATGTATCTTGTATTGGGTTTAAGGGAACATTAAAATCTCCTCCAGTTAATAGTATACCCTCTTGAAACGATGCGAGCAATTGCAGTGTGTGTCGGAAGAACGGGACTTGTTTAATGTTGGGGGCGTATATGTTTGCTAAGGTTAAAGGTTTACCGAAAAGTGAACCTTTGACAAATAGAAATCTTCCATCTTCATCCGCTAGAGTGTCTTTGATTATGAGTGGACACTGTTTTGAGATAAGGATAGAGACTCCTTTTGTTTTTGATTGTTTGTTGGTAGCATGAAAAGCTGTTGGATAACGTAAGTTGGAGAATTTGGGGATAGAGTCCGTTTTGAAATGCGTTTCCTGGATGTATATAATGTCTGCCTTGAGTTTATGCATATAAAGGAGAACTTGTGTACGTTTCTCAGGGACATTTAGTCCCCGTGCGTTGAGTGAGACTAGTTTAGTAGTGGCGTTGTGGTGAGATATTGATGTAGAATTGTGTGAGACCGTTGTCATTCTGTAATTTGGGAGGTGTTGTGAGTTAGACTGGAGTGGTGTTTACTGAATATAGTCCGCGTTGCAGGTGTATGTGTGGCAGAAAAAGAACAGTAGTTGGACTTGTGCCTTATGCTCTTATGTGTGGAAGGCGCGTTCTAGGAGAGTGATGAGATTCTATTCAGGATGAGAGTAGATTGTTCAGGAATAGAGAGTGATGTGAGGGATATTGGGTATGCGGGGGAGAGGAAACTGTGAAGACCACTGTGTAGTGTTGTTAGGGGTTATAGGTAGTGAAAAGTAATCCGGGGACTAGCGATGCCTGCTCGCTAGGCTATGTACGAGTATGCACTCGTGATATAAGGTACCGGAATGGGTCAGTGGTGGTTTAAAGGAGGGTTGAGTGAAGAAATCAGGTAATCAATTGAAACCACTGTTTGGGAAGGTGACCAAACGGTAACGTAGAGAAAAGTAAAACCTGTCAGTAAGGGACAAGAGCCGCTGACATATGGGATAGATGTAGGAAGAAGGCATGGACTGAAGACGGTCCATGTGTGAAATAGTTGCATATAGATTGCTGTGAATGCCGCCTATTAACTTTCTCAGTGGATTTGGAGAAACAGCATGGGTCAGATTTGCGAAAAGCAGATAAAAAATTAGGTGTATGGTCAGATGAAACATTAAGTTAATGACATATTTTGTGAGATCGTTCCCCTGGTGATCGTTAAGTGAGAGGAAAGAATGAAAAAAAAAAAAGACAGAAAAATAAAAGAAATAAAAGAAATAAACATCCCCATGAGTAGCACATAAAATAAACATCTGCTGAGGCGCAGATATTCATAGCGCAAAAGTCTATGTAATAATTCAGTTAAACAGTCAGCCAGAAAACTTGAACAGTTTGCAGATCAGAGTATTCAACATAGGTAGAAAGTATTATCTCTTAAGATAGATAAACCGTGCCTGAACTAATTAATAATGAACTACCCCTGAAGGCTATGAAGAATCTTGTCAATATAATTAATAAAACGAAGTATCTATGTAGATCGTTATGCTAATTAGGAGCATATCTCATTGGATAGGAGGGGATGAATATATGAGAAAGATCAGTGTCTGTGAAAGTCCCTTAATGCGTACACACGGTCGGATTTTGTTCGGACACTCCGACAACAAAATCCATGGATTTTTTCCGACGGATGTCGGCTCAAACTTGTCTTGCATACACACGGTCACACAAAGTTGTCGGAAAATCCGATCGTTCTGAACGCTGTGACGTAAAACACGTACGTCGGGACTATAAACAGGGCAGTGGCCAATAGCTTTCATCTCTTTATTTATTCTGAGCATGCGTGGCACTTTGTCCGTCGGATTTGTGTACACACGATCGGAATTTCCGACAACGGATCCCGTTGTCGGAAAATTTTATCTCCTGCTCTCCAACTTTGTGTGTCGGAAAATCCGATGGAAAATGTCCGATGGAGCCCACACACGGTCGGAATTTCCGACAACACGCTCCGATCGGACATTTTCCATCGGAAAATCCGACCGTGTGCACGGGGCATTAGAGTGCCTTTATCTGAGAAGCCTTTCAGTTCCGTTTTGGCATGTAGACAGCTTTCTAGTCAGGGAAAGGCAATCGTAAGGATAAGTTCTATATAATCATACAGGGTAGTGAGTGCCCTAATCTTTGCGTAATACATGACAGATAAGGTGATGTTAGGACTACCAAGGAGATGAATCATGTGTCACAACCATCTCGGGCTGGGATGATACAGGCATCCTCCTATGGGAGGTGCGTGTGTGGAGGCAGGGGAGAGAGGTCTGCAGTGTGTCACCATGGTAACAAGTCAGGTCTCTAACCTTGTGAGAGCCAATGAGCGACTGCATGAGTCATGTTGGGGGAGAACTTTTTACCTCAGACCTTGGCTCCTCTCATGAATTCGCGCCAAAAGACAGCAACCAATAGAGCGATGAACAGCTGGTTGTCATGGCAATAAGATTGTGTGGTAGTTCTAGTATTCACCTAATAATGTAGTTGCTATCTAAGAGGAACAGAGAGTTAATACAGGATTAAAATAGGGGTGTCAATGAACATTACTAGCAGCCTGTTGTGTGTAAGAGAAGGGCATATTTGTATTTATAATTATCAATCCGTGTAATCGGAGCGGGATGAAACCCTGTTAAACTGTCAGTGTACCGATCAGCTAGAGGAGGGAGAGATAAAGTAGATTGGAGATCTCTGGTGACCCTATACCTCATTAGATTGGAAAATACAGTCACATAAGAATTTAATTATAATAGAGCTCTAATAAAGGGTGGAACTGCTAGTGTAGGGCTGTATTGGAGTGTAAGGTGTGACAGAACAAACCATGCAGACACAGCGCTGCTTTGGTAGTTAGCGTTAAGGGGGATATAGATATGCCTGTGTGTAAGAACTATGATCTACCTAAACTAAACTTAACATATTGAAATACTTTAGGAACATATTACCAGCTGGGGCATGAACTTTCAATACTCTAAAAACGGCACATGAACAGTCAGAGGAAATCTTTCAGTCTATGCTGCAGATGCCATCTGTGTTCACCGATCTCTTCTAGCTCTTCTGGAGCGTGGAGGTTTCGTCGGGCTGTAGATGGAAGGAGACTGCGGGTCGGGTTGAAGAATTCTTGGTTCCGATGGCGAACGGTGTCTTCGGTAGCTTGTGTGTTGGGTTTCCATTGCTTCACTCCTGGAAGGTGCTTTAGATGCTGTAGGGGTACGAAATTCCGCGTACCATTCTGGGACCTCCATGAGAGGGATTCCGAGAGTGTCACAGAAGGAATGTAGATCCTCAGGGACTCTGAGGAGAGCTGAGCGTCCTTGTACTGTTGCCGCCAAACCAAAAGGGAACTTCCAGCGGTAAATTATACCCTTGGCCCGGAGTACTGACAGAAGGGGTTGCAGTTCCCTTCTGCGCTGCAAGGTTATATTTGATATATCCTGGAATAGACGAAGTTCTGTGCCGTTATGTAGTAAAGGGGTCAGGGAACGTGCAGCCCTCAGGATGTCTTCCTTCAAACGGTAGTCAATAATGCAGCATACCACATCCCTAGGCGGGTCAGAGTCCTTTCCC
The DNA here is from genome assembly GCA_037952925.1 of Lithobates clamitans. Classification (NCBI taxonomy): domain Eukaryota; kingdom Metazoa; phylum Chordata; class Amphibia; order Anura; family Ranidae; genus Lithobates; species Lithobates clamitans. Next base: position 1,838,197 of record JBBGZY010000903.1, on the reverse strand, counting down.
TTCGGTCTCAGGGCACGGTGGATTCTTTCCATCGCAATAGGAACCTCTCTGGGTCTGCCGAGTATGTTATTAAAGATATGAATAACTTCACTTTGAAGGTGATCCGCATCCACTGTTTCAGGCAAACCTCTCAGCCTGAGGTTATGGCGTCTGCCGCGATTGTCTAAATCTTCCAAGTGGCGATTGACATCTCTTAATTGCCGTGTATGTGTGTCAATCGCCAGATTCTGGTGACGGATCTTGGATGAATGGAGGGCAGTCGTTTGTTCCACCGCCTGAATTCTGCCTGTAATAGCTTGGATTTCAATTTTTAAATCTGAGATTGCTGCTGTCAGGGTGTCCTTAATGTCCTCAGCCACGGATCTGAGATCGCTCAGGCTCGGATGCTGATGAGGAGTGAGGAGAATTCCCCCGTCACTGAGTTCAGCGTGAGATGGAGAGGCAGCAGCATTAGAGTGAGGAGGATGCTGATGCTGGCTCCGTGAGGTGGGAGCCGGCGCCGAAGTTCCCATCTGTGCCCGGAACATCTCCAGGATGTTCTGACTGGATCTTGCCGGTATTTCACGGGGAGAACGGGACCGGGAGGTCGACGAAGTTCTGGAGGATGTACCCATCGCTTTTCGGGTGTTTGGGAGGCCGTTGACCGTCCTTGGAATTCAGATTTCTATCCCTGTCAGCGGAGCTCTGAAGTTCAGCAGCCATTCTCTACGAGGTCAAGCCACGCCCCCCCTGGTATGGATTTTAAGGGGAACCCCGCGCCAAAAAAAAAAAAAACGGCGTGGGGTCCCCCCAAAAATCCATACCAGACCCTTATCCGAGCACGCAACCTGGCAGGCCGCAGGAAAAGAGGGGGGGACGAGAGTGCGCCCCCCCCTCCTGAACCGTACCAGGCCACATGCCCTCAACATTGGGAGGGTGCTTTGGGGTAGCCCCCCAAAACACCTTGTCCCCATGTTGATGAGGACAAGGGCCTCATCCCCACAACCCTGGCCGGTGGTTGTGGGGGTCTGCGGGCGGGGGGCTTATCGGAATCTGGAAGCCTCCTTTAACAAGGGGACCCCCAGATCCCGCCCCCCCCCTGTGTGAAATGGTAAGGGGGTACAAAAGTACCCCTACCATTGCACTAAAAAACTGTCAAAAATGTTAAAAATGACAAGAGACAGTTTTTGACAATTCCTTTATTTAAATACTTCTTCTTTCTTCTATCTTCCTTCATCTTCTGGTTCTTCTAGTTCTTCTGGCTCTTCTGGTTCTTCCTCCGGCGTTCTCGTCCAGCATCTCCTCCGCGGCGTCTTCTATCTTCTTCTCCTCGGGCCGCTCCGCACCCATGGCATGGGGGGAGGCTCCCGCTCTTCTCTTCATCTTCTTCATCTTCTTCTCTTCTTCTTTTCTTCTCTTCTTCTCTTCTTCATTTTCTTCTCCGGGCCGCTCCGCACCCATGCTGGCATGGAGGGAGGCTCCCGCTGTGTGACGGCACTCCTCCAGTTCTTAAATAACGGGGGGCGGGGCCACCCGGTGACCCCGCCCCTCTCTGACGCACAGGACAGGACGAGACTTCCCTGTGGCATTCCCCGTGACGTCACAGGGAAGTCCCATCAAGTCACCGTGCGTCAGAGGGGGGCGGGGTCACCGGGTGGCCCCGCCCCCCATTATTTAAGAACTGTCAGACGAGGAGCGCCGTCACACAGCGGGAGCCTCCCTCCATGCCAGCATGTGTGCGGAGCGGCCTGGAGAAGAAAATGAAGACGAGAAGAAGAGAAGAAGAGAAGAAAAGAAGAAGAGAAGAAGATGAAGAAGATGAAGAGAAGAGCGGGAGCCTCCCCCCATGCCATGGGTGCAGAGCGGCCCGAGGAGAAGAAGATAGAAGACGCCGGAGGAGATGCTGGACGAGAACGCCGGAGGAAGAACCAGAAGAACCAGAAGAACCAGAAGATGAAGGAAGATAGAAGAAAGAAGAAGTATTTAAATAAAGGAATTGTCAAAAACTGTCTCTTGTCATTTTTAACATTTTTAACAGTTTTTTAGTGAAATGGTAGGGGTACTTTTGTACCCCCTTACCATTTCAAACAGGGGGGGGCCGGGATCTGGGGGTCCCCTTGTTAAAGGGGGCTTCCAGATTCCGATAAGCCCCCCGCCCGCAGACCCCCACAACCACCGGCCAGGGTTGTGGGGATGAGGCCCTTGTCCTCATCAACATGGGGACAAGGTGTTTTGGGGGGCTACCCCAAAGCTCCCTACCAATGTTGAGGGCATGTGGCCTGGTACGGTTCAGGAGGGGGGGCCGCACTCTCGTCCCCCCTCTTTTCCTGCGGCCTGCCAGGTTGCGTGCTCGGATAAGGGTCTGGTATGGATTTTTGGGGGGACCCCACGCCGGAAACATGCGCCCCTTTACAAGCATACTATAGACACCCCCCAGGTACGAAATTTAAAGGGATATTACACTTTTATTGTTTGACTTTAAGCATTATTAAAATCACTGCTCCTGAAAAAACGGCCGTTTTTAAAAAAAATTTTTGCATTGATCCATGTCCCCTGGGGCAGGACCCAGGTCCCCAAACACTTTTTATGACAATAACTTGCATATTAGCCTTTAAAATTAGCACTTTTGATTTCCCCCATAGACTTTTAAAGGGTGTTCCGTGGCATTCGAATTTGCCGCGAACACCCCAAATTGTTCGCTGTTCGGCGAACTTGCGAACAGCCAATGTTCGAGTCGAACATGAGTTCCTCTCGAACTCGAAGCTCATCCCTACTGGACACTATGTGTAAATGAAAGTGGATAGAGGAAGTGGAAGGATCAAACATTTGAGGGTCCATTTGAAGTAATTTTTTCAACTCCAACAGAAGTCAAAAATCACTATGGTGTCATTTGAGCCAATGCAAGCTGAAAGCAAAAGACTGACAGTTCCAGGCCAAAAACACATATAAATCTATACTAAGAAACCCCAGACAACTGTGCATGGTAATTTCTGTGTCAGGAACTGTATTTGCTGTGACTACTTATTTACTTGTAGACAAAAGAGGAGAGCAAGTGCACCTCACAAAATTATGTGAAAATATTGTGAATGTGTTCCTTTAACTGAAAACTTATGGTAAAGACACATACACGTTAATAACAAGTCATGTAATATTTGTTCTGCTATTCCCCATGCTACAGACCAAGACCCTTTGTTTACCAGCCAAGAGATAGATGAGAAAGAAGCAAATTGTCTATTGAACCTTTGGCAGTGTAGGATAGGAGGAGAACTGGTTATATATTACTTTAATGTGACACAGTTAAATGTAAAATGTCACTGGTTGGGAAAGAAGGAGGGATAAAGGAGAAGCTAGGGTTTTTGGTATTAAAACTCCAGATCAGCTAGTCTGTAATACACTTAACAGTATTGAGTGCCAATTAAGGCCAGTACTGACAGTTATGGGAAAAATCTATGTAAATCCAGGAAGATGGTTGGAATTAACACCACATTTATTCTGTACAGTTAAAACTCTGTGGAAAGATAACACAAGTATTGCCAATGCCACCTATAATAAATGTTCTCATGTATGGCATGAATATGCAGGCAACATGACATGGTTTGGGGGACAGCAGTTAGTAGATGGTATGTGAAAAGATTGCATGAATCTAATATTTTTTATATAGGAAATGGTACAGGACAGAATTTGGGGAATAATAACTGCAAAACATAATTTATGTGAAATATCTGCATTTAGGGACTTCCACTATAATGGATGTATACTGGCAAAGAGGGGAAAATGCTTATTTTAAGTTACCTGCTAACTGGATGGGATCTTGTACTATGATAAAACTGATATATAAAAAACACTTGTGCCACATGTATAAACTTGTGTAGTTGCTGTCCCAAACCAATTAGGTTATACAATCATCAGTAGTAACCCTCAAGAGTAAAACAGCACTTGCAAAATTAAATAATTCACTATAATACAACATTCAACTCTAAGGCTGGGTTCACACTATTGTGAATTGGATGTGGGTTCCCCAATTCACAATTCCCAATAGCAGGTGATTTTGACCAGCTCTCATAGTTCACATATCTCCGTTGCGGCTCCGGTGCAAATTTGCACAGGGGTCCTGTGCGTCTTTTGGTCCATTTCAGTTCTGAATTCAGGCAAAAATTCGGGTTGAAATCGGACCTTATATGGTGAACAGGGACGTACCGGACCCCTGCTGTGAGCCACATGTAAAGATAGTGTGAACCCAGCCTCAAGTAAAAAAACAATTATCCAAATAATATAGTGCTCAGTCCTGAATAGATTAGTGATAACATCAATGTGAAGATCCTTTCAGCGTAATTAGAAGTGCCGTGCTCTATCTTCAGCAGCAATACACACTCGGTGTCACCAAATCAGCGTGTTTTAAGAAAAGATCCCCACTCACCGGATGGAATTGACCCTCTTGTTATATAACAAAAGGAGTCAAAAACACTTGGTGGTCACCCAGGGACCAGGGGGTATTCTCTGGCTGCTCTTCGGTATCCTCTCTTTGTGGTGGTATTACTGATAACTCCAGTAGCAAGATTTAGTGGTGGAAAAATAAAGAGAAGGACGGGCTTCTGATAGCGTAAGAATGTATTGAATATATTGGAGAAACATCTGTTACTGTATATGCTTACATACATTAAAAACTCAAAACATAGGCATCCACCCAATGTATTAAAAGCAGGGAGTTCCTAGGCCTTTCACATTTTCACCCAGCAGCAGACTCTGACAGAGCCAATAGCATTAGTCAGTTCACTTATAAAAGGCCTTTGCACAGCTGAGACTAATAATAATAAGGTCTGGCTATCAAGTAAGACGTGGAATTAGGAATTGAGACTTTATCCCACCCAAAGCTATAACAAGATCTGGGCTCCAGAACCCATAACAAAACTTGAGAAAAAAATATAGGGGAGGGGGAATTGGGAAAATTGGGACTTTATATGATGCACATCACTTAGGTTGAATCAATCAATCAATTAAATAGTTGGAATGTTTATTGTTAGCCATAATTAGGCACCGTGTACCGGTAACATTAATAGTAATTGACCAATATGTACAATACAGAATAAAGAAGGACATGATAAGTAAATCATATAACAATCCAGGTAATATAATAGACATTATTGCACACATAAAATAATGAACCGGCAACATCCCTAATATATGAAAAGACATAGTAAAAAATAAAATAGCATATAAGGTTATATGATTGATTCAAACAGTAAAACCCTAATAAACCCATGATTACTGTGGCATAGCATCAAAAATTACATGCTCGACGCGTTTCGTGGGTTGTTTCCACTCATCAGGAGCAGCTATACAATGGAGGTATCTATAATGAAATAAAAATCTTTCATCAATGGTAATTGATCAAAGAATAGGGAGAAGAGGAACATAGAACTTATGGTCCGATCATTCTTACCTATGGGTAGCTAATGTAGAATATGGGTAGTAATGATATTAAAGATACATCGGAGGTACTAGGAGGCGAAAGACAACCCCCCCGGGAGCTGAGGTGATGGCTGTGCAGGCGGCGATAAGGCCAGGTGTATAATAATAATGTTACCGGTAAACAGTGCCTAATTATGGCTAACAATAAACATTCCAACTATTTAATTGATTGATTGATTCAACCTAAGTGATGTGCATCATATAAAGTCCCAACTTTCCCAATTCCCCCTCCCCTATATTTTTTTCTCAACTAATATAGAATGGAGACCAATGCACGACATGTCATGGCCTCATATAAAGTTCCAACATTTTTTCTCTTTTTTCAAATATAACATGGGATGGATCCACACACTTGTCTATGTCGCTATTTCCATGATTTTTTGCTATACTGGAATTGATATAATTTTTGTTGATTAGTTTGTGAGGTCATGCTATGGGGGCTGCTGCAATCAGCCCCGGGAGCTGCAACGCACACCGCGGTCACCCCCAGCCCCCATTTCGACCAACATGGTCGCCGGGATTGCGGTTGCGCATGCGCTGTGCGTCGACGCCACGCCCACACGTCTTGCGTACGACGTCACTTTTGACGCCGTGGACAGACGTGTTCTCCATCTGCGTGCACCACGAGGGAGGAAAGACGCCCATTTAAGAGCGCCGGTCGCTCTGACATGGTCGCCCCCTCTCTCCTAGCACGCCACGTGACGTTGGTGGGGCTCTGCCGGCGGACATACTTCTTTCACACCTCTACTCCTCTTTGTTCTACACCAGATATGTTTTATCCTGGTCTACTTGGTCTGCACTGTCTATTCTCAATTGGATCTCCCCATGTACACTTGAACTTCAGGTAATCCTTATCCTATGGATGTTACCTCTGGCCTTATGGTGGCAAGTGCACTTTCATAGTATTTTTACTATTTTTATGTTTACTACCTTCATATATCTTGATAATTTACTTGGGGACCCTCCTTACTCTGCTATTTCTCTCACTTATTCTTTACTATCATTGTGTTTTTACACACCTTATCTCTTTATTTCCCATTACTTCATATCACCAACCCCCCCCCCTTCGTTTCACATATATTTTCTCTAATCACTACCATGGCACCTCTTTTTTATGCTAACACTTCTTCCCTATTTATTTATTGATACAGAAGCCCTACGGGGCCAACACCTATTATTATACACCTGGCCTTATCGCCGCCTGCACAGCCATCACCTCAGCTCCCGGGGGGGTTGTCTTTCGCCTCCTAGTACCTCCGATGTATCTTTAATATCATTACTACCCATATTCTACATTAGCTACCCATAGGTAAGAATGATCGGACCATAAGTTCTATGTTCCTCTTCTCCCTATTCTTTGATCAATTACCATTGATGAAATATTTTTATTTCATTATAGATACCTCCATTGTATAGCTGCTCCTGATGAGTGGAAACAACCCACGAAACGCGTCGAGCATGTAATTTTTGATGCTATGCCACAGTAATCATGAGTTTATTAGGGTTTTACTGTTTGAATCAATCATATAACCTTATATGCTATTTTATTTTTTACTATGTCTTTTCATATATTAGGGATGTTGCCGGTTCATTATTTTATGTGTGCAATAATGTCTATTATATTACCTGGATTGTTATATGATTTACTTATCATGTCCTTCTTTATTCTGTATTGTACATATTGGTCAATTACTATTAATGTTACCGGTACACAGTGCCTAATTATGGCTAACAATAAACATTCCAACTATTTAATTGATTGATTGATTCAACCTAAGTGATGTGCATCATATAAAGTCCCAATTTTCCCAATTCCCCCTCCCCTATATTTTTTTCTCAACTAATATGGAATGGAGACCAATGCACGACATGTCATGGCCTCATATAAAGTTCCAACATTTTTTCTCTTTTTTCAAATATAACATGGGATGGATCCACACACTTGTCTATGTCGCTATTTCCATGATTTTTCTGTTGACTAGTATCAAGTGCCAGCGGTAGGGCACTTGCTATACTGGAATTGATATAATTTTTGTTGATTACTTTGTGAGGTCATGCTATGGGGGCTGCTGCAATCAGCCCCGGGAGCTGCAATGCACACCGCGGTCACCCCCAGCCCCCATTTCGGCCAACATGGTCGCCGGGATTGCGGTTGCGCATGCGCTGTGCGTCGACGCCACGCCCACACGTCTTGCGTACGACGTCACTTTTGACGCCGCGGACAGACGTGTTTTCCATCTGCGTGCACCACGAGGGAGGAAAGACGCCCATTTAAGAGCGCCGGTCGCTCTGACATGGTCGCCCCCTCTCTCCTAGCACGCCACGTGACGTTGGTGGGGCTCTGCCGGCGGACATACTTCTTTCACACCTCTACTCCTCTTTGTTCTACACCAGATATGTTTTATCCTGGTCTACTTGGTCTGCACTGTCTATTCTCAATTGGATCTCCCCATGTACACTTGAACTTCAGGTAATCCTTATCCTATGGATGTTACCTCTGGCCTTATGGTGGCAAGTGCACTTTCATAGTATTTTTACTATTTTTATGTTTACTACCTTCATATATCTTGATAATTTACTTGGGGACCCTCCTTACTCTGCTATTTCTCTCACTTATTCTTTACTATCATTGTGTTTTTACACACCTTATCTCTTTATTTCCCATTACTTCATATCACCAACCCCCCCCCCTTCGTTTCACATATATTTTCTCTAATCACTACCATGGCACCTCTTTTTTATGCTAACACTTCTTCCCTATTTATTTATTGATACAGAAGCCCTACGGGGCCAACACCTATTATTATACACCTGGCCTTATCGCCGCCTGCACAGCCATCACCTCAGCTCCCGGGGGGGTTGTCTTTCACCTCCTAGTACCTCCGATGTATCTTTAATATCATTACTACCCATATTCTACATTAGCTACCCATAGGTAAGAATGATCGGACCATAAGTTCTATGTTCCTCTTCTCCCTATTCTTTGATCAATTACCATTGATGAAAGATTTTTATTTCATTATAGATACCTCCATTGTATAGCTGCTCCTGATGAGTGGAAACAACCCACGAAACGCGTCGAGCATGTAATTTTTGATGCTATGCCACAGTAATCATGGGTTTATTAGGGTTTTACTGTTTGAATCAATCATATAACCTTATATGCTATTTTATTTTTTACTATGTCTTTTCATATATTAGGGATGTTGCCGGTTCATTATTTTATGTGTGCAATAATGTCTATTATATTACCTGGATTGTTATATGATTTACTTATCATGTCCTTCTTTATTCTGTATTGTACATATTGGTCAATTACTATTAATGTTACCGGTACACAGTGCCTAATTATGGCTAACAATAAACATTCCAACCATTTAATTGATTGATTGATTCAACCTAAGTGATGTGCATCATATAAAGTCCCAATTTTCCCAATTCCCCCTCCCCTATATTTTTTTCTCAACTAATATGGAATGGAGACCAATGCACGACATGTCATGGCCTCATATAAAGTTCCAACATTTTTTCTCTTTTTTCAAACCATAACAAAACTTATTAAGATTCTGAAAAAACAAACTTTTTTTCTCTATGTAAGTCATAAACCCTGAAATGTTTCACCTTGTGTGGATAAGAAACTTAGAGGGCACATTTCCCAATCCTTCCAGGCAGGGCCTCACTATATAATTAATATTTTACTATCAATCAACGCAAAAGATACACTCTGATAATCTGATAATATATACAGTATACTGTATCCTTTTTAACTTTATCAATGTACTAAGCATTGCTGAAAGCAAGTAAAATGTTACATTTTATCATTTATGTAGACTAACAGAATATAACTCCTAGAAACTAGCAGCCGATTACATTAAAGCAAAATGAGAAGATGACATATAAATTAAGTCATATAGTTAGAAACTGAAGATTGTCAATTACAAGAAAATTGTATTCTCCTAAGAAATAATAAGTTAATAAATCATATTACTGAGACAACAAATGTTCAAAGCAGTTGTTTAGATAAGCAGGTTAGTTAGATAACCATTTTTATTTTATTTTGTTAGCGATATAAATTCATAAGGAGAGCTGCCATAAATCGCCTTTTTAGGTGAATAGAAAATTCATTATAAAAATTTGTGTTGTGGGTGATGACTATCTTAGTAAAGCAGACTTCTAGCCATAACTTTTTTCTATAGAAAAAAGGGTACTCCCGCGCTACCACTATAGAGGAAATGAAAATAGATAAATAGTGCAACTGCTGCAAACACGGATATGTGAATTCAAAATCAAAAATAATGTAATATGCTGTAAATGGTGCTGCGCTGTTGAAAACTAAGTAATAAACTACAAAAACTATGTGAACTACAAGTACAAGTTGAACACCAGTTGGCAAACAAACACTGGTATCAACTACATATGGCTTCTGACATGCAACAGTGTATTACTCAAAATGAACACAAGATGGCATGAAAATCCAATGACCACTGTATAAAACTTCTTAAAGTGCAATAGTGAAGTAAAACGTGCTTAAAAGGTATGTAAAGTGCAATAATGGTGTTCTCTGAATTCAATAAAAATAAAATGTGATTGTCCCACTCTATATCATGCAAATAAAGCAGGTGTGGTGGGTATCTCTTCTTTCCATGCAGTTACACCTCTAATGGGGTAGCCTCTTTCCTTACGGCTATAAGGTAACAGCATGAAAATGTAGCAATGATCTGATTTCCTCTGTGGGTCCTTTCATGGATGTCTGGTGGATCCTATCTCCTGGGGGGTTCACCTTGTATAAATCCAGCAAATGGTAGTGGTTGACATACTCCGCTTCCACATACACCCCAGATGGGGTAAAAAAGAGGAGGGGAGAGGAATGCCCAGATAGTATTGTATATCTTGTAAAAGGTTTTATTTCATAAAAACACAGTAAAGGTAACACTCACATTTGTTTGTAGTAAAGCAAGTAAAAACTCGGCGTCACTTCCAGTTGCACCTGTCAGCCAATCTCGATGTGCATCGTCACGGGTCACATGACTTCATCAGGTTCATCCCCTAATGAAGTCACGTGACCCGTAACAATATGCATCACATTGTGAACATTGTATAAGTACCCCATTAGCTCCCATTAGCTCCTGCCTCTTGACCAGATTACATTTTAGTGCCCTTTATGTAATTTTACCATACACACACCCAGTTAAATTACCATTATATTATATGGAAGGAAGCACAGGAAGGAAATATTCTACATACATATACATGTTTTTTGGGTGAAATTGATTCCAATTATTAAACAATCATTCCGGCCAACATGAAAACACCCTTGCAGTTAGAGTCACAAGGAAAACATGGAGTTAAAGTTAGAAATCAATGGGAGCAATGTAAAGTATACCTGTAAGGCAAAACATTTTATCTTTTTTTCTTATTTTTTCCTTATTTTTTATCATGATGATTCACCAGCCAGTGACTTAAAATATGAAACATAATTACTGTAAGGGACTCATTTACCACATTTTTTCATTATATGAAGTTAGGCGAAGTTAAAAAAAAGGTGACCGACTCTGGGCCTCACTTACATGTGGAATGTGGTGAAGAGAAACAATGTTTTTTCTTAAAAAATGGGACTTTACCTGCTATGTCCTTCTCCTCTCTCTTTATTTTTCCTGTTCCCTCCCCCATCCACCTCCCTTCTTACCTTGAGGATGGATCCCCTGTTAACCCAAAACTGAATGCCTATTACCTCCTCTTTCTTACTTAACATACCGCTATGGCTTTAAACATCCTATCACATAATGTTATAAGCCCCGAATTCCAATAAATGGGTGAAAATGTTTTACAATTTTAAATCTCCACAGAAAAACATCATCTGCCTATAGAAAACATTTTTTTCCAGCTACTCCTGCTACAGATACTTCCATGCCTCCTCAAATATAAAATATGAGGTTGTGTTGATTAAACAGATAGATAACATCTAAAACTTTAAAATTGTGGCTGCCCATGAAATGGCAACAAGCTTTGATACCCCATACAGGCAACCAATTAAGAGTTAACCATGAATAATGCCCCTAGAATTAATGCCCTCACTATAGCGTGTGAGCTGATATATGACATATGTGGCAAAATTGATGCTTTCTTATGTAGATGCCTTAACAAATACTTTTTCATATATATGTTCATTTAAGTAGGGGCTTGTTCATGTAAGTGGTGGCTGGGTGGGCTTTAAAATTATATATTTTTATTTGTCATTGTATATTTTTAAAACTTCTTCTTTTTTGCATAACTTCATTGCTATCACATAGGGGACCAATATGAGACAGGTTTATATACATAAAAGTATGCTCCAACTTGGAGTCTCTCAAAAACATGAAGTTAGGACCACAGTATACAGAGGAGCCTTGACGTGGGCACTGTGGCTTCCACATATACAATATTTAGTGATGTGCGCCATTAAACCCTCTGTCTGTTACTTTCACTTTCAATGATAATGACAAGTATGACAAATAGAGAGGCTGAATCTCCCTAATGGGAGCAAAGAAAGCAATAATAACTGACTGTGGTTCTAATCCCCTTCCACTTTGTCCAAAACTAAAAAAAAAAGTTTTGCCTTTAGTTGTACATTAAATCATCCTTTTTCCCCTTCTTCCATTGTGAAAGGAAGGAGAGAGCTCACCAACGTAAACAGTGCTAGATTTTTTACATTGCTGATCACTGGAATTGGTCCTCACAGCAATCACATGGCATGAAACAGTTCCAATTGGCTCTATGCCTTTAGCCAATGTTCTCAGCAGTCTAATGACGGTCTAATGTAATAAATAATTGTGCACATGCATGTTCACTCTCCCTGAAAGGGTGAATACGTGCTATTTAATTACAATGGCTGGTCTTAATGTGGCTGAATGCATGCTTTGAGTCAACATTTCACATCAAGCTGAAAAGGACAGCATTTTTCAATCAGATTCCAACTTCAGCTTTTTCAATTAAGCTTTGACAAAAAAAAAACAGAAAGCTGATGCTTTGCTCACTCCAGTTTAAGTAAATGAACCCCTATGTCTTTGTCACCAAGCAAACTATACCTCTGTTTCAGTCCTGTGCTGTCATCACTATTTTATGGTCATTCCATGATGCCATTTTCCTTCTTTCCTGATAGCAGTGTTTATCAAACCACAGGTATATGAATGACTTCCTCCTAAATAACTATAAAAATGAAATAAATATTTAACCCTAAACATATCCCATAAATCAGACCAGAAAACTAGAAACTCTACCATGCATCACAAAATAAAACAACTAGAAACAAACTTTGAAACCTCAAGCACCTAGTACAATTTCACTCCCAATCCTACCTCTGCTTAGCTTCTCAAATTAGATGGTCTAGAAATAAATTATATATGTAAACAATAAACTGCACACTGTTCTTGCCAATAGGTTATTCAGACTTGACCTGCTTCTAAAATGTATACACTTAAAAAACAATACAACTGAATACACAAGCAATCCAATTTAAATTCTGCCAGAGTTCCATAATTATCCTGCTAAATTATATCAGACCCCCAAAGCCTTTGACAAGCATTATTTTCAGACCTCTTTCTTCCTAATATTCCAAATAAACTTTTTCAGCTATCGTTGTAAAGAGCCCCTTGCTCGCTCGGTTCCACTCCCCCGACACTCCTCTGCAGCTATTGAATCAGATTGCAACGTCTGACGGTTCGGTCATCCGATGCTCCGGGACTAGAACTACAGCTCTGTGCCGTTCTAGTCCAGTTGTGATAGCTCAGAACAAACACCAAGCAGGCTGTATGTAAGTTCAAACAGGACTATCCTTTATTGCAAAATACAGGCTTTTATACACTCAAAGTGGAGGTGCAGACCTCCTGCTCATATTACTCTAACAATACAGCTGTAACCTAATTAACCTAATTAACATGAGCTAATTAACTAATCCCTTTAGACAGCCTAGATGACTAAGACATGACCGTTAGGCCAGACTGGCCGTCTTGTAGTTCAGAAAATCCAATCAACATTATCACAATCAACATAGACTCTTCTTCACACAATAGCAGAGTTAATTAACACAAATAACAATGACTCTTAGATCCCATAGTAGACTTATTTACAATACACATTTTAGCAGACAATAGATAGACAGGTGTTGGAATTTAGATCAGCATCTCCTAACAGTATCTGTCCCAGCATTATGAATCAGCCACTATTCCAATATTCTGCTGGACAGGCACATTCCTCCATCCAAGATCATCCAATGCAGAAACAGGTTCATCAAGGTCAGTCAGCACTTGCTGCATCCGCCATAAGACCTCCGCCTCCATAGCTGCGGGTGCAGGTTGGCAAAGCACACCGTTACTCTGCCACATTGTCAACTCTTCAGCCAGGATTTCAGAGTTGGCAACTGGTATTTAATGATAGTACCAGGCAAAGGGGAGCACAACCCTGCTGCTGAGCAGAGTCTAACAGCTGTTTGTAGGCGATCTCCAACTCCCATTCCTGAACGGCCAGAAACTCCAAATCTTCCAGTGCCCAGTGCACTTCTGAGACATTCAGTCTCCGCTCTCTGTGCTCCATTATTTCCTCCAAACGCCACTCCCGATCACTTCCAAAGTCAGGGTCCCTGGACAGCCTCCAGTATAACAATCCCAGGCCATCGTAGTCAAAGCCTTCCGTGGGGCTGTCATCCGCTGTCCATGGGCACACTTGGACTACATACTACTGGAGGGCTCTGTAGCTCTCGTCCAACCGCATTTCTGATCAGCCATGGTGGCTGGTATTTCTCCTCTCCTGCTATCCTGCTACCTTGGATCCAGGTGATGGTTTGGATGTGTTCACGGCAAGGAAGCACGATCCCACCATTCCCTCCATGGCTCTCAAGTAAGTCTTTCAGCGTGGCTCTCCTGCAGGCTGGTTTGGAGTGTCCCAGTAACTGGAGAGCAAATCCCACGGCTGCCAACCAATGTAACGAGCCCCTTGCTTGCTCGGTTCCACTCTCCCGACACTCCTCTGCAGCTATTGAATCAGATTGCAACGTCTGATGGTTTGGTCATCCAATGCTCCGGGACTAGAACTACAGCTCTGTGCCGTTCTAGTCCAGTTGTGATAGCTCAGAACAAACACTAGGCAGGCTGTATGTAAGTTCAAACAGGACTATCCTTTATTGCAAAATACAGGCTTTTATACACTCACAGTGGAGGTGCAGACCTCCTGCTCATATTACTCTAACAATACAGCTGTAACCTAATTAACCTAATTAACATGAGCTAATTAACTAATCCCTTTAGACAACCTAGATGACTCAGACATGACCGTTAGGCCAGACTGGCCGTCTTGTAGTTCAGAAAATCCAATCAACATTATCACAATCAACATAGACTCTTCTTCACACAATAGCAGAGTTAATTAACACAAATAACAATGGGGATCTAATGACTCTTAGATCCCATAGTAGACTTATTAACAATACACATTTTAGCAAACAATAGACAGACAGGTGTTGGAATTTACATCAGCATCTCCTAACAGTATCTGTCCCAGCATTATGAATCAGCCACTATTCCAATATGGCAAATCCAGGGTCCCCAGAGTCTGTGTGTCCTGGGGGACCAGGACCCGAATCCACAGTAATACCACCTCAAGGGTCCCCAGGCATACAGCTCACAAAGAGCACCGTTCCCCCAGTTGCAAGGGCCCCCGATCGATCGGCAAGAGGCTAGCATACAGTCCCCTCCAAAAGCTGCTTAAATGTCCAGGCCCAGTTGGTTAGAGCCCTATATAACAACACAAATTGTGGATATACTTGTCCCCACCAGTTACTTCTCTATAATGATATTCTGGCAGAACTTCCACCACCTGCATGCTATTTAAAGGCATTACATAACCTCTTATCCAAAGGTATTGGCTTCAGTAGCCGTAGGGCCCCCACTTTGTGCTCAATTTTGGTACCTAGTCTTGTCAGCTCCTATGTCTCCAAACAAAACCTGTCTCTCTTATCCAGGATAATTTCGCTATGGGGTCAGTACATGCAAATATTGTCAGGTTCATAGACCCAATAAGAATATTACATCTTTTGCCACAGGATGTAAAAAGAAACTAATTGTGGTTCTGATCATGTGGTATATCTAATCCAATGTGATAAATGTAAAGTGCAATACGTGGGTTGCACCATCCGGCCCTTATGCACACGCATCTCGGAACATCACTGTGACAGTTTGAATCCCAATGCCAGAAATATCTCCAATGTGTCGAAACATTTTAGAGGTGTACACAGGGGAGATATGTCCTCTTTTTCTTTTTGTGGTAAAGAGGATTTTACCAGCAGCGGGGGGGGGGGGGGGCGGACATCACAGACATTTAGAACGTGAAGTTTACTGGATACACAGGATTCAGACATGCACCCCACAGGGACTGAACCACAGATGGCATGTAGATCTTTTTGTTAAATTATTTTTATAAATGTATTGTCCAGGCAGTATCATCTTTATGTAGCCCCCACCAATGTAACTATGGGGGTTATTTACAAAAGGCAAATCCACTTTGCACTGAAAGTGCACTTGGAAGTGCAGTCACTGTAGATCTGAGGGAGACATGCAAGGAAAATAAAAAACATAATTTTAGCTTGCACATAACTGGATGATAAATTTAGCAGAGCTTCCCCTTATTTCAGATCTTCCCCTCAGATCTACAGTGACTGCACTTCCAAGTGCACTTTCAGTGCAATTCAAGTGCACTTGTAGTGCAAAGTGGGTTTGCCTTTCGTAAATAACCCCCTATGTCCTGTTTTAAAATCACATAAACCATGAATGTTATTGTGGGTTCCTTTTTATATGCCTGGCTTTTCCTATATCTACATTTCCCATGATGTGTTTCATTGCACATCGTGTTGGGCTTATAAACCACACATTGTACCGTCGGTCGCTTTTCATATGCCTAGCTTTTTATATGTAAAACATTTTTGTTTTTGCATATATTTGTTATTTATTTATTTGTTTTATATACAGGTATTGTCAGTATTGCTTTTTATATGCCAGGCTTTTCATATGCTTACAAAAACAATATATTTTATTTGTTTTATTTTATTATTAATGTAGTATCTAGGCAATAGGGATGGGCTTTATGTTCGGGTCGAACATGAGTTTGACTCAAACATTGGCTGTTCGCCCGTTCGCCGAACAGCGAACAATTTGGGGTGCTCACGGCAAATTCGAAAGCCGCGGAACACCCTTTAAAGGTCTATGGGAGAAATCAAAAGTGCTAATTTTAAAGGCTTATATGCATGGTATTGTTATAAAAAGTGTTTGGAGACCTGGGTCCTGCCTCAGGGGACATGTATCAATGCAAAAAAAAGTTTTAAAAACTGCTGTTTTTTCGGGAGCAGTGCCTGGGGGGGGTGTCTATAGTATGCCTGTAAAGGGGCGCATGTTTCTCGTGTTCATCTGACAGCAAAATGACATTTCTAAAGGACAAAAAGTCATATAAAACTACTATCACTAGCGCCGGCTATAATGAATTGTTGGTCCGGCAATACGCTTAAAAGTTCATTGATAAAAACGGCATGGAATTTCCCCGCAGGGGAACCCCGAACCAAAATTTTTTAAAAAAATGCGTGGGGGTCCCCCTAAATTCCATACCAGGCCCTTCAGGTCTGAACTGTACCAGGCCACATGCCCTCAACATTGGGAGGGTGCTTTGGGGTAGCCCCCCAAAGCACCTTGTCCCCATGTTGATGGGGAGAAGGGCCTCATCCCCACAACCCTTGTCCGGTGGTTGTGGGGGTCTGTGGGTGGGGGGCTTATCGGAATCTGGAAGCCCCCTTTAACAAGGAGACCCCCAGATCCCGCCCCCCGTGTAAATTGGTAATGGGGTGCAAATGTACCCCTACCATTTCACAAAAATGGTAGTCAAAAAGTGTCAAAAAGGTTAAAAAACACAAGAGGCGGTGTTTGACAAGTCCTTTTTAATTTCTTCTTCTTTCCGCTTCTTCTTCCATCCTCTTTCCTCTGGTCTTTCTTAGGTGTTCTTCTTCTTCCTCCATCTTTTTCTTCTCCATCTTCTTCTTCCTTCGCTCTTCTCATCCCACATCTTCCTCCGGCTTCTTCTCCGCTCCGTCTGCACGATCCGCTTCAGTGGGAGTCTTCCATCGGGTGATGATTCGGTTCTTCTGACACTTCTTATATAATGAAGGGGGGGGCACCCAGTGACTTCCCTATGGCTTTCCCCGTGTTATCAGAGGGGGGCGGGATCACCCGTTTACGTAACAGTGGAACAAAAAAGGATTTAGTTAGCCACCAATTGTGCACGTTCTCCCACTTAAAAAGATGAGAGAGGCCTGTAATTGTCATCATAGGTATACCTCAACTATGAGAGACAAAATGTGGAAACAAATGCAGACAATCACATGATTTTTGAAAGAATTTATTTGCAAATTATGGTGGAAAATAAGTATTTTGTCAATATCAAAAGTTCATCTCAATACTTTGTTATATATCCTTTGTTGGCAATGACAGAGGTCAAATGTTTTCTGTAAGTCTTCACAAGGTTGTCACACACTGTTGTTGGTATGTTGGCCCATTCCTCCATGCAGATCTCCTCTAGAGGAGTGATGTTTTTGGGCTGTTGCTGTGCAACACGGACTTTCAACTCCCTCCAAAGGTTTAATATGGGGTTGAGATCTGGAGACTGGCTAGGCCACTCCAGGACCTTGAAATGCTTCTTACGAAGCCACTCCTTCGTTGCCCGGGTGGTGTGTTTGGAATCATTGTCATGCTGAAAGACCCAGCCACGTTTCATCTTCAATGCCCTTGCTGATGGAAGGAGGTTTGCACTCAAAATCTCATGATACATGGCCCCATTCATTCTTTTATGTACACGGATCAGTTGTCCTGTTCCCTTTGGCGAGAAACAGCCCCAAAGCATGATGTTGCCACCCCCATGCTTCAGAGTAGGTATGATGTTCTTTGGTTGCAACTCAGCATTCTCTCTCCTCCAAACATGACGAGTTGTGTTTCTACCAAACAGTTCTACTTTGGTTTCATCTGACCATATGACATTCTCCCAATCCTCTTCTGGATCATCCAAATGCTCTCTAGCAAACCTCAGATGGGCCCGGACTTGTACTGGCTTAAGCAGGGGTACACATCTTTCACTGCAGGATCTGAGTCCCTGGCGGCATAGTGTGTTACTGATGGTAGCCTTTGTTACATTGGTCCCAGCTCTCTGCAGGTCATTCACTAGGTCCCCCCGTGTGGTTCTGGGATTTTTGCGATCTTGTGATCATTTTGACCCCACGGGGTGAGATCTTGCGTGGAGTCCCAGATCGAGGGAGATTATCAGTGGTCTTGTATGTCTTCCATTTTCTAATTATTGCTCCCACAGTTGATTTCTTCACACCAAGCTGCTTGCCTATTGCAAATTCAGTCTTCCCAGCCTGGCGCATGTCTACAATTTTGTTTCTGGTGTCCTTCGACAGCTCTTTGGTCTTCACCATAGTGGAGTTTGGAGTGTTATAGTTTGAGGTTGTGGACAGGTGTCTTTTATACTGATAACAAGTTCAAACAGATGCCATTTATACAGGTAATGAGTGGAGGACAGAGGAGCCTCTTAAAGAAGAAGATACAGGTCTGTGAGAGCCAGAAACCTTGCTTGTTTGTAGGTGACCAAATAGTTATTTTGCACCATAATTTGCAAATAAATTCTTTCAAAAATCAGACAATGTGATTGTCTGGATTTGTTTCCACATTTTGTCTCTCATAGTTGAGGTATACCTATGATGACAATTACAGGCCTCATTCATCTTTTTAAGTGGGAGAACTTGCACAATTGGTGGCTGACTAAATACTTTTTTGCCCCACTGGATATACTATTTAAGTGTTACCTTTTTTGTTTTTTATCAGCCATGACTAAGGACTAACATCAAAAACGTGTAAGCTGTTTTACAGCTTTGTACATATATTTAATAAAGAAATACTATTTTGGATGTCATCCTGAGTGCCGACCATCCCTTTCCTTATTTTGGTACATTGGAGGTGTCAGCAGCCTCAAGGTCTGAGCACCGAGCGGAGCTTTTATGTAGGAAGGTTGCAGTGCCTACACACCTGTTTTCCTAGTGATGATAAATGTTCCATCCAGCAACTTATCTATGTTTCCATGAAAGGAAATGCCCAGAATTTTTACTGGCCCTAGATATCAAGAAGGTTATTAATTCTCTTCTACTGTCCTACATAATGTTCTTTGACAATGATGGGTATTTTGTCCCCAACTGCAGGAAGTGGATAGGCCCCTTCTATATGTGCACCAAGGCACACATACAATACCTGGGCTTTCACTCACCCTTATTTTATATTGCCAGACACAACAGACAGCGTAATACTGTTGTTCTCATTAGCAAAATAAATTCTGACCATCCATGTAATAGATGTACTTGCAAAGTGTGGTACAGTTCATACATTATTCCTTTATCAGCATACATAAAATAATATTGTAGGTGCAAATTATAAACACATGCCTAGTAACACAATTGTAAGAGGCCACAACAGAGGAAGTCTGTTACAGTTGAAACTCAGGTAGCCTGTGCTTTCACCTTCACAAAAGCCCCTGCCTTGCTACCCCTGTACTGCTCCACTGGGATGTCTCCCTACTTATAACTAAGGATGAGCCTCTGTTTGAGTAGAACATGAGTTCGATTCAAACATTGGCTGTTCGCCCGTTCGCTGAACAGCGAATAATTTGGGGTGTTTGCGGCAAATTCGAAAAGCTACGGAACGCCCTTTAAAAGTCTATGGGAGAAATCTAAAGTGCTAATTTTAAAGGTTAATATGCAAGTTATTGTCATAAAAAGTGTTTGGGGACCCGGGTCCTGCCCCAGGGGACATGTATCAATGCAAAAAAAAGTTTTAAAAATGGCCATTTTTTCAGGAGCAGTGATTTTAATAATGCTTAAAGTGAAACAATAAAAGTGAAATATTCCTTTAAATTTCGTACCTGGTGGGTGTCTATAGTATGCTAGTAAAGTAGCGCATGTTTCCTGTGTTTATAACAGTCCGAGAGAAATATGACATTTCTAAAGGAAAAAAAAGTCATTTAAAAGTACTAGCGTTAGTGCCGGATATTAATGAATTGTCATTCCCGACAATACACATAAAAGTCATTGAAAGTCATTGAAAAAAAAAAGATGCGTGGGGATCCCTCAAAATTCCATTACCAGGCCCTTCAGGTCTGGTATGGATATTAAGGGGAACTCCGCTCCAAAATTTTAAAAAAATGGCGTGGGGTTCCCCCCAAAAATCCATACCAGACTCTTCAGGTCTGGTATGGATTTTAAGGGGAACTCCGTGCCAAAATAAAAAAAATGACGTGGTGTTCCCCCAAAAATCCACACCAGACCCTTATCCGAGCATGCAACCTGGCAGGCCGCAGGAAAAGAGGGGGGACGAGAGAGCGCCCCCCTCCTGAACTGTACCAGGCCACATGCCCTCAACATGGGGAGGATGTCCTCATGTTGATGGGGACAAGGGCCTCATCCACACAACCCTTGCCCAGTGGTTGTGGGGGTCTTCAGGCGGGGGGCTTATCGGAACCAGAGGGGGCAGGGGTCACCCGTACATGTCACTGGGAAACCCCAGTGTCAGAGGGGGCAGGATCACATGATGGGTGGCCCCGCCCTCAGCTACATAAGAGCTGTCAAACTGGTGTTGTGTCATTGGCTGGGTGCCTCCGGTGGAGGCAGGATCCTGTGCCTGTTCCTCGCTGGAGTCACTGGACATCATACATCGCTGGAATCTTTTTTTTATTGTTTATTTTTTAAACAATGTTGAGGGCATGTGGCCTGGTACGGTTCAAGAGGGGGGCTGCTCTCTCGTCCCCCTCTCTTTTCCTGCGGCCTGCCAGGTTGCGTGCTCAGATAAGGGTCTGGTATGGATTTTTGGGGGAACCCCACGCCATTTTTTTTATTTTGGTGTGGAGTTTCCCTTAGTATCCATAACAGACCTAAAGGGCCTGGTAATGGAACTTTGGGGGACCCCCACACATTTATTTTTTATTTTTCAATGACTTTTATGTGTATTGTCGGGACCAACAATTCATTAATAGTCGTCACTAGTGCTAGTACTTTTAAATGACTTTTTTTCCTTTAGAAATGGACTCTCGGACTTATAAAAACACAGGAAACATGCGCTACTTTACAGCCATACTATAGACACCCCCCAGGTACGAAATTTAAAGGAATATTTCACTTTTATTGTTTTACTTTAAGCATTAATAAAATCACTGCTCCCAAAAAAACGGCCCTTGTTAAAACTTTTTTTGCATTGATACATGTCCCCTGGGGCAGGACCCGGGTCTCCAAATACTTTTTATGACAATAACTTGCATATTAACCTTTAAAATTAGCACTTTTGATTTTTCATGTTCGTGTCCAATATACTTTAACAGTGTTCGCGTGTTCGAACAATTTTTTTGCCTGTTCGCATGTTCTGTATGCAAACTGAACAGGGGGGGTGTATTCTGATGGACCAAAAACGATGCAAGGGCAGCTGTTTATAGGAGAGAAAAATGGATAGATTCAGTATTAATGTAAAAAGAAGAATATATGAATATATGCAAAAAATATTTTCCTTGAAGATTTTGAATAGATCTCCGCTACCAACTGTCCATCAGAAAGATGGTGGTCCCCGCCTGTGCCCAGAAAAGCCCACACAAAGGTCCCGTAGAAGGATGGCCACCACAGCGTACCCGTAAGGGACCTTTAGAAACAGAGTGGCCAGGGTGTTGTTCATCTGATTAGGCACCGGCAGATCGGTGCCTAATCAGATGAACAACGCCCTGGCCACTCTGTTTCTAAAGGTCCCTTACGGGTACACTGTAGCCACCATCTTTCTGATGGACAGTTAGTAGCGGAGATCTATTCAAAAGCGTCCTGAAACATGTTAAGCTTATGGAGAAATCTGGGTTCATAGAATATTGATTATATGCAAACTGTGATATATATATATGACTGTTATGTACAGATTATTATCATGTTTTTACTGATCATTTCCCCTTTTTAAAATAGGGGGGGTACAAGTGTTCCCTCTTACCTTTTTTGAGGATTCCTTCTATAAATAGAATTCGGGATGTTGGCAACAACTTTGAGAATCTAATTTTTTCTTCTTGTGGTTCATTACTTTATTCATGAGAAAATAAATATTCTCTGCTTCTGCAGTCCTTCTCTAGCTTCTCTGCCATTGACCCTGAGCATAGCCAATCAAGAGCTGACATTGGTGAATCTGGCTGATTGTATAGACACTGCTCTTCCTTGTGTAACTACATGGGGAGGAGAGGGAGGAGGGGAGGAAATCCCCCGCAGCTGCTGCAGTGTCAGTCTGTGCCTGTCAGACTGAGAGCGCGCCCACCTGTGTACCTGGCGGTGGCTGACTAGAGAAACGGCACCCGCTACACACTCCCCCCACCAAAGAACCTTTGGTCTTCCAAAGGAGGTAAAGAGTCCATGCCCTGATACATGCTTTTAATATACACAAAAAAAGTCTTCATCACTTTAGGCCGATATGTATTCTTCTACATATTTTTGGTAAAAAAATTGCAATAAGCGTATATTGATTGATTTGCGCAAAAGTTATAGAGTCTACAAATTAGGGAATAGATTTATGGCATTTTTATTATTATTCTTTTTTTTTTTTACTGGTAATGGTGGCAATCTGCAATTTTTATTGGGACTGTGACATTGTAGCAGACAGATCAGACATTTTTGACACTTTTTTGGAACCATTGACATTTATACAGCAATCAGAGCTAAAAATACCCACTGGTTACTGTATAAATTACACTGGCAGGGAAGAGGTTAACACTAGGGGCTGATCAAGGGGTTAAATGTGTTCCCTCACTGTGTGTTCTAACTGTGGGGAGATGGGAGTGACTAGAGGAGGAGACAGATCGCTGCTCCTACTTAGTAGGTACACACGATCTGTCTTCTCTCCCCTGACAGAACCGAGATTTGTGTGTTTTCACACACACATCTCCATTCTCGTTCTGTCATGAGTGATCGCAAGTGCTCAGAGGTTATCGCGCCCTCTGGGTACGCGCATCAGCTGGTTGGCTAGCGGTTAATGCATGTAAGAAAATAATCAGTTAGCGTATGCATAAGAATCTGGCAGAGGAGCCTCCCACCACTTATCACAGGAGGGAAGGTTGTCCTGCCTACAAGCCACCATTATTGGGATTGCCCACCTAGATGTGCCATGGGGTGAGTTTGGGTTGCCCTCCACCAAATCTGTAATGAGAAGGTTGGGTATGTCAGTGTTTACTTGAGAGGTAAGAATGACTTCTTCAGAACTTTCACCCAAAGCATCATAAGTCAGTCTCTTTGGTGGGCTAATAACTCTTCTCCATCTCTGCTCTCTGGGCTCAGGTGTTATAGGCTCACTAACCTATCCCGCATTTTCAGCAACTTCTTCTTCCTGTGATTCTTCCTCAGAATGGGGGAAAGGGGATGATGGGATTATTGCGGTGACACCAATAAAGTACAACAGTTTATCAGTTTATCATAAAATCATTTAGTTTATTATTATTTGATTTCAAAAAACATCTAAAATGTTTACATGAAAAGGTACGAAAACACAAAACAAAACAAAAACAAAAGTACAGTTCAAACAAGTGACCATCACCAAAGATGTTGAAAGGTGATCGTAGTCTTTTGTTCCCAACTAGTTTCGCCAAAACATTGGCTTCATCAGGGGAATGTGTAAATGTACTGTAGAGAGTAAAACCACTATAACAAAGAAAAGATGCATTATTAGATCAACATAATCTTGTAACGCTGAAGGCAAGCCATCGCATCGCAGAGCGGTCAAATTGCCGCCCACCCATAACCCCCAGTCTTCCCACCCCCCACACCCAGAACATACCATGCAGGCTCCAAAACGCAAGGGGGACACCACCAAAACACTGGGAATGGAAGTCACACTCAGCCCAGTAATTGGCTACAGGGGAATTAGAGGGCGCCTGAAAAGAAAAGTTTAGCATATAAGTATTGAAAAATTCTTTTAATTTTATTTAACAAAAGGGACCTCAGCCTCAATTACATACCCTAATTATATGCAAAAACCACGGCACTTGATGTTGTATGAAAGGGATTCACAGCGCAGTCAGTGCATGTGAAAAAATCGCATGAATGCAGTCAGAAAGACTGTGAAACAGATTTAAAAAGAATAGTGTAAGGGGAATGATATTAACACACTATAAATATATCAATTGATGTCAAATTGAGGGACATAGTAAGTATATTGAATATACTGGGTGAGGCTTACCGGAAAGGCATAAAGTTGAAAATGAAAATGCATCCTATAAATGAGGTTCAGCCAGTATATTGGCTAAACGTTGGAACCTCCACAGTAAGTCCTTCTGATAACACCATCTATTGTAGATGATCTAAAAGTCAATACATATGACAAGAAAGCTATCAGCAAGAAAGGTCAGCCGATACAGCCATATGTGGCAATATAATGACAGATGCTTGCTGTGATAAAAAGATTTGTAAGATCTATTACCTTTCACAAAAGTGGCAAGCTCCCCATGATGGTCCCGCAGCAAAGGAGTAAAAGTTGTGAGAGTAAGACTGCCTTTTAAAACCCCCACCTGATCAGCATGATGAAAATCAGCTGGTCAGGGGCGGACGAAAGGCGGACGGGGCGCATGCGCAGTAGCCAAAGTCATCTGCCTACATTTCCCATGAGTCCGAGCGTCGGTCCGGTCACATGGCAGCTAATGCCAGTGACGTAATCAATAGATGTAAAGGTGCAACGGAACACTCCAGAGGAGGGAGGAGGAAAACCTCACATCATCCAAAGGAAACAAGGGGGAGGAGGCGATGAACAGGCGTTGGAACACAGCGATGGTCCCGGCCGAAGGGGCGGGCTGACGATAAAGTCAGCCCTTGGGCGTCCATGCAGCCAAAGGCTGTAGTGGAACAGATTCCCAAATGGATGGGGGGCGAATCCAACCAGTGCATTAGACCCCCACAGCACATCCCGGGAGGGGGGAGGGCGGGAGGGACAAGGGGAGGTCTGAAAATTCAAACAGACCGGGGACATAGGTAAAGCGGCCCTAGCAGTGGGCAGTTGGTATCACCACAATGGCCGCTATGCGATAGCGACGGCAGAATGCCTGCAACAATACAAGTATGAATTAGATGTCAGAATAGCATTAATTGAAACAAGTATAGTAGTGCCGCAATAAATGCATCTAACTTCAATGTGTCTCTACATGGATTTTGATCATCATATTATCGATAATTACTACATCAAAAATGATCCAAATATTTCAAATGTACATACAATAAAGACAAAGAGTAAAAGTTACCATACATCCAATGTGTAATTACACATAATAACTACTGTAAATAATCATTTCAACATACAAATATAAAGTCAACCAGCAGTGGGTACAGGATGGGGGCAGGGAGTGGGGGCAGATGGATCACCGAACCAAAGGGGCCCAATTAGGCATAAGATCGGCCAGCAAATAGGGAGACAATCGATGGATAGACCAGCTAGGTAGTAATAAATATTATATGTATATACACATAAGTACCATTCTAAAGAAAAGATTTAAAGCTGATGTATTCATTAAGGCCAGGGTATTTAATAGCGTTCAATAAATATATCCATCTAGTCTCCATCTGGAGCAAAGAGTTGTGAATATTGCCTCCCCTGGCATGGGAAGGAATATGCCCAAGGGCCGCAAACTTGACAACATGGGGGGTCAAAGTTATGTTCTGTGGCCACATGCCTATTTAAGGCTGTGGTGGTTAAATGTTTGTATAGAGGTGCAATATGGTCCTTAATGCGTTTGAGAAATGGGCGCTTAGTTTTCCCCACATAGAAACAACCACATTGGCAAAGAGCCAGATATACGACGCCAATTGTTTTACACGTGACTCTGTGTTTCAAGCGGTGTATCCTACCATTTGGAAGGGGAATGTTTTTAGAATTGAAAATATAAGGACAAAAATCGCATGTGCTGCATGAAAAAGTACCGGCATTTGAATGATCAAAAGGATCTCGTATCCCATGATGACTGTGGACAAGTGAATCTCTCATTGATGGGGCACGTCTGTAGGTAATTTCTGGGTATGATTTGAGAAATTTTTTAATGCTATTATCGGCCGTCAAAAGTGGCCAATATTTTTGAAGGATTCCTCTCATTTGGCCATGCTGTTTTGAAAATTGGGTAATAATCCTAACAGAGCTGTTAGTTTTTGAGGATTTGGTTGAATGGATAAGGTCATGTCTGTTCCGTTTGATGACTCTGTTGAAGGACCTCCTCAGCAAGGAACGACTGTATCCACGCCGGCGAAGTCTCTCATACAGGTCATTGGCTGCCAGATGAAAATCTGAATCCAAAGTACAATTCCTTCTGAGTCTAAGGAATTGACTATAGGGTATGCTGTCTAATAAGGGCTGAGGATGTGCACTTGCTGCATGTAGAATCGTATTGCCCAATGAGGGCTTACGATATAGCGATGAATGTAAGGTTCCATCATGGTCTAAATGTATTTGTAAATCCAGAAAATGTATCTTAGTTTGACTACATTCCATTGTAAAACTCAGGTTAAAGGTATTTACAGCCAGTAAATCCATCAGCCGCGAAAGATCCTCTCGACTTCCCGACCATAAAATGAAAACATCATCTATATACCTGTACCAGGCTATGATGTGAGAAAGCAAATCTGACATGGATTCTTGGGAGAACAGGTCCCTCTCCCACCCCCCCAGGTACAGGTTGGCATAGGAGGGGGCACATTTAGTCCCCATAGCCATGCCCTGTACCTGGGGGAAGTGGGAGGAACCAAACATAAACACATTTCTAGTCAAGATAAACTCAAGCAACCGAAGGACAAACCGGCTGTAACTATCAAAAGATGATCCTCGCTCCAAGAGATGGGTACGGATCACATCCATACCTTTGACATGTGGAATTGAGTTATATAAACATTCAACGTCTAAGGCAACCAACCACGTATTGGGAGGGACCTGCTTTCCATCGATATGACGTAACATGTCTATGGTATCCTGCACATAAGAAAACAAAGCTGTTACATGGGGTATTAGATATTTATCCACCAAAGCACTGGCATTCTCTGTTAAACTTTGACATCCCGAAACAATCGGTCATCCAGGGGGTTTCTTCACTGATTTATGCACTTTAGGCAGTGAATAAAAAGTGGGAATTTTAGGATGCTTCACATTTAGATAGTTCCATGTACTGGAGTCAATAATACCAGATTGGTATGCTTCAAAAATCAAACTATAATATTCACTGTTAAAGTTGGTTATTAATGTTTTGGAGATGGGGCGGTACCAACGTGCGTTGTCAAGAATCTCCCGACACATAACTTCATATGCGGGGACGTCCATGACCACAACGTTGCCGCCCTTGTCAGCAGGCTTAATGATTAAGCCAGGATGACTCTGTAATTCTCGAAGGGCTTTTCGAAGTCTCCAAGGTAAATTATGTGTATGGACTTGTTGCAGGTCCAAATTTTCAAGTTCTTGAGTAATTTGTTGGACAAAAGCCCAAATATTGGGGTTCATTTGAAGTGAAGGAAAATTACGTGACTTGGGTTTAAAAGATGTTGGTGGTGGGAAGGAGACACCAGAGACGACCATGCCACTAGAAGCTATTTGTGGCACGTCCTCTATGGTGTGTCCCTCATCCCATAGACACTCAAGATCCGCCAAGGCTCGAAATTCCGCCTCAGAGGGTTCCCATGAAGTAGATGTACTGGACTCCAAAGATGGTGTTTTATCATAAATTACCTTAAACAATAAACGCTGAGCAAATAGGTGTATATCTTTTATAAGTTGAAAGCGATCCAAATCCGTAGAAGGGCAAAAGGTAAGCCCTAATTTCAAAACTTGAACTTGGTCAGCTGTAAGATTGACAGAAGACAAGTTAACAACATCCAATTCAAATGAGCTAGTGTTTAAGGAAGTGGGGGTTGGTTGGTTATGTCCGGTGTCTTTCCTAAAAAAAATAGGTGCCAATTTGGGGTCTATAGAGTGAGTGCTGGTGGGAAAAAGTGTGGAAATTGTGGGTTCACTGGAACGACGGCCACTATCTATGGAGGCCAAATTACTCTGAACAGGGGTGTTTATGCCCAGTGAGGAGTGTACAATAGTGTCAGATGAAGTAAGTGTGGATGTAGATCTGCCCAGAGAAGGAAATGGGGTAGATGATAATGTTTTGGACGAGTGTGTGCAACCCACTAAGGGTTGAGATTTGGGCAAAGAGCCCGGCGTACGGAGAGGAGGGACCATGGTGGTGCGATCCCCCTTTCTCTTTTTAGGTAATCTTTCTTGAGAAAGTTTGTGATAGGTAGTGGCGGAAGTGGGAGAAAAAGTGACAGAATTACCATTAGGCACCACAATATCTGTTTTAGAAGGTTCAGCAGTATGAGGTTTGGGAAAAGGTTTACTGAAAGCCGTGTGGTTCCATTTATAGGCAAAGCCGTTGTCGTGGGCCATTTTGTCCCGAAGAAATTGACCTTCCTTAGTGTTTATGATCTCTAATGTGTATTCTTCCAAATGTGATCGTAGCTCTTTATCACGTTTAATAAACCGGGAAGATGAAATAACAAGATAGTGTTCATCATACCAATTATTAATCTGTGCATCTAGTTGACCAAGTTCAAGTTCATATTGTTTACATAATAATGAAATCATTTCGAAGGAGCAAGTTTGAAGATTTTGCTCCCATGATTGTTTAAGAGAATCAGTGATCTTCCTAAGATTAGGAAAGATCTGGATTCTCAAACCCCAAGGTACTATACCATTTAGAGAATATTTTTCAAAGTAAGCTTCGTGCCAATATGTGCGTACCTTTTTTTCGAGAAGACGTTGCAATCTCATGAATGCACGATCGAGTTCATCATCAGAAATGTTAGCCTCTGTTTTAGATGACTGGATCTTTGTCATTAGGTCCGCAAAGGCCTCACCACAAAATCCGCCATCCTGCCCCACTGCTGGTTGGAAATAATAAAAAATATAAAATTGTAAATACTTTAATAACAATATACTTATCAAAATTAAATGTCAAAAACACACAAAAAGATTATTGATAATTCAATTTGTGAGGGTAAATTTCCCCACTAAAGAGATAAAAAACATTATACTAAGTTATCTCAATAATACTGTTATTTAGTTTGTAGCTAAAAGGACAGACCACCAATATTGTAGGGTGTATTGAAACACCTTGTATAGGTAGTTAGGTGGTGGGTGGTATGTCCTGCTAGATACGGCACCTCATCCCGATTGAAAAGATCTCAGAATGGGGGAAAGGGGATGATGGGATTATTGCGGTGCCACCAATAAAGTAGAACAGTTTATCATAAAATCATTTAGTTTATTTTATTTGATATCAAAAAACATCTAAAATGTTTACATGAAAAGGTACAAAAACACAAAACAAAAACAAAAGTACATTTCAAACAAGTGACCGTCACCAAAGATGTTGAAAGGTGATCATAGTCTTTTGTTCCCAACTAGTTTCGCCAAAACATTGGCTTCATCAGGGGAATGTGTAAATGTACTGAAGAGAGTAAAACCACTATAACAAAGAAAAGATGCATTATTAGATCAACATAATCTTGTAACGCTGAAGGCAAGCCATCGCAGCACAGAGCGGTCAAATTGCTGCCCACCCATATCCCCCAGTCTTCCCATAATATACTTACTATGTCCCTCAATTTGACATCAATTGATATATTTATAGTGTGTTAATATCATTCCCCTTACACTATTCTTTTTAAATCTGTTTCACAGTCTTTCTGACTGCATTCATGCGATTTTTTCACATGCACTGACTGCGCTGTGAATCCCTTTCATACAACATCAAGTGCCGTGGTTTTTGCATATAATTAGGGTATGTATTGAGGCTGAGGTCCCTTTTGTTAAATAAAATTAAAATAATTTTTCAATACTTATATGCTAAACTTTTCTTTTCAGGCGCCCTCTAATTCTCCTGTAGCCAATTATTGGACTGAGTGTGACTTCCATTCCTTGCGTTTTGGAGCCTGCAGGGTATGTTCTGGGTGTGGGGGGTGGGAAGACTGGGGGATATGGGTGGGCGGCAATTTGACCGCTCTGCGATGCGATGGCTTGCCTTCAACGTTAAAAGATTATGTTGATCTAATAAAGCATCTTTTCTTTGTTATAGTGGTTTTACTCTCTACAGTACATTTACACATTTCCCTGATGAAGCCAATGTTTTGGCGAAACTAGTTGGGAACAAAAGACTACGATCACCTTTCAACATCTTTGGTGACGGTCACTTGTTTGAACTGTACTTTTGTTTTTGTTTTGTGTTTTTGTACCTTTTCATGTAAACATTTTAGATGTTTTTTGATATCAAATAAAATAAACTAAATGATTTTATGATAAACTGTTCTACTTTATTGGTGGCACCACAATAATCCCATCATCCCCTTTCCCCCATTCTGAGATCTTTTCAATCGGGATGAGGTGCCGTATCTAGCAGGAAATACCACCCACCACCTAACAAGTGATTCTTCCTCTTCCACAACTGGTCCTTCTTCTGCCAATATGAAGGAGTGAAAATCTTCAGAATCTCCTGCCATCAGAGAAGCTTGAGGGTCTTCCAGGCCTTCCAGAGGTTGACTTTGAGGTACAAATTCAAAAGCCTTCGGCCTGAGAATTTCAGTGTCTGTCTCTTTGGGAGAAGGAGAATGAGGGGTGGCAGGCTTCAACATTTGAGATGGTCACAGTCAGTAGATGCTCATCTCTTCATCCTCACTGTCTTCCCCACCTGCATTCAGGGGTACAGATTGAGACCTAGTCACTGGACAGAAACTTTGTGAGGTTGGTGTAGGCTGTGAGTCTTGCAGTTGCTGCACACAAACTGCTTCTGATAAGGGCAGCAGGTGGTTGCAGTGCCAAGTCTTTAGTGGGCCTGTGATTCCTTCTGGTCAAATCTGTTACACTGGCAGCCCTGTTTGCATATGATAAAGGGCTGCAAATTCCGGCGGTCAACCAACTTGTGCTTTTCAGGGACACCTAAGTTCCTCAGCAGCACTCTGTCCCTGGGCTGTAGATCATGTACTCAGACATTGAGGTTGAGGTTTTTCTTGTGCGGCTGCCCTCGGCCATCTGAGGCAGCCTGAGCCTTCTCATAGTCTGTTTTCATATTATTCCACAGACAGTCCACATATCCTCGGTGGGACATCTTTGAAGCATGATCTAGGGAGATGATAAAGCCAAGTCAACTGGTCCAAACAGTCAAGCCTCCTGTCTGAACATCAGTCTATAAGGGGAGTAGCCTGTGGCATAATTTGCTGTACTGTTATAGACATGCACAATGGCTGCAATATGCTTGAGAGTGATAGGGAGTAGTTCTTGATTTTTAGATGTCTAAAAGGCCTAAGAGCCTCTTGATGAGGTTACCTTCAAAGTCTCTCCCTTGATCAGAGTGAATATGCTGAGGTAGGCCATAATGCACAAATAACTTTTCCACTATTATCTTGGCCACAGTGGATGCTTGCTGGTCTTTTGTGGGAAATGCCTGGGCATACCGACTCAAGTGGTCAGTCACCACTAGGATATTTTCTTGTCCACTCAAGTCAGACTCCAGACATAGAAAGTCAATGCAAACCAGCTCCATGGGTCCTTGACTCTGAAGATGGCCCATTGGGGCAGCTCAGTAAAGCAAAGTCTTCCTCTGTATGTGCCTAACACAGGAATGGCAGTAGTCCTCAACTTCAGTCCTCATGCAGGGTCAGTAGAACCAGTCCCTCACTAAGTTAAATGTCCTCTCAGTGTCAGAAACCATTAAATCAGACCGAGACAGAGGTATAGTTAAATCACACTTGTTTAATAATACAAGTAAAAAGAACAAACATATGCAAAACATAGCCAAAGTTCAGTAACTGGAATGGATAGTCAGACAAGCCAGAAGTCAGGGATCAATGTAGTGAAACAGCAAGCAGGATCTGGAGCCAGAAGGGATGTCAGCAAAGCAAGTCTTTAAATAGGAAAGCAGGAGATCGTCTCTGTGATGTTGACCAAGGCGAAGGCAGAGATCCTCTGAACTGGATGGCTTAAGTAGGCAGGACTGATGAGCAGGATATTATCAACAGCTGAGTAACTGTGGAGAGATAGAAGCTGGCAATTAGCCGACAGCTGTACGGTCAGCTCAGAGAGGGAAGGACTGCGCCCAGCCCTGACACTTAGGCCCTAGGTGGCCATGGTTGTCATGTAGGGCAGTCAGCACCATCTCTCTATGTTTCCTAGGTAGGAATAGCAGCCATTTCTCTTCAGGATCATCAGAGGGGTCCTTTGGTGCTGAGATCCCAATGTCTTCTGCTCTTTACCTGACTCTGGTTTGACCTTTTGCCCCTTGACAAAGGGCTCGTACCCCTTCAGGTGTCAGCTGAGTCCATTCTTCAGGGTAGTCTCCTGAACCATGGGGTCCTCTTGACAGATCGTCTGCATCTTTGTTCTCAACCCCCAGACAGTACTTTAGGCTGAAGGTTAATCCCTATAGGGTGGCCAACCACCTGTGACCAGTGGCATTCAACTTGGCAGTGATGATCATGTATATGAGTGGATTGTTATCACACTGGTCAGTTCACTGTTCCTGTATCGACTCTCAAGGCGTCATAGGCCCTCCAGATGGTTTAATAGGCTCTGTTAGGTCTGGGTTGTTGTCTTCATCTTCATTAAGTGGGCAAGCTATTTTTGCGAATTCCTCAACTAATCCCCTGTAAAAGTAACAGAATCCCAAGAATGACCTAAGCTTGGTCACATTAATAGGCCTTGGCCAGGAGTTGACGGCCTCCAGCTTCTGGGGGTCGGTGGCCACTCCTTCAGCAGACAAAATATGGCAAAGGTAGTTAACCAAAGGCTGGTAAAACTGGCATTTCTCCAGGAACAGCTTTAACCCCTCATCATGGAGTCTCTTCCATCAGTCTCTGGAATGTGTCTGGAGCATCAGACAGATCTTGAGGCATCCAGTCGAACTCAAAAAAACCCCACTGGGGTAATGAAAGCTGTCTTCTCCAGGTCTTCAGAGTGCATTGGAATTTGATAGTACCCACTCTTCAAATGCAGCACATTGAACCACTTCAACCCTGACAGGCTCTCAGGGTGCCTTCTATCTTTGGGGTGGTATATTGGTCAGGGATGATCCTTCGGTTCAGCATCCGATAGTCGATAGTCGTACAACTCCAGGGAACCATTCTTCTTCCGCACCACCACTATCGGGAAAGCATATGGACTCCTGAACTCTCTGATGATACCTGCTCTCTTCAGTTCTGCCAGCTGTTCATGCAGAATGTCCAAGTCCCTAAAGCAATCCGTCAGACTCTCTCCCTGAATGGCTTGTCTTCTTGAAGGTGGATCTGGTGTTGGGCACTCTTCACACCCCACATCAAACTCACTCTTGGAGAATGTAGCCTGCCATCTCAGAAGCTGAGTCTTGACTCTTTCCTTCCATTCAGGTGAGAGTGGAGAGTTCTTTTGGTATAACTCAACAGGGATTCCATCCTTAATCCCCCCACCTAATCAGTTGGTAAAACTGGCTGGATTCACTTGCCCCAGCAACATTCTAGCCACCATCTTCACTGGTGAGGCCGTAATGTTGTGCACACTAACTGGACCACCGGTGACTTCACTGCAATGCTTTGGTCAATATTACTTCTGGGATTATCTGCAACCCCATGTCTTCTCTCTGGCAGTCAGCTTCAAGGACAATGAAAGGGCTTGAATGCTTCCAAATGAGCTTGACTGATGCTCATAAATATGTCACTTTACCGGGTTGTAATACCTTCTCACAGCAGTCCAAACACTATATCTTTCCTACTCCTTCAGCTGGGGCCTTCTGCTCTTGCACCAGGCACTGGTAGGCTTGTCTCAGCATGGGATGTATACCCATGGTTGGGGTAACAGGCTTCAGGACAGGAGGGGTGTGTAACCTTCTGACAAGGAAACTCTTACTGACCCCTGAGGGGCGAGGACAGACCACCACTAGGGTGTCAAACATCTCTGTTTTTCCAGCCACGGAGGGGTCAAAGACTAACTTAACTAGCAGATAGTCCTCATAGGAGAAATTCTGGAACTCTGTCCCAATCATAGCCAGGGTTGAAATGGAAGTGACTTCTTCCTCTGCTGACACTGCTTGGCTGAAACTCACTGGACATATGTCTGGTGCATTTATCTGGATTAGACAAGGCTCAGTCTTGTTAGCCAGTTGCACACTGGTCCCTCAGAAACTGTCAGGGATTTATTGCTTCCACTCTAACAGCGCATATGTGCGGGAGGTCCCATGGTCTGGTCTAGCATCGATCACCCACACCTTCCTGTCTGGGGCCCGTGTCTTCATTGCTTGGCTGATCTTCTCTTCAGTCCAGGCCTCCCCAGAGAGCTTGATTACCACACTTGACTCTTGGCGGGCATTTTCTTCTCTACACCACTAGATTGAAGTACCAAGGTCCATCTTGGTGCTTTTAGGGGTACTGTCTTGGAGAATTTATAGCAAAGGTATCCCAGATGAGCCCCCACGTGTAGTGCCACCCGAAGGAGCTGCGTGAGAATGTTAGGTTGCATGCTTTGCCCCTCAGGCCGACTGGAACATCTGGAAAATAAATGTTATTGTACACACAACAGTGGATGGACACAAGCTGTAGTAAGCCAGAAAGTATTTTTACTGAAAAGACAAAAAAAAAACAGACAGTAATAATGTAACCAATTAGTTAAATAAAGCAACTCTGGTATTGGGCAATATAACACTAAGTCACATGCAAAATATAAACAGCACAATCTCAAACAAGTTAACTGACTCAAAGATAACCTTTGTGCTCAGGCATGAAGGGAAACAGGGATGACTTGTTATAGGTCAGTCTATTTCCCCAAAACCCTGAAATCATTGTATATGTGTGATACAGTATGCAACAATGAGCAATATAAATGTTGTGTTAAAAGTTAGAGTTCCTCCTTAATGAGTTACTGCAGGCCTGAATAGGCACTGAAAGTTCTTATCTCTTGTAATAGGGAATCTTCAGTAGTCCTTGGAGATGAAGTCTTGAGTCTTCAGCTAGCTCTTTGAAAAGGGCCCAATAGGTCCTGGCAAGCATGTTAAATGAAATATTTCAGAAAAGTGAAACAACTGGTGATAAGGGTCTCCTCACAGGGATTGATAAAGCAAATAAGTAACAGTGTCTGCATGCAGTGTCCTCTTTAAAAGGGGGTATGCACAAGATGGGCTACTGCCTGCTCACCAATCCTGCGATACCAAAGCCCAATAGAAAGGATGTCCTGGGACAGACTCTTTAGGGCTGCCACACTGGCAACTTGGCAACCAGAAGGACCAGTAATGTCTGTACGAGCACCCACACAGTCGATATGGTGCCCGAGGCGACGGGTCTGCGTCCGACCATGTACCTGCTGGTGGGAAATGGTCACACCAACTTGTAATAGGAGCTCCCTTCTCCTGTGTTCAGTCTTCCCTTGCTTGCCTCATGGTGTGTCTCACCTGCCCTTTCCCCTTGTGTCCATCAGTATCCTAGGGTCTGTAGTCTGCCCTCAGGGGATAACTATGGGGCTGCCTGTTTTTGGGACTACATGTCTCAAGATCCTCTGCTCCTGTAATCCTTCTCCAGCTCCCCTACCATTAGCCCTGAGCATGGCCAATCAGGAGCTGACATTGGTAAGCCTGACTGGCTGTATAGTAGCTGATCTTCCCTGTGTAACATCACGGGGAGGAGAGAGGGGGGAGGAAATCCACTGCAGCTGCTGCAGTGCTGCAGTGTGCAGCAGCTGACTGGAGAAATGGCACCTGATGCAGTTATTAGGCATAATAGTTTACAAATTCCATGACGTGGGTACTACAGAGGGTAGCTTGCTTATTTCATTTTTACTTAAACATTCTATCAAGTTCTATGCAAATTTTGAGAATAGCTTGTTCATTATTCTTCTTTTGACAGACAATAAATATTGTTTTTTTTTATATTTTTGTCTATTCAAATGCTGGTATTTATCTATTCAAAAGAACACCAAGTCCAATATATACAGTATTAACCTATAAAGTAATCATGCTTTATTATGAAATTTCATCGAAGGTGACTGTCTTTTTATTTGTCCCCTGTAGTTTTCTAAGGGCAACCTTTAGTGGGTGGGCATGCTGTATGGCACCCCTGGTCAGACTCCTCCCATACAGGCCATTTAACTTTGATGGGCAGGATATTTAAAACTGTCAGAATGAGCTTGGCCCTTACCATCAATCATACAGGCATTCTTGGAGGTGCAGGTAAATTGGTTCTGCCATGATAGAGATGGAGCTGTTCACAACATATAGAAACTAATCAACAGTTAAAATAAAGATATATGTTTTGTACATCCAAATTCTGTCAAAAAAGGCTGATAAAATCCTCATATTTAATAAATTCAGAGGTGGTAATCATGGGAATAGTAGTTTCCCAAGCACGCATACATATCTAAAAAGTGAAATAAGGCCACAGGACTTTATGCAACCCAGTAATTAAGTTAGTACTACTTTTATAACATAATATACTAATTTAAATTAGAGAGCTTTTGAGACTGTGCACAAAGTACAGTTTAAAAAAGTATGTCCTCTCTGCAGCATTCTCCCACACTTTTTTAAAGTTTCCTTTTAATGTACCTATTTCTGCAGGCTTTTGACAAGTCTAATGGCATCATAAATCCTTTCTCTTCTGCTCAGGTGGTAGCAGTGGACAGTATTTACTCCAAGATAGAATAACATGTACTGTATATAATGATGTGGGAATGTATCACTGTTTAAGTCTGGGTTCATACTATTGCGAATAGGATGCGGGTTTCACCGAATCCAATTCGCATGTCAGGAGATTGTGACCGGCTCTCTATGGAGCCGATTCACACATCTCTGGAGCAGCTCTGGTGCAAATTGCACAGGAATCCTGTGCATCTTCTGGTCCCTTTCAGGTCAGAATTCAGCCAAAAATTCCAACTGAAATTGGACCTGAAACAATGAACAGAGAGACACTCCGGACCCCTGCTGTGAGCTGCTTAGTGCAGCAATGTGAACCCAGCCTAATGCCCCGTACACACGGTTGGATTTTCCGATGGAAAATGTGTGATAGGACCTTGTTGTCGGAAATTCCGACCGTGTGTAGGCTCCATCACACATTTTCCATCGGATTTTCCGACACACAGTTTGAGGGCAGGCTATAAAATTTTCCGACAACAAAATCCATTGTCGGAATTTCCGATCGTGTGTACACAAATCCGATGCACAAAGTGCCACGCATGCTCAGAATAAATAAAGAGCTGAAAGCTATTGGCTACTGCCCCGTTTATAGTCCCGACATACGTGTTTTACGTCACTGCGTTCAGAATGATCGGATTTTCCGACAACTTTGTGTGACCGTATGTATGCAAGACAAGTTTGAGCCAACATCCGCCGGAAAAAATCCTAGGATTTTGTTGTCAGAATGTCTGATCAATGTCCGACCGTGTGTACGGGGCATTAGAGTACTGCTTTCCATTAATGCCTTTCCCCATTTTCCATTTTTCAATCAAGTTTTTTCTTAGTTTATCCCTGCACTTTAACATCTTAACATGATTCTGAATTAAATTACCCTATATAACTATTTGCCATTTGTAGATTATATGGATCCTGGCCAAAAGGAACTGCTATTAATTATTTGTAAGTCAAAGATATCCAAATTTTGCCTCTTCAGCAGCTAAATATATATTTTTTGAATTTGCAGTGATAGTTTCTCACTTCTGCTCAAAACACAAAACAATTTATTGATTTTTTATGTTAAAATCTATTGATTTCTCTATTGATGTGCTACATTCCAGTAAAAACATTTTTCACTTTCTGTATGAATTCCCCTTTGTATCATCTTTCAGCTAAAAAGGATGCAAAATCTTACATAATATTTCCATTAATATTTTGCCATAGTTATTCCTTTTTATTTACAGAGTCTATTTTAAAGTTAACCTGTGACAAATTCCAAATTAACAAATTGTGCAAAAAACAGGGATTTCCATGATTTAATTATGATAATCAGGACAATCAGCCAATCCAAAGTTAAATTTGCATACACATTTTCAGCCCTCACTGTAAAAATCAAACTTACACCAATTTTTACAGGGTTGTTGGAGAGGTAAGCTTGGGGTGGGGATGATGTGTTCAAGGTGATGTGCAGTGTTAGGCACACATAGCATTTTGCTTTTAGGCCAAAAAGTTCAATTTTGGTCTCATCTGACCAGAGCATCTTCTTCCACATGTTTGCTGTGTCCCCCGCATGGCTTCTCGCAAACTGCAAATGGGATTTCTTATGGCTTTCTTTCAACGATGGCTTTCTTCTTGCCACTCTTCCTTAAAGGCCAGATTTGTGGAGTGCATGACTTATAGTTGCCCTGTGGACAGATTCCCCCACCTGAGCTGTGGATCTCTGCAGCTCCTCCAGAGTTACCATGGGCCTCTTGGCTGCTTCTCGGAATAATGTTCTCTGTGCTCCATGTCAGTTTGGGTTGACAGGCATCTCTTGGTAGGTTTGCAGTGCCATACTCTTTTGATTTTGGGATTATGGATTAAACAGTGCTCCATGAGATGTTTGAAGCTTGGGATATTTTTTTATAACCTAACCCTGCTTTAAAATTTTTTACAACTTTATCCCCGACCTGTCTAGTGTGTTCCTTGTCCTTCATCATGCTGTTTGTTCACTAAGGTTCTCTAAAAAACCTCTGAAGACTTCACAGAACAGCTGTATTTATACTGAGATTACATTACACACAGGTGAATGAATGAATGAATGAATGAATGAATGATTTAATAATTAGGTGAAGTCTGAAGGCAATTGGTTCCACCAGATTTTGGTTAAGAAATTATTTTTCCATTTCACAATTATGTGCCACTTTGTGTTGGTCTATCACATAAAATCCA
Source organism: Lithobates clamitans (assembly GCA_037952925.1). Taxonomy (NCBI): domain Eukaryota; kingdom Metazoa; phylum Chordata; class Amphibia; order Anura; family Ranidae; genus Lithobates; species Lithobates clamitans. Next base: position 1,798,801 of record JBBGZY010000903.1, on the reverse strand, counting down.
ATAAAATACATTTATGTTTTTGATTGTAACATGACACAATGGAAAATGTCAAGGGGTAGGAATACTTTTTCAAGGCACTGTAAATCCTGCTGTATGTGTTTTAACTAAACATTTTAACTTGCAGTTTTTGAAAAACTCATTGTATCATTGTGTTGCAATAAAAGTATAGCTAAATGCAACATGTTTAAACTTTATCTAACATTATAACAACATATAACATCATGTTTCTCTTTGCTTAACTGGAACAAGTAAGCTAAGATTACACTGTGAAATTCAGCTAAAAATATGTATGCATACATCATTAAGTAAGAGTAAACTAGAATTTATTCAGGAAATTGCAGAACTGGTTTCAACAGTGCTGTTTTCACAGGTTTGGGATTACACTGAGGAGTTTTTTTTTTTAATTCTGTGTGAATGTCATCTGCCATGAATAATGCCTGTATTTTGCCTAACATATCTATTTCCTATGATCATTAGCCACATCTAGTTGGCAAGATGCAGTTTTTTCCTGAAATACTCCATCCGGAAAATGGCCAGTGGATGTACAATAATAGAAATAAACATAGTAGAAAAATTATAGATACAAATATAAAGCAAGGTGATACGTTAACCACTTGTCCTCCGGAAGATTTACCCCCTTCATGGCCAGACCAGTTTTTGCGATACAACAATGCATTTTGGGCAACAATTTGGGCACTTTACCCAAATATTTATGTCATTATTTTCCCTACAAATAGAGCTTTATATTGGTGGTATTTGGTCACTAGGGATGGGTTCTATGTTTGGGTCGAACATGAGTTCGACTTAAACATTGGCTGTTTGCCCGTTCGCTGAATAGCGGACAATTTGGGGTGTTCGCGGCAAATTCGAAAGCTGCAGAACACCCTTTAAAAGTCTATGGGAGAAATCAAAAGTGCTAATTTTAAAGGTTAATATGCAAGTTATTCCTATGTGGATACAACACACTGGATAGTTGCAGGATACGAGCATGTAGTGAAAGACAACTCTCAGCTATCCCTCTGAGATGATCTATGGGAAGGTTTGCCATCCATTCCAAAGATAGTTCCGTCAGGAGTCTGGATATGTTTGGAGTTTTGTCACCATCCAGTTGTGAGGTCCTTCCTTTTGATTGCCTGTTGGTGATACAAGCTAGATTGACTCATTGAACATACGTTCCTATGAGTTCAATCCTTCTGGTAAGCCTTCACTTTTTTCTATGTGGAGGGTTCATCACACATATATCTTTGCATGCGTTATCCACGTGGTGAATAAGGAATTATATACCTTTTGGACTAACAGCAGTCTTTTGCAGTCTAAGAAATACCTGAGGAACATCAGAGACTTTACTTGTTAATTTGTCAAACTTTGAATTTATTGTGGATCGATATAGACTCTTTTTTCATTTTTATAAATTTACATAAGTTACATCAATAAGCTTCTTAAAATCTATAGCGCTACACTTGTCTATGTACTTAATATGCAAGTTATTGTCATAAAAAGTGTTTAGGGACCCGGGTCCTACCCCAGGGGACATGTATCAATGCAAAAAAAGTTTTAAAAATGGCCATTTTTTCAGGAGCAGTGATTTTAATAATGCTTAAACTGAAAAAATAAAAGTGAAATATTCCTTTAAATTTCGTACCTGGTGGGTGTCTATAGTATGCTTGTAAAGTAGCGCATGTTTCCTGTGTTTTTAACAGTCCGAGAGCAATATGACATTTCTAAAGGAAAAAAAAGTCATTTAAAAGTACTAGCGCTAGTGCCGGCTATTAATGAATTGTCGTTCCCGACAATACACATAAAAGTCATTGAAAGTCATTGAAAAAAAAATGTGTGGGGGTCCCTCAAAATTCCATTACCAGGCCCTTCAGGTCTGGTATGGATATTAAGGGGAACTCCGCTCCAAAATTTAAAAAAATGGCATGGGGTTCCCCCCAAAAGTCCATACCAGACTCTTCAGGTAATAAAAATTGTTTGGGGACCTGGGTCCTACCCCAGGGGACATGTATCAATGCAAAATGTTTTTTTTAAAACAGCCGTTTTTTCAGGAGCAGTGATTTTAATAATAAAGTGAAACAATAAAAGTGTAGTATTCCTTTAAATTTCGTACCTGAGGGGTGTCTATAGTATGCCTGTAAAGTGGCTCATGTTTCCTGTGTTTAGAACAGTCTGAGAGCAAAATGACATTTCTAAAGGAAAAAAAGTCATTTAAAACTACTTGCGGCTATAATGAATTGTCGGTCCCAGCAATACACATAAAAGTCATTGAAAGAAACGGCATGGGATTCCCCCACAGGGGAACCCCGCGCCAATTTTTTTTTTAAATGGCGTGGGGGTCCGCCTCAAAATCCATACCAGACCTCAAGGGTCTGGTATGGATTTTAAGGGGAACCCTGCGCCAAAATTAAAAAAAAATGGCGTGGGGGTCCCCCCAAAATTCCATACCAGACCCTTATCAGAGCATGCAACCTGGCAGGCCACAGGAAAAGAGGGGGAACAAGAGAGTGCCCCCTCCTGAACCGTACCAGGCCACATGCCCTCAACATGGGGAGGGTGATTTGGGGTAGCCCTCAAAGCACCTTGTCCCCATGTTGATGGGGAAAAGGGTCTCATCCCCACAACCCTTGCTCGGTGGTTGTTGGGGTCTGTGGGTGGGGGGCTTATCGGAATCTGGAAGCACCCTTTAACAAGGGGACCCCCAGATCCCAGCCCCCTGTGTGAATTGTTAATGGGGTACAGATGTACCTCTACCATTTCACAAAAAAGTGTCAAAAATGTTAAAAAAGACAATAGACGGTTTTTGACAATTCCTTTATTAATGTCTTCTTCTTTTCCTGCTTCTTCTTGCATCCTCTTCTGGTCTTCCTGTGTTTTTTTTCTTCTTCCTCCATCTTGTTCTTCCCCCACTTCTTCCTCTATCTTCCTCTGCTTCATCCTCCGGTCTTCTCTTCCGGTATCTTCCTCCAGTCTTCTCCTCCGCCATCTTCCTCTGGCTTCTTCTTCCCCGCTTCATCCTCTGGATGATCCGCCTCAATGGGAGTCTCCAGCTGTGTGACGCTTCTGTTCTTGTGACAGTTCTTTTATAACTGAGGACGGGGCCACACCGTGATGTTCCCGGGTGACCCCGCCCCCCTCTGATGCACGGGGACATCCCTATGGCTTTCCTGGGGTGTCAGAGGGGACCGAGTCACCCGTTTACATAAACCCTGCCCTCCATTATATAAGAGCTGTCACTAGAACAGAAGCGTCACACACCGGGAGACTCCTATTGAGGCGGATTGTCCAGAGGACGAAGCGGGGAAGAAGAAGTCAGAGGAAGATGCCCGGCGAGAAGACCAGAGGAAGAAGCAGAGGAAGATAGAAGAAGAAGCGGGGGAAGAACAAGATGGAGGAAGAAGAAGAACACCAAAGGAAAACTGGAATAAGATGAAAGAAGAAGTGGGGAAGAAGAAGACGTTCATAAAGTAATTGTCAAAAACGGTCTATTGTCTTTTTTAACATTTTTTACACTTTTTTTGTGAAATGGTAGGGTTACATTTGTACCCCATTACCAATTCACATGGGGGGCAGGATCTGGGGGTATAAGCCCCCCACCCGCAGACCCCCACAACCACAGGGCAAGGGTTGTGGGGATGAGGCCCTTCTCCTCATCAACATAGGGACAAGGTGCTTTGGGGGGGCTACCCCAAAGCACCCTCCCAATGTTGAGGGCATGTCGTCTGGTACGGTACAGGAGGGGGGGTGTGCTATCATCCCCCCTCTTTTCCTGCAGACTGCCAGGTTGCGTGCTCAGATAAGGGTCTGGTATGGATTTTTGTGGGGACCCCCACGCCAGTTTTTTAAAATTTTGGTACGGGGTTCCCCTTAAAATCCATACCAGACCTGAAGGACCTGGTATGGAATTTTGGGGGACCCCCACGCATTTTTTTAAAATATTTTGGTTTGGGGTTCGCCTGTGGGGGAATCCCATGCCGTTTTTTTCAATGACTTTTATGTATATTGCCGGGACGACAATTCATTATAGCCACGAGTAGTTTTAACCACTTAAGGACCGCCTCACGCCGATGTACGTCGGCAAGGTGGCACGGGCAGGCAGAATCACGTATATGTACGTGATCTACCTCCCGCCGGTGGGGGGTCCAATGGGACCCCCCCGGTGCCCGAGGTGGTCCCCTTTTGTCCAGCAGCGATCGGAGATGAGGGGGAGACCATCCGTTCGTGGCCCCCCCTCGCGATCGCCGCCGGCCAATCAGATCATTCCTATGCTGCTGTATGCTAAACAGCAGCAAAGGAAATGATGTCATCTCTCCTCGGCTTGGTATTTTCTGTTCCGGCGCCGAGGAGAGAAGACTGCAATGTGAGTGAAAACACACTACACACACAGTAGAACATGCCAGGCACACAAAACACCACCCAATACCCCCCTGATCACCCCCTAATCACCCCTCCCCCCCGTCACACTGACACCAAGCAGTTTTTTTTTTTCTGATTACTACATGGTGTCAGTTTGTGACAGTTAGTGTGGTAGGACAGTTACTGTTAGCCCCCCTTAGGTCTAGGATACCCCACTAACCCCCCCTAATAAAGTTTTAACCCCCTGATCACCCCCCGTCGCCAGTGTCGATAAGCGATCATTTTTCTGATCGCTGTATTAGTGTCATTGGTGACGCTAGTTAGGGAGGTAAATATTTAGGTTCGCTGTCAGCGTTTTATAGCGAAAGGGACCCCCATATACTACCTAATAAATGTTTTAACCCCTTGATTGCCCCCTAGTTAACCCTTTCACCACTGATCACTGTATAACCGTTACGGGTGACGCTGGTTAGTTCGTTTATTTTTTATAGTGTCAGGGCACCCGCCGTTTATTACCGAATAAAGGTTTAGCCCCCTGATCGCCCGGCGGTGATATGCGTCACCCCAGGCAGCGTCAGATTAACGCCAGTACCGCTAACACCCACGCACGCAGCATACGAATCCCTTAGTGGTATAGTATCTGTACAGATCAATATCTGATCCAATCAGATCTATACTAGCGTCCCCAGCAGTTTAGGGTTCCCAAAAACGCAGTGTTAGCGGGAACAGCCCAGATAACTGCTAGCACCTGCATTTTGCCCCTCCGCCCGGCCCAGCCCAGCCCACCCAAGTGCAGTATCGATCAATCACTATCACTTACAAAACACTAAACACATAACTGCAGCGTTCACAGAGTCAGGCCTGATCCCTGCGATCGCTAATAGTTTTTTTGGTAGCGTTTTGGTGAACTGGCAAGCACCAGCGGCCTAGTACACCCCGGTCGTAGTCAAACCAGCAATGCAGTAACACTTGGTGATGTGGCGAGTCCCATAAGTGCAGTTCAAGCTGGTGAGGTGGCAAGCACAAGAAGAAGACAAACACAGGCCCGTCGTGCCCATAGTGCCCTTCCTGCTGCATTCGCCAGTCCTAATTGGGAACCCACCACTTCTGCAGCACCCGTACTTCCCCCATTCACATCCCCAACCAAATGCAGTCGGCTGCATGAGAGGCATTTTCTTTATGTCCTCCCGAGTACCCCTACCCAGCGAACCCCCCCAAAAAAGATGTTGTGTCTGTAGAAAGCGCGGATATAGGCGTGACACCCGCTGTTATTGTCCCTACTGTCCTGACAATCCTGGTCTTTGCATTGGTGAATGTTTTGAACGCTACAATTCACTAGTTGAGTATTAGCGTAGGGTACAGCATTGCACAGACTAGGCACACTTTCACAGGGTCTCCCAAGATGCCATCGCATTTTGAGAGACCCGAACCTGGAACCGGTTACAGTTATAAAAGTTAGTTACAAAAAAAAGTGTAAAAAAAATATATAAAATTTAAAAAAATAGTTGTCGTTTTATTGTTCTCTCTCTCTCTATTCTCTCTCTATTGTTCTGCTCTTTTTTACTGTACTCTATTCTGCAATGTTTTATTGTTATTATGTTTTATCATGTTTGCTTTTCAGGTATGCAATTTTTTATAATTTACCGTTTACTGTGTTTTATTGTTAACCATTTTTTTGTCTTCAGGTACGCCATTCACGACTTTGAGTGGTTATACCAGAATGATTCCTGCAGGTTTAGGTATCATCTTGGTATCATTCTTTTCAGCCAGCGGTCGGTTTTCATGTAAAAGCAATCCTAGTGGCTAATTAGCCTCTAGACTGCTTTTACAAGCAGTGGGAGGGAATGCCCCCACCACCGTCTTCCGTGTTTTTCTCTGGCTCTCCTGTCTCAACAGGGAACCTGAGAATGCAGCCGGTGATTCAGCCAGCTGACCATAGAGCTGATCAGAGACCAGAGTGGCTCCAAACATCTCTATGGCCTAAGAAACCGGAAGCTACGAGCATTTCATGACTTAGATTTCGCCGGATGTAAACAGCGCCATTGGGAAATTGGGAAAGCATTTTATCACACCAATCTTGGTGTGGTCAGATGCTTTGAGGGCAGAGGAGAGATCTAGGGTCTAATAGACCCCAATTTTTTCAAAAAAGAGTACCTGTCACTACCTATTGCTATCATAGGGGATATTTACATTCCCTGAGATAACAATAAAAATGATTAAAAAAAAAAATGAAAGTAACAGTTTAAAAATAAGATAAAAAAGCAAAAAAATAATAAAGAAAAAAAAAAGCACCCCTGTCGCCACCTGCTCTCGCACTAAGGCGAACGCAAGCGGCGGTCTGTCATCAAATGTAAACAGCAATTGCACCATGCATGTGAGGTATCACCGTGAAGGTCAGATCGAGGGCAGTAATTTTAGCAGTAGACCTCCACTGTAAATCTAAAGTGGTAACCTGTAAAGGCTTTTAAAAATGTATTTATTTTGTTGCCACTGCACGTTTGTGCGCAATTTTAAAGCATGTCATGTTTGGTATCCATGTACTCGGCCTAAGATCATCTTTTTTATTTCATAAAACATTTGAGCAATATAGTGTGTTTTAGTGCATTAAAATTTAAAAAAGTGTGTTTTTTTCCCCAAAAAATGCGCTTGAAAAATCGCTGCGCAAATACTGTGTGAAAAAAAAAATGAAACACCCACCATTTTTATCTGTAGGGCATTTGCTTTAAAAATATATAATGTTATGTTTGGGGGTTCAAAGTAATTTTCTTGCAAAAAAAAATAATTTTTTCATGTAAACAAAAAGTGCCAGAAAGGGCTTTGTCTTCAAGTGGTTAGAAGAGTGGGTGATGTGTGACATAAGCTTCTAAATGTTGTGCATAAAATGCCAGGACAGTTCAAAACCCCTCCAAATGACCCCATTTTGGAAAGTAGACACCCCAAGCTATTTGCTGAGAGTCATGTCGAGTCCATGGAATATTTTATATTGTGACACAAGTTGCGGGAAAGAGACAATTTTTTTTTTTTTTGCACAAAGTTGTCACTAAATGATATATTGCTCAAACATGCCATGGGAATATGTGAAATTACACCACAAAATACATTCTGCTGCTTCTCCTGAGTACGGGGATACCACATGTGTGAGACTTTTTTGGAGTCTAGCCGCGTACGGGACCCCGAAAACCAAGCACCGCCTTCAGGCTTTCTAAGGGTGTAAATTTTTGATTTCACTCTTCACTGCCTATCACAGTTTCGGAGGCCATGGAATGCCCAGGCGACACAAACCCCCCCCCCCAAATGACCCCATTTTGGAAAGTAGACACCCCAAGCTATTTGCTGAGAGGTATAGTGAGTATTTTGCAGACCTCACTTTTTGTCACAAAGTTTTGAAAATTGAAAAAAAGAAAAAAAAAATGTTTTTTCTTGTCTTTCCTCTTTTTCAAAAACAAATGAGAGCTGCAAAATACTCACCAGTACACCAGGATCCTTTAAAATTGGTTTAAAAACTTTAATCACATAGTATCAAAAAATAAAAGCAACCTTTTGTGACCTGATGCCCGATGAAGGGGTCCTGCGTGGCTCTGAAACATCACTTTTTTTTGATACTATGTGATTAAAGTTTTGGACCCAATTTTGGAGATCTGGTGTGCTGGTGACATTTCCTTCTCACACACCCAGGAGGTGACGCGTGTGTTTCACACTGACCTCAGTGCTTCTTTAAACCTGTCATTTGCTATTCTTGGAATAAAATCGTTGGAACGTTCCATTGGTGTGCGGCTGTTTTTTTCTTCCTACTGTACTAATGAAACTGGTTCGGAAGGGGTTAACATCTAGGGCAATCCAGGGGGTTACCTGTGTGCCTATACAGTGTTTGTGTGTTAACTGTGTGCTGGTTTTACTAGGAGAAGTAATGGATTCTAGTCCCTGCTTTGCAGGAACACAGAACCCATTCCTTCTCCCATGTCAGAACTGAGATATGCCCTGTTTACATAGGAATATCTCAGTTCTCTGTGTGTTGTGGACGATTGGATGCCAGGTACCCACAGACTGGCTTCTGCTGTGAATTATCACAGCAGAAGTGGCATGCCAGCAGCACATGCTCTCCCCCTGCAGGCGAAAGTCCATAATTATGTATATATACGTCATTATGGACTTTCGCCTGCAGGGGGAGAGCACGTGCTGCTGGCATGCCGCTTCTGACACTTGACTACAATGTAAGTAGTGAGTGTACAGCTTGTATAACAGTGTAAATTTGCTGTCCCCTCAAAATAATTCAGCACACAGCCATTAATGTATAAACCACTGACAACAAAAGTGAGTACACCCCTTAGTGAAAATGTCCAAATTGGGCCCAATTAGCCATTTTTCCTAATAAGGGTGGATAATACACCCATACCTCGAAAAGGACCAAGGTGGTTGGATGTGGACCCTCATATAAAAGGCACAATATTTAATCATTTCTCATAATATAGGAACTCACTTCTTTCTCCCTATACATCTTCTAGGGAGATTAGTGTTCCCACGGCTAAGAGAACCTAATTGCTCTCTTACACTATCTACCTTTCAATCTTCTAGTATTGTCCATACCTACTCAGGGGTCACTATGGGGGATCTCCAGGGAGGAGAATGGGAGGAGTTCATGGCCAACATCCAAAGGAGCTATGAAGGGAAGGAACAAGTCTCTTCGGATCTGTCTTCACTTTTCTCAAGTCTAACTAAAATTCTGGAGAAAAAATCAGCCTTACATTGGCACATTGAATCCTTGGGCAGATATATCAAAGAAGGAATAAATCCGATTGGACTCCGGATACAAATATTCCCTATCTTAGAAAACATATCAAAAGAACTAAAAAAGAATTGGGAAAGTAAACTCAATGATTGCTCAATGAATCTGATGTTATTACTCCAGAATGAATACAGACAACAACTAGATAACATGAATATGGAAATCAAAACAATATATGACCGTCTTACCCCACTAAAAACGCATGAGGAATATGCATCTTATGAGAGAAAACTCAAAGAACATCTGGAAAACTTCGGTAAAAATATCCTTATCAAAAAGGAGAAAAAGTACTGGAGAGACAAAAATGCATTTAGAGAGGGCAGGGCATATAAATGGAATACAGCTAACACCAGGAATCAAAGAAATAGAAAAAGAAGGACCATACATCAAGAAAATGAAAATCCATCTAATGATTACTCATCAGATACACCATCAAATTCTTCCTCATCAGCATCGTCACATACTGGTCAGTTCAGGGGCAAAAGAAAGGGACCCCTGGGAAGACAGTATGAAACTGAAGGTGAGATTAAACAATCTCATAAAAAACGTACCATGGAGCAGGAAAGAAGGGAGCTACAATTAAGCAATAAATCAACCACGCATAAAAACTCAATGCAAGGGAATACACGGGGTCCCTTACCCAATCTGGGAAAAGCAAATCGGAAAGATCAAGGAGCTATCCCCAAAACGCAACAAACTCAGTTGGATAGTTTTTTAGACAGAAATACAACATCACTACCAAGCCCTATGCCTCTCACGCAACTTCTGATGATGGCCACGGATCCACCTACTCCAAAGAATTAAATGTCATTAATCTCTCCTCGCATATACTTACTAATGAGGAGCAGAGAGTGTTATCATTAGGCCTCTCCTTCTGTCCCAATCAAAGCATGGATACCTTCGAAACAACCAAGGATATTCACCTATTTGCCCGTAAATTACTACTAAAAAGCCTCTACACAAAACAAAAAGCTACTCAACCGGAAATAGCACCAAATCTCAAAACAGCGGATTTTAAGGCTCTTAGAGATTTAAACCTCTTACTACAAGAAAGCAATGCAGCAGAGAGCTTTTGGGAAGAACTGGAAGAAGGGGAAGGCAATGAAGAAGACTCTGAAGACGAATCTACCAAACACAACACGGAAAATGATGATAAAAAATTCAAAAGAAAATCACATAAATTTCCCCCCCTCAATCTCAATCCAGCGATAGCGCTCTTCGTCAAACAGACAACTAAAGAAATTGAAAAACTAGACAGACGAAGAACTAAAAATAATCTCAACCCAGAACTGAGACACGCTCTCAATACCCTAAAAAGCGACACGAACATCACAATCAAAGCATCGGACAAAGGTGGAAATATTGTCCTAATGGACAACGAAAATTACGTAAAAATGTGTCTTAAAATTCTTAACAACACCCGATGCTACAAAAGAATCCCCCCAGCAATAGTCGAGAGGTACAACGATGAGTTTTACTGCCTGGTGGATGAATCTCTTAATGAAGGGGCCATTAACAAAGAAACGTGGGAGTTTATACGAACACAACATCCCCGGGTACCCACCTTCTATGCCCTACCCAAGGTGCATAAAAGATTAGAAGATCCACCAGGGAGACCCATCATCTCGGGTAACGGGTCAATCACGGAAGGCATTAGTCAGGTTATAGATTACCATCTTAGACCCCACGTTATGGATCTACCTTCCTACACGAAAGACACGATCCATATGTTACAGATCATTGACAATTTGACCATTCCCGACCATGCTCTCCTAGTCACTATTGATGTGGAATGCCTTTACAACAGCATTCCACATGACGCTGGAGTAGCAGCGATCAAACGTGTATTGAGACAAAGAGCAACCACTGACTGGAAGTTTAACACTTTCATACTCACAATGCTTGAATTTATTTTGAAACACAATGTGTTTTTATTTGAGGGCTCCCACTACCTCCAGGTGCAGGGAGTGGCTATGGGGACATGTTGTGCTCCCTCATACGCCAACCTGTACCTGGGGGAGTGGGAGAAGACCTTCCTATTGGGAGAGGAATCGTCTGTGTACTCTGACCACATACTCATGTGGCAGAGGTACATAGACGATATTTTCATTATCTGGGACGGCACAGAAGACAGACTCAGGGAATGCCTGAACTCTATGAACGCAAATAGTTTCAATCTCTTCTTTACTATGAATTACGACTCCAGGGAGGTCAACTTCCTGGACATTACCATCTCCAAAGATCTAACAGGAGCACTCCATAGTAATCTCTACAGAAAAGAGACAGCGGGCAACACCCTGCTACATGCGGATAGTTTCCATCCTGAGCCATTGAAGAGATCTATTCCTTTTAGTCAATTTTTAAGACTCAAAAGAAATTGTAGCACTTATGAAAACTTCCAGCAGGAATCCAACAAACTGACTACTAGACTAAGAGAAAGAGGATACACTAAAACAGCTCTCAAAAAAGCATTCAATCGCGTCAAGAACATGGACAGACGAAACTTAATCTTCAAAAAGCAAAACTTGATAAAAGAAGACAATCCAACCAGAATTATTATGAAATTTTCTAACGAACATCAAGAAATTAGAAAAATCATCTCCAAATACTGGTCCATTCTTACTGAAGATCCCATCTTAAGTAGTCTGGTCACCTCTAGACCTCAAATTACCTACACCAAATCAGGGTCGATAGGAAATATGCTCACCCAAAGCGAGTACAAAGGAAGTGGACGAATGGACCCCTGTAAAATCTGGGGCACCTACCCTTGTGGAGCATGTGCCCAATGTGGAGTCATAGGCAGAAGAACCACAATTACATTACCAAATGGGGAAGACTTCCAATTACGACACTTCGCGAATTGCAAAACGCGTGGAGTAGTCTATCTGATGCAATGTCAGTGTGGGGCCTTTTATGTGGGGAAAACTCGACAGGAATTCGCCAAAAGGGTTGAGAAGCATGTCCTTAGCATGAGTATCGGCAAGCTGTACCTGTCGCTAGGCAGGCATGTAGCACAGCAGCATGGGTACAGGATGCCTAGAGTCAACTTTACTGTGATAGACAGACTACATATACCCACCAGGGGGGGTGACTGGAACAAGACCCTGCTCCAGCGCGAGATGCGCTGGATCAGGCGCCTTAGGGCCACCACCCCCCCAGGACTGAATGAGACAGAGAGCTATAGGCCCTTTTTAGAGGGCTTCAGATCAGGTAAAACTGATTAGGGGCATGTTTTCCCTTTTATATCTTGTACATCTAATTTATTTTCTCTTCCCTTCATTTTTGTCCCCTCCCTCCCATGGACTCCATTACCCCCTACACACTCGTTTACATCCCTTCCCATTCCCTTCCCCTCCCCCTTTTTCCTCCTTCCACCACACACTTGACTCATAAGAGAGTGGTCGGACATGATCTGAAGATTGTTCAGCCTTTTGGGGGTTTTCCACATTTTTTTCATTAATGTTAGCTTTGCAGAGCTCACTAAGTTGAAGGTTTACTGTAGTAGGGCTGGGGTCTGCAGATACTATAACCCCCGCCCTTTGGAATTATCTGTTTATGAATTTATTGTTTATGGTTTATATTGTTTATATAATTTTTATTATATGCACGTTTTGGACTGAAATGTTCTACCATTTTTTCCATCCACTCTCACTGCAGTGACCCCTTGTCTTCTCCTGCGATTAACCGTTCCCACGGACGTTGCTCTTCTTGGGGGGACTTAGTGTGCGGAGACCCAGAACTCATTAACCACCATTCAGATGTACCCTGCTAGTCCTATACCTACCCGACACAGGGGGGGCCCCACGGCTTTACTAAGCTAGGGGGCCTTTTGCCCTGCCGTGCACTTTTGCTAGGCAGGAACCCCTGTGTCGGTGGTTATTAGCCCTTCTTTCCCTACCCCCTGGATTAGATCTCCTTTTCTGGGGGGGGAATTTTTGTGGTATCCATTCAAGCCTTGGAGGGATCTACTGTTTAATATCATTATTTTCTATTCCTTCTTTATCCCCCCCTTTTTTTTCTCCCTTTCCCCCCCCCCACCGGCTCTCTCCGACCCGGTCAATCTGACCATGGGGGGAGATGCCACTGGGGTATCATTAGGGGATCCTCCGGAGTGGCTGTATCTACTTTTCATGTAGCCTTACCCCCTTACTTCTAGCCACAACGACAATATTTCCTAATGTGGGCGCAGCCCACTTCAAAGATGGCCGCGGGTGTCCATCAGCATCATCCCCCACCCTCCCAGTCTTACGCTCAGCGTGCCGATACGTCGCGCATGCGCAGACCCGTCTAACGGAGCGGGCTGCCTAGGTAACACTCGGCGTCCTTACGCTGAGTGCTCCTGACAGCAATGACCCCTAGGAGCCGCGCTATTGGCCAGCGCGGCGTCGGGTCCCCGCCCCACAGGCCGCGCCATTGGCCAGCGCGGTGTCGGGTCTCCGCCCACCTACTTACATACACCACAAATAGGACGCCAAAGATGGCAAATGGCGCCATTCTTTCCTGGATACACATCCAGGCACATGGGGCAGGCTACAAATCCTGGACACCACGAAATACCTCCACCTGGCTCTCATTTAAGTGACCAGCTATTCACCCCAAAGTAAGTGTGTTTCATTCTGTATACCCGGGACTCCCCATTCCTGGGAGACATGGGCGCCCCACACTCAGGATCTAGGGGATATTCTTTTCCCTATGAGACTCAATGGGGGTTTGCCCATACTCATTACCCACTTATTTATATATATATTTTTTACTTATATTTATTTATATTTTTTCTGCCCCATCATAGATAGCCTTCAAAACTTTTTTGAGGCCAAGGACGCCGAACTGTTGGATTATTTACCTACATCCAGCCGCCTTGTAGAGTATTAGGACAGACCGGGCCTTTCTGATGTGGGGGGTTCCCGGCCCTCTGGCATATAGCCCCCTATCGAGCTGCCTTGGGAGAACGTGAGTCGCATAAGAATACAACTGTTGCAGGGGATATATATGGTAGCCATTTGTACAGTTCATAATAGTTTTGTTTTCTGATTTCTTTAGATTGTGATGTATTTTCCCTGAAGAAGACTTGTATCACTATGATCTAAACGTTGAAACGCGTTGGAATTCCACTACCACACACCAGGGTGGCCATCTTGGGTGACCACACTGGGTAGTGGGATACATCACACTTCTTCTCAAGTTATTTCAGCCAATTTTCTATATTCATCATTTTTTTGTATTGGATGTTTCTGTAGAATTGCTATATGCTTGAGCCAATTATTTTACTCTTTGTTTCATGACCATTTATTATCATCTGGATAAACTACTTACCCATATATTTTTAATGTTGTATAAATAAATTGATTTTAGCAATATTTTTGTTTTCATTGCCTTAAAAATCCCGCTAGAGGTATTATTCATTTTTCTTTAGACTTACATGGGATGATGGCAATGACACATCCATACCACCAAGGTCATATTTATTCAAATTAGCCATTTTTCCTCCCCAGTGTCAAGTGACTTGTTAGTGTTATAAGGTTTTAGGTGTAAATGAGGAGTAGGGATGAGCTTCGAGTTCCAGGCAAACTCATGTTCGACTCGAACATCGGCTGTTCGCCACTTCGCCAAACAGCAAACAATTTGGGGTGTTCGCGGCAAATTTGAAAGCCGCGGAACACCCTTTAAAAGTCTATGGGAGAAATCAAAAGTGCTAATTTTAAAGGCTTATATGCATGGTATTGTCATAAAAAGTGTTTGGGGACCTGGGTCCTGCCCCAGGGGACATGGATCAATGCAAAAAAAAAAACGTTTTTAAAAACGGCCGTTTTTTCGGGAGCGGTGATTTTAATAATGCTTAAAGTGAAACAATAAAAGTGTAATATTCCTTTAAATTTTGTACCTGGGGGTGTCTATAGTATGCCTGTAAAGGGGCGCATGTTTCCCGTGTTTAGAACAGTCTGACAGCAAAATGACATTTCAAAGGAAAAAAAGTCATTTAAAACTACTCGTGGCTATTAATGAATTGCCGGTCCGACAATACACTTAACAGTTCATTGATAAAAATGGCATGGGAATTCCCCACAGGGGAACCCCAAACCAAAATTATAAAAAAAAATGATGTGGGGGTTCCCCCTAAATTCCATACCAGGCCCTTCAGGTCTGGTATGGATATTAAGGAGAACCCCGGCCAAAATGTAAAAAAAAATGACATGGGGTCCCCCTCATAATCTATACCAGACCCTTCAGGTCTGGTATGGATTTTAAGGGGAACCCTGCGCCAATTTTTTTTAAAAAAATGGCGTGGAGTCCTCCCAAAAATCCATACCAGACCCTTAGCCAAGCACGCAACCTGGCAGGCCGCAGGAAAAGAGGGGGGACAAGAGAGCGCCCCCCTCCTGAACCGTACCAGGCCACATGCCCTCAACATTGGGAGGGTGCTTTGGGGTAGCCCCCCAAAACACCTTGTCCCCATGTTGATGGGGACAAGGGCCTCATCCCCACAACCCTTGCCCGGTGGTTGTGGGGGTCTGCGGGTGGGGTGCTTATCGGAAACTGGAAGCACCATTTAACAAGGGGACCCCCAGATCCCGGCCCTTCCCCCTGTGTGAAATGGCAAGGGAGTACAAAAGGTTGCGTGCTCGGATAAGGGTCTGGTATGGATTTTTGGGGGACCCCACACCATTTAAAAAAAAACTTTGGCGCGGGGTTCCCCTTAAAATCCATACCAGACCTGAAGGGTCTGGCATAGATTTTGAGAGGGACCCCACGCCATTTTTTAAAACATTTTGACCGGGGTTCCCCTTAATACCCATACCAGACCTGAAGTGCCTGGTATGGAATTTAGGGGGACCCCCCATGTCATTTTTTTTTTTTTTGGTTCGGGGTTCCCTGTGGGAAATTCCCATGCCGTTTTTATCAATGAACTTTTATGTGTATTGTCAGATCGGCAATTCATTAATAGCCGCAAGTAGTTTTAAATGACTTTTTTTCCTTTGAAATATAATTTTGCTGTCAGACTGTAAACACGGGAAACATGCGCCCCTTTACAGGCTTACTATAGACATCCCTGAGGTACAAAATTTAAAGGAATATTACACTTTTATCGTTTCACTTTAAGCATTATTAAAATCACTGCTACTGAAAAAACAGCCTTTTTAAAACTTTTTTTGCATTGATCCATGTCCCCTGGGGACTTTTTATGACAATAACTTGCATATAAGCCTTTAAAATTAGCACTTTTGATTATTCATGTTCGTGTCCCATAGACTTTAATGGTGTTCGCGTGTTCGAACAAATTTTTTGCCTGTTTGCAAGTTCTGGTGTGAACCGAACAGGGGGGTGTTCGGCTCATCCCTAATGAGGAGCAAATGTGTTAAATTTTGTGCTATCACTCTCACTCTCTCATACTGGTCACTGGAAGTTCAACAGGGAGCTCATGACAAAAAAGTATTGTTGCTCTACATAAAGATGGCCTAGGCTATAAGAAGATTGCCAAGACCCTGAAACTGAACTGCAGCACAGTGGCCAACACCATATAGCAGTTTAACAGGACAGGTTCCACTCAGAACAGGCCTCGTCATGGTCGACCAGAGAAGTTCCAGCGTAATAACGATCCCAAACACACCTCCAAGATGTCCACTGCCTTGCTAAAGAAGCTGAGGGTAAAGGTGATGGACTGGCCAAGCATATATTTTTTTTTCTCACATCTACCAGCGCGAAGGAAATTCTTTATAATTTATGGTTAGAGATCTCACATATCTACACCTTTGCAGCTAACATGGATGTATTTACCTATATTGAAAATAGAAAAGTGAACTTAGATGAGGTATTTAACCCACTAAATAAAACACGCAACACAGACCTCGAAAGTATGACTAGAAAATTAGGACACCATATGGAAAAAAAGATCAACCTATGGTGGGATACTAATACATTCGAGAGATACATTAGAGAAAATATGGTCCCTAGGAGATTAAGGTGGGAAGTACCACCCAATGATGGACTGACCGATAAAGAATCGATGCAAGAATGGTTTGCGTTCTATAATGATAAAAGCATTGAAGGTTTAAAATTCCTACTTGGACGCAAACATAAGAAAGCCATAATATTGGAACAACAAATAGAAGAAATTAAACAAAAAATGGAACCATTCAAAGAAACAGCCGACTTCAAAAGATTGGCAACCCAGCTCAACAAGGATCTAATAACCAAAGATCTTGAAGTACAAAATCGAAAAATGAAAAAATACCAAAGGGATGTAACGGATTACAAGACGAATCAAGTCTTCAAATGGCAAAGTAAAGTTGAACCCGACCCTCCTTCATCCACATATTCAACTCCGGAAAGGGAAGTTAGGATCCAAGACCCCACAACCACACATGTCCCTAACCCTCCTAAGTGGGAAGAAAAAGGTGGACGAATGGGAACACCACGTACATACACAGAGAGATCCAATACAAGCGGCCCCAACCATGGAAGAAGAGACGAAAGGGACACATATGGAGGCACACCAAGAACTAACTATAACCAAAGGAATAGCTATGGATACGGGCAACATACTCCAAAAAGAGGAGGAAAGAAACCTTTCAGAAAACCGTTTAATAATAGAAACTGGCAACACAATGAGAGAAATACTAGAGACAACAGAACATCATCATATCAACATGAATATCGTGATGGATATGGACGTTATCCGATCCCCACGTATAATAGATTTGAGTCTATTAGAGACGATCAGGAATACCATTACGCGGACTCGTACCATTACGGACAGCAACAAAATTACAATACACAAAGGCCTTTTTTAGAGAGAGAGAGGAGGGATTACTCACCACAAAGACCCCCTCAAGAGGAATATCACTCACCCAGGAGACGACCCCAAGAAGAACAAAGAAGAAATACTCCAGAACGAAGAGGGGACGAAGATCAGGGAAGAGATTCCAAAAGAAAAAGAATGTAATTGGAGAAAATGTAGTAAATATAAGTGGGAAACAAATAACAACAGAAGAGTTGGCAGTACTCGACAAAGGCCTGAAACATGCACCCAAAAGTAATCTCAACAAATTCAACACATATATTGGGATACAAAAATATATTCGGAAAATTAACATTAAAAAATACATGATGAACAATTTGTGGAAGCCAGAAAATTCAAGGATAGAAATCGCACAGCCAGAAGTGCATAGCACACTGCGAAATGCCTCATTATTCAACCCACAGATGACGAATAACCAGAATGTGGAAGTCTTCAAAAATCTTGTATTACAGGACATAGATCAGATAAAGATTAAAAAAGCCACAGACCCTATACATATAAAAAACGGCATAAAACGCCTGACAGAAAGGAAAGGTATTGTAGTCAGGCCGGCGGATAAGGGAGGTGCAATAGTACTACAGTCTAAAGAACAGTACCTAACTGAACTCAATAGGCAGCTACAAGATGAAACTACGTACACCAAACTACTTGGAAATCCAACCTCAAAATATAAGAAACAACTAGAAGCCATAGTAGATCTCGGAAAGAAGAAAAATATATTGAACCCGAAAGAAAGTAAATATCTAATACCTGAAACCTGTCGAATACCGATAATTTATACCATTCCCAAAATACACAAAAACAAAGAGAACCCTCCTGGGAGACCAATAGTCAATAGTATCGATTCACTCACATCAAGAATGGGAAAATACATTGACTACTTCATACAACCAGCTGTCCAACAAACGCAAGCGTATCTAAAAGACACCAAACACAGACTACAACTTCTGAACGAAGTGCCAGTATTAGAGGGACGTACATTACTGGCCACCGCGGATGTCACATCACTGTACACAATAGTACAACACCACGATGCGATTTCAGCTACAAAATGGCTGCTAAGGAAATATAGCGCCTTAATTTGTAAGCAAAGAAAGTACCTGTTGAAGTGTCTAGACTTCTGCCTGAAGTGCAATTATTTTTGGCACAACCAAACCTACTTTAAACAATTAGTGGGAATAGCTATGGGTGCCAAATTTGCACCAGGAGTGGCGAATGCATTTATGGCGCAGTGGGAAGAAACTGCAGTATATACAAATACCCCCGCCGAACTCACGCTATATAAAAGGTTCATAGACGACGTAGTGATAGTGTGGAATGGTGATAGAAAGAGTTTGGAAGCTTTTTTAAATAAATTAAACGACAACACAAAAAACATTAATTTGGTATGGAGAATTGAAGAGAAGGAAATAGACTTCCTAGACTTAAATATAAGTCTGGAAGGACAGAAAATAGTCACTAAGACGCACTTTAAAAAAGTAGACGCTAACAGCTATCTGTCAACAGACAGCTGTCATTTTAAACCGTGGCTATACAACATCCCTAAGGGCCAATTTACTAGACTGAGAAGGAATTGTACGAAAGAAGAAGACTATCGGAATCAAGCACAGGTGATTGGAGAAAGATTCAAAGTAAAAGGTTACAAAGAAGATTGGATAAAAAACCAGATCGAACATGTCAATCTGCTAGATCGGAAGAAAATGCTTGAAGAACAACCAAAGACAAGAGTCCAACAAGAAGTACCAAGCATAGTACTGGATTTCAACACACAATATAGAGATGTAGCGAAAGTCATTCAAAAACATTGGCACATTTTAAAAAATGATAAAGACCTTAAGGAAATACTGCCAGAAAGACCTAATATAGTATACAAGAGAGCACCAACTATTAGAGATCTGATCGTTAAGTCCGTCATTGACCCCCCTCCAACATCCACATATACATTTTTTTCAGGTAAAGGTTTCTATCCCTGCCGTAATTGCTACGCTTGTCGCCATGCGAGAAAATTTCAGGGAAAACGCAAAGATTTTACAGCCACTAATACAGGACAAAATTTTATTATCAGGGATTTTATAGGATGCCACACAGAAGGGGTAGTGTACGTACTGCAGTGTAGCTGCAACCTTCAATATGTTGGCCGTACAAAAAGAGCGCTTAAGACACGAATAAAGGAACATGTACAAAACATAAAATCTGGCTTCCCGAAGCATAATGTGTCGAAACATTTTGCACTAGTTCACAACAGAGACCCCACGCATCTCCAATTTTGGGGAATTGAAAAACACAAGCCTATGTGGAGAGGTAGTCATTTAGTCCGCGATATTAGCCGTAAAGAATCCAGATGGATTCATACTTTACGCACACTGGTACCTGGGGGCCTCAACGTAGAATTTGATTTAAATTGCTTTTTAAATGATTTTTAATATTTTTTAGATTTTTATATCATATTTTATTAATTCTATTATGAATTCCTATACAGTATAATAATATATGAAGTTTCCGGTTTTACTATACAGTAGATTTTAATTATATTGAGGTATCTGTAAATATTATGTGTAATGTTCACTCTATTTAATGTTGTTGATCATACATAGTTTAATTTTATTTATCTATTCTTATTAGTGGCATGTAATAGTACTATAATGATCTATACATGGCATACTAATACCAATAGCACCTACTGTTCTATGGATCAGGAGTCCTACAACATTAGTAGTTCTTTTTAGTTTGCTAATTTTGAAGATTAATGTTGTATGTTAGCTCTAATGTTGTATAATGCATCTATCGATTGTCATATCAGAGCACTCTCACCTGGTTTCACCCGTATACCGCTATAGGATAGCCATTTGTTATACTAAAATTGATAACCAATATTTATTTTTACACATATTTGTATTGTATAACATCATTAGTACATCAAACAAGGCCGTTTGCTCTCCTTTTCTTGCGGCTTCATTTATTTGTGGTGTATTGTCCTTCACTGTATACATTGGCCGTGGATAACATTTCCACCATAATGATGGCCGCTTACATAGGAGTTCAACATATAGAGCAAGATTGTAGCCATCCACAACAAAATGGTGGCATATCTACATTACAAATCCAATGAAAAATGAGCGCTGAGTAAAACCCACAAAACCACAAGTAAAATGGCCGTTTTGTAACTTCCGGTTGTAACACATGAACCGCTGTGTTTATTAGCATACCCATAAGAAAAATGGCGGTTTTAGCACTTCCGGTTATACTATATATAAGGTAACATAGAACAGCCAATCCGGTTCCCCAGATGAAGACACGTGACGTGTCGTAACGCATAGGGATTGGCTGGAGCGGCACACAGCTGTCAACACAAGTGAGAGGGCGCTGAGAACGCCAGACTTCTCATCTGTTTTTTACTTTGCCTGACTTTTTAATATTCAATGTAAGAGCATAATCAAATAAATATCCCCCCTTGGTTTTAAAACGATAACACACTAGTGGAGCCTGCATTCTCTCTCTCCCCCTCCCCTGTCTTTATCTTGTCTGAGCTGCATCAGAGCGGAGGGAGCCGTGGGAACACAGGAGAAGATCCAGAGAGTCAAGTAGTACAGAGGGAGAAGTGTCCAGACAGCGCTTCCATACTGCATGGATCTTATTTCCACAGCTCGATTTGTACTAATTTAAGGTGAGAGTCCAGAGAGACTGCACTAGAGGACACCACCGTAGGAACCATTTAACCATCATATAGAACATACACAGATCCGAATAGAAGGACTTTCTATCTCCTCAACAGCGCCATCTATCCTAGATTTTATGAATTGCACATTTTGAATCCTGCAATGCTGCTATTTTGAGTTTTTATTTTTAAAGGCGCAGTTAGATGAATTGTGATTACACTGAGTTTAGTGCACTCTTGATATTAATTTGCTGCTAATCATTCACTTTTATGATGGGTTGCACTTTATATTAATTTATTCAATGCCATAAGGACTTTTTACAAAGACTTTTATTCACCAGCATCTATTCACGGCTATTCAGTCACGGTTGCACTTTATATTAATTTATTTAATGTTATAACACTTTATACAAGGATTTTTATTCACCAGGATCCATTCACGGTTATTTATGGTATTATACGGTTGCACTTTATATTAATTTATTTAATGTTATAACACTTTATACAAGGATTTTTATTCACTAGGATCCATTCACGGTTATTTATGGTATTATAACCTTGCTAGCAATTCTATTTGCCCCCCCCCTTCTTTGGCATCTAGATACTGGCAAGTTGTCACTTCAATACAGCACTTACACTTTAATGTCATTTAGGGGTATGAAGTATATGGTCCAACCTAGAGATTGATAATCCCACTCTGCCCCCACTTACCCATCACTTTTACGAATATTGCGCGAAATTTATTTAATTATTTATTCAATAAAAGTGTAATATTCCTTTAAATTTTGTACCTGGGGGTGTCTATAGTATGCCTGTAAAGGGGCGCATGTTTCCCGTGTTTAGAACAGTCTGACAGCAAAATGACATTTCAAAGGAAAAAAAGTCATTTAAAACTACTCGTGGCTATTAATGAATTGCCGGTCCGACAATACACTTAACAGTTCATTGATAAAAATGGCATGGGAATTCCCCACAGGGGAACCCCAAACCAAAATTATAAAAAAAAATGATGTGGGGGTTCCCCCTAAATTCCATACCAGGCCCTTCAGGTCTGGTATGGATATTAAGGAGAACCCCGGCCAAAATTTAAAAAAAAATGACATGGGGTCCCCCTCATAATCTATACCAGACCCTTCAGGTCTGGTATGGATTTTAAGGGGAACCCTGCGCCAATTTTTTTTAAAAAAATGGCGTGGAGTCCTCCCAAAAATCCATACCAGACCCTTAGCCAAGCACGCAACCTGGCAGGCCGCAGGAAAAGAGGGGGGACAAGAGAGCGCCCCCCTCCTGAACCGTACCAGGCCACATGCCCTCAACATTGGGAGGGTGCTTTGGGGTAGCCCCCCAAAATACCTTGTCCCCATGTTGATGGGGACAAGGGCCTCATCCCCACAACCCTTGCCCGGTGGTTGTGGGGGTCTGCGGGTGGGGGGCTTATCGGAATCTGGAAGCACCATTTAACAAGGGGACCCCCAGATCCCGGCCCTTCCCCCTGTGTGAAATGGCAAGGGAGTACAAAAGGTTGCGTGCTCGGATAAGGGTCTGGTATGGATTTTTGGGGGACCCCACACCATTTAAAAAAAAACTTTGGCGCGGGGTTCCCCTTAAAATCCATACCAGACCTGAAGGGTCTGGCATAGATTTTGAGAGGGACCCCACGCCATTTTTTAAAACATTTTGACCGGGGTTCCCCTTAATACCCATACCAGACCTGAAGTGCCTGGTATGGAATTTAGGGGGACCCCCCATGTCATTTTTTTTTTTTTTGGTTCGGGGTTCCCTGTGGGAAATTCCCATGCCGTTTTTATCAATGAACTTTTATGTGTATTGTCAGACCGGCAATTCATTAATAGCCGCAAGTAGTTTTAAATGACTTTTTTTCCTTTGAAATATAATTTTGCTGTCAGACTGTAAACACGGGAAACATGCGCCCCTTTACAGGCTTACTATAGACATCCCTGAGGTACAAAATTTAAAGGAATATTACACTTTTATCGTTTCACTTTAAGCATTATTAAAATCACTGCTACTGAAAAAACAGCCTTTTTAAAACTTTTTTTGCATTGATCCATGTCCCCTGGGGACTTTTTATGACAATAACTTGCATATAAGCCTTTAAAATTAGCACTTTTGATTATTCATGTTCGTGTCCCATAGACTTTAATGGTGTTCGCGTGTTCGAACAAATTTTTTGCCTGTTTGCAAGTTCTGGTGTGAACCGAACAGGGGGGTGTTCGGCTCATCCCTAATGAGGAGCAAATGTGTTAAATTTTGTGCTATCACTCTCACTCTCTCATACTGGTCACTGGAAGTTCAACAGGGAGCTCATGACAAAAAAGTATTGTTGCTCTACATAAAGATGGCCTAGGCTATAAGAAGATTGCCAAGACCCTGAAACTGAACTGCAGCACAGTGGCCAACACCATATAGCAGTTTAACAGGACAGGTTCCACTCAGAACAGGCCTCGTCATGGTCGACCAGAGAAGTTCCAGCGTAATAACGATCCCAAACACACCTCCAAGATGTCCACTGCCTTGCTAAAGAAGCTGAGGGTAAAGGTGATGGACTGGCCAAGCATGTCTCCAGACCTAAACCCTATTGAGCATCTGTGGGGCATCCTCAAATGGAAGGTGGAGGAATGCAAAGTGTCTAACATCCACCAGCTCCGTGATGTCATCATGGAGGAGTGGAAGAGGACTTCAGTGGCAACCTGTGAAGCTCTGGTGAACTCTATTCCCAAGAGGGTTAAGGTAGTGCTGGAAAATAATGGTGGCCACACAAAATATTGACACTTTGGGCCCAATGTGGACATTTTTACTTAGGGGTGTACTCACTGTACAAACTGTATATGTATATATATATATATATATATACACACAGTATATATAAGGTCTGGCGCACAGCTTCTGCCCTGTAGCAGTAAAACTGCTATGGGGCAGACGGTAAGTGGATAATAACAGTATTCCGCCAACATCCCCAAATGTAAATGTAGCAAATGGAAAAGTACCCCATAAGACTTTTTAGGCAGAATCAGAGGTAAAAAATATATAAAAGGGAAATACAAATCTTTGTCACAGATGTAGTAAAAAGACCAATGGTTCAATACAATAGTGTCATACTTAAATGCAGAATGACATAAAAAGATACAGCAGTGTACATTCCAGAAGTAAAAATACTCTGCTGGTCTAAGGAACACCAAGAAAACCACCAGCACTGATACAGCTTGGTCAGTTTTAGTGATCCATAGATAAATCTCGATGTATTTTGCGAACAATATTTTCTTCTTCAGGGAAAGATGAGGGTATGTCAAATCTACAATACAATTGTAGCAATAAATAGCATCGCTTTCAGGGAGGGGGATACCCAACGATGCACCATAAACCCACCTAGTCAATGTCCAGTGTGTACCGGATGGAGGCATATATAATACATGTTAAAGGAATTCCCATTTAATGGTAAGTGGGCCCACAAATGTGTATACAAGGGAAGGGGAAGAGAGTATACCACCCCCAATAGGGATCAAAACCAAAGGTGAGCAAAGGGGGAGAGGGGACAAATAAGAAAGCCAATATGGGGCTGCAAGGAAAATAGTAGAAATGATAAGGGCATATGTTTAAATATTCAAACAAAGAAACATGCTTACACATTATTGGATACTGTGTATTAAGTGTTTGGTGTGGTATTGACCCATTGGTCTTTTTACTATGTCTGTAATAAAGATTGGCATTTGCCTTTAATATATTTGTACCTCTGATTCTGCCTAAAAAGTCCCGTGGGGTCCTTTTCTATTTGCTACTAGTAGACAAAATATAGGAATAAGTTGTGATGGCTGAACAAATGCTTGTGACATTTGCACAGCAATTTTTTTTTTTTAAATGGACTCCCAAGTATGTTTTTCCAAATAAACATTTGAAAGGCAGCCGCTCCAGAAGCAACACATCCACACAGAGTAATCCACAGCCACTGCAGTTACAGTGTGTTGTGGCTAACATAATCATCTAGAGATTAATGAAAAATGGCAAAGTGGTTAAAGAGATATACAGTAAAACCTTGGTTTGAGAGTAACTTGGTTTGAGAGCGTTTTGGAAGACAAGCACATTTTTTTATCTCAATAGGTTTTTATTGAGTTTTTGATACAAAGATAGTAAGAAAACAATTCAGTTGCTACAAAAACAGAGCTTCCGCCTAGCTTAGGTGAGTCTAGCTCAATCCGAACAACAACATATATGATTATGTTTGTTAATATATGTAATGGTACATTTGCTTTAATTTTTATATTTAGATTACAAAGCAGATGGAGAGGGAATGGGAGATAGGAAGGGTAGGATTGGGGGGGAGGGTAGGGGGGGAGGGAGGGGAGGGAGAAATAGTAGGGGGAACTGGGGAGTGGGGAAACTAAGGGTGAAAATAAAGGGGAGAAGATCACCAGCACATCAAATGAGGACTTTTCAGAACAGTATAGAAAATAAGCTACAAAACAGTCAATTACTCAGCAATTCACATGTGAACTTTACATTTTGGATGTGTCAATCAGTGAGACCACTGTACAGAAAATTTATTTAGTTGCATATTTTTCCTAGCTACTATCTTTTCCAATTCACATTGTTGATTGAGATCTGCAATTGTATTAGATATGGAGGGTATTTCTGCGGTTTTACAAAACCTATTAATATTTAGCTTAGCTGCTAGTAGAAGATGTGTTATGACAGTTCTGGAGTTTGAGGGGTATTTTTCTAACCCTACATGTAGCAGTGCTAATGAAGGGGTAGGAGCAGAAGGCAAGCCAGAGATAGTAGAGATCAGTATGAATATATGTCTCCAAAATGAGGTAAGGGATTTACAGTACCGTAGTATGGGGGCTATGGACCCCACGCTGCCACAGTTCCTCCAACAGCATGGTGGGCTTCCTAGATATATCTTTGATAACTGGTAGGGCGTTAGATACCACCTGTGTAGGGTTTTTTGGTAGGACTCCCAATGGTTGGAACAGTGGGATGCAGTGGAGGTGATCCTAAAGGCTCGTTGCCACATATCAGAGGTAATGTGCACCCTCAGCTCCTCAGCCCATTTGGTTAGGGTAGGAATTTGTGAGTAAGGGCGATCATCGCTTAGTAAGTTGTAGAACAAGGTTATTCCTTTTTTGGGGTATGGAGATCGTGTGTAAAATTGGAACATTGTTTCCAGCAGAGTGGTTGTATAGGGCAGTTTCGTGGATTTGAGAAAGTGGGAGATTCTCATATAGGTGTAGAGTTCTGAATGTGGGAGATTACATTTGTGTTGGAGGTTCTCAAATGTTTTTAATGATTTGTGATTGGTAAGGTCGAGAATGTGTGTGATGCCTTGTTTATGCCATGCTGAGAGGTTAAGGTTTGTGAGATGTTTGGTTAGGGCTCTAAGGGGGATAGGCATAGAGTGGGTAAGAGGGCTGGGGATTTGTTTGGATAATGTTTTTTTCCATTTTAGTATAGAAGCTGTAACTGATTGGGGTGTGTCATGGATAGGAGGAGGGCATCCTGCTGCTATTAGGAGGAAGGAATCTAGGGGGTATTTGTTCTGGGGGGATAAAGTTTCCATGATTGACCAGATTTTTTCAGATGTTGGGTGCCACCAATAGTATATTTGGTCTAAGATGGAGGCATGGTAGTAACTGCTGATGTGGAGGAGGCCAACTCCTCCCTTTTTCTACGGTCTGGTTAAGATATAGTTGGCACATCTAGGAGGTCTTTTTTCCCATATAAATTCCGATATTTGCCTTTGGATGGAGGTTAGGAAGGATTGAGGGAGGAATATTATCAGTGTGTGTAATAGGTACAAGAGTTTTGATAGTATTATCATCTTAAGAGTAGAGATCCTACCTATTTTGGAGAGACCTGTTGAGCGTAGTGAGCAAAGTAGTTGGGGGAGTTGTTGGTAGGTCTGGTAGTTAAGTTTAAATCATTGTTTTAGAGTGGGTGCTATTTGTATTCCCTGATAAGGAATAGAGTTGTTTACCCATGTGAATGGAGTGATATTTCTAAGGTGGGATTCCAATTGTGTGTGGAGGCATAATGCATTATTACAGATTTTTATATGTTGAGTGTCAGGGCTGGGCTCAGCCCTTCCTTCTCTGAGCTGGCCGCTCAGCTGTCGGCTGATTGACAGCTCACATCTCTCTCCACAGTTACTCAGCTGTTGATGATCCTGCTCATCAGTCCTGCCTACTTAAGCCATCTAGTCCAGAGCAGCTCTGCCTTTGCCTTGGTCACATCACAAGAAACTTTGATCCCAGACTTCTGGCTTGGCTGACTATCCATTCTGGTTACTGAACTTTGGCTATGTTTTGTTATTTTTATTATTAAACTAGTGTGGTTTAACTGTACTTCTGTCTTGGCCTGATTTCGTGGTTTCTGACAGTAGGCGAAGGCCATGAATTCAGAAGATACCATCGATCCACTTGTTGGTAATACTTTTCCAGATTGAATGAGCAAGATCACCTTATGGATCCGTTTGCCATAGCATTACAAACGCTCCTGAGTCGCACGGCTCACCTGGAATCTTCCACTGTGGCTGCTCCGGTACAACCTGAGTTGCAGGCCATCCCTGCTGCTGCGCCAGCCTCTGTGCAGGCACCCGCCTCGAGTAGTACCTCTATAAGAGGTATATCTGGTTCCACTCTGCTTCCCCAGTGATTTGGGGGCAATCCAGTTCAATGCAGAGGGTTTCTCAACCAGATTGAAATATACTTTAGATGCTGCCCCAGGCATTTCCAACAGACAGAAGCAAAGTAGGTTTTGTGATATCTTTGCTTTCTGAGAGAGCCTTGGCCTGGGAAAACTCTCTATGGGAGATGCAAAAACCTGTTGTCTTGAGTTACCCTGAGTTTGCGGCCTCCTTTAAAAGGGTATTTGACATTGCCACATGCTCCGCTTCTGCTGTCAAGTGCCTCATGTCCATCAAACAGAGTACGAAAACTGTTACCGACTACGCCATTGAATTCCGTGCTCTGGTAGCAGAGGTTGCTTGGAACAATGAGGCCCTCGTGGCTTTTTCTCATGGTCTCTCAGATTCCATCAAGGATGAGATAGCAGCTCGAGATATACCCACTGAGCTGGAGAAGTTGATTGCGTTTGCCATCCTCATTGACTCCAGACTCATAGAAAGACTCTTGTGGAAGCCTCCTGTATGTTTGCCTTCGAGCTTTGCAGTTCCACCCGTGCCTCCCTCACCTCCCATGCCTCCTGGTACCGAGTCAGGCAGTGAAGATAAACCCATGCACTTGGGCTTCACGCGTCTCTCTGCAGATGAGAGAACCTTTAGGAGGAGAGAGAGATTGTGCATTTATTGTGGCCAGGCAGGTCACTTTTTGAAGTCTTGTCCTACCTGTCTAGGGAACGCCTGAACCTTGAGGTCCTGTCACGGACAGACCTTAGGTGGCATTGTTTCATCCCCAGTTATCCAGAAGGATAAGCCCCTGGTTTTTCGGTCACCCTTTCTTGGGCTGAGTTGTTCATCGAAATACAGGCTCTAATCGACTCTGGGGCTGCAGGCCTGTTCATTGATGCTGCCTTTGTATCGAAGCACTCGATTCTGCTACAGCTGCATGACACTCCACTTGCCATTAAGGCTCTTGACGGGAGACCTCTACAGCCTGCCCATGTGACTCATGAGACGGTTCCGTTGTCCATAGCGTAGGGGTTCTTCACCATGAGATAATCCAGTTCCAAGTTATTTCCTCACTTAAGTTTCCGCTGGTTATTGGTAATCCTTGGTTACAGAGGCACAACCCCTCTTTTGATTTGACCTGTGCTGAGGTTCTCTCCTGGTCACCACAATGCAGTGAGACATGCTTCCAGAAGGAACGCGTTGGGCCTGCACTGTCAATTAGCTCCTTGCTGATACAGCCTCTGTGGGGTTATGTGTAGCTCTGTCGACTTGTCGTGTATATTCTGGTTGTATTACAATTATTTGTAAATTTTGGCATCCATTTTTGCTTTTATTTATTATTTATTTATTATTTATTTTATTTATTTATATATATTTATTTATTTATTTATTTTATTTTTGCTCTCTATTCAGTATATGTCATACTTTTAAACCTTTGATATAATAACATTTTGATATTTTCTTATACTTTCTGCTATACTTTTTTGAGACCTCCGCCCTCTAAAATCCCACTTAAGAGGAAAAAACCTTCTATTGCTTCCAGAAGGAAGCCAAGGTCTTGGGCACCTCTTCACTCTCCTCCCTGCTGGAGGAGTACAGCCATTTTAGCGTTGCCTTTAACAAAGTTCAAGCCGGTAGTTTGCCACCATATCGGCCATATGATTGCACAATTGACCTTCAATCTAGTACCATACCCCCCTCGTGGCCGGGTTTATCCTTTGTTGGTCTTGGAGGATAAGGCCATGCAGGGGTATGATGCAGATGCACTTTCTTGAGGTTTCATCTGCAAATCCTTGTCTCCTGCTGGAGCTGGTTTCTTCTTTTTGAAGAAGAAGTGTGGTGAACTAAAACCTTGTATTGATTATAGGGGTCTCAATCGTTTCACGATTAAGAATGCCTATCTGATTCCATTGATTACAGAGTTAATTAACCGCCTCACGGGAGCAACGGTTTTCACAAAGCTTGATTTGAGAGGGGCATACAATCTTGTGAGGATTAAGGAGGGCAACGAGTGGAAAACTGTGTTTAATACCAGAACAGGCCATTATGAGCACCTCGTAATGCCTTTTGGCCTTTGTAACGCCCCTGCAGTTTTCCGTGAATTTATTAATGATGTCCGCCGAGATTTGTTGCAGTTATGTGTTTTGTTTTATCTCTATGATATCCTCATATTTTCCAAGTCCCTGGACAGCCACCATACAGATGTCCGTTGTGTGCTTCAGAAACTAATAGAGAACAATTTCTATTGTAAACTGGAGAAATGCGAGTTCCATCGTGAACAGGTTAAATTCCTGGACTATGTCATTTCCACTGCTGGTTTTTCTATGGACCCAGAGAAACTTTCCGCAGTCCTACAGTGGCCCTGACCCGTGGGTTTACATCTTCTGCAGCATTTCATGGGCTTTGCCAACTATTATCTGAAGTTTATTTGTAACTTCTCGTCTCTGGTCAAGCCCCTTACTGATGTGACCAGAAAGGATGGTAACCCACAGAGTTGGTCTCCGGAGTCCATTAAGGCCTTTGAGAGTCTCAAGGCTGCCTTTGTTTCTGCTCCTGTGTTGGCACATACTGATCCTACATTATCCTTGAGGTTGATGCTTCTGAGACTGTTGTTGGTGCCCTTCTGTCTCAACGTCCTACCTCTGAGAGCGCTATGCATCCTTGTGGCTACTTTTCCAAGAAATTGTCACCTGCAGAGTGCAATTAGGAGATTGGTGACAGAGAGCTGCTGGCGATCATTTTGCCCTGAAAGAATGGAGACATCTCCTTGAAGGTACCACTGTGCCGGTTCTCTTTCTTATTGACCATAAGAATATCACATTATTGTCTGAGGCTAAATGCCTCTCTCCCAGAAGGGTTTAACAGGTCTTTTCTTGTCAAGTTTCAATTACATTGTCTCATTCCTACCCAGTACTAAGAATGTAAGGGCTGACGCCTTCTCATGACAATTTTCCTCCACTTCAAAGTTGGAGTTGGTTCCGGTTCCTGTGGTCCCTCCTAATCGTATTCTGGCTACGGTTCGCACCAGTCTCACTTCTCCTTTGGGTGACAAAATTCTTGCTGCTCAGGTCCATGCTCCTCCTGAGAAATCCTGTGCTCCAGACTTACCATTCTCCCAAAGCAGCTGGCCACCCTGGGAAGAATCAGCATTTTTGGGCCATTTCTCAACAATTCTGGTGGCCTAGTCTATGTGCTAATGTAACTGCCTTCATAGCTGCCTGTTCTGTGTGTGCTCAGAGTAATGCTGCGTACACACAGTCGGAATTTCCGACAACAAATGTTCGATGGGAGCTTGTTGTCGGAAATTCTGACCGTGTGTAGGCTCCATCGGACATTTTCAGTTGGATTTTCTGACAAACAAAATTTGAGATCTGGATCTCAAATTTTCTGACAACAAAATCCATTGTCGGAAATTCTGATCATGTGTACACAATTCCAACGCACAAAATTCCACGCATGCTCGGAATCAAGCAGAAGAGCCGCACTGGCTATTGAATTTCCTTTTTCTAGTGCCGTCGTACGTGTTGTATGTCACTGCGTTCTTGACGTTCGGAATTTCTGACAACATTTGTGTGACTGTGTGTATGCAAGACAAGTTTGAGCCAACATCCGAAGGAAGAAAATTAACAGTTTTGTTGTCGGAATGTCCAGTCACCTGAATGCGGCATTTGACTGATTTTCCTACCTGAATACTTTTTGAAGTTTTTTTTTTTTTTTTGATATTTAAGGTTGGCCCCCTTTGAATTGGGGGAGGGGGGAAAGGGAACAGGGGATGAAATCAAAAAATGACTTTAGCCAAAACTATTCCATCCGCATAAAAACCCCATATAGTGATTGATTTAAAAGTCTGATAAACATAACATTGCTGAATAATTACATGGTTAAATCGTGACTAGTGCTCAGTGCAACTTAAGTGAAAAACTTGACATCTTTGCAAAACAAGGCAGGTATTTGTATTAATCTTGGTGACCAGGTGCTCGTGTCTTGTGATCATGCGGACACTCACCAGCTTCTTTAACCCCTGCGGGGGTAATGCGCAGTCACAGTGTATGCCACTGTGCGGCAATCCACAGGTTGTTTCTGGGTCACGGTGACATTTTAGGCAGCTTCTTTAACCCCTGCGGGGGTAATGCGCAGTCACAGTGTATGCCACTGTGCGGCAATCCACAGGAAATTTCTGGGTCACGGTGACGTTTTAGGCATAAGAGAAGAAAGAGGAGATTCCATAGCGTAAAACCATAAAACACTCTTTATTGAACACAGATGACAGAATGGTACTCACATTTAAGCAGTTTATAATAGGCAACCAAGTGTCATCAAAAATGGAGAGCGTAAGATTTAAGTTGGTGATCCTCTGGGAGATGATGCAAAAGTGTCAAAATAGGCCACGCCCTACTCATTTCATCATAGGCACGTCAACTGGAGCGTGCCCCCTTTGTGTCACCTCCCCTCCTTTTATACTGTGCGATGTGCTGCATGCTTGCACACCGGAAACCTCCGGCGGCCATTTTCCCTTAGGTTTTTGCGCGGCCATCTTGCATGTGGCTATTGCAGACCGGAGCCATGTGTATAAACCTTTAGTGGAATATCCCTAGTGTTGTAAAAACAGGAAATAGAACAAAGGGAAATCTGTGGCCATTTTGTGAGAGATTTTGCAGACCGAAGCCCAATAGAGCAATTGATAGGTATATGCTATTTTGCAGGCCGAAGTCCGCGGCCATTTTCTTGTAGGTTCTGCAAGATCTATGTAGGCTATAGGTTATTTTACATGCCTGAGTCCGCGGCCATTTTCTTGTAGAATGTGCGGGGTATATTTGGATTATATGGTGACCCCGTACGAAGAAACTTCTCCGTTCGAGTGTGTCACTCTGAGCCACAGATTTACTCTATCAGGATGGAAAATAAACCCATAAAGAATCATCATAGGCAGAGGCAGTATTAATTATTCGCACAGTATAATTAAGTATACCTGACGAATTATACATAGAAATATAAAATATAAAATTTAAAATACATATACATAGAAATATTTAATATTTATTGCTCCAAAGTACTAAAAATAAATTGCATGTCACTATGTACATGCAATATTGTAAAATAAATAAATAACTAAATATGAAAAAATATATAAAAAATTTTATAATAAAATTTAAATAAAAATGATAAAAAGGGGGATAAAATAAGAGGGGTGGGAAGGAGACCGAGGGAAGATGGTGTTTGTGTCATCATGGAGCCTAAAATTAATGTCATACGTCAGGAACCTTTTTTATTTTTCACGTAAAAAAAGATTAAGCTTACTAATAGTGGTAGTTTACTGGTAGTACTAATAGTTAGTGAGAAAACAATTTAGGTCGACATCTATATTCATTCCTGCTGGTTGTAGTGTGTCTAGCTGGAAAATCCATCTAGTTTAGTTTTGCAACACTTTAATTTTCTTGTTCTCGCCCCTCCAATGCCCTTTGATTTTATCAATAGCATAAAAAACAAGGCCTGAGGGGTCCCTGTTGTGGTGGTCTCTAAAGTGTCTGGATACACTGTGCTTTCATATTCATATCAATTTCAAAAATCATATTTTGAATGTATTTCAGGTCTCCTTATTGTCAGCTGACAAGTAGGAATGGTGCTGCGCTAATCCTAAAATAAACTCTAGTAGATAGGTGCAGGCCTACTAAATATCCTAGGGTGGGGGGCTTATCTCTTGCCCTCACTAAGGCATATGGTGGTGGTCTCAAACACGATGAAGAGTGTAGCACTGTGCTAGCGTGCAAACAGTATATGCATAAAAAATTAAGGAGTAAGGCCCACCAAAATAAGACTATACATTAAATATCAGCGTAAGTGTATGTAGTGAAAAAAATGTAAAAAAAAATTAAATCCAAAATAAATTATAACGAAGAGTGCAATGTGACAGTGAATGCCCAAATAGTTTACACGAAATCTGTGACAAAGGAAATAAAGTATCCAGTGCCAGTACAAAGTGCTTAAAAATAATATACAAGAAATGTTATAATTAAATCAACCGTGATTCATGCAGCTAAATGAATATCTAAAATATAAATAACATTAAAGCGGATTGTGCCAAATGGTACAATGTTACATTGAATGTCCAAAGTGATCATAGTAACTGTGCAACGTGCAGTAAAGTGTCCAGTGCCAGCAGGGGGTGCTCAAAATTATAAAAACAATATTACAGTTCAATAAAGGTGACTTGGTGCAGCAGCAAACGACTTCAATGCTTC
The DNA here is from genome assembly GCA_037952925.1 of Lithobates clamitans. NCBI lineage: Eukaryota > Metazoa > Chordata > Amphibia > Anura > Ranidae > Lithobates > Lithobates clamitans. Next base: position 1,764,331 of record JBBGZY010000903.1, on the reverse strand, counting down.
ATTAGTGATGGCAAACAATTAAATCGTGCAGACAGCAGCTGGATTTAGGTATCACTTGCTTAGAAGAGTGGTGAATGTGAAGTGTATAGCGAAATCCTCTCCATGCAACAATCGTCTAATGGTAGATAATGGCCCCTTACCTCACTACACTGAGGTTACAGCATAGAGCAGACAACGCTTGTGGTGTCTCCTGTGCAGGGAGGTCCTGAGTCTTGGGCTGTCATATATTAAACCTCAGATCCATGGGGAACATCATAACCAACGGAGAGATAAAGATGCCATATAGTGTAGTATTTTAGGGATATTTAAGGCTTTATTAAACAATAGCAACAAATGGGGTACTCACACAGATGAGCAGCGAGCTCCTACACTGCTGACAGTGGGAGGTGCCTGTCCCTACGCGAGGCGTCACGGGTCACGTGGCTTCATCAGGGGATGCTATAGGGCACATTCAACTGTCTTTAAATAGATCAGGCAAAGTGTATATACGGTGGCCATTTTCTCTGAGTTATATGGGGAATTGTCATAGCGGCCATTTTCCTGAGGCTCCATGGGGGCCGCCATTTTACTGGTTATCAAAAATGGTTAAACACATCAGGGAAACTACTGAGCGATGTGTATACGCTCTCTGTTATGTTCGCCTATTGGAATCCTGTCATGATCTGACATGAATACAAAGGAAGATGATCTTAGGGAGAAGTTAAATCATTCAATGTACTCCTATTTCAAAAGTAAATAGTAGCAGATATAGGGGGTCAGTATTATATAGGAAATATATGTGAGTGTCAGATAAAACAAGGGGGGAATATTAATACTTCCCCCTGGCAATGCGCCTTCCACTGTAAACAATGTACTCTCATACAGTAATTGCACACTTAGATATCCTAATAATTTTCTCAACTCATAATATATACACAATAGTGGTAAATAAAATAAAAAGATAAAATACAAAATTTATTAAAATGATAGAAAATTGTAAAAATGAAAAATAGAGTTGATGAAATCGAAACTTAGAATAAAACGTCCATGAGGTCAAATCCGATATGAGATATAAAAAACTAAATGGTCGACAAGTAAAATGAGACCTTACTGGGGCCTTAGTAGTTGGAAAGTTAGCTTGCAAACAACTACAGGCCATGGTACCAAGGTCGCAGATGTAAACTGAATCCGACACCGGAATAATTGAAATCTAGAATTGAGATAATAATAATCCCAATGATGGGAGAGTGATCAGACAGCGGCCATGTTAATTAAAAACTGTGCTCGATCGCAGAGCATGGTACCATAAGTATAAATGAGGGACAGGAAGCAAAGAGGAATGAGGGGATGTAGGGATAATACGGATATGGTCTACCAAAGCAAATAAATATATATCCATATAGATCTAAAAGTCACTCAGAAAGCAATTCAAATCGAATTCTATGTTGAGGCCCCGAGGTGCAAATGTATCCAAGGTAAAGATCCATCTGGATTCGGCCTGGCTAAGGGTCCTAACCTTGTGTCCCCCCCGCCAGTGTCTGATATAGGGTTCAATCCCCCAGAATCTCAGGTGAGAAGGATCCTTGTTGTGACATAATAGGAAGTGCTTAGAGACGCTGTGCTTATCACAGTCATTCAGGACATTATTTACATGTTCTTTTATCCGTACCTGTAATGGTCTTTTTGTCTGGCCAACGTACTGGAGCCCACAGCTGCATTCTAGAGCTAATAAAATTATTTACTTTGTATATGTTTCCAGTACTTGTTGATGTGAATTTGAATTTTCTTTCGTTTGGTCTTTTAGTTTTCAAGCAAGCAAAACACCTCCTGCACGGGAAGAAACCTTTCCCGATAAAAAAGGTATACGTTCTTTTCGGTGGGTCGATTACATTTTTTACCACCTTATCCCAAATAGTCGGTGCTCTTCTATAGATAAAGTGCGGCCGTGCAGGTAGAGATCCTTGTAACTGTTTGTCTGCTAGGAGGATATGCCAGTGGCCTTTAATGATCCTTTCAACTTTCTTATGCTGCACGCTAAAATCTAGAATTAAAGGTGCTCCCCCTAGTGGCTGTTGGGATTTGTTGGTCTCCTTAATCAATTCATTTCAATCCATCATTGAGACCTCTTCCATTTTCTTTGATATGAGTTGACGATCATAACCTTTATTTGAGAATCTCAGAGCTAGCTTTTCAGCTTGGTCTAGATACGTGTTAAGCTGCATGCAGTTCCTTCTTAATCTTACGAATTGGCCTTTCGGTAGATTAAAAATCCAGTTCTTGTGGTGGCAACTCTCAATAGGCAGGAAACTATTTCTGTCTACGTTTTTAAAGTGCGTTTGTGAACTAAGTCCTGATTTGTCTTGAATAATTTCAAGATCTCAACCGTGATTCATGTAGCTAAATGAATCTCTAAAAAATAAATAACATTAAAGCGGATTGTGCCAAATGGTACAATGTTACATTGAATGTGCAAAGTGATCATAGTAACTGTGCAACGTGCAGTAAAGTGTCCAGCGCCAGCAGGGGGTGCTAAAAATTATAAAAACAATATTACAGTTCAATAAAGGTGACTTGATGCAGCAGCAAACAACTCCAATGCTTCATTAGTGATGGCAAACAATTAAATTGTGCAGACAGCAGCTGGATTTAGGTATCACTTGCTTAGAAGAGTGGTGAATGTGCAGTGTATAGTGAAATCCTCTCCATGCAACAATCCTCTAATGGTAGATAATGGCCCCTTACCTCACTACACTGAGGTTACAGCATAGAGCAGACAACGCTTGTGGTGTCTCCTGTGCAGGGAGGTCCTGAGTCTTGGGCTGTCATATATTAAACCTCAGATCCATGGGGAACATCATAATCAACGGAGAGATAAAGATGCCATATAGTGTAGTATTTTAAGGATATTAAAAGCTTTAATAAACAATAGCAACAAACGGGGTACTCACACAGTATAATAGCAGTTACTATGATCACTTTGGACATTCAATGTAACATTGTACCATTTGGCACAATTCGCTTTAATGTTATTTATTTTTTAGCGATTCATTTAGCTGCATGAATCACGGTTGATTTAATTATAACATTTCTTGTATATTATTTTTGAGCACTTTGTACTGGCACTGGATACTTTATTTCCTTTGTCACAGATTTTGTGTAAACTATTTGGGCATTCACTGCCACATTGCACTCTTTGTTATAATTTATTTTGAATTTAATTTTTGTTGACATTTTTTTCACTACATACACTTACGCTGATATTTAATGTATAGTCTTATTTTGGTGGGCTTTACTTGTTCTTTTTTATGCATATACTGTTTGCACGCTAGCACAGTGCTACACTCTTCATCGTGTTTGAGACCACCACCATATGCCTTAGTGAGGGCAAGAGATAAGCCCCCCACCCTAGGATATTTAGTAGGCCTGCACCTATCTACTAGAGTTTATTTTAGGATTAGCGCAGCACCATTCCCACTTGTCAGCTGACGTCTACACCAGGGGCCAGGCTGGACCCCATTCAGTGCAAGCTGCTTTTCCCTATCTATTATTACATTTTCTAACACTGCATGGTAGCGCAGGAATAATATAACTTATACTGTTTATATATCCAACCTATCCATTCCCGCTGCAACCATGGATGTGTTTGCCTATATGGAAAAAAGAAAAGTAAATCTCGAAGAGGTGTTCAATGCCTCTAATCCTAACATCACAAAAAATTTAGATCTTGAGAGCCTAATGAGGAGGCTCGTACACAACATGGAAAAAAAAAAAGGTGAGTCTCTGGTGGGACACATGTACCTTTGAAACTTACCTAAAAGAAAACCTAGTCCAGAGAAGATTAAAATGGGACATACCCCCCAATGATGGCCTTACAGACCAAGAATCAAATGAAGAATGGTTCAAATTCTTCAATGATAAGGGATTGGAACTATTAAGATTTCTATTAGAAAGGAAACAGAGAAAAATGAAAATCATTGACCAAAATATTTCCCAGCTAAAAGAAGAGCTTGAAGTGTATAAAGAAACAACAGAATTTAAAACTTTAACCACACATTTAAATAAAGACCTCATCAAAAAAGATAGAGAGGTACAACAGAGGAAGAGCAAGAAGTATACTAGAGACACAAAAGATTTCAGAAATGATCAGGTATTTAAATGGCAGAATCTCATTGGTAGAGGAGATAATGCATCTACCTACTCAACACCAGAAAAAAGTGTGAGGGTTGATCCCACCAGACTGTGGAATCACCTAATAGCCAATCCAGGAATTATCAAGATCCAAGAGAAGGATATATAACAACTCCCCCGAGACAACAAGACCCGGATAGGAGAAATACTTACCATCAGCCATCTACTCCATATTGAGGGGATAGAAGAAGACTTTGTTTGCCAATACCGGCATTTCCCTGTAGTGAAGCAGGGCAATAACTTCTCCGCAGGATGTGGAAACCTTGCAAAAAGACCTGAACAAATTAATGGGGTGGGCGACTACATGGCAAATGAGGTTCAATGTAGAAAAATGTAAAATAATGCATTTGAGTGGCAAAAATATGAATGCAATCTATACACTGGGGGGAGAACCTCTGGGGGAATCTAGGATGGAAAAGGACCTGGGGGTCCTAGTAGATGATAGGCTCAGCAATGGCATGCAATGAGAAGCTGCTGCTAATAAGGCAAACAGAATATTGGCATGTATTAAAAGGGGGATCAACTCCAGAGATAAAACGATAATTCTCCCGCTCTACAAGACTCTGGTCCGGCTGCACCTGGAGTATGCTGTCCAGTTCTGGGCACCAGTCCTCAGGAAGGATGAACTGGAAATGGAGCGAGTACTAGGGATGAGCTTTGAGTTCGAGTCGTACTCATGTTCTACTCGAACATTGGCTGTTCGCAAGTTCGCCGAACAGCGAACAATTTGGGGTGTTCGCGGCAAATTCGAATGCCGCGGAACACCCTTTAAAAGTCTATGGGAGAAATCAAAAGTGCTAATTTTAAAGGCTTATATGCAAGTTATTGTCATAAAAAGTGTTTGGGGACCCGGGTCCTGCCCTAGGGGACATGGATCAATGCAAAAAAAAGTTTTAAAAACGGACGTTTTTTCAGGAGCAGTGATTTTATTAATGCTTAAAGTCAAACAATAAAAGTGTAATATCCCTTTAAATTTCGTACCTGGGGGGTGTCTATAGTATGCCTGTAAAGGGGCGCATGTTTCCTGTGTTTAGAACAGTCTTACAGCAAAATGACATTTGGAAGGAAAAAACTCATTTAAAACTACCCGCGGCTATTGCATTGCCGACAATACACATAGAAGTTCATTGATAAAAACGGCATGGGAATTCCCCACAGGGCAACCCCGAACCAAAATAAAAAAAAAAAAAATGATGTGGGGGTCCCCCTAAATTCCATACAAGGCCCTTCAGGTGTGGTATGGATATTAAGGGGAACCCCAGCCAAAATTTAAAAAAAAAATTGACGTGGGGTTCCCCCTAAATTCCATACCAGACCCTTCAGGTCTGGTATGGATTTTAAGGGGAACCCCGCGCCAAAAAAAAAAAAAAAACGGCGTGGGGTCCCCCCAAAAATCCATACCAGACCCTTATCCGAGCACGCAACCTGGCAGGCCGCAGGAAAAGAGGGGGGACGAGAGTGCGGCCCCCCCCTCCTGAACCGTACCAGGCCACATGCCCTCAACATTGGGAGGGTGCTTTGGGGTAGCCCCCAAAACACCTTGTCCCCATGTTGATGAAGACAAGGGCCTCATCCCCACAACCCTGGCCGGTGGTTGTGGGGGTCTGCGGGCGGGGGGCTTATCGGAATCTGGAAGCCCCCTTTAACAAGGGGACCCCCAGATCCCAGCCCCCCCCCTGTGTGAAATGGTAAGGGGGTACTTACCCCTACCATTTCACTAAAAAACTGTCAAAAATGTTAAAAATGACAAGAGACAGTTTTTGACAATTCCTTTATTTAAATGCTTCTTTCTTCCTTCATCTTCTTCTTCTTCTGGTTCTTCTGGCTCTTCTGGTTCTTCCTCCGGCGTTCTCGTCCAGCATCTTCTCCGCGGCGTCTTCTATCTTCTTCTCCTCGGGCCGCTCCGCACCCATGGCATGGGGGGGGGAGGCTCCCGCTCTTCTCTTCATCTTCTTCTCTTCTTCATCTTCTTCTTCATCTTCTTCTTCTTCTTCTCTTCTTCCTTCTTCTCTTCTTCATGTCTTCTCCGGGCCGCTCCGCAGCCATGCTGTGGCATGGAGGGAGGCTCCCGCTGTGTGACGGCGTCTCTTCGTCTGACGGTTCTTAAATAACGGGGGGCGGGGCCACCCGGTGACCCCGCCCCCCTCTGACGCACGGTGACATGACGGGACTTCCCTGTGGCATTCCCCGTGACGTCACAGGGAAGTTTTTTTTTTTTTGGGGGGGGGCGGGGTTCCCCTTAAAATCCATACCAGACCTGAAGGGTCTGGTATGGAATTTAGGGGGAACCCCACGTCAATTTTTTTTTTAAATTTTGGCTGGGGTTCCCCTTAATATCCATACCAGACCTGAAGGGCCTTGTATGGAATTTAGGGGGACTCCCACATCATTTTTTTTTTTTAATTTTGGTTCGGGGTTGCCCTGTGGGGAATTCCCATGCCGTTTTTATCAATGAACTTCTATGTGTATTGTCGGCAATGCAATAGCCGCGGTAGTTTTAAATGTGTTTTTTCCTTCAAAATGTCATTTTGCTGTCAGACTGTTCTAAACACGGGAAACATGCGCCCCTTTACAGGCATACTATAGACACCCCCCAGGTATGAAATTTAAAGGGATATTACACTTTTATTGTTTGACTTTAAGCATTATTAAAATCACTGCTCCTGAAAAAATGGCCGTTTTTAAAACTTTTTTTTGCATTGATTCATGTCCCCTGGGGGAGGACCCGGGTACCCAAACACTTTTATTGACAATAACTTGCATATTAGCCTTTAAAATTAGCACTTTTGATTATTCATGTTCGTGTCCCATAGACTTTAACGGCGTTCGCGTGTTCGAACGAATTTTTTTCCTGTTCGCATGTTCTGGTGCGAACCGAACAGGGGGGTGTTCGGCTCATCCCTAGCGAGTACAAAGAAGGGCAACAAAGCTAATAAAGGGTCTGGAGGATCTTAGTTATGAGGAAAGGTTGCGAGCGTTGAACTTATTCTCTCTGGAGAAGAGACGCTTGTGAGGGGATATGATTTCAATTTACAAATACTCTACTGGTGACCCCATAATAGGGATAAAACTTTTTCGCAGAAGAGAGTTTAATAAGACTCGGGGCCACTCATTACAATTAGAAGAAAAGAGGTTTAACCTTAAACTACGTAGAGGGTTCTTTACTGTAAGAGCGGTAAGGATGTGGAATTACCTTCCATAGGCGGTGGTCTCAGCGGGGAGCATTGATAGCTTCAAGAAACTATTAGATAATCACCTGAATGACCGCAACATACAGGGATATGTAAGGTAATACTGACACATAATCACACACATAGGTTGGACTTGATCGACGTGTGTCTTTTTTCAACCTCACCTACTATGTAACTATGTAACTATGTAACCAATGATGCTCTGTCTAAGGAGCGCACATGCTCAATATCCCTTTCCAGGGAGATTTTATCATAACCTTTCTCATGAAACCTAGACGAGAGCACCAATGATTGTGAGATAAAATCTTCTTCCCTTGTGCAATTCCACCCTAACCTAACAAATTGACCCCTGGGGATGTTGCATAACCATGATTTATGGCGGCAACTCCCCAGGGGTATATATGAGTTACGGTCAGTCGGTTTGAAGTAATTGCACAACCTGAAGCCATCCTCAGCCTTGTTGATCTCGAGATCCAGGAACACTATTTTTTCAGTACTAAAGTTCCATGTGAGCTCAATGTTCTTAGTATTGGAACCCAGACTGTGCATAAATGAGTCCAAGCTACTCTGATCTCCTTCCCAAATGATAAAAATGTCGTCTATAAATCTTTTGTAGCATACCAACTCAGGGGGGTGACATTTGAAGACAGCGTCTTCCTCCCAGTAGGCCATAAATAAATTGGCCACACTGGGAGCAAAACGTGCCCCATCGCAACACCCCTGGTTTGTAAATAAAACTGTTGGTTGTACCAAAAGTAGTTTCTGGCCAAGCAGAAACTAAGACTCTTCAGAATAAACCTCTGATGTTGGTCTACTTAATCCGAGAAGGATGACATGGCCCATTGGACCGAGGATAGCGCATCCTCATGTCCAATGATAGTATACAGGGATCCTACGTCCGCTGTCACAAGGATACTGGAAGGAGAACATTGGACAGATTCAATTATTTGTATTATATGCTTGGTGTCTTTGAGAAAGGCTAATGTTTTAGACACCCGGGGTTGAAGAAAGCCATCTATATATTGCCCTACCCTGGAAGATATAGATTCAATACCTTTCATGATAGGTCTTCCTGGAGGGTTGACACTATCCTTGTGAATCTTGGGAAGGCAATATATGAGGGGGGTCTTGCAAAACAGGGGATCAAGGCAAGCTGCCTCCTTTTGTTAAGGATGTTGGTGCTCTTTCCTTCCTCAATTAACCAGTGTAGTTCATCCTTGTACTCCAACATAGGGTCCTTATTTAATATTTTATAAGTATCTCGGTCACTTAGTAGTTTGTTCATTTCAGCCAGATACTTAGTTTTATCCTGAATCACCAACCCGCCCCCCTTATCAGCGGGGCGTATGATGATATCATTTCTTTTCTCCAACAGCTCCATACCCTGTTTGATGTATTGGGGATCTGTCACTTTCCGAATTTGTTTAAATCGTTAAATACCACATTTTTTAATACATCCAAGTACTTATTATCAGGATTAAAAGTGGAATTATTGCAAAGATTGGAATGATTACCTTCTTGGACTACTGTATATCTCATAGGGTGGTTCAGAAAATGTTTTTTAATATTCAAATTTCTGACAAATTTGTGGATATTGACATAAGTATGAAATTTGTTGAGGTTTTTTGTGGGAGCGAATTTAAGCCCTCGATCAAGGACTCTCATTTCGCTATCACCCAAAACACAGCTACTTACATTGTATATTCCTACGCCTAATGGGGTTTTGGTCTTTTTTGTTCTCCTACCCCCTCTCCTTCCTCTCTCTCTTTTCTTCTTCTCTTCTTCTCTCCTTCATTTTCTTCTCCGGGCCGCTCCGCATCCATGCTGGCATGGAGGGAGGCTCCCGCTGTGTGACGGCGTCTCCTCTTCTGACAGTTCTTAAATAACGAGGGACACCCTCTGACGCCTGGGACATGACGGGACTTCCCTGTGGCATTCCCCGTGACGTCACAGGGAAGTCCCGTCAAGTCACCGTGCATCAGAGGGGGCGGGGTCACCGGGTGGCCCCGCCCCCCATTGTTTAAGAACCGTCAGACAAGGAGATGCCGTCACACAGTGGGAGCCTCCCTCCATACCATGGATGTGGAGCGGCCCGGAGAAGAACATGAAGAAGAGAAGAAGAGAAGAAAAGAAGAAGAGAAGAAGATGAAGAAGATGAAGAGAAGAGTGGGAGCCTCCCCCCATGCCATGGGTGTGGAGCGGCCCGAGGAGAAGAAGATAGAGGACGCCGTGGAGGAGATGCTGGACGAGAACGCCGGAGGAAGAACCAGAAGAACCAGAAGAAGAAGAAGAAGGAAGATAGAAGAAAGAAGAAGCATTTAAATAAAGGAATTGTCAAAAACAATTTTTAACATTTTTGACAGTTTTTTAGTGAAATGGTAGGGGTAAGTACCCCCTTACCATTTCACACAGGGGAGGGCCGAGATCTGGGGGTCCCCTTGTTAAAGGGGGCTTCCAGATTCCGATAAGCCCCCTGCCCGCAGACCCCCACAACCACCGGCCAGGGTTGTGGGGATGAGGCCCTTGTCCTCATCAACATGGGGACAAGGTGTTTTGGGGGACTACCCCAAAGCACCCTCCCAATGTTGAGGGCATGTGGCCTGTACGGTTCAGGAGGGGGGGCGCACTCTCGTCCCCCCCTCTTTTCCTGCGGCCTGCCAGGTTGCGTGCTCGGATAAGGGTCTGGTATGGATTTTTGGGGGGACCCCACGCCGTTTTTTTTTTTTGTCACGGGGTTCCCCTTAAAATCCATACCAGACCTGGTTCGAGGTTCCCCTGTGAGGAATTCCCATGCCGTTTTTATCAATGAACTTCTATGTGTAATGTCGGATGGCAATGCAATAGCCGCGAGTAGTTTTAAATGGGTTTTTTCCTTCGAAATGTCATTTTGCTGTCAGACTGTTCTAAACACAGGAAACATGAGCCCTTTTACAGGCATACTATAGAGACCCCCCAGCTACGAAATTTAAATGGATATTACACTTTTATCGTTAGACTTTAAGCATTGTTAAAATCACTGCTCCTGAAAAACCGGCCGTTTTTAAAACTTTTTTTGCATTGATCCATGTCCCCTGGGGTAGGACCCAGGTCCCCAAATACTTTTTATGACAATAACTTGCATATAAGCCTTTAAAATTAGCACTTTTGATTATTCATGTTCGTGTCCCATAGACTTTAACAGTGTTCGCGTGTTCGAACGAACTTTTTTCCTGTTCGCATGTTCTGGTTCGAACCGAACAGGGGGGTGTTCGGCTCATCCTTACTCTTCACTCTCAACACTGTAAGCTTGTCTGTGTTTTCTTATCAGAATATGGACTTTCTCTATCAGTATTAAATTTGAAGCGCTGTACTGCCTTTTATAATTTTGACGTATGGGATTTGATATTTTGACCCTCAGTAATTCAGCTGCTTTTGCTTTAGTGATTACTGTTGCGCTGGTTGATTTTTTCTCTTTTGAGAAATAGTTTCCTGCCTATCGAGAGTTGCCACCACAAGAACTGGCTTTTCAATGTACCGAAAGGCCAATTCGTAAGATGAAGAAGGAACTGCACGCAGCTTAACCACTTGAGCCCCGGACCATTATGCTGCCTAAGGACCAGAGGTCTTTTTCCAATTTGGCACTGCGTCGCTTTAACTGCTAATTGCGCGGTCATGCAATGCTGTACCCAAACGAAATTTGCGTCCTTTTCTTCCCACAAATAGAGCTTTCTTTTGATGGTATTTGATCACCTCTGCGGTTTTTATTTTTTGCGCTATAAACGGAAAAAGACCGAAAATTTTGAAAAAAAATGATATTTTCTACTTTTTGTTATAAAAAAAATCCAATAAACTAAATTTTAGTCATACATTTAGGCCAAAATGTATTCGGCCACATGTCTTTGGTAAAAAAAATGTCAATAAGTGTATATTTATTGGTTTGCGCAAAAGTTATAGCGTCTACAAACTAGGGTACATTTTCTGGAATTTACACAGCTTTTAGTTTATGACTGCCTATGTCATTTCTTGAGGTGCTAAAATGGCAGGGCAGTACAAAACCCCCCCAAATGACCCCATTTTGGAAAGTAGACACCCCAAGGAAATTGCTGAGAGGCATGTTGAACCCATTGAATATTTATTTTTTTTGTCCCAAGTGATTGAAAAATGACAAAAAAAAAAAAAAAAAAAAATATTTACAAAAAGTCGTCACTAAATGATATATTGCTCACACAGGCCATGGGCCTATGTGGAATTGCACCCCAAAATACATTTAGCTGCTTCTCCTGAGTATGGGGATACCACATGTGTGGGACTTTTTGGGAGCCTAGCCGCGTACGGGGCCCCGAAAACCAATCACCGCCTTCAGGATTTCTAAGGGTGTAAATTTTTGCTTTCACTCTTCACTGCCTATCACAGTTTCGGAGGCCATGGAATGCCCAGGTGGCACAAAACCCCCCAAAATGACCCCATTTTGGAAAGTAGACACCCCAAGCTATTTGCTGAGAGGCATATTGAGTCCATGGAATATTTTATATTTTGACACAAGTTGCGGGAAAGTGACACTTTTTTTTTTTTTTTTTTCATAAAGTTGTCACTAAATGATATATTGCTCACACAGGCCATGGGCATATGTGGAATTGCACCCCAAAATACATTTAGCTGCTTCTCCTGAGTATGGGGATACCACATGTGTGGGACTTTTTGGGAGCCTAGCCGCGTACTGGACCCCAAAAACCAATCACTGCCTTCAGGATTTCTAAGGGTGAAAATTTTTGATTTCACTCTTTACTGCCTATCACAGTTTCGGAGGCCATGGAATGCCCAGGTGGCACAAAACCCCCCCAAATGACCCCATTTTGGAAAGTAGACACCCCAAGCTATTTGCTGAAAGGCATGGTGAGTATTTTGCAGCTCTCATTTGTTTTTGAAAATGAAGAAAGACAAGAAAAAACATTTTTTTTTTTCTTTTTTCAATTTTCAAAACTTTGTGACAAAAAGTGAGGTCTGCAAAATACTCACTATACCTCTCAGCAAATAGCTTGGGGTGTCTACTTTCCAAAATGGGGTCATTTGGGGGGGTTTTGTGCCACCTGGGCATTCCATGGCCTCCGAAACTGTGATAGGCAGTGAAGAGTGAAATCAAAAATTCACGCCCTTAGAAAGCCTGAAGGCGGTGCTTGGTTTTCGGGGTCCCGTACGCGGCTAGGCTCCCAAAAAGTCTCACACATGTGGTATCCCCGTACTCAGGAGAAGCAGCAGAATGTATTTTGGGGTGTAATTTCATATATTTCCATGGCATGTTTGAGCAATATATCATTTAGTGACAACTTTGTGCAAAAAAAAAAAAAAAAAAAAAAAAAAAATTTGTCTCTTTCCCGCAACTTGTGTCGCAATATAAAATATTCCATGGACTCGACATGCCTCTCAGCAAATAGCTTGGGGTGTCTACTTTCCAAAATGGGGTCATTTGGGGGGGTTTTGAACTGTCCTGGCATTTTATGCACAACATTTAGAAGCTTATGTCACACATCACCCACTCTTCTAACCACTTGAAGACAAAGCCCTTTCTGACACTTATTGTTTACATGAAAAAGTTTTTTTTTTTTTGCAAAAAAATTACTTTGAACCCCCAAACATTATATATTTTTTTAAAGCAAATGCCCTACAGATTAAAATGGTGGGTGTTTCATTTTTTTTTTTCACACAGTAATTGCGCAGCGATTTTTCAAACGCATTTTTTGGGGAAAAAACACACTTTTTTTAATTTTAATGCACTAAAACACGCTATATTGCCCAAATGTTTGATGAAATAAAAAAGATGATCTCAGGCCGAGTACATGGATACCAAACATGACATGCTTTAAAATTGCGCACAAACGTGCAGTGGCAACAAAATAAATACATGTTTAAAAGCCTTCAAAAGCCTTTACAGGTTACCACTTTAGATTTACAGAGGAGGTCTACTGGAAAAATTACTGCACTCGATCTGGCCTTCGCGGTGATACCTCACATGCATGGTGCAAATGCTGTTTACGTTTGACGACAGACCGCCGCTTGCGTTCGCCTTAGCGCGAGAGCAGGGGGCGACAGGGGTGTTTTTTTTTTTTTTTTTTTTTTTCTTTATTATTTTTTTGCTTTTTTAATCTTACTTTTAAACTGTTCCTTTCATATTTTTTTTTTAATCATTTTTATTGTTATCTCAGGGAATGTAAATATCCCCTATGATAGCAATAGGTAGTGACAGGTACTCTTTTTTGAAAAAATTGTGGTCTATTAGACCCTAGATCTCTCCTCTGCCCTCAAAGCAAATGACCACACCAAGATCGGTGTGATAAAATGCTTCCCCAATTTCCCAATGGCGCTATTTACATCCGGCGAAATCTAAGTCATGAAATACTCGTAGCTTCCGGTTTCTTAGGCCATAGAGATGTTTGGAGCCACTCTGGTCTCTGATCAGCTCTATGGTCAGCTGGCTGAATCACCGGCTGCATTCTCAGGTTCCCTGTTGAGACAGGAGAGCCAGAGAAAAACACGGAAGACGGTGGGGGGGGGGGGCATTCCCTCCCACGGCTTGTAAAAGCAGTCTAGAGGCTAATTAGCCGCTAGGATTGCTTTTACATGAAAGCCGACCGCTGGCTGAAAAGAATGATACCAAGATGATACCTAAACCTGCAGGCATCATTCTGGTATAACCACTCAAAGTCGTGAATGGCGTACCTGAAGACAAAAAAATGGTTAACAATGGTTAACAATAAAGCACAGTAAAGTGTAAATAATTACACACCTGAAAAACAAACATGATAAAACATAATAACAATAACAATAACAATAACAATCAATAACAATAACAATAACAATAAAACATTGCAGAATAGAATACAGTAAAAAAGAGCAGAACAATAGAGAGAGAGAATAGAGAGAGAGAGAACAATAAAACAACAACTATTTTTTTTTATTTCATATTTTTTTTTTTTTTTACACTTTTTTTGTAACTAACTTTTATAACGGTAACCGGTTCCAGGTTCGGGTCTCTCAAAATGCGATGGCATCTTGGGAGACCCTGTGAAAGTGTGCCTAGTCTGTGCAATGCTGTACCCTACGCTAATACTCAACTAGTGAATGGTAGCGTTCAAAACATTCACCAATGCAAAGACCAGGATTGTCAGGACAGGAGGGACAATAATAGTGGGTGTCACGCCTATATCCGCGCTTGCTGCAGACACAACATCTTTTTTGGGGGGTTCGTTGGGTAGGGGTACTCGGGAGGACATAAAAATGCCTCTCATGCAGCCGACTGCATTTGGTTGGGGATGTGAATGGGGGAAGTACGGGCGCTGCAGAAGCGGTGGGTTCCGAATTAGGATTGGCGAATGCAGCAGGAAGGGCACTATGGGCACGACGGGCCTGTGTTTGTCTTTTTGGTGGCAGCGGGACACTACTTGTGCTTGCCACCTCACCAGCTTGAACTGCACTTATGGGACTCGCCACGTCACCAAGTGTTACTGCAGTGCTGGTTTGACTATGACCGGGGTGTACTAGGCCGCTGGCGCTTGCCAGTTCACCAAAACACTACCAAAAAACTGTTAGCGATCGCAGGGATCAGGCCTGACTCTGCGAACGCTGCAGTTATGCGTTTAGTGTTTTGTAAGTGACAGTGATCGATCGATACTGCACTTGGGTGGGCTGGGCCGGGCGGAGGGGCAAAACGCAGGTGCTAGCAGGTATCTGGGCTGATCCCGCTAACACTGCGTTTTTGGGAACCCTAAACTGCTGGTGACGCTAGTATAGATCTGATCGGATCAGATATTGATGCGATCAGATACTATACCACTAAGGGAGGTGTACAGTGCGTGCGTGGGTGTTAGCGGTACTGGCGCTAATCTGACGCTGCCTGGGGCTGGTGCTTGCCAGTTCACCAAAACGCTACAAAAAAAACTGTTAGCGATCGCAGGGATCAGGCCTGACTCTGCGAACGCTGCAGTTATGCGTTTAGTGTTTTGTAAGTGTCAGTGATCGATCGATACTGCACTTGGGTGGGCTGGGCTGGGCCGGGCGGAGGGGCAAAACGCAGGTGCTAGCAGGTATCTTGGCTGATTCCGCTAACACTGCGTTTTTGGGAACCCTAAACTGCTGGGGACGCTAGTATAGATCTGATCGGATCAGATATTGATCCGTTCAGATACTATACCACTAAGGGAGGTGTACAGTGCGTGCGTGGGTGTTAGCGGTACTGGCGCTAACCTGACGCTGCCTGGGGCTGGTGCTTGCCAGTTCACCAAAATGCTACCAAAAAAACTGTTAGCGATCGCAGGGATCAGGCCTGACTCTGCGAACGCTGCAGTTATGCGTTTAGTGTTTTGTAAGTGACAGTGATCGATCGATACTGCACTTGGGTGGGCTGGGTCGGGCGGAGGGGCAAAACGCAGGTGCTAGCAGGTATCTGGGCTGATCCCGCTAACACTGCGTTTTTGGGAACCCTAAACTGCTGGGGACGCTAGTATAGATCTGATCGGATCAGATATTGATCCGTTCAGATACTATACCACTAAGGGAGGCGTATGCTGCGTGCGTGGGTGTTAGCGGTACTGGCGCTAATCTGACGCTGCCTGGGGCGACGCATATCACCGCCGGGCGATTAGGGGGCTAAACCTTTATTCAGTAATAAACGACGGGTGCCCTGACACTATAAAAAATAAACGAACTAACCAGCGTCAACCGTAACGGTTATACGGTGATCAGTGGTGAAAGGGTTAACTAGGGGGCAATCAAGGGGTTAAAACATTTATTAGGTAGTATATGGGGGTCCCTGACGCTATAAAACGCTGACGGCGAACCTAAATATTTACCTCACTAACTAGCGTCACCAGCGACACTAATACAGCGATCAGAAAAATGATCGCTTAGCGACACTGGTGACAGGGGGTGATCAAGGGGTTAAAACTTTATTAGGGGGGGTTAGGGGGGTACCCTAGACCTAAAGGGGGGTAATATACACTGTCCCAACACTGTCACTGTCACAAACTGACACTATGCAGTAATCAGAAAAAAAAACAAAAAAAAAAACAAAAAACTGCTGGTGTCAGTTTGTGACAGGGGGGGGGGGTGATTGGGGGGGGATCGGGGGGCGATCGGGGGGGGGATCGGGGTGATTTGTGTGCCTGGCATGTTCTACTGTGTGTGTAGTGTTTGTGCACTCACATACTTGTCGTCTCTCCTCGGGCCGGAACGGAAAATACCGACCCGAGGGGAGATGACATCACTTCCTTTGCTGCTGTTTAGCATACAGCAGCAAAGGAGTGTTTTCATTGGCCGGCGGCGATCGCGAGGGGGGGGCCACGAACGGATGGTCTCCCCCTCATCACCGATCGCCGCTGGACAAACGACGACCGCCTCGGGCACCGGGGGGGGGTCCGATCGGACCCCCCACCCGCGGAAGGCAAATCACGTACCCTGTACGTGATTTTGCCTGTCCGTGCCACTTTGCCGACGTACATCGGCGTGAGGCGGTCATCAAGTGGTTAACACGTATCTAGACCAAGGTGAAAAGCTAGCTCTGAGATTCTCAAATAAAGGTTATGATCGTCAACTCATATGAAAGAAAATGGAAGAGGTCTCAATGATGGATCGAAATGAATTGATTAAGGTGACCAACAAATCCAAACAGCCACTAGGGGGAGCACCTTTAATTCTAGATTTTAGCGCGCAGCATAAGAAAGTTGAAGGGATCATTAAAGGCCACTGGTATATCCTCCTAGCAGACAAACAGTTACAAGGATCTCTACCTGCACGGTCGCACTTTATTTATAGAAGAGCACTGACTATTCAGGATAAGGTGGTAAAAAATGTAATCGACCCACCGAAAAGAATGTATACCTTTTTTACCGGGAAAGGTTTCTTCCCGTGCAGGAGGTGTTTTGCTTACTTGAAAACTAGCAGACCAAACGAATGAAAATTCAAATTCACATCAACAAGTACTGGAAACATATACAAAGTTAATAATTTTATTAGCTGCAATACGGAAGGGGCCGTATATGCCCTAGAATGCAGCTGTGGGCTCCAGTACGTTGGCCGGACAAAAAGACCATTAAAGGTACGGATAAAAGAACATGTGAATAATATCCTGAATGGCTATGATAAGCATAGCGTCTTTAAGCACTTCCTATTATGTCACAACAAGGATCCTTCTCACCTGAGATTCTGGGGGATTGAACCCTATATCAGACATTGGCGGGGGGGACACAAGGTTAGGTCCCTTAGCCAGGCCGAATCCAGATGGATCTTTACCTTGGATACATTTGCACCTCGGGGCCTCAACATAGAATTCGATTTGAATTGCTTTCTGAGTGACTTTTAGATCTATATGGATATATATTTATTTGCTTTGGTAGACCATATCCTATTATCCCTACATCCCCTCATTCCTCTTTGCTTCCTGTCCCTCATTTATACTTATGGTACCATGCTCTGCGATCGAGGACAGTTTTTAATTAACATGGCCG
This sequence comes from Lithobates clamitans, assembly GCA_037952925.1. NCBI lineage: Eukaryota > Metazoa > Chordata > Amphibia > Anura > Ranidae > Lithobates > Lithobates clamitans. The sequence continues at coordinate 1,746,498 of JBBGZY010000903.1, read as the reverse complement.
CTGTCTGACCACTCTCCCATTATTGGAATTATTATTATCTCAATTCTAGATTTCAATTATTCCGGTGTCAGATTTAGTTTACTTTCCAACTACTAAGGCCCCAGTAAGGTCTCATTTTACTTGTCGACCATTTAGCTTTTTATATCTCATATCGGATTTTACCTCATGGGCGTTTTATTCTGAGTTTCGATTTCATTGACTCTATTTTTAATTTTTAAAATTTTCTATCATTTTAATACATTTTGTATTTTATCTTTTAGTTTTATTTACCACTATTGTGTATATATTATGAGTCGAGAAAATTATTAGGATATCTAGGTGTGCAATTACTGTATGAGAGTACATTGTTTACAGTGGAAGGCGCATTGCCAGGGGGAAGTATTAATATCCCCCCCCTGTTTTATCTGACACTCACTGTTTCATATATAATTCTGACCCCCTATAGCTGCTACTATTTACTTTGGCAATAGGAGTACATTGAATGATTTAACTTCTCCCTAAGACCATCTTCCTTTGCATTCATGTCAGATCATGACAGCACTCCAATAGGCGAACATAGCAGAGAGCGTATACACACCGCTCAGTAGTTTCCCTGATGTGTTTAACCATTTTTGATAACCAGTAAAATGGCGGCCCCCATGGAGCCTCAGGAAAATGGCCGCTATGACAATTCCCCATATAACTCAGAGAAAATGGCCGCCGTATATACACTTTGCCTGATCTATTTAAAGACAGTTGAATGTGCCCTATAGCATCCCCTGATGAAGCCACGTGACCCATGACGCCACGCGTAGGGACAGGCACCTCCCACTGTCAGCAGTGTATGAGCTCGCCGCTCGTCTGGATACACTGTACCTTCTGCTATTATACTGTGTGAGTACCCCGTTTGTTGCTATTGTTTAATAAAGCCTTAAATATCCTTAAAATACTACACTATATGGCATCTTTATCTCTCCGTTGGTTATGATGTTCCCCATGGATCTGAGGTTTAATATATGACAGCCCAAGACTCAGGACCTCCCTGCACAGGAGACACCACAAGCGTTGTCTGCTCTATGCTGTAACCTCAGTGTAGTGAGGTAAGGGGTCATTATCTACCATTAGAGGATTGTTGCATGGAGAGGATTTCGCTATACACTTCACATTCACCACTCTTCTTAGCAAGTGATACCTAACTCCAGCTGCTGTCTGCACGATTTAATTGTTTGCCATCACTAATGAAGCATTGGAGTTGTTTACTGCTGCACCAAGTCACCTTTATTGAACTGTAATATTGTTTTTATAATTTTGAGCACCCCCTGCTGACGCTGGACACTTTACTGCACGTTGCACAGTTACTATGATCACTTTGGACATTCAATGTAACATTGTACCATTTGGCACAATTCGCTTTAATGTTATTTATTTTTTAGCGATTCATTTAGCTGCATGAATCACGGTTGATTTAATTATAACATTTCTTGTATATTATTTTTGAGCACTTTGTACTGGCACTGGATACTTTATTTCCTTTGTCACAGATTTTGTGTAAACTATTTGGGCATTCACTGCCACATTGCACTCTTCATTATAATTTATTTTGGATTTAATTTTTTTGTTTACATTTTTTTCACTACATACACTTACGCTGATATTTAATGTATAGTCTTATTTTGGTGGGCCTTACTCCTTAATTTTTTATGCATATACTGTTTGCACGCTAGCACAGTGCTACACTCTTCATCGTGTTCGAGACCACCACCATATGCCCTAGTGAGGGCAAGAGATAAGCCCTCACCCTAGGATATTTAGTAGGCCTGCACCTATCTACTAGAGTTTATTTTAGGATTAGCGCAGCACCATTACCACTTGTCAGCTGACGTCTACACCAGGGGCCAGGCTGGACCCCATTCGGTGCAAGATGCTTTTCCCTATCTATTATTACATTTACTACCACTGCATGGTAGCGCAGGAATAATATACCTTATCATGTCTCCTTATTAAAACCTTATGTCTGCAATCGCTTTACCATCTCGGTGCCATGTCCTCACCCTGTACAGGTTGAGAACCATGAGGAGTATGAAGTACAGTCCATTGTTGACTCCCGTAGGTTCCGTGGGCCCATACAGTACCTGGTGCATTGGAAAGGGTATGGTCCAGAGGAATGCTCTTGGATCTCATCCTCAGACGTACATGCCCCTTTGCTCCTCCATGATTTTTATAGACGTTTTCCCCTCAAGCCTGGTGGTCCTCCGAGGGGGAGGGGTCGTTGAGGAGGGGGTACTGTCAGGGCTGGGCTCAGCCTTTCCTTGTCTGAGCTGGCGGCTCAGCTGTTGGCTAATTGCCAGCTCCCATCTCTCTCCACAGTTACTCAGCTGTTGATGATCCTGCTGGTCAGTCCTGCCTACTAAAGTGGTCCAGTCCAGAGGAGCTCTGCTTTTGCCTTGGTCACATCACAAGAAACCTCCTGCGTTCCTGTTTAAAGACTGGCTTTGAGACATCCCTTCTGGCTCCAGATCCTGCTTGCTGTTCCACTACTTTGATCCCTGACTTCTGGCTTGTCTGAGTATCCTTTCCGGTTACTGAACTTTGGCTATATTTTGACTACGTTTGTTCTTTTTACTTTTATTATTAAACTAATGTAATTTAACTGTGCTTCTGTCTTGGTCTGATTTTATGGTTTTTGACAGTTAAGCTTGTAAAAGGAGACCTTGCTGAATTGGAGGATAGTTTCTTGTATCTTCTGGAGGGATTGCATTGGATTAGTAATCATTAGTATCATATCTTTAAGTGTATAAATCCAAATTCAGCAAAAATTGCCACTCCTATACATATAAAGTGCAAAGTGCAAACATTCAACTAATAAAAGTGCACAGTGCAAAAGTAGGTAAAATGTAAACATTAATATTCTACATCGGATATTAAAGTGCATAAATAAACATAGATAGTGCTAAATACTCCATAAAAGACACAATAAGTGCCCCAATGGTTAATTCCAAAAAAAAATTTAGTGGGAAAAGTCCTATATGGCAGGTGATCCTTTTTTATTTTATTTTTTTTAATTTCTCTTTAAATATCTCTTTATTTGAAAATTTTATCCATTGCAGCATATACAACAATCAAATCAAAAAGAAATAAAGGAAAAGAAATACACAGATAGGGACTGCCACTAAAATCACCAGCTCAATAAAATCATCCATTACTCCCATAGATTTCTCTACATCTAGTATGTACCAATTCAAAATATCCATAAGCTGTAACCTTCAAAAAGGGAAACATAGAAATAATTTCTTCATTTTTCCCCTATTTTTCCTCCCCCCCTCTTCTCCTCCCCTCACCCGTCATACATCCTCACACATACCCTACATCCCTCTCATCCCATATCATCCTCGCTCCACCTCTGATCCAGCTCTCTCCCAATCCAACCATGCTTTCCATATTTTCTCGAATTTCTTATAATTGCCCCTTTTCTTATAGATATACTTTTCCCTACAGATCACTTCCCTTACTGCATTTTCCCATTCTGTCACTGTCGGAGCCTCCTTCCTTTGCCAGTGCTGTGCGATAAGCTTTTTTCCCTGGAACAAGCATCTAACTCTTGCCGTCTGTATGTCCTTTGAAATCCCTCCCTCCCCTGTCAATCCCAGCAGGCACTCCACCGCCTCCACCCTCAGCGATGTCCCAAACACTAAATTTATTTTCCCCACTATCCCTTCCCAATATTTATGCAACTTGGGGCATCGCCAAAACATGTGGATCAAATCCCCATGTCCCCCTCTACATCTTTGACATTTCGTGTCGGATCTCTTGCCCCACTTGAATAGTTTCAGGGGTGTATAATATGCTCTATATAACAGATACAGGTGGGACATCACTTGTGAAGGAGAGAGAGTGACCCTGGGACCCAGCGCCAAGACTTGATCCCATTGAACATCAGACAGTGTTCCCACATCTTTTTCCCATCTAGCCCTGTTTTTATTTTCAAACGGGCCTTCTTGAGCTGCTGCTTTCAAGCATCCATACATGCCCGAAATCAGACCCTTTGTGGATCCCGCATCGGTCAGCTTTCTCAAAGAGGTCATTTCGGACCACACTGGCGCTTCCTTCCCAAATTGTGCCTCCAGGGCATGCCTGAGTTGCAGATATCTGTAAAATGACCTGTTGGAGATCGCATACTCCTCTACCAGCTCCTGAAAGGACTTCAACCTCCCTGCCCTATATACCTGTGCAAGGTAATGGATACCCAAACGGTCCCATTCCTCTACGCGCCCCATTTTTTTAAGCTCATTAAGGCTATTGTTGTCCCAAAGTGGCGAAAATTCAGCGAAACCGGCATATCCCAGAGTTCTTTTAGCTTGTACCCAGATATCCTTATGCTGCAAAACATGCTCCGTGCACTTCAGTGGCCCCTTAGGTTAATCTGCTAACTTCAGAGCCTGTGACCCAGCTGTTACCCTGAGTCCAAAAACACGCTTTGGAGCCACCCCTGGGCTCAGTGGTGATGTCAGAAACACTCCTCCAGCTGGATTCAATGTAGCTCCATACATAAGAATGAAAAGGAAACACTCAGCCTCGGTTCACACCAGAGGCGGCACGACTTGCAGGTCGCCTCACCGAGGCGACCTGCACACGACTGCCCGGGCGACTTGCAAAACAACTTCTGTATAGAAGTCTATGCAAGTCGCCCCAAGTCGCCCCCGAAGTCGTACAGGAACCTTTTTCTAAGTCGGAGCGACTTGCGTCGCTCCCCTTAGAACGGCTCCATAGCACAGAACGGGAGGCGACTTGTCTGTGCTAGGTCGCCTGACAAGTCGTCCCTGTGTGAATGGGGTCTTAGTCCACTTAGTTCCAGCAAGTAAAAAGGTGACAAGCGCTTGTCACACGCTTTGAGGTGAGCAGATTAACCTTAGGGGCCACTGAAGTGCACCGGAGCATGTTTTACAGCACTAAGGATATTTCAGCATGATGATTGTTATCACATTTGGATATCACCTGCACGCACTAGTTTTGGAGTGCCATATAGGACTTTTCACACAAAAAATTTTTGGGGAAGTAACCATTGGGGCACTTATTGTGTCTTATATGGAGTATTTAGCACTATTTATGTTTATTTATGCACTTTAATATCTGATGTAGAATATTAATGTTTACATTTAACCTACTTTTGCACTGTGCACTTTTATTAGTTGAATGTTTGCACTTTGCACTTTATATGTATAGAAGTGGCAATTATTGCTGAATTTGGATTTTTTTACACTTAAAGTTGGTTTTGTTTCATTCAGAATATATTTATATTGATAGAATTTTATTGGGTTTACTTGAGCGCAGCGCATATTTTTTCCTTTTGACGCGATATATGAGACGTGATCCACGCACGCACCTAAAAGTGACACGCATTGGGCACAGGATCAGTGTGGCTCACAAGATTTATCCACAATTCATTAGTATCATATCATCAGCAAATAAGCTTATTTTATAGTCTGTGGTAGGGATGAGCCAAACACCCCCCCGGTTCAGTTTGCATCCAGAACATGCGAACCGACCGAAAGTTTGCGCGAACTTTCGAACACAGTTAAAGTCTATGGGACTTGAACATGAAAAATCAAAAGTGCGAATTTTAAAGGCTAATATGTAAGTAATTGTCCTAAAAAGGGTTTGGGGACCTAGGTCCTGCCCCAGAGGACATGTATCAATGCAAAAAAAAGTTTTAAAAACGTCAGTTTTTTCGGGAGCAGTGATTTTAATGATGCTTAAAGTGAAAAAATAAAAGTGAAATATTCCTTTAAATATCGTACCTGGGGGGTGTCTGTATGTCTGTACAGTATGCCTGTAAAGTGGCGCGTGTTTCTCATGTTTAGAACAGTCCCTGCACAAAATGACATTTCTAAAGGAATAAAAATCATTTAAAACTGCTTGCAGCTGGTAATGTCGGGTTCCGGCAATATGGATGAAAATTATTGAGAAAAATGGCATTGTTAACTCCCCAGCCCATTACCAGGCCCTTTGGGATATTAGGGATGGATATTAAGGGGAACCCCGCACCAAAATTAAAAAAAGAAAAGGTGTGGGGCCCCTAGGCCCAATATACTCTGAACACCAGTATACAGGCAGTCCCAAGAAAGTCAGGTACTGTAGGTTTGTTCTTAAGTTGAATCTGTTTGTAATTTGGAACAGGTACATTTTGTAAGTGTAGCTCCAGCCAAAAAATCTATTTTTAAGCTTTTTGGAAAACATAGGGGAAGGTTATCACCCCTTCAGAAGATTCACCTCACTTTCTGTCCCAATGACAATTGGATTTTGAAAATTTGAGGTTTTTAGGGAATCAAGGATTGGTGATAAAGCATCAGTGGAGGAGACAACTTTTTCCCATATTAACTCTTACAGGAGAGAATTTCCCTTCCTAGGGGTAGATTTCCTCTCACTTCCTGTTGTCTCCCTCCATTTGTAAGTAGGAGTCATTTGTAAGTCAGATGTTTCAAAGTAGAGGCCTGCCCTATATACTCTGCAGAAATTTAGGCCTTAGGTGTTGGTGGTACCAGAACACTGTAAGCCCTCACAGTTACTCTAAGTAGGCGCTGGAATGGGCTGTGAAATATTATATCAAGAATTGTAATTACATGCCCCTGTTGAACAGGGTCAGAAAAATTGGTCCTTTGGTGGTCTTGTGGTGGTGTTGCCACAACACTGTAAGCCCTCACAGTTACTCTTAGTGGGCGCAGGAATGGGCCCTGCTGCAAAATATTAGATTAAACATTGTAATTACATGCCCCTGTTGAACAAGGGCAGAAAAATTGGGCTTTAGACACTGGTGCTGGTGCCACAACACTGCAACCCCTCACAGATACTCTAGTTGAGTGCAGGAACAAGCCCTGCTGTAAAAAATTACAGCAAAAATTGTAATTACATGCCCCTGTTGAATAGGGGCAGAAAAATTGGGCTTTAGGCACTGGTGCTGGTGCCACAACACTGCAACCCCTCACAGATACTCTAGTTGAGCGCAGGAACGAGCCCTGCTGCAAAATATTACAGCAAAAATTGTAATTACACGCCCCTGTTAAAAGGGCAGAAAAATTCATAGTCAATTAGCATCAGCACGGGCAGTCTTGAAGGGATCTCACATTCATAAAAAAATTATTCGGTTACATCAGCATCAGGTGCTTGGTAGCTGGTGATCCAAGACTGATTCATTTTTATGAAGGTGAGCCAATCAACCGAGTCGGTGGACAGGCGAACTCTGTGATCAGTTACAAAGCCTCCAGCAGCACTGAATGTGTGTTCTGAAAGAACGCTGGATGCAGGACAGGCCAGTAGCTCAATTGCATACTGTGCAAGCTATGGCCAGTGATCCATCCTCAAGACCCAGTAATCCAGAGGATTTTCAGTTGGAAAGGTGTCCAAGTCTGATCTTTCCCCTAGGTATTCCTGCACCATGGAAATCAGACGCTGGCGATGTATGCTGGAACTGATCAGACCTTGGGGCTGCGGACTAAAAAATTGTCTGAACGTATCTGCCAGATGACCACCTTCTCCACCGCTCCTTCTGTGACTGACTGAAGCCTCAGCAACACATTGTCCAGGATCAGGAATTTGTAACCTCCCAGGCTCTGGAAACGCATTGCACAAACCTTTCTGCAAGGCCTCCCAAAGATGTTTCATCCTCTGCTCCCTCTGTGATGGCTGGATAAGTTCCACAACCTTACCCTTGTAACATGGATCAAGGAGGGTTGCCAGCCAGTACTGATCCCTCTCCTTGATACCAGGAATCCGAGGGTCCTTTCGCAGGCTTTGCAGGATCAGGGAGGCCATGCAGCGTAGGATTGCTGAGGCATTTGGTCCGGAGTCCTCTGGGTCACTAAGGACGACCTGATCCGCAGCCACATCCTTCCAGCCATGTACAAGACCATGGGTTTCTGGGGACTGTAAATGATGCCTTAAAGACTGCTGCTGATGATGAGTGCTAGGCTCCACCTCCATGCTGACACAATCCTCCTCTTCCTGAGTTATCGGCGGGCCCGCAGTGACACTGTCTGGATAAAGGGGGCCTTGAGAGGTAAGGAAGTCCTCCTCTTCCTCCCTCTGTTCTGCCTCAAGTGCCCTGTCCATTATTCCATGCAGTGTGTGCTCCAACAGGTAGACAAGAGGGACAGTATCACCAATGCATGCACTGTCATTGCTCACCATCCTAGTGGTCTCCTAAAATGGTGACAGGACAGTGCATGCATCCTTGATCATGAGCCACTGGCGTGGCAAAAAAAAGCCAAGCTACCCTGACCCTGTCCTGGTGCCATAGTCGCACAGGTACTCATTGATGGCCCTCTGCTGCGTGTGCAGCCACTGCAGCATGGCCAACATTGAGTTCCATCTGGCGGGCATGTCACAGATTAGGCGGTTCTTGGGCAGGTTGTACTCTTTTTGGAGGTCAGCCAGCCGAGCACTGGCATTATATGATCAGCGGAAATGCACACAGACTTTCCTGGCCTGCCTCAGGAGATCCTGTAAGCCTGGGTACCTGCACAAGAACCACTGCACCAATAAATTAAGGATGTGAGCCAAACAGGGAACATGGGTGAAGTGTCCCTGTCGGAGGGCGGAGAGGAGGTTGGTGCCATTGTCGCAAACCACCATTCCTGCCTGAAGCTGGTGTGGCGTCAACCACCTCTGTGCCTACCCCTTCAGAGCTGACAGAATCTCTGCCCCAGTGTGGCTCCTGTCCCCTAAGCACACCAGCTTAAGCAACGCATGGCATCTTTTTGCCTCAGTGCTTGCGTAGTCCCTTGAACGCCTACGGAGCACCGCTGGTTCCGAGGACAAATCTATAGAAGAAGAGGCCATGGAGGAAGAAGAAGAGGAGGGGGTGGAGGAGAGAGGTGTGTCAGAATCACCACTAGTAGCATTTTGGAGTTGTGGTGGCAGAACAAGCTCCAACAATACTGCACCCTGTCCTGTATCCTTCCCAGCTGCCAGCAGGGTCACCCAGTGTGCCGTGAAAGATAGGTAACGCCCCTGTCCATGCCTGCTGGACCATGAGTCAGTGGTAATATGCACCTTACCACTGACCGCCCTGTCCAGCAAGGCCAAGACATTGCCTTGCACATGCCGGTAGAAAGCCGGAATCACTTTCCATGAAAAAAAGTGGCGTTTGGAAGCCTGCCACTGAGGTACCTCACATTCCACAAATTCACGAAAGGGGGCAGAGTCCACCAGGTGAAAAGGCAGCAGTTGGAGTGCTAGCAATTTAGCCAAGCTAGCATGCAGCCGCTGGGCATGTGGATGGCTGGGACCGAATTTTTTTCGCTGGTTTAGCAACTGGGGTAGTTAAATTTGCCTGTTACAATCAGACGTTGGTGTAGCAATAGCAGATTGCCCGCAAGTACTTGGCACACCTAATTGTACACCTTCATTCCTCTCAGTGCAGGTTTCTGAGAGAACTGAAGGTATAGTGGGGTTGGAGATCCCAGCTAATGAGGAGCAAGGAGAGGTCTGCCTTGTTCTTTGGTGTGGGTCTTTTAAGTACGCTTGCCAACGGACTGCATGGGAATTCCACATATGTCTGGTCAAGCATGTGGTGCCCAAGCGGCTGCTGTTTTGGCCACGCTTGATACGCTTCAGACATATGTTGAAAACAGCATTGGTGCGATCTGCTGCACACATCTCAAAAAAGGCCCACACCAAAGAACTTTTGGAAAAACGCACGGAGTCAGCAGCGCCCTGCACATGCGGAGCTCCACGGTGTGATGAAGTCAGTTGGCTGCCCTTAACCTGGCCCCTGGAGGGCATCCTGCCTCATTGGAGATGTGCCTCCTCCTCATCCTCCTCCTCCTCTCTCCTATCAGGCACTAATGTAGAGTCAGTGACCTTATCATCCCCTCCCTCCTCATCACTGGAGCAAACCTGGCAGTATGCTGCAGCTAAGGGAACATGACTGCCAGTTTGCCTTCTTGGGCACCCCCTCTCTCTGGGCTCACGTTACTGCCTTCCTCAATCTGGGTACCATCATCGGAGCCTTAAAAATGCTGCGCATCCTCCTGCAGCATGTACCCAACACTGTGGTTGAACAATAAAGATTATTAATGAAAAAAGTCCTAAAAGGACTAAAGATTGGTCACAGAAACAGTCAAAATGGATGGTTAAAAAATGAGTGAAACCTATAAATTGTGTACCGTGAAAGGTATAACTAATATGTGCTATGAAAGAACGGGTAGTATGAAAAGAACCTCAAAACCCAAACAAAAAGAAACGGTCTTCATAAAACACTGTGAAAAGTATATATGGTGTGCAACACTGACATATCGCACATGAAAAAACGGTATGTGTATGTGTGGGGGATTGTGCACAACACAAGTGAAATACAAAATAAATATATATATAAATTGGTATATAAGGAAAACCAAATATGCTATTAAAATAAAAAGTCCATCCAGATTGAAAAAATGAAATGATGACACTAAGTCCAAATCATGTATTGGAAACAACGATCAGCAACCACTGAGTCCAATGAGAAAGGACCAATGGATCCAAAGATGGCATCCACAAGTTGCGATCTTGAACTTCTGTGTATATGGTGTAGGCAAAAATACCCTTACCGGATAGGATGGACTCCCAGTCAGCGACTTGAGAGTCAAACGGGCTTGTGTCAAAATATGGAGGGTAGTTCCTGGTCCCCAACAGCTGGAGGTGTTGGAAGAGTGGCGATGTTCACCGACCTGATCACTCCGATCTCACCGACCCGTCACTCCATAGGTTCCAATGGTAGGTACTTATTTGAACTCCGTCTCCATAGGAAGGATGTCACTCCTCAGAGATGATGGGAAAAGAAAAGAGGCTTCCCCATAGTATAAATCAGCTAAAGAACCAGCTTTATTAAAAAATATTAAAAGCACTCAGGCCCTAATATAGCAAAATGATGAGAGTAGCGCTAAAATACAAATGGTGGCAAGACAGGCATCAAAAACCCTACGCGTTTCGTCCGATAGGACTTCTACTGGGGTATATGCTCGTCTGCCACTTGTGCCTGTATATATAGGTGAACTAATAATATTCAAAATGTGGCAGCTGTTCGCGCCATGTAAACCGTCACTTCCGGGTTGTAGGAAAATGGTGTCCATAACCACCCTGATCCAATCGTAACAAAGCTAGAGCCAACCCAAAACCAAGCCTCCGTATGAATAGGCTAATCGTAGTAGTGCCATATGTCGCGTCATCAAACCGGTGTCCGGACCTGGGTCACATGTTAGCATTGCACCTATAAGATGCCCAATATGGACAATACAATGTCCAATAGGGCATAACCGTATACTTAACCAATGACGGACAAGGAGTAGCGTCCTATCCGGAAATATGTTGAAAGCGTATGACATCATTCCGGCGTACGTCCGGAAGTGACGTAAATACAGACGGTGGTGGAACGCAAAAGCGTTCCACAACTCATTCTAAAAAGAAGTACAGGACGGAAGTGTTAAACATGGACCGCAATGCGGTTCAACTATAAATAGGAAGACCAAGTAAATAGATGTGTTTTGAAGACGCTGACATGGCACGAACATTGCTAAACTCTGCAGTAAAACAGATGCATAATCAAAATGGACAGTAAGCAGTGATGTAACCCTACAGTCAAATACAATATTGGGGTATATAAGTGAGTGTTAATATGAGAATGGTATGATTAAAAATACTTAAAGAGAAAAACGTCTATGTATAGACGTATTAACTAAAAAAATATAAAACTGGAAAAATCCCAAAAAAATGGGACAAATATTCAAAATTAAATAATAAAGTAGTGCGGAGAGAGAACCATATATAAAGCTAAAAAGATTTTCCTTTTTGAAAAGATATTCTCCTTCCAAAAAAGAGTCTTTGGAACTAAAAGTGAACACAACCTCCATAACAGTTAAAAGGTGACTTAATACAGTAGCCAGCCAAATAAGGGTTATCATCCAATCTGCAAGATTGATGATGACCGCGAAAGTCAAAAAAAAGGGGGTAGTGTATAGGCCTAAAAAGAAAAAAGAAAAAATATATAAAAAAGAAAAAATAATGTCGATAAATGAGAAAGAGGTTATGACTGGTTAATAAAAGAATTGATATCCCATTCAATGTTAAGGCCGAATGGCGAATAGCATTTTAGTTGGTGTATCCAGAAAGTTTCCAGTCTGGATACACCCCTCTTCATTGATTCACCCCTCCAATGAGGGGTGAATTTATCAATAACCTGGAACCGAGTTCCATTAGGGTCCTGATTATGACAATGTCGAAAGTGTTTGGGTACACTATGGTTTGTAAGACCTTTTTTAATGTTGGCTATGTGCTCGTTCCCTCTAATTGAAAAAGTACGTATCGTGCGCCCCACGTACTGTTTCCTACATGGACATGTGATCAAATAGACTACGTATCTGGTGTCACATGTTAGAAAGTGTTTTATCTGGTACTCTTTCCCAGTGGAAGTGGAGACAAATGTCTCAGTCTTCCTCCGTCCGCAGCTATTATGTACACAGACATTGCACCGTTTGCAAGGGAAAAAACCTTTCATGTTGTGAAAGAAGGAGCGGGTTACTGGGGGGTCAGTGGTATTGGGGGCAATCTGATTTCTGATGGAAGGGGCCCCTTTGTAGATAACACCACTGCGTTCTGGAAGAACAGGGCCCAGAATGGGGTCGTTTTTAAGAACTCTCCAATGTCTTGCTACAATTTCTTTGATTTGTCTGTGTTGAATAGAGAAATTGGTTAAAAGGGACCATTTATGTTTATTGTCGGGACCACTTTTAGGTTTAACCGCTAACAGAGACTCTCTATTAATCTCTATTAATCTCGGCTATATCATTAATTTCGCTGTCAATTTCTTTGGGGTTATGACCCCAAAGAAATTGACAGCGAAATTAATGATATAGCCGAGATTAATAGAGAGTCTCTGTTAGCGGTTAAACCTAAAAGTGGTCCCGACAATAAACATAAATGGTCCCTTTTAACCAATTTCTCTATTCAACACAGACAAATCAAAGAAATTGTAGCAAGACATTGGAGAGTTCTTAAAAACGACCCCATTCTGGGCCCTGTTCTTCCAGAACGCAGTGGTGTTATCTACAAAGGGGCCCCTTCCATCAGAAATCAGATTGCCCCCAATACCACTGACCCCCCAGTAACCCGCTCCTTCTTTCACAACATGAAAGGTTTTTTCCCTTGCAAACGGTGCAATGTCTGTGTACATAATAGCTGCGGACGGAGGAAGACTGAGACATTTGTCTCCACTTCCACTGGGAAAGAGTACCAGATAAAACACTTTCTAACATGTGACACCAGATACGTAGTCTATTTGATCACATGTCCATGTAGGAAACAGTACGTGGGGCGCACGATACGTACTTTTTCAATTAGAGGGAACGAGCACATAGCCAACATTAAAAAAGGTCTTACAAACCATAGTGTACCCAAACACTTTCGACATTGTCATAATCAGGACCCTAATGGAACTCGGTTCCAGGTTATTGATAAATTCACCCCTCATTGGAGGGGTGAATCAATGAAGAGGGGTGTATCCAGACTGGAAACTTTCTGGATACACCAACTAAAATGCTATTCGCCATTCGGCCTTAACATTGAATGGGATATCAATTCTTTTATTAACCAGTCATAACCTCTTTCTCATTTATCGACATTATTTTTTCTTTTTTATATATTTTTTCTTTTTTCTTTTTAGGCCTATACACTACCCCCTTTTTTTTGACTTTCGCGGTCATCATCAATCTTGCAGATTGGATGATAACCCTTATTTGGCTGGCTACTGTATTAAGTCACCTTTTAACTGTTATGGAGGTTGTGTTCACTTTTAGTTCCAAAGACTCTTTTTTGGAAGGAGAATATCTTTTCAAAAAGGAAAATCTTTTTAGCTTTATATATGGTTCTCTCTCCGCACTACTTTATTATTTAATTTTGAATATTTGTCCCATTTTTTTGGGATTTTTCCAGTTTTATATTTTTTTAGTTAATACGTCTATACATAGACGTTTTTCTCTTTAAGTATTTTTAATCATACCATTCTCATATTAACACTCACTTATATACCCCAATATTGTATTTGACTGTAGGGTTACATCACTGCTTACTGTCCATTTTGATTATGCATCTGTTTTACTGCAGAGTTTAGCAATGTTCGTGCCATGTCAGCGTCTTCAAAACACATCTATTTACTTGGTCTTCCTATTTATAGTTGAACCGCATTGCGGTCCATGTTTAACACTTCCGTCCTGTACTTCTTTTTAGAATGAGTTGTGGAACGCTTTTGCGTTCCACCACCGTCTGTATTTACGTCACTTCCGGACGTACGCCGGAATGATGTCATACGCTTTCAACATATTTCCGGATAGGACGCTACTCCTTGTCCGTCATTGGTTAAGTATACGGTTATGCCCTATTGGACATTGTATTGTCCATATTGGGCATCTTATAGGTGCAATGCTAACATGTGACCCAGGTCCGGACACCGGTTTGATGACGCGACATATGGCACTACTACGATTAGCCTATTCATACGGAGGCTTGGTTTTGGGTTGGCTCTAGCTTTGTTACGATTGGATCAGGGTGGTTATGGACACCATTTTCCTACAACCCGGAAGTGACGGTTTACATGGCGCGAACAGCTGCCACATTTTGAATATTATTAGTTCACCTATATATACAGGCACAAGTGGCAGACGAGCATATACCCCAGTAGAAGTCCTATCGGACGAAACGCGTAGGGTTTTTGATGCCTGTCTTGCCACCATTTGTATTTTAGCGCTACTCTCATCATTTTGCTATATTAGGGCCTGAGTGCTTTTAATATTTTTTAATAAAGCTGGTTCTTTAGCTGATTTATACTATGGGGAAGCCTCTTTTCTTTTCCCATCATCTCTGAGGAGTGACATCCTTCCTATGGAGACGGAGTTCAAATAAGTACCTACCATTGGAACCTATGGAGTGACGGGTCGGTGAGATCGGAGTGATCAGGTCGGTGAACATCGCCACTCTTCCAACACCTCCAGCTGTTGGGGACCAGGAACTACCCTCCATATTTTGACACAAGCCCGTTTGACTCTCAAGTCGCTGACTGGGAGTCTATCCTATCCGGTAAGGGTATTTTTGCCTACACCATATACACAGAAGTTCAAGATCGCAACTTGTGGATGCCATCTTTGGATCCATTGGTCCTTTCTCATTGGACTCAGTGGTTGCTGATCGTTGTTTCCAATACATGATTTGGACTTAGTGTCATCATTTCATTTTTTCAATCTGGATGGACTTTTTATTTTAATAGCATATTTGGTTTTCCTTATATACCAATTTATATATATATTTATTTTGTATTTCACTTGTGTTGTGCACAATCCCCCACACATACACATACCGTTTTTTCATGTGCGATATGTCAGTGTTGCACACCATATATACTTTTCACAGTGTTTTATGAAGACCGTTTCTTTTTGTTTGGGTTTTGAGGTTCTTTTCATACTACCCGTTCTTTCATAGCACATATTAGTTATACCTTTCACGGTACACAATTTATAGGTTTCACTCATTTTTTAACCATCCATTTTGACTGTTTCTGTGACCAATCTTTAGTCCTTGTAGGACTTTTTTCATTAATAATCTTTATTGTGCATTTTGCCCTCCAGATACCATTCTGTTTGGCTTTGCCCAATAAAGGACACTTTCTTTCAGCGCCACACTTGTTTTTAATTTTATTTCTGTACAATTTGTCTGATTGTGGTGTTGGCTGCTTTGCTTTTTGGTTGGCGCATTATTAATTTTTGAATTTTTTACTGTGGTTGAACAGTTCGGGGGACTCCTCAGGGCATGATGGTGGGGCTAGGGAAGGAGTGACTGATGACATTGAGCCGATGGAAGAGGCCATTTTGGCAGCTGCATTGGCAGCCAAAGTACTCTGAGTCTGGGTGACAGAGGATGAGGAGGATGTGGATGGCTTGGTCATCCACTCTACCAACTCTTCTGCATGTTGTGGCTCAACACGGCCAGCTGCCGAAAAAAAGGACAAGCGTGCCCCACGACCACGTGCTGAGGATGCACCGTGTGCACGACCAGCTGTGTTGGCTGCAGACACAGAGCCTGCTTGCCCTCTTTTAGTGGCCTTTGAGCATTTGCCTCTCCTTGTATGTCTTCCAGACATACTATATTTAATTTATTTGTAATGTATTTGAATAGGTGAGTGAGATGTAGCTGCACAAAGCTGGGATGAATATATACTGATTCTGAATATACTGCAGCTAACTGAATCAACTGCCTGCCTGTAGTATATTAGGAAGAGAACAACAGGAATGGTCTGCAGCGAGATCTTGCTGCACAGGATACAGTACTGAATATACTGCAGCTAACTTAATGAACTGCCTGCCTGTAGCATATTAGGAACAGAACAACAGGAACGGTCTGCAGTGAGATCTAGTTAAACTGGATCAACTGCCTGCCTGAAGTAGATTAGAAATAGTACAGCAGGAATGGTCTGAAGTGAGATCTAGCTAAACTGGATCAACTGCCTGCCTGAAGTAGATTACAAATAATACAGCATAAACAGTCTGCAGTGAGATCTAGCTAAACTGGATCAAATGCCTGCCTGAAGTAGATTAGAAATAGTACAGCAGGAACGGTCTGGTGTGAGATCTAGCTAAACTGGATCAACTGCCTGCCTGCCTGCCTGAAGTAGAGTACAAATAGTACAGCATGAACGGTCTGCAGTGAGATCTAGCTAAACTGGATCAAATGCTTGCCTGAAGTAGATTAGAAATAGTACACCTGGAACGGTCTGCAGTGAGATCTACCTAACTGAATAAACTGCCTGCTCAAAGTAAATGAAATGACACACTCTCTCTATCTCTATCTATCTCTCTATAACGCCAGCAACACACTACACAAGGCCGACATGCAAGCGGCCTTATATAGTGTGGGGTGTGGGTACTTAACCCCCTGAGCCATAATTGGCCAAAGGCACCCTGCCTTTGGCCAATTATGGCTCTGTTTGCTTATGGCGCTGTAATAGGCCTAAGCATGAGGGTCATAGTGCATGCCTGGCCAATCATCAGCCAGCAAACCACTGCGATGACTCAGTGCATTATTGGCCATGACACGCCACTTCGAATTTGGTGCAAATGGCCCATAATGTTTGATCTTCGTCGAACAGCCGATGTTGGAGTCGAACTCACTTTCGACTCGAAGCTTATCCCTAGTCTTGAGGATGGATCACTGGCCAGAGCTTGCACAGTATGCAATTGAGCTACTGGCCTGTCCTGCATCCAGCGTTCTTTCGGAATGCACATTCAGTGCTGCTGGAGGCTTTGTAACCGATCACAGAGTGAGCCTGTCCACCGACTCGGGTGATCGGCTCACCTTCATAAAAATGAATCAGTCTTGGATCACCAGCTACCAAGCACCTGATGCTGATGTAACCGACTAAATTTATTATGAATATGAGATCCCTTCAAGACTGCCTATGCTGATGCTAAGTAACCGCAGAATAACTGGCCCTACTCACCCTTGGGACAGGTGCAGCCAACACTGCAGCATAGGAAATAACTGCACTCCTGACAACATCCCGCACATCGCTTTTAGTTACAGACACCTCTTTAGATAAGTTGGAAACAACTTTATCATCAGGAACAGATGGAGCAGAGACTTCTGACACAGAAATATAATTTACATTACTCTTGGTAATTCTTACTTCATTACCAGTAACTAAAGGGTTACCAACAGTGGAGATGTCCTTATCAGCACTCTTCACAGCAGAGTCTGCACACCCTTCACTGGCTTTCTGTACACAGGTGGGAGTCTCAGCCAGGAGATGAGCTTGCTCTCCATTGCCCTCTACTGCACCATCCATTGGAACTACAACTCCATTATATTGTATAGACAAGTCATTAACAAAAACAGCTTTTTCTGCCACAAAGGTTTTGGGGGGACATCATTATCCTCTTCTTCATCCTCAGATGATCCAGACACGGCAAACTTGCGACCATGCAAAGGTGATTCAATTTCTGTGATTAACTTTAGCATACCTGCTCCCTTCACAGGCTCATATGGATCATCTTGCTCCATAGCCTCCTGTTGCGGTGACAAGGGCACAGAACTTCCTTGGCCCAGTGACATATTGGCAGTCAAAACACCTGACTGCTGATCACCCGCAGCCTTTGTGCCAGAGATTTCTCTGCTTTCTGCAGGCATACTGATACTTGGCTCAGAATGTAAAGATTTTCCCAGCGTGCTGGCCAGAAACACAGTCCAAGCCCACAGAAACTTTTTTGCTTTACACTGACCTTGGTTTCTCACATTTTGGTGATGCTTCTCCTCCACTGGACACTATGGTTTCTTTCAATGCGGCCACCAGCAGACTCTTTTCCACTTTGGCCTCCAAAGCCATTAATCTAGGCCGCATCTGTCTTCTCTTGGAACTGTGAAGTCGGTCATTTGCAATTTTTTTATGTTTGAAGTCAAACTTTAACTTCGCCAGTACCTCTTCCTCCTTGGCAATTCTCGCAATCCTAGCACAAACCTTCTTTCTGTAGGCTGATAGGCTTTCACCTTTAGCTGGGCCATTTCCCAGGTCCTCAAACACTGGTATGGGAGGACCGGTACTCTGGCCATCCGGGGGATCCTCCCCTGGATCCACCCCAGATTCCTGCATCCACTTTGGGTATAGGGAGTAATCAAGCTCCCTGGATCAGTAGGCCTTTCATTATATAAACTGAACCACGATAAATGCCACATGCTCCCCATCAATCTAGCCTCACTCACTAAAAATGCTGCTGCATCCATTTTCCCATTCTCGTGGACTCCCTTATCAGCCCTACAATATCTGGAAATTCAACTATCCTCCCCTAGCTCAAAAATGTTCCACAATAACTTTTCTATCTTGATAACCAAACTAATGCCGCGTGCACACGAGCAGACTTTACGGCAGACTTTGCCCGGCGGACTTTTCGACGTACTTTACGACAGACTTTCTGAATGAACGGACTTGTCTACACACAATCTACCAAAGTCCGTCGAATTCGTACGTGATGACGTACGACCGGACTAAGACAAAGAAGTTCATAGCCAGTAGCCAATAGCTGCCCTAGCGTGGCTTTATATCCGTCGAACTAGCATACAGACGGCGGACTTTTTGACCGGACTCGATTTCGACGGATTAATTTAAAACATGTTTCAAATCTAAGTCCGTCCAACTTTTGAGAAAACAAAGTCCGCTGGAGCCCACACACGATCGAATTGTCCGACCAAATCCCGTCCGCCGGGCAAAGTCTGCTGTAAACTCAGCTCGTGTGTACGTGATATATCTCATATTAGTTCATCTCACCCTTCAAACCACATCCCCATCATGGGCAGGAAAAAATGCATTGGTAAAGATGTTCTTACTACCTCATATATGTATTCCGTGCCCTACCGGTACCTTTTCTTTTAGCTCAGCTGAAGAAACTACAAACCATCTTAAACACTTTCATCTGGAGGGGCAAACGCCCTAGGATCAAGTCAGCCACTCTCCTTAGACCTACAAAACTCACAGTTCTAGGGGCCCCCAACATTAAGTTATATTACAAAGTCACAATCCTAAACCAACTGAGATCATGGTGACAACCTAACAACTTCTTAGCTTGGATCCAAATCGAAAGCATGGCTCTAGTAAGGGACCCTAAAACACGCTTGGGAGAAGCCATCCTTCATCCCCAACTTTATAAAAGCTATCTGGGCACAAATACAGCTGCATTCAAGGTCTGGATTCCAACAATGGATCATTCTCATCGACTATCCATCACAACATTGCAAAAAATCCCCTTGAACGCTTTGGAAACTTTTATACCTCACATATCCACCTGCACATGGGAAGCTGTGGGAATCTATACAATTGGACATCTCTACAGCCAAAATCATCTTTACTTATTTCAGGAATAGGGATGAGCCGAACACCCCCTGGTTCGGTTCGCACCAGAACCTGCGAACGGACCGAAAATTTGCACGAACGTTAGAACCCCATTGACGTCTATGGGACTCGAACGTTCAAAATCAAAAGTGCTCATTTAAAAAGGCTAATTTGAATGGTATTGTCCTAAAAAGGGTTTGGGGACCCAGGTCCTGTCCCAGGGGACATGTATCAATGCAAAAAAAACTTTTAAAAACGGCCGTTTTTTCGGGAGCAGTGATTTTAATGATGCTTAAAGTAAAAAAAAAGAGTGAAATATTCCTTTAAATATCGTACCTGGGGGGTGTCTATAGTATACCTGTAAAGTGGTGCGTGTTTCCCATGCTTAGAACAGTCCCTGCACAAAATGTCATTTTTAAAGGAATAAAAGTCATTTAAAACTGCTTGCAGCTTTAATGTAATGTCGGGTCCTGGCAATATGGATGAAAATCAGTGAGACAAATGGCATGGGTACCCCCCAGTCCATTACCAGGCCCTTTGGGTCTTGTATGGATATTAAGGGGAACCCCACTCCCAAATTAAAACAGGAAACAGCAGTATACAGGCTCTGTACTCTGAACAGGCGGTGCAAACAAGACAGGGACTGTAGGTTTGTTGTTAAGTAGAATCTGTTTGTAATTTTGAACTGGTACATTTTTAACGTGTTTAGCTCCAGCCAAAAAATCTATTTTAAGCTTTTTGGAAAACATAGGGAAGGGTTATCACCCCTGTGACATTTGTTTTGCTGTCTGTGCTCCTCTTCAGAAGATTTCACCTCCCAATGACAAATATTTTTTGAAAATTTGGTTTTTTTTTGTGAAACAAGGATTGGTTATAAAGCATCAGTGGAAAGGAGAAAAGTTTTTCCCATATTAACTCTTACAAGAGAGAATTTCCTTTCCTAGGGGTAGATTTCATCTCACTTCCTGTTGTCTCCTTCCGTTTGCAAGTAGGAGTCGTTTGTAAGTTAGATGTTTGAAAGTAGGGGCCTGCCCTATATACTCAGCAGAAATTTGGGCCTTAGGTGTTGTTGTGGCCTGTAAGCCCTCACAGGGCCCTGCTGTCAAATATTAGATCAAGAATTGTAATTACATGCCCCTGTTGAACAGGGGCAGAAAAATTGGGCCTTTGGTGGTGGTGGTGCTGGTGCCACAACACTGTAAGTCCTCACTCACTCTTGGTGGGCGCAGAAACAGGCCCTGCTGTGAAATATTAGATCAAGAATTGTAATTACATGCCCCTGTTGAACAAGGGCAGAAAAATTGGGCCTTTGGTGGTGGTGATGCTGGTGCCACAACACTGTAATAGGGTGTACACACGGTAGGACTTTGTTCGGACATTCCGACAACAAAATCCTAGGATTTTTTCTGACGGATGTTGGCTCAAACTTGTTTTGTCTACACATGGTCGCCAACCACGCTGTCACGTACACCACGTACGACGAGACTAGAAAAGGCCGGTTCAGAACCAAGTGTGGCACCCTTTGGGCTCCTTTTGCTAATCTCGTGTTAGTAAAAGTTTGGTGAGAGACGATTCGCGCTTTTTCAGACTCGTGGCTTTCAGATCGTTTTCTGCCGTTCAGTTTGTGCTTGTGGGTTTGTATCTGCTCTTCAGTGCATGCAAGCAAGTTCTGCGTGACTTAGTCATTGTATTCTTGTTCGTTCGTTACTGTTTTTCAGGTCGCTCTTCACAGGCCTTGCTGTTCTTCAGTGCGTTCTGTTACTTCGTTCTGAGCAGCCGACCGTTTTCTAGCCATGTTGCGTATGCGTACTCCTCGTAGAGTTCGTGATGTGCGGGGGCTTGGTGTTGGGGTCCTGACCTTGACACAAGTCCAGTCCATGAACAGGGTGGGGAGGAGTTCATGGACCAAGAATTGGTTGCTTCAGCGTGACCAGTTCTGTCATATGCCTTTGCTCCGTGAGATCCGTGAGAATAATCCTGATGATTTCAGGAACTTTCTCAGGATGACGGACCCCGTGTTTCACCGTCTGTTGGCTTTGCTGACCCCTTATATTAGCAGGCAGGATACCTGCATGAGGCAAGCCATCACTCCGGAGCAGAGGCTCGTCGCTACCCTGCGGTGTTTGGCGACAGGGAGAAGCCTGCAGGACTTAAAGTTCTCGACAGGCATCTCCCCCCAGGCTCTGGGGATCATTATCCCAGAGACCTGTTCTGCCATCATACAGGTCCTGCAGAAGGAGTATATGAAGGTAAGATTTTTATCCTTTAATATGACATTTTATTGTATTGAATGTTTGCTAATATATTGTATTTCTTTCCTCATTCCCTAATTACCATGATTGTAATATGCTGTGAATGTCCCCTTTGTTCTCATGCATGCTGGATTTTTATGTAATTATTATTTTAGGTCCTTCATACATATTTGCCCTTCAATAAGCTCCCCAGCATGGTGTCTCCTGGCCCTATATTCACCTCATGTAGTCACTTAACAATGTATTTTTTACCCCAAACACCCCCTAAAATGTTTAGAAATGTTATTTTTGCTTTAACTTCAGGCAGAGTGGCAGAGGCTTTTTTTTGGTGGTGTCCCCAAATAATTTTTAGTAACTCTCCCTCCCCCAACTGCTAAGTCAGCTGATCCCAATTCTCTATCTATCCTCAATCATCTATTTGCTGACTTTGCCAAACCCATACACACTATACCCATCTCTTTTGTGGTCATATTTATGGATGAATTCCCCAAAGCATGTAGTGCAAGGGCCTGCCTGTATACTTTCAAATGGTACTGTTTAAAGTTTTTGGATCCTATTATTATATTGATAGGTAATAGCAGAATGTCCAAATGTCCTCAAATGTGTACAGTGTGTATTTTTGTATTATGACACTTCTTACCTGTCCAGTGGGCTGCCAATAGTATAACTAAGGAGGGGCTGTTCCAAGTAATACCCATTATTTAGGCATTCATCTCTCAAGGAAGTGAAGAGGGTTACCTGTGCAAGATTTCCACACACCCCCTATAATGTTAGAAATGGCCCATGAGAGGGGGGGAGGGGGAATATGATAGGTGTACCTTATACTTTGGCGTTATTAAATTCCCCTTAATAAATGCTATCTGGAGGTTGACCCAGAATGTTTGTGTCTAATCTGCTTGCCATGTTTCTGATCAAAAATAGTAATGTTAAAATTTACTTTTATTAATCTATACCTACCCAATCAAAATCAGCTTAAAATAGGGTCACAATTGATTAGTGAGCTCATGGAAAAGGTAGAGGGGATAACTATAATAGGTGGGGATTTTAATTTTGTGTTGGATAAGAGTGTAGATACCACAGCACCCTCAATTGCACAGACAAGTAAAGAAAAGAAGAAATTTAAAGAACTTATGGCAAAATACCAACTGGTCGACATCTGGCGGGCGTTACACCCAGGGGTGAAGGATTTCACATTTCGTTCAAATGTCCATGGGTCTTATCATCGAATCGATTACTTTCTGATTAATCAGTTGGGAGTGACAATCACTTCATCAGCTGAAATAGGTAGTGCTATATGGTCAGACCACACGCCAATATTTCTGACACTTGACTTACTCAAAGGCGAAAATACTAGAGGAAACTCGAAGCTTAATGACAATCTGCTATACGATGAGGCATGTGTACTAGAAATAAGGAAGGCAATAATGAATTTCCCACAGGATCATATTGGAGACACTACTCCTCTACCGATTCAATGGGAGGCATTAAAATGTGTAATCCGAGGACTATTCATAAAACATGGGGCCAGACTGAAAAAAAATTAAAAACAATAGAATAACTCAATTATTAAAGGAAATATCGGAAATAGAAGCACAACATAAACAAAGTTTAACACGTGAAATTTTGTTAGAATTAACAGACAGGAAGACAGAGTTGCAAACTCTGCTGAATGAGCATACACTACGTATAAGAGATAATAATCGTTCTCTATACTACCAACAGGGCAATAAGCCAGGTAAACTCCTGGCAAGAGCCCTACAAAATCGGTGTAAGACCTCGCCCATAGTTAAGATTAAGACAGAAGTAGGGGATATGAGATATGACCCAAAGGGGATTCTAAAAGAATTCCAGACATTTTATACGAAACTATATAATATATCTAATCACAAGGCTATTGATAATCCAGAGGGTTTGCAACAAGATATCCACCAATACATTAAAGAAACTGCACTTCCTGTATTAACATCATCAGAAGTAACCCAATTAGAACAGGAATTTTCAAAAAGTGAAATACAAAGGGTAATTGATTCATTAGTACCAGGGAAGAGCCCAGGTCCGGATGGTTTTACCCCAAGATTCTATAAATTATTTAAAGAAGAGCTCATTCCCATTATTAAACGGACTTTTAATGTAGTGTCCACATTGGTGCCTCTTGTCCCACAAAGTTTACAAGCATACATCTCACTCATACCAAAACCGGAGAAAGATTTCACTTTATGTGGCAACTATAGACCAATATCCTTAACAAACATTGATTTAAGATTATATTCTAAAATAATCGCGAATAGACTCACCCCCATGATGCCCGCATATATACATCTAGATCAGGTGGGTTTCGTAAAGGGAAGGGAGGCAAGAGACAATACACTAAAAACACTCACACTGATGGAATTTGCACAGAGAGGCTCCATCCCATCCTGTTTACTTGCAATAGATGCTGAGAAAGCATTTGATAGGGTGGGATGGAGCTTCCTTAAAGAGACATTGGTACAGTGGGGGTTGGGTCCTGTATTGTTGGACAAAATAATGGCCCTATATCAGAACCCAATGGCTAAGATTCGGGCAAATGGTGGCATATCAGAGGAAATTGCTATAACGAACGGAACCCGACAGGGATGTGCACTATCCCCAATACTATATATACTAGTGATGGAACATCTATTAATTGCGGTCCGGGAAAATAAAGACATACAAGGAATTAAAGTGGGTGATATAGAGTATAAGATGTCGGTGTATGCTGATGACATACTGCTATATATTACAAACCCCCTGATATCATTACCAAACTTGATATCAGAATTTAAACGTTTTGGGGTAGTGAGTAATTTTAAGGTAAATTACAATAAATCTGAGGCACTGAATATTAATCTGTCAAATACTATGGTGGAACTGCTCAGAAAGGATTTCTCCTTTAAATGGCAGGTTAATACAATTAAATATCTTGGTACATATATCCCCACAGATTTGAACAAATTACAGGAATATAATTATGTCCCGATGGTACAAAAAATAATAAATACATTACAAAAATATGAAAAAGGGACATTTTCCTGGATAGGTAGAATCAACATCATAAAAATGGATATACTCCCTAAAATATTATATATTCTACAAACAATTCCCATTTTTCCGGCAACAACGATCCTGAAAAAACTACGTAGAGCGATTGGGCAGTTTGTCTGGGCGGGCAAGACACCCAGAATCAGTAGAATAGTGCTAAATAAGACCAAGAAAGATGGTGGTCTCACCCTCCCAGACATAATAATGTACCTTAAAGCAATATTTATAACTAGAATAGTAGATTGGTTCCACAACAGGGATAGTAAACAATGGATAAAACTTGAGGAAGAGATTACAGGCCTTAAATTGAAATCACTGCCTTGGATCAAAAGAGGGCAGAGACCTCCGGAGGGCACTATGCCCTCTTTAGTCGTATCAACATTGAAAGTATGGGATATTATGATAAAGGGAGGGTTGGGATCTACTTACAGAGGTCCTATGACCCCACTATTTAGTAACCCAGAATTTCCAATGGCACTAGAAGCCAAGTCATTCCTTAAATGGAGAAGATGTGAAGATACCAGAATAGTAGAAACAATGGAAGGAAATAGAATCCTTCCACTGGAAGCTATGGGAGGAGAATATAAGAAGGAATGGATGCAATATGGACTACTCCAACGGTATATCTCATCTCTGATAAAAGAATCTGAATTGGATAGGCCCCTGACAACACTAGAGAAAGTTTTTATACAAGAAAATAGACCTCTCCATGTCTTATCTAAGATTTACAAATATTTGAATTCAGAAAATAAAATTCAGGAGTTACCATATATTAAGAAGTGGGAGGCAGAGCTTGGGATAGATATCCCAAGGAAAAAATGGGAAAAGGCTATTATGGTAACTCATAAACTCTCATTATCTACTAAACACCAAGAAAGGAATTATAAAATCTTAGCCAGATGGTATAAATGCCCTGTGGATATGCATAAGATAAATCCCGTTCACAGGGAAGAATGCTGGAGATGTCTTAAAGCTCAGGGCACATTGTCACATATCTGGTTCTATTGCTCTAAAATCCAACCATTTTGGCAAAAAATTTTTGAGATTTATAGTGTTATGACTGGGACCGATGTATATCCGGATATACAAGTGGCTGTATTATCTATGATCCCAGGATCACTGAAAAATATAAAGAAAGGATTATTGAAATATTTCTTGACGGCAGCACGAACTATTATAGCAAGAAATTGGAAAAGCACAAGTGCGCCTTCCATGGTAGAGTGGGAGCGGGAGATGGCGGAGATGCGTGCTCTAGAAGAGAGAAAAGTGTTAGAAGAAGGGTTAAGTAAACAGATATTAAGTACATGGTCTAGATGGAGAGAGTTTAGAGCCCCTTCACAGCTCCTCAGAGTGACCGAGCAACCCAATGAAACATAATAGGACAGGACCTTTTGGCAGGGAGGGAGGGATAGACCCCTTTTTTTTTTTCCCCTTTTTTTTTTTTTTTTTCCTTCTTTCTGTTCTGGGTCTTTTTTTTTTTTTTTTTTTTTGTGCATGATGGGGGGATGGGTCATGGTATGGTTGGTTAAGCATATGGGATACACATCCATGAAGTAATGTTGTAACGACCTATATAGAGACAGAAAGAGGATTCCGAGTTTGAATAATGGGTTCTTTTAATTGATTGAATGTGTATATGTTTCGTTATATATGTAAAAAAATTGTAAAATTGTTTTGATAAATAAAGATTATAAAAAAAAAAAAAATAGTAATGTTTATTGTTTTTTCCTCAACAGTTTCCTTCCACACCACAGGAATGGCAGACTGTGGCCTCCCACTTTGCCGAGCGGTGGGACTTTCCTAACTGCGGAGGGGCAATTGATGGGAAACACGTCCACATCGTCCCACCACCAAACTCTGGGTCATAATATTTCAACTATAATGCCCCGTACACACGGTCGGATTTTCTGATTGAAAATGTCCGATCGGAGCGTGTTGTCGGAAATTCCGACCGTGTGTGGGCTCCATCGGACATTTTCCATCGGATTTTCCGACACACAAAGTTGGAGAGCAGGAGATAAAATTTTCCGACAACAAAATCCGTTGTCGGAAATTCCGATTGTGTGTACACAAATCCGACGGACAAAGTGCCACGCATGCTCAGAATAAATAAAGAGATGAAAGCTATTGGCCACTGCCCTGTTTATAGTCCTGACGTACATGTTTTACGTCACCGCGTTTAAAACGATCGGATTTTCCGACAACTTTGTGCGACCGTGTGTAGACAAAACAAGTTTGAGCCAACATTCGCCGGAAAAAATCGTAGGATTTTGTTGTTGGAATGTCCGAACAAAGTCCGACCGTGTGTACGCCCTATAAGGGGTTCAATAGTATAGTGATGTTGGCGGTGGTGTCGGCTACTTACGACTTCCTGTATGTGGACGTGAGGAAGAATGGCCGGATGTCCGATGGTGGAGTCATCGCCCAGACGGAGTTTTATAGGCATCTCCAGAATGGCAGCTTGGACTTGCCAGCTCCAGAGGACAATGTGGAAGGACTCCCATTCGTGTTCGTTGCTGATGAAGCGTTTGCGCTGGGGGACCACCTGATGCGGCCATTCCCAATGAGGACCATCACCCCGGAACAGAGGGTTTTGAATTACCGGCTGGCCAGAGCCCGAAGAGTGGTGGAGAACAAATTTGGAATCCTGGCCAGCCGGTTCCGCCTATTTCTGACAACCATCCATATGGCGGAGTATAAACTGAACCATATTATACTTGTGTACTGTGTTCTCCATAACTTTTTAAGGAAACATTCGGCCAACTATGCTGGCTCAGTTGGGCCTGAGGCCGGAATGATACATCAAACCACACTGACGGTGCTTGAAAGCGGCTGTCTTGGCTTGCCCTCCCTGAGTGCCCGTGATGTCCGGTTACGCTACCTGGAGTTCTTTGCGGTTAGGGGGGCTATCAATATGCCAGCAAATCTGTGAAGCCTTTTTATAATAAAACAAAAAAAGAAATTCTTTGTGGACATTTACTGCTTGTGTTTGTTTTAGCTGACCCAGACAGAAATGTGTTGAGTCCAGAAAATGTCGTGATTGTGTAACCTTATTATACAAAGCACTGTTGGCTGTTATTTACTAAAATGCAAAAACACATTTCACTACAAGTGCAGTTGCAACTGCACTGAAACTGCACTTGTAGTGCAAAGAGGATTTGCCCTTAGGAAATAACCCCCATTTTCGCTGAAAACAGTAATTACATCACCCCAAAAGTGTTGTAGTGTTGAGACAATAATCCACACATTCTTGATTAACCAACTTTTTTATACCTGCACAATCACATGTGCATTTACCAAAGGTTTTTAAAACAAACCAACATGTTTGTTGTATAACAATTTTTGGGGTGGCATTATCAAAAATAGAAATGTCCATTTACGATAAAACAGGCCTGTGTAAAACCAACAAGAAAGACAAAAAACTTGAACCTGCAAAGTTCACATTAGGTAAAACCTGAAGGCA
This sequence comes from Lithobates clamitans, assembly GCA_037952925.1. NCBI lineage: Eukaryota > Metazoa > Chordata > Amphibia > Anura > Ranidae > Lithobates > Lithobates clamitans. Next base: position 1,717,853 of record JBBGZY010000903.1, on the reverse strand, counting down.
ATATCAGACATCAGTACTTAGGAACTGTGTTTGATATTGCGTTCAGATGGGGGGAAATCACCCCTGGAAAAGCCAAATTTGGAAGATGCACACCAATTTACGAATGTCAACATGTGCTAGCTGCCATCATGGGGGATCAAGGGACGTGTTTTGGGGGAGCAAGCCCTTCCTCACAGCTACTTTATTATTGAGGAAGGGGTTGCACCCCCAAAACGCGTCCATTTATCTCCCGTGATGGCAGATAGCACATGTTGGCACACTGTGTGCATCCTCCAAATTTGGCTTTTCAAAACATTGCAAAAAGATTTAAAACATTGGACCACACTAAAACAAGTGATTTTGTGGGGTTTTAAATTCGCCCCAAAACATCAATGATGTTATTATTTTTTTGAATCACATCATTAATTTTTTTCTGGATGTTTTGCAATTCGACATTACACCCCATGATCTTCCCGATCAGGATCTGGGCACTTTCAGATGTGAAAGGATCTCGATCCCTCACATCACGATCACCTAAAAAGAGAGAAAACAAACAAAAACAGGTATCAAAAATCTGCCACCATCCATCTCTTTTACCTGAGTCTGTGGTCGCAGACACTCACCTGTTGTGGTGCCAATTTCCATCACATCTTCTTCTTCCTCCTGCTAAGCTTGAGTTGGGGGTATTTCACCTTCTTCCAGAGGTGGGGGGTCTGTGGTCTCCTCGATTGAGAGGTGTCCTCTGAGTCTTTTCTCCCCTATGTAAAACAAAAATGGTATAATTAGCACACAGATATTTGATGGCAGAACTATAAATAGGAAACATTGCTTGGAAGTGGGGTACAATTGTCTATTTTAGTCGACTTTCAAGATGTATTTTTTTTATTGGCCTTTGTCAAGCTGCAATACTTTACCTGTTTAGTACAAGCTTCACAGATGGAGACCCCCCTTTAGTATACACTGGAGCACCTGTGTGGCCCCCAAATAAAAATGGTGTTCTTGTGTCACACACTAGTGCTCCAGTGTCCAGATGTGAAAACAGCTGCTCAGTGTCCTCTCCTTACACAGAATCTAGTTTGCATTTCATTCTAGTAACAAACCCATCAAGACAAACAAATATTTGGCATCCAAGTAGGCCCTAAAAAATGTGGGAAAATGCATATGGCCTAAACAATGGTGTTTTAGAGGCCGAAAGAAAAATGTTTGATACGAACGAGTATTGGGCCCATGAACATTAAAGTTGCCCTTTTAAACTGTACAATTAAGAAAAGCATATGGAGCAGCACGAACGGAATAAAGACAGAAAGAATATGAACACAGCACAACTACTTACTTTTTTGCAGCACTCTCCGGATCTTTCTGTACTGCACTGGCTCTCTTAATTTCAGGTCCGACCACCGCTTCCTGAGCTGATCTTTCGACCGTCGTACCCCGAAATTCCTGTGCAGACTTTTGACCACTTTTGCCATGATCTTGGCCTTTCTGATATTGGGGTTGGGATAAGGCCCATACTTTCCGTCATAGTCGGCCTTCTTCATGATGTCAACCATCTCCAACATCTCCCCAAAGGACATATTTGTGGCCTTAAAATGTCTCCTCCTGGATCGGGACGTGTCCGGATCCGGGCTTTCCTCCTCCTCCTCGTTCCTGTAATTAGCACGCACCTGCTGTGACTCCGCCATGTGCTCTTCCCCCACTGCGCAGAACGAAAAGGGGCGGGGAATAGAATAGAAAGAACGTCAGGGGCGGGCGGAGTTACACGCATGCGCAGTGTATATAAAGCGTAACACGCGTGCGTATTACGTACGATCTGTGAGCGGAGGAAGGAGCATTGGACGCGCCTATCGTAAGAACGAAGGTAAGAGACAAACTTGGGCCTATACTGCTTATACATTGAGGCCTATATTGTAACAAGATTAGGAGAGTTTTGTCTGACATTAGGCTTTGTCTTGTGTTGTGTCTTGCAGTGAACATGGATATGCTACTGAAAGACAACGACTTCATGTCAGTATTCCTAGATATGTTAAGGGAGCTGCCATGTCTGTGGGAGATTAAACACCCCCATTACAAGAACCAAGCAAAGAGGAAGGCAGCACTTGAGCAATTGTGTGAAATTGTGAAGCAGGTGATCCCCACGGCAGACATCACCTATTTAAAGATCTTAATTGGTGGCCTGAGCAGTACATATCTAAGGGAGCGCAAGAAAGTCCTGGATTCACAGAGATTCAGAGCAGCAGATGACATCTATGTCCCCAGGATGTTGTACTATGACTGGCTGCATTTTCTGGCAGGCCAGACTGAACCCAGGCCATCCCTCTCCAGTCTTCCTTCCACGCTTCCTTCCCCCCCGGGTGAGGCTCCTGATGCCCAACCTGGGCCTTCCAGGCAACATGTGGAGGAGCCCAGATTGAGCCAGGTATAGCATTCCTCCAAATATTTCTGCTTATCCAATCAATGATGTTAACTAGATGTTAGTTGGGAGTACTAATTTAGGATTGTGATTGATGAAGCAAAAACTAAAACCATGTCCCTTTTTCATACACAGGGAAGTCTCAGCCAGGAGGTGGCCTGGGCCGAGCCGGCTGGCTGATCTGCAGGTCCCTCCACTCCTCCTGGAAAGAGAAAGTGGCAGGAGGAGGAGTGCCCTAGAGGAGGCTGGCAGGGGACTCTTTTGGAGGGCTACAGAGGTCCTGGGAGCACCACACACCGTGGAGGAGGACATTGCTGCCACCATTGCCTATAAAATGCAGAGGATGGAGGAGGGCCAACAAGCCATGTGTGAGTCACTCATATTGGAGGCTCTTAACAAAGGTATGAGGGGCCAAATTACAGCTCAGACACACCTTTGCGATGGTCCTCCTCCTCTTCCTTCTCCTCCAGGTCCTCCCAGTCCTCCTCCTCCAGGTCCTACTCCTACTCCTGCCACATCTCCAACAGAACAGCCCAGAAGGAAGCGTGGAAGGAAGACCAGAAAGTGAGGACCCTGGATCCAGTTTGGTCGGCCAAAAAATGCAGCCTCTTGTGGTACCACAGCCTGGGGACACAGATGTCATCTGCTGCTATCTGGATCTCTGCGAATTCTGGACCAGACTGCCCTCCCTTACATATGGACTCCTCAGGCCACCAATTTTGATGTTCAAGAATTGATGTCTACCGTGGGGGTCCCAGGCTTCGCTAATTTCTCCTGTTGATCCAGTGTTGCCTTCCTCTTTGTTTGGTTCTGAGCCCTTAATAAAGGAATTTTGTTTTGAATTATACTCTCCTATGTGTTTTACTTCAAAAATGACAGTTTGTTTGTGAGGATTCAGGTACATTTCAAATATACAATGTGAAATTAACAAGGGACACCAACAACAAACAATCTCCTTGAGATTAAATAATAAAAGATATCAATGGTGTTGGGGTAACTTGACACACAAAACACACACAAAAATATTCTGGAGTAAAAATAAAAATAACATTGAACAAAGATCAGCCTTGGAAAAAATACAAACATTAAATCTAAAACAAAAAAGGCTTAAAATCCACAAAAAAATAAAAAAAAAAAAAAACATTCTGTCAGATGTGACAAATAATAACAATATATTCAGGGAATCCCAATAAAAAAACAAAAATAAAACTTTGTGAGAAGTGTGTGTGAATATGAGCAGCAAAACTACTTAATTCTTCTCACATTATAAAGAAGAAGAGAGTGCGCTGTATTAAACCATTTTTTACATTGCAGCGTGACGAAAGTACTGTATCCATTGCGAAAGCTAAGTTTACCAGAACGTGCTGTTCCGTGCCGGAATTTCTTCTGAGCATGCGTGGCACTTTGTGCGTCGGAACAGGCCACACATGGTCGGAATTGACGCGATCGGATCTTGTTGTCAGAAAATTTTATCTCCTGCTCTCCAACTTTGTGTGTCGGAAAATCCGATGGAAAATGTCCGATGGAGCCCACACACGGTTGGAATTTCTGACAACACGCTCCGATCGGACATTTTCCATTGGAAAATCCGACCGCGTGTACGGGGCATAAGTCCTCACTCGCTCTTGGTGGGTGCAGAAACGGGCCCTGCTGTGAAATATTAGATCAAGAATTGTAATTATATGCCCCTGTTGAACAAGAGCAGAAAAATTGGGCCTTTGGTGGTGGTGGTGGTGCTGGTGCCACAACACTGTAAATCCTCACTCGCTCTTGGTGGGTGCAGAAACGGGCCCTGCTGTGAAATATTAGATCAAGAATTGTAATTACATGCCCCTGTTGAAAAAGGGCAAAAAAATTGGGCCTTTGGTGGTGATGGTGGTGCTGGTGCCACAACACTGTAAGTCCTCACTCGCTCTTGGTGGGCGCAGAAATGGGCCCTGCTGTGAAATATTAGATCAAGAATTGTAATTACATGCCCCACAGGGGGCTGAAAAATTAGGCCTTAGGCACTGGTGCTGGTGCCACAACACTGCAACCCCTCACAGATACTCTAGTTGGAACGCAGGAACGAGCCCTGCTGCAAAGTATTGCATCAAAAATTGTAATTACACGTTAAACAGGGGCTGAAAAATTGGGCCTTAGGCACTGGTGGTGGCGCCCAGAACCAAAAATGTTCTTACAATCTATCAGCGTGATCATTGAGGAGGAAGAGGATAATTACTCAGGATAGTCACTCAGCATCAGCATAGGCAGTCTTTGAAGGGATCTGAGATTTCAAAAAAAAATTTCCTGACAGGCTCCATGGCAGCATACGTGTGGGTAGGCTCCACCTCCATAACTACCCAATAGGACCACCTCTCCCATAAATCTTTGCTTTAGGCTGCTATCCATGTTCCTTTTTTGTCCTCCTCCGTAGGACCAGGTGTTGGTTCTCCTACCTGAAGATAAACCTCCCTACGATCGATGCTGCCGAGTGCCAAAGATTCCTCCGATAGGCCCTGACTGTTAAGCAGGGTATGGAGTGTATAGCAGAGTAGCGCTGAAGATTGGATCGGTTCATCTATGTGCGCACGGTCTGTTTGCCTAATGCCAAGTCCGGTGTGTGTGGGTATGGATGGCGTTCCTCGGCCCAGGTGATCGTAGGTGGAGGGCTAAGTTTTTACATTCATTCACATATGGCAGCAGTGTTTATGTGTTATCATACCTCTGTGTGTTTTTCCTGCTTAATTGGTGTCCTAGATCGGCGCTGACGCTCTCTGCGTTCCAACAGCCGCTCTCTCTGTGACTTCCGGGTACCGGCATGCGCTCTGCGCATGCATGGACCCAATACGAAGTCGAGGCTTGGTTCGCACATGCGCGCGAGCGTCTCGCATCTGACATCAGCGATGACATCACGGGCACCACTTTTAAAAGCTGTGGAAAGCTTACAGAGCCCTGGGAATGACTGTGGGGGATACAGCGACTTCCCGGGGCAACTATCTTGGCGATTCAAGGTAAGACAATCTCTATTGTATGGGGGTGGAGGTCTGTTGTCAGTCAGCTGAATCTGTGAATCTGTCTCTGCAGCTTCCTATTGTATTGACACTATGGACTCCTCACTGCCCCCTAGTGGCCAGCCCGCTTGTAGCAGGTATGTTTGCAGTTTTGCTTTTCTGCCTGTACAAGGATTGAGAGTAGGATTTTAGGACACCAGCTGATTTCTTTCTCTGTCTTCTCTGTGTTTCTTTCCTCACAGCCCTTCTAGGTCTGATCCACACCGTAGTTCCCATAAAGGAAGTGGATCATTAAAATCACACCACCGGCAATCTTCCTCCAGGTCTAGCCATCATAGATCTCCTTCCAGATCTGAACAGCGCAATAAAAATCCTTCTCACCCCCCTTCATCTCACTCTAGAGAGAGTTCAGGTAAATCATGCTGGGGATGCAGGATGCCTGTTCCAACAGACAAATCTCTCTGTGATCACTGCTTCTCTAATGCTGCAGATGAGAGGGATGGTGCAGACCAGCATTTGGAATCTATGGTGAGGCGGGTGGTGAAAGAATCTCTACAGGAGAGAGAGGCCCAACAGCCCCGTGATTCCCCATCAGACCCATTATGCCCTCCAGTGGGTGAAGGTTCTGTGCATGAGACATGGGAATCCTCCCAGCCAAGTCACCCTTCTGCTCCTGTTTCAGATAGCGAATCGAATCTGAAAGATCCTGGCATGTGGTTTGAGTATGCTTTAGTTCCTTCTTTGGTGAAGGCAGTAAAAGAGGCCTTGAAGTGGGAAGATCCAGTTACTTCCCCCCCAAAACAGAGGAAGTTTTTCAAGCAGCTTAATAAGGAGCGACAGTATTTTCCTTTTCTCTCTGAGCTGGGCGATGTCATTTCTGAGGAATGGAGCAAAATGGACAAGAAAAGTTCCATGCAGTTAAACTATATCCTTTTAAGGAAGAGGAGGTAAAGCACCTTGAATCAGCTCCATTAGTGGATGCAGCTTTAATGAGACTAGCAAGATATGTAACGCTTCCCTTAGAAGACACGGTATCTTTTAAAGATCCTTTGGAGAGGCAAATTGATTCGGATTTAAAGAGGATCTACCTGACGTCAGGAATGGCATGTAAGCCAGTACTTGCGATAGCTGCAGTCTCCAAAGCTTTGGAATCTTGGTCTGATAATGTGGATGAGTTCTTAAGAGGTATCTCTACTGAAACAGCTAAGGATTCTCCTATCCAAGAGATCAGGCTGGCATCAGCCTTTCTTGGGGAGGCATCTATTGATGTCATCCGCCTGATGTCCCGGGTTATGTTGGCAGCTGTTTCAGCTCGTCGTGCCTTATGGCTCTGTCCGTGGTTGGTGGATCCAGCTTCCAAGCAAGCTTGGTGCCGAATTTCATTTGAAGGTTCTTCATTGTTCGGCAATAAGCTCGATAGTGCCATAACCCGGGCCACAGGTGGGAAGTCTGGTTTCCTCCCTCAAGACAGACGCCTACAAAATCAGAAACGCAGTTTTCTAGAAGACAAAACTCTGATCGCGCTAGGGATGCGCGCAGCTACAGACCTGATCGGGAGTTCTCAAGATCCTGGAAATCCCGGCAGTCTTCTTTCAAGAAACCCGCAAAAGGGGGTTCCTCTGGCAACCAGGACTCCACAAAGTCCTTTTGAGATTGGGCCCGCTCAGGCATGCCAGGTGGGGGCTCGTCTTCGCCACTTCGGGCATGTCTGGGCGGCCTCAATCCGAGATTACTGGACCATCAAGACGGTCTCCTCCGGTCACAAGTGGGTCTTCAATAATACCCCAAGACTCAATTTTGTTCCCACATCTCTTCCAGGTTCAGAAGAGAAAAAGCAGGTCCTATTAACCTACGTGAGCTGTTTATTGGATCAAGGCGCAGCCGTCCCTGTTCCAGAAAACGAACAAGGCAAAGGCATGTATTCTCCTCTGTTCATGAAACAGAAGAAAATCTGTACATGGAGGCCAGTAATAGATTTAACACATCTCAATTCCTTTATCCGAAAAGAAAAGTTCAAAATGGAGTCTTTAATTATCCAACAATCAATACATCTGGGAGATTGGATGATTTCAATCGATCTGAAAGATGCATACTTTCACGTGCCAGTGGCAACAGAGTTCCAACAATTCCTCCGTATTGCGGTAGGCAATCAGCATCTGCAGTTCACATGTCTACCCTTCGGCCTAACAACATCACCTCGGGTCTTCTCAAAGGTCCTGTTGTCTGTTGTGGCTCTACTTCGTATCAAGGGGGTTCGTCTCCACCACTATTTAGACGACCTACTTCTCCTAGCTCAGAACAAAGATCAACTGTTAGAGCGCAGGAGCTTAGTCATCTCCACACTGCAGGAATTCGGGTGGCTTCTGAATCTAGAGAAGAGCCATCTAGAACCAACACAATCTCTGGTGTTTCTAGGGGCTCACTTCAACAAATTGAAAGTCACCATCTCCCTTCCAGAGGAGAAGATTGGAGTGATTCGAGACAGAATACACGCAGCCCTGGCGTCGTCTCACCTCTCCACTCTCCAATGCCTGAAAGTAATTGGCACGATGACAGCTACCATTCCTATGGTGAAGTGGGCCCAATGGCATACACGACCCTTCCAAAAAGGATTCCTTCAACAATGGGATTCTTCCAGCCAAGTCCAGCGCATACACCTTACGTCATCCATGAGGACGTCTCTCCTTTGGTGGCTTCAAGGGAAGAATCTGCGCAATCACCATTCAATCATGCCCATCTCATGGGTCACGTTAACTTCGGATGCCAGCAATCGAGGTTGGGGCACTCACTGCCTTTCAGAAGTGGCGCAAGGCCAATGGATTTTCCCTGCTCGAGGGATTGTATCCAACATTCTGGAGCTGAGGGCTGCCTTTCAGGCACTCCTGTCATTTCGCCATCTAATAGTAGGGTCATCTGTGATGCTAAGGCTGGACAATACAACCGCGGTGGCTTACATAAAGAAGCAAGGTGGAACTCGCAGCTGGTCTCTGCTACAGGAAGTGGAGCTAATAATGAGCTGGGCTCAGAAGTATTTGTCCAAAATCTCGGCAATTTACATTCCGGGGATTCAGAATGTACAGGCCGACTTCCTCTCGCGAGTGCAAATGGACAACAACGAGTGGTCTCTCCACAGAGGGGTGTTCGAGTGGCTTCTGACCCTGGGAGTACTTCCAGAGGTCGATCTATTTGCTTCTCCATGCAATCACAAAATGCCCAGATATTATTCGAGGTTCAGAGACCCTCAGGCTTACGGGATAGATGCTCTCTCAGATCAATGGAAGTTTCAGAAGGCTTATGCCTTCCCTCCGGTACCGGTGATTCTTCAATTCCTCCGGAGGCTCAGAACAGAGAAGGTGGAGATCATTGCAGTGATTCCTTTCTGGCCCAACAGGCCGTGGTTTCCTCTGTTATCGCTCCTGAGTTATCAAGACTCAGTTCCCCTTCCTCTCAGGCCGGATCTACTGTCGCAAGGCTCGACGTTACACCCATGCCCATCTTGCCTACACCTCAGGGTGTGGTTCTTGAGAGAGAAAGGCTTGAATCTCTAGGTTGTTCCAGAAGAAGCTATTCCAACTCTTCTTAGTGTCCGGAGGGGAAGTACGAACAGAGTATACGAACGGATATGGTCTAAATTCTCTGATCATATGTCTTCCCGGTCAAATCCGTGTAATTCTCCAGCAGTACAGGACATTCTAAGTTTTCTCCAATCAGGACTGGACCTATCTTTAGCAGTCAGCTCACTAAGAGTTCAAGTTTCAGCCATCTCGGCCTTCACAGGAGTATCTTGGGCTAATCACACATTAGTCCGTCAATTCTTTAAAGGAGCTATCAGGCTTAAACCTCACAGAAGACCTAGGTTTCCCAAATGGGACCTTCCTATTGTCTTGGATTTTCTCTCCAATCTCGGATCAGATCCTGACAAACCTCTTTCCATGAGAGATCTCACGCTCAAGACCACCTTCTTAGGTTGAAATGTTGAAAAAGCTTATGGAGAAGGCAGAGGGTGTAACAATAATTGGGGGAGACTTTAACTTTGTATTAGACAGAGAGAAAGATACTACAGCTCCTTCAGCGGTACAGTCAGGTAGAGAGAAAAAACTCTTTCTAGAAACAATGGCAAATGGCAAAATACCAATTAGCTGATATTTGGAGAGTTTTTCATCCAACGGAAAAAGATTTTACGTTTCATTCGAAAGTTCATGGGACTTATCATAGATTGGATTTCTTTTTGATAAACCAGATGGGGATGGAGATAACTACATCGACTGATATAGGCAGTGCGTTATGGTCAGATCATGCACCAGTATTTTTGGTACTTGACCCACTTAAGAGCAAAAGTAATAGGGGCAATTGGAAGCTTAATGATAATCTGTTATACGATGAGAATTGTGTCTCAGAAATTAGGAAAGTAATATCAGACTTTGTACACGACCATATTAACGATTCCACATCTCTTCCGATTCAGTGGGAAACATTAAAATGCGTAATTCGTGGGTATCTTATAAAACATGGGGCCAGACTGAAAAAACTGAAAAGTAATAAAATGAACCAACTACTAAAAGAAATACCCAAAATAGAAACCCAACACAAACAAAACCCAACACGCGAAATACTAATGGAATTAACAGAAAAGAAAACGGAATTAAAAACTTTAATAAATGAACAAACGTTACGTATAAGAGATAGTAACCGTTCCTTATATTATCAACTAGGTAATAAACCAGGTAAACTTCTGGCAAGAGCGTTGAAACATAGGGGCAATATATCACCTATTGTTAAAATCAAGTCAGAAAAAGGAGACATGAAATATGAGCCAAAAGAGATACTAAAGGAGTTTCAGACCTTCTACACGAAATTATATAACATACCTAAAGATGACACAAAAAAAGACACGGAGGGACTTCAACAAAATATTTATCAATATATAAGAGAAACTGCACTCCCTGTTCTAGCACCGACAGAAACTGTACAATTAGAGCAGGATTTCTCTGAGATCGAGATACAAGAGGTAATCGACGCATTGGTACCTGGGAAAAGCCCAGGCCCAGATGGCTTCACCCCAAGATTCTATAGAATATTTAAAGAAGAACTTACCCCCATTTTAAAACGGACCTTTAATGCTGTTTCTACATTAGAGCCTTTTGTCTCACAGAGCCTTCAAGCGTACATTTCACTCATACCCAAACCAGAGAAGGACCATACCCTATGCGGAAACTATAGACCAATTTCCCTTACAAACATTGATCTTAGATTATACTCTAAAATTATCGCTAATAGACTCGCCTCCATAATACCGGCACATATACACCTAGACCAGGTGGGTTTCATAAAAGGTAGAGAGGCTAGAGACAACACCTTAAAAACACTTACATTAGTAGAATATGCACAGAGAGGTTCCATCCCATCCTGTCTACTGACAATTGATGCGGAGAAAGCTTTCGACAGGGTGGGATGGAACTTCCTTAGAGAGACCTTGGTTCAGTGGGGGATGGGCCCTGTACTTATAGATAGAATAATGGCCCTATATCAGAATCCAACAGCCAGGATCCGTGCAAACGGAGATTTATCGGAGGTAGTACCTATAACAAATGGAACCCGACAAGGATGCCCGTTATCCCCATTGTTATATATATTAGTGATGAAGCACCTGTTGATAGCAGTTCGAGAAAACAAGGATATACAGGGTATTAAGGTGGGAGGTATAGAATACAAGATGTCAGTATTTGCAGATGATATCTTGCTTTACATCACAAACCCTCTGATTTCAATACCAAACCTGATATCTGAATTTAAACGATTCGGCGCACTAAGTAATTTCAAGGTAAACTACAACAAATCTGAAGCCCTAAACGTTAATTTGCCAAACGCTATGGTGGAACTCCTTAAAAAGGATTTCTCTTTTAAATGGCAGGCGAAGGCAATTAAATATTTAGGTATATACATCCCCACTGACCTCAATAATCTACAGGAGTACAACTACGCCCCGTTGGTACAGAAAACTATGAGATCGCTACAACAATATGAAAAAGGTATGTTTTCCTGGATGGGTAGAATAAATATTGTAAAGATGGATATACTACCCAAAATATTATATACCCTACAAGCAATACCCATTTTTCCCGTAACAAATACCCTGAAAAAATTGCATAAGTTAATAGGAAATTTCATCTGGGGAGGCAAGACCCCCAGAATCAATAGATCGGTCTTGAATAAAACCAAGAAAAACGGGGGCCTTGCCCTTCCAGATATAGATATGTACCTGAGAGCAATAATGACAACAAGAATAGTGGATTGGTTCCACAATAGAGATATCAAACAATGGGTGAAGCTTGAAGAGAAGATCACAGCCTTAAAATTAAAATCACTACCCTGGATAAAAAGAGAGCAAAGACCGCCGGATAGTGAACTGCCCTCCTTAGTGGTATCAACATTAAAAGTATGGGATATTATGATTAAGAGAGGGATTGGATCTACTAATAGGGGACCTATGACTCCACTATTTAGTAATCCAGAATTTCCACTGGCACTGGAGTCTGAAACATTTCTTAAATGGAGGAGATGTGAAGACACAAGGTTGGTGGAAACGATGGAAGACAACAGGCTCCTCCCAATGGAAAGGCTGGGAGTAGAACATAAAATAAAATGGATGCAGTATGGGATGTTACAACGGTATATCACATCTCTAATAAAAGAATCGGTAATAGATAGGCCCTTGACAACTATAGAAAAAATCTTTTTACAAGAACATAGACCCACCCACGTCCTCTCTAAAATCTATAAATACCTGAATTCTGAAAATAAAGGACAGGAGCTACCCTATATTAAGAAATGGGAAATAGAGATAGGAACTGAAATCCCCAGGGAATCATGGGAAAAGGCAATCATAGTAACCCATAAACTCTCGATATCTGCCAAACATCAGGAAAGAAATTATAAAATATTAGCCAGATGGTATAGGTGCCCTGTGGACTTACATAAAATGAACCCTGACAGCGAGGATATCTGTTGGAGATGCCATAAAGCACAGGGCACAATGTCACATATCTGGTACTATTGCTCAGAAATCCAACCATTCTGGCAGAAAATATTTGAAATATATAGAGCCATGACCGGGATCGATATGTATCCAGAAATACAAGTAGCGGTATTATCTATGATCCCAGGATCGGTTAAGAAAATAAGAAAAGGTATATTGAAATATTTTTTGACAGCAGCACGAACCATCATAGCAAGAAAATGGAAAAGCACATGTGCGCCTTCTGTAGCGGAATGGGAGTGTGAGATGGCGGACATGCGTGCCCTGGAAGAAAGAATGGTGATAGAGGAAGGGGTGAAGGTACAATTACTCACCACATGGGCTAAATGGGAAGAGTTCAGAGCCTCCTCTGGGCTATTGAAGACTATTATATAGAGTCTGGTAGAAAATTATAAGAGGGAAGGTGTTTTTTTTTTTTTTTTTTTTTTTTGTTGTTGTTTGGCAGTATGAATAGATGAATGTGTAGTAAGAGAGGGCGCGGGGGGGAGGGGGGGGCGGTTGGAACAGGGGTCACACATCCTGGCATCAATTAAGTAAATAACTAAAAGGTTAATGAAATTTGAACTATTGCTTGATAAAGAAGTACAGAAGTATTGTATGTTTTGGATGTGTACAACTTTCCTTTTTTTTTTTTTTTTTTTTCAACTTGTGGTAAAAATGTTTTGATAAATAAAGATTGTTAAAAAAAAAAAAGACCACCTTCTTAGTAGCTGTGACATCGGCTAAAAGAGTGTCAGAGATTAGAAGTCTAGGTTCAGAAGAACCTTTCCTAACCTTCTTTCCAGACAGGGTAGTGTTGATTCCCATGCTTGGGTCAAACCCTAAAGTGACCTCAGTCTTTCATGAAAATCAAGAGATTGTACTTCCTACTTTCAGAACAACTGATGATCAGGATGTTCATCCACTTGACGTAGGCCACACTCTAAAGCAATATCTGGAGGTCACGGCTCCATTCAGACAAACGGAATTCCTTTTCGTTCTTCTCCATGGTAAAAACAAGGTAATGCGAGCTTCGGTCAGATCAATTTCTTCTTGGATTGTGCAGACCATTCAGAGGGCATACAAGGCAAAGGGCTTGGCTCCTCCAGAGGCAGTGACAGCTCATTCGACCAGGAGTATCTCGACCTTGTGGGCAGCTTCCCGGCATGTCGCGCCTGAAATCATTTGTAAAGCGGCTTCCTGGTCTTCTATTAACACATTTGTTTCTCACTACTGTGTTGAGCCTGCTGCTCTGTCATCCATTAATTTTGGTTTACAAGTATTGTCGGTTGACAATGTAAAATAAATTTGGTTTCTTTGCTCAAACATTTTTGCCCGCCCGTGTGTATTTTTGGGCCAGTTATTTCCCACACGTATGCTGCCATGGAGCCTGTCAGGAAAACGGAAAATTTATATCAAATACTTACCGTAATTTTCCTTTCCTGATAGGCTCCATGGCAGCAAGAGTCCCTCCCAAATGTCTGGAGTAGTCTAGTTACGGAACATGGATAGCAGCCTAGAGCAAAGATTTATGGGAGAGGGGGTCCTATTGGGTAGTTATGGAGGTGGAGCCTACCCACACGTATGCTGCCATGGAGCCTATCAGGAAAGGAAAATTACGGTAAGTATTTGATATAAATTTTCCGTTATTCGGTTACATCAGCATCAGGTGACGCACCCTGTGATCGGTTACAAAGCCTCCAGCAGCACTGAATGTGCATTCCAAAAGAACGCTGGATGCAGGACAGGCCAGTAGCTCAATTGCATACTGTGCAAGCTCTGGCCAGTAATCCATCCTCAAGACCCAGTAACCCAGAGGATTTTCGGTGGGAAAGGTGTCCAAGTCAGATCTTGCCCCTAGGTATTCCTGCACCATGTAAAACAGATGCTGGCGATGGTTGCTGGAACCGATCATACCTTGGGGCTGCGGACCAAAAAATTGTCTGAACGCATCGGTCAGACGGCCACCTTCTCCACCGCTCCTTCTTTGACTGACCGAAGCCTCAGTAACACCTTGTCCATTAACAGGAGTTTGTAACCTCCCAGTCTCTGGGAACGCGTTGCACAGACCTTTCTGCAAGGCCTCCAGAAGATGTTTCATCCTCTGCTCCCTCTGCAATGGCAAGATAAGGTCTGCAACCTTACCCTTGTAACGTGAAACAAGGAGGGTTGCCAGCCAGTATTGGTCCTTCTCCTTGATACCACGAATACGAGGATCCTTACGCAGGCTTATCAGGATCAGAGAGGCCATGCAGCGTAGGTTTGCTGAGGCATTCGGTCCGGAGTCCTCTGGGTCACTAAGGACGACATGGTCCACAGCCACCTCCTCCCAGCCACGTACAAGTCCATGTGTTTCTTGGGACTGATCCCTTAAAGACTGCTGTTGAGTGCCAGGCTCCAACTCCATACTGACACAATCTTCCTCCTCCTCCTCGTCCTCTTCCTTTGTGATCGGCGGGCACGCAGGAACACTGTCTGGATAAAGGGGGCCTTGAGAGCTAAGAAAGTCCTCCTCTTCCTGCCTCTGTTCTGCCTCAAGTGCCCTGTCCAGTATTTCATGCAACGTGTGCTCCAACAGATGGACAAGGGGGACAGTGTCACTGATGCATGCACTGTCACTGTTCACCATCCTCGTTGCCTCCTCAAATGGTGACAGGACAGTGCATGCATCCCTGATCATGGCCCACTGACGTGGGGAAAAAAAAACAAGCTCCCCTGACCCTGTCCTGGTGCCATAGTCGCACAGGTACTCATTGATGGCCCTCTGCTGCGTGTGCAGCCGCTGCAGCATGGCCAACGTTGAGTTCCACCTGGTGGGCATGTCACAGATTAGGCGGTTCTTGGGCAGGTTAAACTCCTTTTGGAGGTCCGCCAGCCGAGCACTGGCATTATATGACCGGCGGAAATGCACACAGACTTTCCTAGTCTGCTTAAGGACATCCTGTAAGCCCAGGTACCTGCCCAAGAACCGCTGCACCACCAAGTTAAGGACGTGAGCCAAACAGGGCACATGGGTCATTTGTCCCTGTCGGAGGGCAGAGAGGAGGTTGGTGCCATTGTCTCAAACCTCCATTCCTGCCTTAAGTTGGCATGGCGTCAACCACCTCTGAACCTGCCCCTGCAGAGCTGACAGAATCTCTGCCCCATTGTGGCTCCTGTCCCCCAAGCACACCAGCTCAAGCACCGCATGGCATCTTTTGGCCTGCGTACTTGCGTAGCCCCTTGAACGGCTACGAAGCACTGCTGGTTCCGAGGACAAAGCACAGGAAGAGGCCATGGAGGAAGAAGAAGAGGAGTGGGTGGAGGAGAGAGGTGTGTCACAATCATTAGTAGTGGCATTTTGGAGGCGTGGTGGTGGAACAACCTCCAACACTACTGCACCTTGTCCTGCATTCTTCCCAGCTGCCAGCAGAGTCACCCAATGCGCCGTGAAACTTAGGTAACGTCCCTGTCCATGCCTGCTGGACCATGAGTCAGCTGTAATATGCACCTTACCGCTGACCACCCTGTCCAGCGAGGCATGGACATTGCCTTCCACATGCCGGTAGAGAGCCGGAATCGCCTTCCTTGAGAAAAAGTGGCGTTTGAGTACCTGCCACTGAGGAACCGCACATTCCACAAACTCACGGAAGGGGGCAGAGTCTACCAACTGAAAAGGCAGCAGTTAAAGTGCTAGCAATTTTGCCAAGCTAGCATTCAACCACTGGGCATGTGGATGGCTGGGAGCAAACTTCTTTCGGCGGTGCAGAAGCTGGGGTAGGGAAATTTGCCTGGTACAATCTGACGTCGGTGTACCGAAAGCAGATTGCCCACAAGTACTTGGCTGTGACATACCTAATTCTACACCTTCATTCCTCTCAGTGCAGGTCTCAGAGAGGACTGAAAGTATAGTGGGGTTGGAGATCTCAGCTGATGAGGAGCAAGGAGAGGTCCTCTTTGTTCTTTGGTGTGGGTCTTTAGATACGCTTGCCAACGAACTGCATGGCAGGTCAACATATGTCTGGTCAAGCATGTGGTACCCAAGCGGGAGATGTTTTGGCCACGCAAGATACGCTTGAGACATATGTTGCAAATAGCAGCAGTGCGATCTGATGCACTCGTCTCAAAAAAGGCCCACACCAAAGAACTTTTTGAATAACACGCAGAGACTGCAGCGCCCCGCACATGTGGAGCTTTGGGGTGTGATGCAGTCAGTGTGCTGCCCTTAGGCTGGCCCCTGGAGGGCATCCTGCCTCGTTGGTGATGTGCCGCCTCCTCCTCCTCCCCTTTCCTATCAGGCACCCACGTTGAGTCAGTTACCTCATCATCCCCTCCCTCCTCATCACTGGAGCAAACCTGGCAGTATGCTGCAGCAGGGGGAGCATGACTGCCAGATTGCTGTCCTTCTTGGGCACCCCCTCTGTCCGTGCTCACGTTACTGCCTTCATCGAGCTCAGTATCATCATCAGAGCCTTCCAAACGCTGGGCATCCTCCTGGAGCATGTAACCAACACTGTGATCAAACAGTTTGAGGGACTCCTCAGGAGGACATGGTGGGGCTAGGGAAGGAGTCACTGATTACATTGAGCCGAGGGCAGAGGCTGCTGCTTTGCCAGACAAAGTACCCTGAGCATGGGTGAGAGAGGATGAGGAGGATGAGGACGGCTTGGTCATCCACTCGACCAAGTCTTCCGCATGTTGCGGCTCAACACGGCCAACTGCCAAAAAAAAGGCCAAGCGTGTCCCGGGGCCACGTGCTGATGAGGATGCACCGTCTCCACAACCAGCACTAGACACAGAGCCTGCTTGCCCTCTTTTATTGGCTTGTGACTGTCTGCCTCTCCTTCTTGGCCTTCCAGACATACTAATGGCCTGTAGCTGCGCTAAACTGGGATATATATATATATATATATATATATATATATATATATATATATATATATGTACTGATACTGCAGCTAGCAAAATCAACTGCCTGCCTGTAGTATGAGAACACCACCAACCTTCTACAGGTAGTTTTAGCTGAACACTGTGAGCAGGACGCACTGCACTAACTTGTAGTTTTAGATGAACACTGTGCAGAGGTCTCACTACACTAACTTGTAGTTTTAGCTGAACACTGTGAGCAGGACACACTACACTAACTTGTAGCTTTAGATGAACACTGTGCAGAGCTCTTAAAAAAATAACTTGTAGTTTTAGCTGAACACTGTGAGCAGGACGCACTACACTAACTTGTAGCTTTAGATGAACACTGTGCAGAGGTCTCACTACACTAACTTGTAGTTTTAGCTGAACACTGTGAGCAGGACGCACTACACTAACTTGTAGCTTTAGATGAACACTGTGCAGAGCTCGCAAAAAAATAACTTGTAGGTTTAGCTGAACACTGTGAGGAGGACGCACCACACTAACTTGTAGTTTTAGCTGAACACTGTGAGCAGGACGCACTACACTAACTTGTAGCTTTAGATGAACACTGTGCAGAGGTCTCACTACACTAACTTGTAGTTTTAGCTGAACACTGTGAGCAGGACGCACTGCACTAACTTGTAGTTTTAGATGAACACTGCTGTACCCCCCAATGATGGTCTGTTAGACAAAGAATCAATGGACGAATGGTTCAAATTTTTTAACAGCAAAAGTATAGAAGGTCTCAAATTTCTATTAGAAAGGAAATATAAAAAAAACAAGAATATTAGAACAACAAATAGAAGAAATCAAGCAGAAACTAGAACCATATAAAGAATCTTCAGACTTTAAGAAATTGGCCACACAATTAAACAAAGATTTAATTAGTAAAGATCTTGAGGTACAACAACGCAAGATGAAAAAATACCATCGAGACATAGAAGACTATAAAACAGAACAGGTTTTTAAATGGCAGAAGAAAGCAGATCCAATTTTACCTGAGTTCAACGTATTCTACACCAGAAAGAGAAGTGAGAATACAAGATCCAACTGCAGCTTATGTCAACAATCCCCCAAGATGGGATGACAGAGAAATATACAATGACACCAGATCTCAACAGGGAGTCAGAACACCACAATATGAACAGCGACATTATAATAACTATACCCAATGTACTCCCAAACAGCAATGGAAGAAACCCTTTAAAAAACACTTCAAGAAACCATATAATCATCGCCCAAATAATGAGAGGAACCAAAGAGATTATAACAGATCCACCTATGCTCAAGATACATACAGAGAACCAGAAAAAACCCTGATATCAACCTACAATAGGTTTGAACCTCTTAGAAATGACCAAGAACAACATCATTATGATTCAAGACAATATCAATATCAAAATGAGTATGACTACAACCAACAGCGAAATTTTTTAGAGAGAGAGAGAGAAGGGACCACTCTCCACGCAGACAACTACAGGATCCTTACCCCTCACCCAGAAGAAGAACACAGGAAGACAGAACAAGAAACAGTCCAGAGCGAAGAGAGGACGGAGAGCGGGAAAGAGAATCCAAGCGCAAAAGAGAATAGTAGGAAGTAATGTGGTAAACCTTAGTGGTTACTCTATCTCATCTGAAGAACTCTCGGTTTTAGATAAAGGATTGAAATACGCTCCAGTCAACAACTTGAACAAATTCAATACATACATAGGAATACTCAAATATGTCAGAAAAGTGAATGTGAAGAAATATTACTTGTCGAACCCCTATAGGACGACCAACACGATAAGAAATACCTCTCCAACAATAATACACAGTTCATTACGAAACAATTCAATTTTTAACCCTCAAGTTTCAGATAATCAACACGTGGAAGTGTTTAAGAAACTGGTACTGAAAGATCTGGAATCTCTGGAAGTCAAAAAAGTATCAGATCCAATACATATTAAAAAAGGTATCAAATTGTTAAAAGAAAGAAAGAACATTATAATTCGCCCAGCTGACAAAGGAGAAGCAACTGTGATACAATCAAGGGAACAATATCTGAATGAACTACAGAGACAGCTACAGAGGACAAAACATACATCAGATTGTTGGGCAATCTGACAAATAAGTATAAAAAGAGCTAGAACATCTAATCCAGTTGGGCATGAGAAAAGAAATATTAAATAAGAAAGAATCCAAATATCTCATTCCAGAAGCATGCAGAATACCAGTTATTTATACCATTCCTAAAATTCACAAATCATTAGAAAATCCACCGGGTAGACCAATTGTGAATGGGATCGATTCCCTCGCATCTCGAGTAGGACAATATCTGGACCAGTTCATCCAACCTTGCAGTACAACAGACACCAGCTTATTTGCAAGACACGAAGCATGTGTTACAACTCCTAAACACACTACCAGTACTAGAAGGAAGAACAATATTAGCCACGGCAGATGTAAGTTCGCTATATACTATAGTACAACATCACGATGCATGTTCAGCAACCAAATGGCTCCTCAGAAATTACAGTAATCTGATTTGTAAACAGTGGAAATATCTTATAAAGTGCTTAGATGTTTGCTTAAAGTGCAACTATTTTTGGCACAACCAGGCGTATTATAAACAAGCCATTGGCATTGCAATGGGTGCCAAGTTTGCACCGAGCGTGGCCAACGCATTTATGGCACAATGGGAAGATCAATCCATTTATGAAGACACTCCAGCAGAACTGACCTTATATAAAAGGTACATCGATGATGTAATTATAGTTTGGAATGGCAAAAGAGAAGCACTTGAACAATTTTTGGAAAAATTGAACACAAATGAAAAAAACATTCGGCTGTCGTGGAATATCGATGAAAAAACAGTGGAATTCCTTGATCTAAGAATAAGTCTGTAAGGAGACAAAGTAGTAACTAAAACTTTCTTCAAAAATGTGGATGCTAATAGCTACCTATAAATAGTTGTCACCACAAATCATGGCTGTATAATATACCAAAGAGACAAATTGTCTGAATAAAAAGAAATTGCACAAAAGAAGAAGATTATAAAGAACAGGCCAAACTAATTGGATCCAGATTTATAGAAAAAGGATATGAACACACATGGATAGACAAACAAATTGAAGAAGTAAACAGTATGGATAGGACTAAAATGCTGGAAACACATCCAAAGAAAATGCTCTCACAGGAAACACCCAGTTTAATTGTGGACTATAGTGTACAACACAAACAAATATCCAAAATTATCCAATGACACTGGCATATTTTAAAAAACAATAAAGATCTCAGCAAAATACTACCAGAATCACCCAATATTATATATAAGAAGGCACCAACCATCAGAAATATGGTAGTAAAATCAGTGACTGAATCTCCTCAACAAGTACCATACTCCTTTTTCACTGGAAAAGGATTTTATCCATGTAGAAACTGCTATGCATGCAAACATGCCCAGAAATTCCAGGGTAAAAGAATGGAATTCACAGCTACCACCACAAAGGAAACACACAAAATTAGAGATTTTATAGGATGTCACAGGGAGGGAGTTGTATATGTACTTCAGTGTAGTTGTAAACTTCAATATGTAGGACGCACCAAAAGAGCCCTCAAAGTTAGGGTCAAGGAACACATCCAAAACATTAAAAAAAGGAAACCCCAAACATAATGTATCAAAACACTTTGCAGCAGTACATAATCAGGACCCTACGCATCTTCAATTTTGGGGGATAGAAAGATATAAAAGTTCATGGAGAGGTAGTCATAAAATTAGAAGTATTAGCCAAAAAGAGTCATATTGGATACATACTTTACGCACACTAATTCCTAGAGGTATGAACGTGGAGTTCGACCTAAATTGTTTTTTGAGTAATTTCTAATATTTTATAGATTTTATAGATTACATTATTGTTTTTATCGAAGAATATACTATTATTATCTTTTATAAGGTGTTATATCTACTATTTAATCAGGTTTTAGTCTATGCTGTTGAAAATATAATTTTTAGAAAGTAATATATACCGTATTTATCGGCGTATAACACGCACTTTTTTCCCCTTAAAACCAGGGGGAAATCGCAGGTGCGTGTTATACGCCGATCCCCTGCGATCTGACCTGTCACATTTTCAAAATCGCCGATCGCGATTTAAAAAAAAGGCGCCGCCGGCGCCGAAATACACAGAGCCGGTCGTAGTCCCGAGCGGAGCTATCCGAACCTATTTGGCTAGGTTCGGATAGCTCCGCTCGGGACTACGAGTGGAGCCGAAAATGAACGACAGCCGCCAGAAAGAGCCGAGGACCGGCACTGTGTATTTCGGCGCCGGCGGCGCCATTTTCAAATCGCGATCGGCGATTTTGAAGCCCAGAATGGCTGGTATCACTGTAGCAAGGCTGCACTGGGGAAGGCTGCACTGGGGAAGGCTGCACTGGGGAAGGCTGCACTGGGGAAAGCTGCACTGGGGAAAACTGCACTGGGGAAGGCTGCACTGGGGAAAGCTGCACTGACAAGGCTGCACTGGGGAAGGCTGCACTGGGGAAAGCTGCACTGGGGAAGGCTGCACTGGGGAAGGCTGCACTGACATGGCTGCACTGACAAGGCTGCACTGACATGGCTGCACTGACAAGGCTGCACTGACATGGCTGCACTGACAAGGCTGCACTGACATGGCTGCACTGACAAGGCTGCACTGACATGGCTGCACTGAGAAGGCTGCAATGATGGGCGTTTAAATGTAAGTTTTTTTTCCCTTCAACTTCCCTCCTAAAAGTTTTTTTTCCTTAAAATTCCCTCCTAAATTGGGGTGCGTGTTATACGCCGGTGCGTGTTATACGCCGATAAATACGGTATATAGTTGTACAGTTTACAGATTATGGGTATGGTTTATACATTGCCATGTTCATTGTATTGTAATGGAAGAGGCACCTCCTTAGTGACTGAGGTTTACGATTAACGTGCCTATTACAAAACTTAAACAAATATGTATTACTATTCCTAGTACTAATTATATATCCCTATCATGTATTCGTAATTATAGTAATATTGTCTGTATCCCAATGCAGACAGTAACAAGATAAGATGTTTACAATTTATTTACCCAAAAATGGCCGCCGTCTGTGTGGGTTAACCACTATAAAGATGGCTATATTTAGGTAGCCCTATTCACCACAAGAAAATGTCCGAGACATTACAACATTTATCAATCATTTATTGTCATAACCTTTATTTGACTAGTATTATTTCTACCATAAATTGAATACACAGTATTAATTGATTTTAAAATAATATCAGAAGAAACAATTGATATTGCATACAGCTGCACGTTTTTTTTTAGCTTGATCCTTCTAATAATAGCCGCGGTCTGTGCAGAGTGCCACCTCTAAGATGGCCGCTATCACATAGAGAAACGAAAACCACAACAAAAATGGCCGCTACACTACTTCCGGTTACACAACATAAAGAGCATCCCTCTCGGGCCAATCTGGTTCCCCAGTTGAAGTCACGAGTGGTGACGTAACGCGTAGGGCGTGGCAGAGAGCAGACTTTACCGGAAGTCACGTAAGGAGGCGCCTCAGACGCTGCTCCTTCAGTGTTTATGCTTTTAACTATTGTTTTTAATGTGGCTGTCAGATTGAGAAAATAATTCGGCCATCACCACATCAACATGCTGTAACGCACAACACCATTTTAAAGCCATATATTGATGCCCGAACCTACTTCTCTTAAAGTGAGAGTTTTGAGAGCCTGTTCAGGCCGGCAGTCTTTTAATGAGGATTATTATCAGCATTACCACCATATATGTATCTTTCTACCCATCTGATCCCAGCGGACACGATTTACTATTTATGAACTTTTTATCTCAATATTTATTCACTTGGACTTTTTTGGGGTTAACTACTTTGTTTTTGCACATTTATGCACAATATTATATTTAATATTGGATGTGAGGAATTTTCCTGATTTTTCTGATTTATGAACTCTTTATCCCAATTTTTATCCAATTTGATTTTTTGAAGTTAATGATTTTGTTTTTGCACATTTATGCACAAATATTATACGCAATATTTGATGTGAGGATTTTTATGTGAGTATTTCGTTTTATATGATAGATTTGATGCACGAAATCTCTCTACTTATATGATTTTTAGAGTGTAATGTGAACACTTTTCGATTTTGCTGCAGTCTTTGTTTAGATATCATCACAACTAGTCCACGTTTTGATTTTTTATTATTTTTGTGATTGTCGCCACATTTCTTTTATCTCACAATAGCGCGAAGGACATCACCATTTACATTCGTGGCAGATTAATTCAACTGGAAGCGTCCCTTAAGCGGGACCCCAAAATCTTATTTCAGCAACTAGAAGCCAACTTTAACGCATGCCATACAGCATTTCAGTCCAACGCTAACACCAATGCACCTCTTGATAGGGCCCGACTTGACTTAGAATTATTCCTCACTGACTCTGGCAATAAACTTATCTGCAAGCGCCAACATATATCCTACCTTAAGGCCAACAAACCTGGCACACCAATGGCACACACTTTGCAAGCGATCCATCACCCCAAGACATCTATATGCCTAAAAACAACTTGTGATACCTACACCAGCAACCCAGTTAAAATACTTGAGGTATTCTGTTCCAACCTTGCCAAAAATTAACTCCCCTACACAGGACTGTGAATGCCAACGCTCTCTTCTCCCATATTGCCCTTCCAACCCTTAATCAGGAACAATTTGATCTACTTGAGTGCCCTAATACAGACCTGAAGGTCACAGCAGCCATTATAGCTCTGAAAACTAACAAACGACCGGGGCCAGATGGGTTTTCGGCAGCTTACTATAAACAATTTGCACCCATTTTGACATCTTTGTTGATTAAAGCCTTCAATTCTCTGCTAGTCGGGCACTCATTTAAAACTGAAACACTAACCTTTATAATTTCAATGCTATACAAACCTAATTCAGATCCCCCTCATGGACCAACTATCATCCCATCTCTCTCCTCAACCTGGACATCAAGTTATTAGCCAAGATTATTGCGACCCGACTGAACACCATTATAGGCCACTTAATAAACCACGACCAAACAGGCTTTATGCCAACTCGTCAAGCTGGCGACAATGTTAGACGAGCCATCCTGCTCTCCCATACAGCTAAAACAAGATGTATCCCTGCATGCCTCACATCCTTTGACATCAGGAAAGCATTTGACTCAGTGGCCTGTGTCAGGAAAGGGTCCATCCGCTGGTAAGATATATCGTTTGGCATGCAGTACTGGGGTCCACCAGCAGGTGTCTCCTGGCAGTGTTGAACTGTCAGGGGAATATTTCCCTGCTGGTGTCATTTCATCTTTTGGCCGCAGTACTGATGTCCACCAGCGGATGGATCCTGGCAGTATGGAGCAGACAACACTCCCTGCGCTCAGGTGTGACTTGAAGCCAATTATAGTCAGCCCTATTAATACCCGGCAAGCCCTCACATGCTCGCCTTGGTATCTTTCTCCCTGTGCCTTGACCTTGCTGCCTGTATCCTGATTGTGAACCTGTTCTGTCCCGCTCTGCTCTGATCCGATCCCTATCCCAGGCCCATCCTGTTCTTGTCCCTCCTGATTCCCTTGGATCCCTACCCTGCAGTTTTACCATCCATCCTCTCCCCTTCCTGCTGGTTTCCCGTCCTTACCCATCTGCTGACCTCCTGTGTATGACCCTGGCTTGGCTAACGTTTATGTTTCTGGTTTATCCCTTGTTCCTGCTTACCTGCTGTGTATGACCCTGGCCTGGCTGACATCTGTGATTCCGGTATTGCCCCTTGCTGTATATACTATTGTTTGCTGTGGGTTTGTTGTGTTGGTTTTGCACTGTTTGTATTTTCTGAGTTATTATTTTTAATAAATATTATTTATTCATTTACATGCGTTTGGGTTATCTCTGTGCAGTCCACACAGTCTGGTCAATTAGATCTCCTGACAGCCTGGCTGTATCTACAATACACTCTTCAGTGTTGGGGTTTTGGGAACCACTTCCTGACCTGGGTCTTCTCCCTATATAACAACCCACAGGCTTACATCAAATATGCAGGCTACAAATCAGCGATGATCGATATTAGGAGAGGCACTAGGCAGGGGTGCCCCCTTTACCCGTTGCTATTCGCCTTACTCATAGAGCCTTTGGCACAACTGATTAGATCTGACCCTGATGTCAAGGGGATTGATCTGGGTGGTTGCCATCACAAAATATGCCTCTTCATGGATGATATTCTCGTCTTCTCAGCACATCCTCACACTTCCGCCCCAACTCTGTTAGCCATATTGGATAACTTTGCCCAGATCTCTGGACTGCATGTCAACCCCAAGAAATCCAATGCACTTAACATTTCCCTATCACAATCATAGCTCCAACAGGCTAGGTTCTCCCTGCCATTCACTTGGGTGACTTGTCAACTCCCCTATTTGGGAGTACAACTCACAGCCTCATTATCTGACCTCTTTACAGCTAATTAGTTGCCTCTACTAAGACAGGTAACTAGTCTCATGACGTAATGGTCCTCCCTTCCATTATCCTGGCTAGGTAGGGTCAATGCCACGAAAATGTAGATTCTGCCTACATCCTTATATCTGTTCAGGGTTCTCCCCATCCCAGTACCATCCTACTTTTTATGCCTAACGCAACGTAGAGTGATGTCCTACATATGGGGGACTACCAAGCCTTGTATCCCTAAATCGACCCTATATCTTCCTAAACTGAGTGGTGGCTTAGGCATTCCCAATTTCTCATCTTATTATTACGCTGCACAGCTCGCACAGCTTACCAAGTACCACGCAACAGTAGAAATGCCATTGTGGGTAGCTATTGAAATTGGTAGACTCACAATCTTCAATCCCCTCATAACCCTCTCCTCTCCTTTTTCAGGATCCCAGCATTTTACCCAGCTTGGGAATCTCCTACAGCAACCGCAACATGGTCTGATGCAAATATTTTAAGACTCCCCCAGCTGGCCTCTCACAACACAATTCAGACGTTTCCTACCTTGTGTGAGACATTCGGACTACCTAGATCAGAACTCTTCCGCTACCTAAGTTAAAAAAATGTATATGCCATACCTCAAAGCTCACCATACCTCAAAGATCACCACTGAGCCAGCTGACACAATTTGAACACATCTGCTTAAGTGACCCACACATCAAAGGACTAATATCGATCTTATATCAACACTTGATTGCTAGACCTGACAATGCACCACCATCCTTACACGGATAAATGGGCACAAGATATGGAGCGCACATTCAAGATCGTAGACTGGGCTGCTATCTGGCTAGCTACTAAATCCTCTTCCCCTAGTTGCTCGGCAATTGAAACTAACTTCAAAGTCCTGGCAGGATGGAATCTCGTACCAGTGAGAATTGCAAAATTTTTCCCATCATACTCAGTGACCTGTTTTCAAGGCTATTTAGCCCCAGGCATCCACATACACATATGATAGCAATGCCCAGTCGCCCAAGACTTCTGGAAAAAAATTTCTATGGCCTCCAAGGCTTTAGAAACTGATATTCTTCCTGACCCAGCCACAGCCCTTTTGAACATCAAACTAGTAGAGCTCACCCACACTCAATTCAGATTACTTATCCAACTTACCACTGCGGCCAAACAAACCATAGCCAAAGCATGGAAATCTCAGACCTTGGTTGTGGCTGAAGCCAAACATAGGATGAATAGGGCCCTTATCTTTGCTAAAATGACAGCCATTGAAACCGATAAAGTAAAGAAATTTGAAAAAATATGGAAACCTTGGGTTAAGCACTGCCTATCCTCTGAATTTGACAAGTCTGTACTATTGCCTACTTTTGGTAATTTTTTCTACACTTCTACCTGCTTAGAGGGTTTCTTGAATGAGGGTTGCAGTACCATGTTGGGAGACTCCCTCCCACCTCTTTCTCTACCCCCCTTACTCTCTGTATGTCAGACCTACTCACAGCGGGCCGTAAATGGAGGCACCTGGTGCCTATAACCTTTAGTGGTACCCTAACCTATCACACATTTGCTTCCCCCTCTTTAACCACCCTATTTTCCTACTCTTTCCTCAGTCTTGTAGTGCATTTTAATGGGATATCCTTTTACTCCCAAAGTTCTTAGCCATTAATGAGGTTGGACACTTACCAATTTACCCTATGTTATCAATTGATACTTTTACACCCTAAACAGTTTCACACACCCTCTTATCTCGACCCACACTTGTCGAGGGCAAGTCAGTTTATATGACTGCTCCTTCAGACAATTGATATGCAGCATTCCCTGTTGCCTCTGTGTCTCCCATGCCACACCTGTATTTTTGTAAGTTCTGAATTGCAACTTGTTGGATGTGCCCCCACCCGCCCACAGTTTGTTCCCATTAGGGGGGGACAGGTGGACCGGATGCATATTCAAAATTTCTCATGGACTTTCAGAGTCCCTATTTTTGAGTCTCTTCTTAAGATCCAACTGTTTTAATCCCTTATTGATCGCTTTGTTTAAGTTCAACCGATTGTACATGATATTTCTTATGTTAATGTTCATAATGCACTTATCCCCTTTGAATGTTTGTATACTTACTGTCATATCCATGAAAATTTTAATAAAAACATTGAATAAGAAATGAAACTAAAATAACGAGTGGTCATGTTGTCCCCATATCCTAAGACACAGTTTTCTCCCAGATGGGGTGTCTAGATGCGGGGACAATATTCTTATCGCTCGATTATTGCTAATAATATATTTCCGTTCAAGTTTAAATGTGACTTATGTTATGTTATGTCAATGTAACCACTCAAAATTATCCTCTGCTTCATGTTCTAATGCATATCAGGTTATGTCACGGTTTATAATTTAATCTAAAGGGGTAAAATTAGTGCACATTATAATGTTAGCATGTTGCAGTGTTTACTGGAAAATATCTCAATTTAAATTGCTTTTAAACTTTATAATGGCAGCAGTTTACATTTTATCAGAAACATGTTTTTGAATAATATTTAGTGAACAGAATAGTTTTGAAAGTTTGTTTAAATTACTTCCAGTCATGTGGCATCTTCAAAACTAATACGGTACAAACAAATATGTTTAATATCCCTTGGCATATTCATGATTATGCTAATCAGTACAGTACTGAAGTAGCTTGTAAATTCCCATTTGATTTGTACTTTGTAACAGCCGAAAAAAAAAAAATGAATACATTAAGTTAGATTAAGAGTCCTGCAAATTTAGTATACTTGCAAAAAATACAGTATATCTTGTAGGATTTCTTCAATAATTATTTTTATATTAATGAATGTACATGATGAAATCTGAAGTAAGCGTTTCATCATTTTGTAGCAAGCACTTTATTAGATATACAGTAAAATGTAACACGTTTTTAAATGACAATTTAATATGTTTAACTAAAATGCAACCACAGCATTAAAACACTTATTTTACAGTGCATGATGTATCTCACTGACTGGCAGTATTTATTTATTTATTTCCAGAATAAATATTTTTTTTTAATTATCAATGAACTAAAGTTTTAGAGAATATTTAGAATGCACAGTAAGCTGTGTTAGATTCATATTCACAGCTATAACTATATCCAAACTTTGTAATTAATAAAAATGATAGAAGCCTGTAGATGAATCTTCTGATCTTAAGTCTGTAGTTTGTACTGTATAAGGGATGGATAGGGTTAAAGGGGGCACATATCCAATTTATTAAACCTATTTTTATCCTTAACCACTTACCAACCGGCCCATAGCCGAATGACGGCTGCAGGGCGGTTGGATAACTCTGGGAGGGCGTACTATGACGTCCTCCCGGAGAAACGGTCCCACGCGCCCCCCCTGGGCGCGCACACGGGAACATCTGTGTTCGCCGGGTCCACGGGACCCGGCGCAACATGGATCGCTGTAAAGGGCCAATGACAGCGGCCCTTTACCATGTGATCGCTCCGTCCAATGACGGAGCGATCACAAATGTCAACAAAGGCTGTGCTGCAGGGTCAGCACAAGTTCATCGCTCTCCTCTCCTCACACCGATGCAGTGTGAGAGGAGAGGAGAGCTTCACAGTGCCGAACAGTGAGTTTTTTTTATTACCAGTGCCCAGCAGTGCCACAGCAGTGCCCCAACAGTGCCACAACAGTGACCCAACAGTGCCACAACAGTGTCATCTGTGCCACAAGTGCCATCTGTGCCACATCTGTGCCACATCTGTGCCATCTGCCACCTCTGTGCCACCTCTGTGCCACCTCTGTGCCACCAGAGCCACACCAGTACCACCAGTGCACACCAGTGCCACACCAGTGCAACACCAGTGCCACACCAGTGCCACCTGTGCCCATCAGTGCCACCTGTGCCCATCTGCGCCACTGCAGTACCACATCAGTGTCGCCAGTGCCGCCTGTGCCCACCAGTGCTGCCTGTGCCCACCAGTGCCGCCTGAGCCCACCAGTGCCGCCTGAGCCCACCAGTGCCACCTCTGTGCCACTACAGTGCACACCAGTGCAACCAGAGCCACACCAGTGCCACTACAGTGCACACCAGTGCCACCTGTGCCCAACCAGTGCCACCTGTGCCCAACCAGTACCACCTGTGCCCATCAGTGCCACCTGTGCCCATCAGTGCCACCTGTGCCCATCAGTGCTGCCAGTGCCACATCAGTGCCGCCTGTGCCACATCAGTGCTGCCTGTGCCACATCAGTGCCGCCAGTGCCACCTGTGCCCACCAGTGCCGCCTGTGCCCACCAGTGCCGCCTGTGCCCACCAGTGCCACCAGAGCCACCTCTGTGCCCACCAGAGCAACACCAGTGCAGCCAGAGCCACACCAGTGCAGCCAGAGCCACACCAGTGCCACCTGTGCCCATCAGAGCCACCTGTGCCCACCAGAGCCACCTCTGTGCCCACCAGAGCCACACCAGTGCAGCCAGAGCCACACCAGTGCAGCCAGAGCCACACCAGTGCCACCTGTCCCCGTCAGTGCTCATCTGCGCCACATCAACCTCACCAGCTACCAGTATGGCAAAACAATTATTTACGGCCGAGGAGGCCTACCAGTGTCTCAGCATGACCGATGAGAGCAGTGGGGAGCTCTCTAAGTCTCTGTCTGATTCGGATTCGGCCTATGAACCCGTGACAAGCAGCGGGTCCGATACAGAATCAGAAGAGGAACGTGTGCCCGTGAAAAGAAGGCGTTCTGGCGTGGAGCAGCAGCCTACTACCACCTCGAGTGCAGTGCCATCCACCTCCAGGGCAGTGCCGTCCACCTCCAGGGCAGCACCGTCCACCTCCAGGGCAGCGCCGTCCACCTCCAGCGCAGTGCCGTCCACCTCAAGCGCAATGCCGTCCACCTCAAGTGAAGAGCCACTGCAACAAAGGCCAGGCACCAGTAGGGTGTCATCTCAGCCCCAAAGGGATAGAGGCCATGCCAGCCTACCCTATGCCCTTCAAAACCCCCTGTGGCTTCCCCCTAATTCCGGAGCAGCAAATATCCCCCCTTTTACCGCCCAGCCAGGTGTCCAGGTGAACACCGATAATTTTGTCATGCTCGATTTTTTTTATTTGATTTTCACGGAAGACTTTCTATCATCCATTGTGGCCCAGTGCAACCTTTACGCACAGCAGTACATCGTAAGCAACCCTGGCTCTAGTTATGCCCGCCCCTTTGAGTGGAGAGAGCTTACCATAGCAGAATTTAAAATTTTCTTAGGCCTAACTTTTACAATGGGTCTCACAAAAAAAACGAAATGTACTCATATTGGTCAACTAACCCCGTCCACCACATGCCACTCTTCTCTTCAAAAATGCCAAGATCAAGATACCTTATGATTTTGCGCTTCCTTCACTATAATGACAACACCCAGTGCCCTCCCCGAAATGACCCAGCATTTGACAAATTATTCAAACTTCGGCCACTCCTAAATTATTTCTCAGAAAAATTTCCCCAGCTATATACCCCCGACCAGAATATTTCTGTTGATGAGTCCCTTGTAAAATTTACAGGCAGGCTTGGCATCAAACAGTTTATCCCCAGCAAAAGGGCCCGATATGGGGTTAAAATTTATAAACTTTGCGACCGAGCCACGGGGTACATTTACGCCTTCCGGGTGTACGAAGGGAAGGACACCCAACTGCATCCCCCTGAATGTCCAGAATATATTGGAACCAGCGGCAAAGTTGTCTGGGAGCTCGTTTATCCACTGCTTGGAAAGGGGTACCACCTTTATGTGGATAATTTTTATACTAGCTTGCCCCTCTTCCGCAATCTTCACCGAAGGGACACCCCAGCATGTGGTACTGTAAGAACCAATAGAAAAGGCTTCCCACAAAAATTGGTCAATAAAAGGCTACGCCGAGGGGATACGGTGGCTTTGCGGAACCAGGAGCTATTGGCTGTCAAGTGGAGGGACAGACGAAACGTCCTCCACATGCTGACGACAATCCACAATGACACCTACGTGGAAGTCCCAAGAAGAAACGGCCCAGTCCAGAAACCTGCTTGTATTTATGATTACAATTTATTTATGGTGGGAGTGGACTTTAACGATCAGATGATTGAACCCTACCTTCCCACAGGAAAATCCCGTCACTGGTATAAAAAAGTGTCCATTTATTTTTTCAGTTTGGCCATGTACAACACTTACGTAATTTACCAAGAATCTACTGAGACCCCCGTATCCTATCTGCAATACCAGGAACAAGTAATCTCCTCCCTTTTGTACCCTGAAAGCCCACCAGAAAATATTCGCTCTAAATCCGTGAGCAGACTCCACGAACGCCACTTTCCTGACAAAATCCCCCCCCGTGAAACAGGCCACAGACGTCAGAAAATACAACCAAGCCTCTGCCTAACGCTGATTTGTACCTACCTCTGCCTGCTCTGGAACTGACCCTGGACTGTTTGACCACGTTTTTTGCCTGCCTCTTGGACTGATCATTTACCCTGCTATGCTAGTGGGAACACAGGGGTCTCACATATGTGAGGGGCTCCAGAAATGTTTTTCTGGATGAAGAAATCTAACTTTTTAGTTTTCTCATTCCCAGATTTAGGGTCTGGAGACTCGGAGGCTTCAAAGAGATTTGGGTGGGAGAAGCCTCTACCCCTGTCCCCATTCTTTCCTGGTCTGCTACTTGGACCATGTTCCTGCTTACTACCAGGACCAATATTTTGGCACTGCTGGCAATGTCTCTACGTGCATTGACCCTGGACTGTACAAGGACATTATCCCTGCCTGTACTATGGACAATATTCCTACCAGCTGCCTGGACAATTCCATTCACTGTGGATGACCACGTCCCTGCCTGCTGCCTGGATCAGGGCTCTCCTCCTGTGGACAACTGCACTACTAAAACTACAGGTAATCTTTTGTTTACCCTTTGCTCAGCAGAATGTATTTTAGGGTGTAATTCATGGTATGTTCATGCTATGTGTTAGAAATATGAAGGGCCTTCAAAAATGTGATAGACTGTAAGGAAATTAGATGTGTAATTTATGCTCCTAGAACGCCTGAATGTGCTACTTCAATGTTGCGCCTCTGTATGTGGCCAGGTTGTGTAAAAGTCTCACACATTTGGTATCGCCATACTCGGAAGGAGTAGCAGAATATATTTTGGGGTGTCATTTTTGCTATGTACATGCTATGTGTCGGAAATATCTTAGAAATGGACAACTTTGTGTAAAAAAAATGCGTTTTCATTTTTTTTCCACATTTTCCACAAACTTCTGGAAAAAAATGAACCATTCAAAAGACTCATTATGCCTCATAGATTATACGTTGGGGTGTTTTCTTTCCAAAATGGGGTCACTTTGTGGGCGTTTCCATTGTCCTGGTGCTCCAGGGCCTTCAAAAATGTAATAGGTGGTTGAGAGATTAGATGTGTAATTTATGCTCCTAGAACGCCTGAATGTGCTACTTCAATGTTGCGCCTCTGTATGTGGCCAGGTTGTGTAAAAGTCTCACACATGTGGTATCGCCATACTCGGAAGGAGTAGCAGAATATATTTTGGAGTGTCATTTTTGCTATGTACATGCTATGTGTCGGAAATATCTTAGAAATGGACAACTTTGTGTAAAAAAAATGTGTTTTCATTTTTTTTCCACATTTTCCAAAAACTTCTGGAAAAAAATGAACCATTCAAAAGACTCATTATGCCGCATAGATTATACGTTGGGGTGTTTTCTTTCCAAAATGGGGTCACTTTGTGGGCGTTTCCATTGTCCTGGTGCTCCAGGGCCTTCAAAAGTGTAATAGGTGGTTGAGAGATTAGATGTGTAATTTATGCTCCTAGAACGCCTGAATGTGCTACTTCAATGTTGCGCCTCTGTATGTGGCCAGATTGTGTAAAAGTCTCACACATGTGGTATCGCCATACTCGGAAGGAGTAGCAGAATATATTTTGGGGTGTCATTTGTGTAATGTACATGCCATGTGAGAGAAATAACCTGTTGTGATGACAATTTGGTGTGAAAAAAAATAAAAATAAAAAAAAATCTTCATTTTGCAAAGAATTGTGGGAAAAAATAACAACTTCAAAAAACTCACCATGCCTCTTACTAGATACCTTGGAATGTCTACTTTCCAAAAAGGGGTCATTTTGTGGGTATTTGTACTTTCCTGGCTTGTTAGGGTCTCAAGAAATGAGATAGGCCTCAGTACATTAGGTGTGATCAGATGTGATCAATTTTCAGTGATTGGCACCATAGCTTGTAGACTCTATAACTTTCACACAGACTAAATAATATCCACTAATTTGGGTTATTTTTACCAAAGATATGTAGCAGTATAAATTTTGGCCCAAATTTATGAAGAAAAATTACTTATTTGCAAAATTTTATAATACAAATGAAGAAAAATGCATTTTTTTACAAAATTTTCGGTCTTTTTTCATTTATAGCACAGAAAATAAAAAACCCAGAGGTGATCAAATACCACCAAAAGAAAGCTCTATTTGTGTGAAAAAAAGGACGAAAATTTCATATGGGTACAGTGTTGCTTGACTGAGTAATTGTCATTCAAAATGATTATAACATTTAATTTAATTGATTAATATGTGAATCCATCAATCATAAGTTAACTATTAGATATGATCACATGTCTTCCAACATGTGACACTCTTGATTGTATTTTAGTGATAGAAACTAAATTTGCCTAGATGCACAAATTCTACTATGGGTAACATGCTTAGAAATTAATTTCTACATATAGTATATGTACTGTAGTTCACCTTTTACACTCTTCTTTTATTGGCAGTTCAAAATACTATGTGTAAAGATGATTTTAGTTTAACGTTATAATGAAAAAATGGCATCTCTCACACTATCACACTACTACCCACTACTACCCTACTCTCAATTTCTTAGTTACACCTGCATACATTCCATTTAATCTACAATATAGCTAATTTTAATTGAAAATATGTTTTGCTAATGCTTATACACCAGATAAGAATCCTCCTGAATTTATAATTTATTTTATTTGATGCTTCCTTTTAGTGATATACAGAGACAATTTCACAAAATAAATAAAGAATTCACATTCACCTTTGTGCTATATAAAGTATTATTTTGTAGCAAGCACTTTATTAGATATACAGTAAAATGTAATACATTTTTAAATGACAATTTAATACGTTTAACTAAAACGCAGCCACAGCATTAAAACACTTATTTTACAGTGCATGATGTATTTCACTGACTGACAGTATTTATTTATTTATTTATTTCCAAAATAAATATATATTTTTTAATTATCAATGAACTAAAGTTTTAGAGAATATTTGTGTCACGTACCTGGTAGGTGAAGCCCGGAGTGCAGAGAACGGCCTCTCGTATACCTCTGACTCAGGCACCCCTGAAGGTGTGAACAGGGGCTCGGGCATACAGAGGGGCGCAAGTGCCTGGCTGGAACACTGGAGTAGAGAGCTGGATCCTGTAGTCAGCAGGGAGGTGCTCTGTAGTCCCGAAGCAGGTTGCAGACAGCAGGAAGGTGCACTGTAGTTCCGCAGCAGTTTGCAGATAGCAGGGAGGAGTACTGTAGTCCTGTAGCAGGTTGCAGACAGCAGGGAGGTGCACTGTAGTCCCGTAGCAGGTTGCAGACAGCAGGGAGGAGTACTGTAGTCCTGTAGCAGGTTCCAGACAGCAGGGAGGTGCACTGTAGTCCCGTAGCAGGTTGCAGACAGCAGGGAGGTGCACTGTAGTCCCGCAGCAGGTTGCAGACAGCAGGGAGGTGCAGACAAGCCGGGTCAAGGAAACGCTGTAGACCGGACAGCAAGGCAGCATTGGAACAGTCTCCTTTAAATAGCCCATCTTGACGCCAAGTGTTGCTACAGGGGGCGCGCCTGCGCTCCTGCGCATGCCCGTGCGCCGCTATTGGTGCTATTGCGTATGCGCGTTCGCCCATTAGCGCTATTGCCGCTATTGCGCATGCGCGTTCACACATTAGCGCTATTGGCGCTATTGCATGAGCGCCGGATAGCGCTTACAGGCATTCTTTTAATCTTCCGTTTGCTGGAATGACTACAAGAGGGCTTTTCCTGACATTGCCCCCCCCCCCAAAGGGCAGCCTCCGGATGCCCAACTGGGCCATTTTACTCGGATGAGTTCTTTTAAAGGCTAGAATTAGTCTTTTGGCATGGATGTTAGTCTCTGGTTCCCAGGAGTTCTCCTTGGGGCCGTAACCCTTCCATTTCACCAGGTACTGAACCTGATTACGTCTCCTCCAGCAATCTATGATGGATTCTATCTCAAATTCTTCTTCGCCGTTAATAAGTACAGGTTCAGGTGGACCGGTGTTCCGGTTAAGAAAGGGATCTGGGACTGACGGTTTGAGTAAACCCACGTGAAAGCCTGGATGTATACGGAAAGATTCCGGTAGCTTCAACTCATACGCCACACTGTTAATTTTTCTCAACACTGGGAAGGGACCCACAAACTTAGGGCCCAATTTCTTGGATGGGCATGCCAGTTTCAGGTTCTGCGTGGACAGCCAGACTTGATCTCCAGGTTTTAGGTCAAGTTCCCCTCTTCTCTTTCTGTCAAACGTTTCCTTGTTATAGTCCTGGGTCCTTGCCATTGTTTCTTGAAGTAGCTTGTTGTTGGTGCTGAAGAAGTTCAAGGTTTCTTGAGCCGCCGGTACTGCACACTCTGGCATGTTATTGGACAGAAACAAGGGATGGAACCCGTAGATCGCAAAAAACGGGGATTGGTTGGTTGTAGAATGCACAGAATTATTATAGGCGAACTCAGCAAGAGGTAGCAGAGGCACCCAGTCATCTTGAGAAAAGCAAGAATAGCATCGCAAATACTGTTCAAGGGTCTGGTTGGTTTGTTAAGTTTGACCATTCATCTGAGGATGGTAGGCAGAAGAGAAGGAGAGGTCAATCTTCAAGGCCCCACACAGGGCTTTCCAGAATTTGGATGTAAATTGTACCCCCCGATCAGATACAATATTAGCGGGTACACCATGGAGTCTTACAATGTCTTTAATAAAAATCTTCGCAGTCTCGGAAGCAGAGGCAGGAAGTGAGACATTTTAGAAAGTCTGTCAACCACTACGAAGATGGTGGTGAAATCTTCTGAAGGTGGTAATTCCACAATGAAATCCATGGAGATCATCCTCCATGGTCTTTCTGGTACAGGTAGAGGCCTCAACAGTCCCCAAGCCCTGGTCTTGCTGCCCTTGTTCTGGATGCAAATAGTACATGTTTCAATATATTGTCTGCAGTCCTTTTGTAGCTGAGGCCACCAAAACATGCGCTGCAGGAGTTCAGAAGTCTTGTGTACCCCGAAGTGGCCAGCTAGTTCATGGTCATGACAAGATTTGAGGATGGCAACCCGTGTCTGTTGTGGCACAAAAATTCTGTCCTTGTACCAAAGTAGATCATCTTTCCACTGTAAAGTGAAATCTGTTGGATGGGGAGCCAGTGAAGAAGCTTGTTTAATTTGGGAAAGCAGATCTCCCTGAAGCATGAGAAAATTCCCAGGAGCAAGGATGGTATCAGGAGGAGAAGAAACTTCAGGTTCCCTGAACATCCGGGAAAGTGCGTCTGGTTTAGTATTCTTAGATCCCGGCCTGTAAGTGATGTGAAAGGCAAATCTAGTGAAAAAAAGTGCCCATCTGGCTTGTCGTGGTTTCAATCTCTTGGCAACTTTCAAGTATTCTAAGTTCTTGTGATCAGTGTACACCAGAATAGGATGGGCTGCTCCTTCCAAGAGGTAACGCCATTCTTCTAGCGCAGCCTTGATTGCAAGTAGTTCTCTGTCCCCGACATCATCATTTCTTTCAGCTTCAGTTAGCCTGCGAGAGAAGAACGCCACTGGGTGTAACAGAGCCTTGGATCCTTGTCTCTGTGAAAGAACTGCCCCTACTGCTATCTCAGAAGCATCTACTTCCAGTATATAAGGTAAGGCTGGGTCAGGATGTTTTAAGACGGAGGCTGAAACGAACTGTTCCTTCAAGGAAGTAAAGGCTGCTTGAGCTTCAGGAGACCATTGGAAACGAGTGCCTTGCCGGGTAAGACTTGTGATGGGGGAAATGATAGAAGAAAATCCCTTGATGAATTTGCGATAAAAATTTGCAAACCCCACAAATCTTTGGACTCCCCTCTTATCAGTCGGGGCTGGCCAATCCAAGATGGCAGAGACCTTCTGTGGATCCATCTTGACACCATCTATCGAAATGATCAGGCCCAGAAACTGGATGCTTTGGCGTTCAAACTCGCACCTCTCAGGTTTTGCATACAAGCCATGCTGGCGAAGGCGGGTTAGAACTTTTCTGACATGTCCCCGATTAGTAGCCAGTGAGGAGGAAAAGATCAAGATGTCATCCAGGTATACTATGATAAACAAGTCAAGATAGTCTCTGAAAATATCATTAACAAAATGCTGGAAAGTGGCAGGAGCATTGCATAACCCGAAAGGCATGACAAGATACTCAAAATGTCCGAAGCGGGTACGGAAGGCCGTTTTCCATTCATCTCCGCTTCGGATCCGGACTAAATTGTAGGCTCCACGAAGGTCTAATTTGGTAAAGATGGATGCAGTTCCGAGTCGCTGGAAAAGTTCAGGTACCAAGGGTAGAGGATACCGATTCTTAATTGTGATTTTATTAAGGTCTCGATAATCTACGCAAGGGCGTAGAGAGTGGTCTTTCTTTTCTACGAAGAAAATCCCTGCCCCTGCTGGAGAGGTAGAAGGGCGTATGAACCCTTTCCTCAGGTTGTCATCTATGTATTCTTTAAGCGTTCCAAGTTCAAGTTCGGTCAAGGGAAAACCTCTCCCAAAGGGAATTTCTGCTCCGGGAAGCAACTCAATCAGGCAGTCGTAAGGTCTATGGGGTGGCAGAGTTTCTGCCCCTTTCTTACTGAATACATCCAGAAAATCATGATAAGCCTTAAGAACTGCTTGGCAGGCTTCAGCATCGGTCTCCAGACATAGCAGAGAAGATGGGATGTTGGGAGTTTCCTGTAAACAATGTTGCTGGCAATAGGAGGAATGAAAACTAATTTTTCCAGTGGACCAGTCTATTTGCGGATTATGTGCCTTGAGCCAGGGCATTCCTAGTATGATGGAAAACAAAGGAGATTCGATGATATCAAGACAGAGTAGTTCTTGGTGGTTGCCGGAAATGGTGGTTTTAAGAGGAACTGTTTCTTGTGTTACAGGCCCAGATTTAATAGCCGATCCGTCGGCCAGATGTACAGACAGTCCCTGTGCTCAGGGTTGTAGAGGTATGCGGAGTCTACGGGCAAAAGACAAGTCCATGAACCTGCTGCAGGCTCCGGAGTCAATGATGGCGGTTGCTTGCGCATTCCCTTCAGGAAGCTGTAGAGAGATGGGGATAGCCAAATGAGTAGCGTTATCTAACACAGCAAGTGAAGAGGTAGAGGAAAGAGTAAAGTGCTTACGAGTCTTTGCGGGACAAGTCCTCACATAATGTCCAGATTCTCCGCAATACAGGCAAAGGTTATTCGCTCGCCGGCGTTGGCGTTCTTCCAGAGTCAGAGAGGGACGGATCAGGCCTAGCTGCATTGGCTAAGTGGAATCAGCAGGAGGGTGGACAGAAGGCTGTGGTACACGTGGAAGCATCCAGACTGGGCGAGCGGACCCAGCAGTCCGTTCAGCTCTTCGCTCTCTTAGGCGCCTGTCGATCTGGATGGCAAGATTGATAAGGGCTTCAAGTGTCGCAGGGATGCCAACCCGGGCCAACTCATCCTTTAGTGGCTCGGAAAGTCCCATGCGGAACTGGTGGCGTAGGGCAGCGTCGTTCCAGTTTGTGTCGGAACTCCAACGCCTGAACTCAGATGCATAGTCCTCCGCGGCCCTACGGCCTTGCTGGAGAGAGAACAGAGCTGCTTCTGCGGTAGCTGCTAGTTGCGGGTCCTCATAGAGAAGGGCCATGGCTTGGAAGAAAGTGTCCAGTTGGTTAAGGCAGCTGTTCTTTTGCTCCAGGAGTCGATGATCCCAGGCCTGGGGTTCCCCCAGCAGGAGGGAGATGACGAACCCCACCTTAGTGGTTTCTAAAGAAAAATCCTGGGTTGTAGTGCAAAGAAAAGTTCACAGGCATTACGGAATGCTCTAAACTTGCTGCGGTCCCCGGAGAACTTTTCTGGTGTGGGAACTTTAGGTTCTGGAGGCAACATTACTACAGAAGGACCCGCTGAAGGACCTGGAGCGGAGGTAGAGAGCACTTGAACACGTTCTTCCAGATGTCTTGCAGGTCTTTAACAGCCTGTGTAAGTCCAGCCAGATGATGGCATAAGTCCTCCATAGGTGTCTTGCAGGTCTTTAACAGCCTGTGTAAGTCCAGCCAGATGATGGCATAAGTCCTCCATAGGTGACGTTCCCTGCGTGGGCTCAGACATGGCTGTCCGGTACTGTCACGTACCTGGTAGGTGGAGCCCGGAGTGCAGAGAATGGCCTCTCGTGTACCTCTGACTCAGAAACCCCTGAAGGTGTGAACAGGGGCTCGGGAGTACAGAGGGGCACAAGTGCCTGGCTGGAACACTGGAGTAGAGAGCTGGATCCTGTAGTCAGCAGGGAGGTGCTCTGTAGTCCTGAAGCAGGTTGCAGACAGCAGGGAGGAGTACTGTAGTCCTGTAGCAGGTTGCAGATAGCAGGGAGGTGCACTGTAGTCCCATAGCAGGTTGCAGACAGCAGGGAGGAGTACTGTAGTCCTGTAGCAGGTTGCAGACAGCAGGGAGGTACACTGTAGTCCCGTAGCAGGTTGCAGACAGCAGGGAGGTGCACTGTAGTCCTGCAGCAGGTTGCAGACAGCAGGGAGGTGCAGACAAGCCGGGTCAAGGTACTGGCAGGCAGATCAGCTACAGGAGGGCAAACCAAGAGAATAGTCAGAGTCCAAGCCGAGATCGGGGCAGGCAGCAAACAGGTAAGTCAGGAACAAGCCAAGTAAGTACTGGATACAGAGAAACTGGTAACAAGGGAGCAGGGGTATCAGTAAACACTGTAGACCGGACAGCCAGGCAGCATTGGAACAGACTCCTTTAAATAGCCCATCTTGGCACCAAGTGTTGTTACAGGGAGTGCGTGCGCGCTCCCGCGTGCGCCCGTGCGCCGCTATTGGCGCTATTGCGCATGCGCGTTTGCCCATTAGCGCTATTGGCGCTATTGCGCGAGCGCCAGATGGCGCTTACAGGCATTCTTTTAATCTTCTATTTGCTGGAATGACTACAAGAGAACTTTTCCTGACAATTTGGAATGCGCAGTAAGCTGTGTTAGATTCATATTCACAGCTATAACTATATCCAAACTTTGTAATGAATAAAAATGATAGTAGCCTGTAGATGAATCTTCTGATCTTAAATCTTTGCCTAGATACACAAATTCTACTATGCGTAACTTTTTTGTTTCCTGGAAAACTCACTACAAGTTCACCCCCATTCCCAACAACTTTGACTTGAATATATATTTAAAAAGTGTGTCTTTGTTAAATTACTTCTCCTTTCTTCTGTCCTTCCTTCCTTCTTTTCTCACTCCTACCTATCAAGAATCAGAAAGTCGCTCTCCTAAAGTGTATATACTGCATATCCAAAACATTTTTCTTCCTTGGAGCTTTGTATAAAGAAACGGGAAATTAGAAACTCCTTATTTGTCCAGGTGACTATTGTCACAAAAGTAGAAAGCGATAGCAAAATCAATTTTTTTACTTGTCACCAATAGGGACACATTTTCCAAAGAACCTGTTTAAGAATGGGATTTCCCTCACTTTGTAAAGATTTCTAACTTCCTGTTGTGTCTCCTGAACAGGAAGTGAAGCAAAAAAATCATCAATGGGAAATATACAGCAACAAATACACTAACAGGAGTTTCAGCCTTTCCATTCTCTACTGAAAAAATAGGCTATACTACACCTCTCTGGTGAAAGACTTTAGAATAATGAGTGACTTCTCTCATATTCTTCCAATATTGAAGGCATTTGTCCCCCCAATGAGAAGAGAATCTTTTACATGGTGTTATCATACATATGCTTAGAAATTAATTTCTACTTACAGTATATGTACTGTAGATCACCTTTTACACTCTTCTTGTATTGGCAGTTCAAAATACTATGTGTAAAGATTGCTTTCAGTTTAACATTATAATTAAAAAATGGCATCTCTCACACTATCACACTACTACCCACTACTACCCTATTCTCAATTTCTTAGTTACAACTGCATACATTCCATTTGATCTACAATATAGCTAACGTAATTTTCATTGAAAATATGTTTTCTAATGCTTATACACCAGATAAGAATCCTCCTGAATTTATCATTTCTAAATAAAGAATTCACATTTACCTTTGTGCTATATAAAGTGTTATTCTAGGTTCTATTATATTATTGTAACATCTCAGTTTCTTCTCACTGGCCACGTGGCAAATGTTTTTTTCCTAACCTGGTCTAACCATTCTATTTTGAAAATTACTCAGATTGATCTTGCAGCTCTTAAATAGGCTCCTAATTTGGAGTATTAATTGCTTTCTACTATATATCTTACAAGTATCTCTGAAAGATTTTCAATACATCGAAGACTATTTTGCTCATTACATTAAAGCAGATATTTCTCTCTGGATAGCATTTGAATGCATTTTATGAGGAAACTTAATTGCCCAAAGTGCTAAGAGGAAGAAAAAGACTGCAAGATAGAGGATTGAACTGCCTAATTTCCTTTGCTGGTTAGGTGAGATCAAGTTTGTTCTTGAAGGCCTTTAAAACCCATATTTAGAAGGTGAAAAGTGCACTGCTTTAAAAACAGTGAACAGATTTTCAATCCCTCTCATCATGTGGTTTCTATCCCTTAGAGAATGCTTAAAAATATCCTAATAGATTACAAGATTGCCACCTTATATGAATATCATGCTTCTTGCTGTGATTCAGGTTCCCATGCTATTGCAGAGCTTCTCTGTTAAATCAGAGGCGATTAGCACAAAAACTCCAATCATAGTTCAAAAGTTAAGAAAACAACTTCTATATCTTCCAAAAGTTCACTCCATGTGTCACATGTAATCAATACAAGAAAGCAATGCAATAAAATGCAAACTCCATATAGTCACTGCATTTCAGGTGATAAACACCTTTTGTCAAGCATGGATAAACAGTATAAATACACCAATTCTGCACTAAGTAACCAATAGAGAGCCTGTGGGTGGAAAGAAAATAGAAAGAGGAACTGATGGAAAACTGTAGTCTGACAAACATCAAGTCCTGCCAGTAGGCTTATTCCTGAAAGAAGACTACAGGTGGGAAAGAAGGGATATTAAAGGTGAGCTTAGCACAACTCTCTTTCACATGATATAAACATATAGGCCCTTTAAATACATGCAGATCAGAAAGAGAACAAGTACACGAATGCCCTGTACACACGATCGGATTTTCCGATGGAAAATGTGTGATAGGACCTTGTTGTCGGAAATTCCAACCGTGTGTAGGCTCCATCACACATTTTCCAAAGGAATTTCCGACACACAAAGTTTGAGAGCTTGCTATAAAATTTTCCGACAACAAAATCCGTTGTCGGAAATTCTGATCGTGTGTACACAAATCCGGCGCACAAAGTGCCACGCATGCTCAGAATGAATTAAGAGACGAAATGCCCCATTTATAGTCCCAACGTACGTGTTTTACGTCACCGCGTTCAGAACGATTGGATTTTCCGACAACTTTGTGTGACCGTGTGTATGCAAGACAAGTTTGAGCCAACATCCGTTGGAAAAAATCCATGGATTTTGTTGTCGGAAAGTCCGATCAATGTCCGACCGTGTGTACAGGGCATAAGAGTATACAACAACTTTTTCAACTCATTCATCAGTTTAAGTCTTATCTTCACTAAAGCATCTTAGGATTTCTCTGTCTAAACAGGATCAACAGTTTTAAAATTTACCACTAAATGATCAACAATCAAATCTTGACATTAGTCAAGTTGTTTGCATAGATAGGAGATTATTTTCTCCCTGACGAGCTGCTGGATGGCTCCTCTGCATTTTCACAGTGATACCCCAACTTGAACTGACCCATAACTCCCTGGCAAACTGGTAGTAAAACAGTAAGCTCTGCATAAAACTTATTTAAAAATGAAATGGGAAAGACAACAAAAGTAATAATATCAGCAATAAACATTGCACAGGCAGAAATGACAGTTGCATGACA
The DNA here is from genome assembly GCA_037952925.1 of Lithobates clamitans. Taxonomy (NCBI): domain Eukaryota; kingdom Metazoa; phylum Chordata; class Amphibia; order Anura; family Ranidae; genus Lithobates; species Lithobates clamitans. The sequence continues at coordinate 1,673,937 of JBBGZY010000903.1, read as the reverse complement.
ATTGTATGAGACAAGAGTACCTGTCTATGCCACTGGCCAGTGAGGTTGCCAGCTCAGTTTTTCCAGTGTTGGGGCCCAATAACATTTGTTGGAGCGGTTTTCTGTCTACCCCACAGCTTGGGATGATCTGCTTATCAACAGCTGTTGGCACCCTGTGAGGTGTAGATTACACAGCTCTCCACAGCCCTGAACTAAACCATCCAGGGAACTACATCCACTAGCAGCCCCTGCATCCACTCTGTTCTATGTTTCTGTGGGCAGGGCTACACATCAGCCTGCATCCATCTAGATAGAGTCCTCTTTCTTCCTGGTTGCTAGAGGTAGGGGTCAATCTGCAGCCAGTCAGTATTTTTTTGTTTTGCTCCTCTCCTCTTCCTGAACTTTGTAAATACAATGAGCATAAGCAAAGAGGGAATGTTCTGCTACACAGCTTATAGGGCCATAGGGCCATAGGGCCAACCATCAGGCTACACCCCCCCACCAAAACTCTTTGTTCCCCAAGGAAACAACAGTTTAGTTTTAATTACAAACTAAATAAACACAATTAACACTGTCATGGGCCATGTTTCCAAGCATTTACAACTGGTGAGGGAAGCAGAACTTCCTACCACAGTGTGTTAGGAGATGGGCTGGGAGTATTATTCACTGATATAATGAGGGGGTGTACCTGCACATCTGGGAAGGTGAGCTCAGTGGTGATGAACTCCTTGGAATGGTTCCTCTTTGAATCAGCCTGTTAGCTCTTGGCTCTTTGGGCTCAAGTGAATTTTGGATGGAGGGTTCCCCCTTCAAGCTCCAAATATTGCAGGGAATCTCTTCCTACTTCTCCAGCTGATTCAACAAGTTTCTTCTCCTGTTCTTCTTCCTCTCTGACCTGTGGCACAAACTCTGAGGCATCAGGTCTCACTGTTTATGAACAGTTCTCTCAGGGCTTGTGTCAGAACCTGGGTCACCTGCTTGTTGCACTGTTGTTCCCGGAGTCAAAGGGCACAGTTCCAGTGGCCACCAGTGGGTATCTCCCAGCAGCCAGCTTATCCAAGTAATTAGGCTGCACCTGATGCTAGCTGCTGGTAGTTCAGTGAAGTTCAGTGTTTCGGTGCTTTTATCTGAAGTTCAGTGCTTCTGTGTTCTTCCTGTAAACCATGTCTCTGCCTGATCCTTTTCCTGTGCCTTCTTCCTGAAGATGCTCCTGTTCCTGATCTTGTGTCTTGTTCCTGTGAACTGCTCCCAGTACCCTGGTCCCCACATCCAGTACTCTGTACCCTGCTCTGCTCCCCTTGTAGCCTGTCTCAGTTTTGACCTTTCCTGCTCATATATGCTTGGTGTTGGAAGAGTGATATTTATGTTAAGTAAGTAAGAATACCGCGCTCAGACTATAACTCCTAAAAACCAAAGCCGCAACAATAAACCATCTAATATCAAATGGTAGTAATCAAAAATAAAATAAAAAAGTTGCGCTAAATTAATACCATGCAAAAGTGACTGACATATAAAATCTTAAATTGATACACGTGGACACCTATAAGTGAACTAGGAATCAATAAAAAGTGAATACAGGTGACAAAATAAGGAAGATCAAAACCTCAATAAATCATTCAAAGTGTCCATAAAGTAATACAATAAAAGCGTGTCTTCCCTTAGATGAGAAGGGCTAGTGTATAAACATATATGTGTAATAAAGTAAACAAACGAAAGGCAACTCAGGTGTGCGACTCTGTATATGATGACTCTTACCAGAGGTGATGGACCCCCTAAAGAGCAGGGTCAGATGAGCAGGCAGAAATAGCCCTCTGCAGGGACATAGAATCCTCCAGTATCTCTGGTCTTAGGTTGTCTCAGGTGTTCAGTGAGGGGAGTCGCCGTATAGCAATGAATGCTTGTCAGCTGAAATCCTCAGTGGATGATGTAGCTTATCAGCTGGATCCCTCAATCTGAAAGAGAAACACACTCGGGCTCAAAGCCACGAGTGAGCAGACAGAGAGGGACTCCGATCGTGTAGTAGGTTTAAACAATAGATCTTTAATACTAATAAAAACGAACAAATGCTCGTGGGGTAACAGGTACAAACATAAGCTTAAAATTACATAGATAAATAAAAGCCGGCTAGCTAAACAAACGGATAAAGATCACCCGTGTGCTGGGTAACATGTGGCATGATTGTGTCAGCACAACGCACTGCCCTACATGTTTCACAATACCTTGCATCTTCCTGGGGCACGGGCGACGTGCTGACACATCACTCAAATAGTATCTTACAGGAAACAAGCCTCGATTTCAGCCTAGTGCCATATTGGCTGTGTTAGAAACCAAGCCTCATTGTCAATCCGGCGCCATATTGGAATTCAGAGAACTCGTGGACCGCAAGTCAGGACCAAGCCTCATTCCAGAATCCCAGTGGGATGCACACAAAACATAAAGTGTCTAGTAGGAACCAAGCCTCGATTCTAGCCTAGTGCCATATTGGCTAGGTTACAAACCAAGCCTCATTGTCACTCAGGAGCCATATTGGAATTCAGAGAACTAGTGGACCGCAGATCAGAACCAAGCCTCACTCTAGAATCCCAATAGAAGGCATCCAAATGGAGAGATGAGTGAACGTGTGTGAGTGAGTACTCCTCCCCCTTCGTGTTCCCGGGCTGATCACTCAAGCAATCATCTGAGCTGTGGAGCAGTGTGTGCGAGAGAATGCTCTAGTCCCCTCCCTGCTCCAAGGTGGATTTTACAGGCCGACTTGAATTAGACAAGCAGCCAGCTGAACTGTGGATCAGAGGGATCGATCGAGCGCCCCGCTATTCCCCTTGTTTCCAGGCTAACCTTACAAACAACCGTCCGAGCGGCAGGTTAGCTGAAGATGACAACCCGCAGACAAGCCACATTACAGCCAGCGGGAAGGGGATGGAGCTCAATGGATGGCATCCGAGCCTACTTGTCGCCCCGTGCCTCTGAGCATGGCGAAGGAAGACAGGCAGGGAGGCAGGACGTAAGGAAGCGGAGTGGAGCGAACGCCACTGGCGGCACAGACAGACAGCGGGGGTTCCCGATGAAGAAGCCGGTTACCCAGGTGATAGGAGAAGGTCCCCCCATATATAGTAAGAGATCACCTACAGCAGGCAGGGGGAGGAAAACCCCTGAACAAAGCCCTCCGGGTGGTGGTTGGAGCCCCAGGAGGAACAGGGAAGAAGCGGGGGCTAAGGAACAGGGCCAATTATACCCCAGTGCAGGACACCCATTGATGGACATTGATAAGCAGGATTCACTAGCACAGGACCTGGGTGTAATGAATCACTTGGAGGCTAATGGGTGGACATTAGAGGCGATACAAGGCACAGAGACCATGTTAGTAACAGGAGGGGAAGCCCCAGCCTCGAATTTAGATCAAAGTCCTATACAGGGCTCCCAAAAAGCAACAGAAGTGGACCCAGGTCAGTGTTTGCTTGTACATAACCAGACTTTGATGCATGACCAGATGAGTCCCCAAAAGGGGGATAGGAGGTCTCAGGGGCCGAATGGACAGAGTGTGGACTCGGAGAGGGACATTTGGGTTCTTTTGAGGGCCCTTCCTACTAAAAGTGATATTCAACAGCTAATCAATGCGGTGGAACAATCATGCCTGCAGGCAGTGGAAAGTTTAAAGGAGGACATCAGGGACTTGGGGCATAGAGTGGAGAATGTGGAAAATGAACAAGAGACTATTGTACATGCAATAGCGGATGTTCAAGACTCCATTAAAAAGTATGAGGAGGTATTAAATTTTTATAGGGACCAGCTGGACGAGTACAAAAATAGGGACAGAAGACAAAACATTTGTATAAAAGGACTGCCTGAATCAATTACAACGTCAGAATTAGTTCCTATAGCACAAAAAAATTTTGGACAGATTATGGGGGATCAAGCTCCAAATACCATAGACATAGACCGGATACATCGGGTTCCGTCCCATAGTACAAAGGCTGAAGTACCCAGAGACGTTATTTGTAAAGTGCATAAATATGCAGTGAAAGAGAGTATAATGAGGATGGCCCGTAGCAAGCCTACGATCATGTTTGAAGGTTTAAATATAGCACTGTACCCAGATATATCAAGACAGACTCTTTTCAAGCGATGGTCAGTCCGCCCACTGCTGGAAGCCCTACGGGTGGCAGAGATTAAATATCGGTGGGGGTTCCCATTTAGTTTGACAGCTTCCAGGAACGGGAGATCAGCTACACTACGAACAAAAGATGATTTAGAAACATTTGTGGGGAAACTGGACCTTCCTATGGTGGATTTTACAGATTGGAGAATACATTTTTTAGGGCCCCCCCCTACAGCGGTCTGAACAGTGGCAAGAAGTACCGGCAAGAGTCAACGCAGGCATGGCCCAAAGAAGACCTAGATAGTTGATGAAGGGCTAAGTAGAGAGGGGACCCGAAGAGACAAATTTTTTCCTTTTTTTCCTTTTTTTTTTTTCTTTTTCCTTATTTCACATAGGAAGGGGACTGTAAGCAAATGCTCGGGAGGAGGGGGGAACATATGAGGTGGTGTGGTGGGGAATGGGGACCATTTTTTGGTCAATAGGTCAGCCCCAATTGAGGGGACTAGTTAACATGCTAAAAGCAGGGAAGGGAGGTGACTGGTGCATAAGAGGTGTTTACTTGCACAGGCCCCCTCCCCCATTTTTAGATATACTCCTAGGGGGAGGTTTTTGGTATGTAAGAGGTTTACGTAAGGTTTATTTTTATGGTATATATGATGAGCTGTTTTTTTTTCATTTTTTGTGGGTTTGTGCTTAATGTTGGGTGTCACTGTGGTAACAGGGTAGGCAGGATTAGCAGAAAGGAAGACAGAGAACAGGGTCAAGGGGAACATTTTAAAGGGCTGGTATGGGGAGTCCTAAGGATAAAATAAATGACTGCCATATTGAAAATTCTGTCATATAATGTAAGGGGATTGAGCTCACCAAATAAGAGAGGGCACCTTTGGGTGGAATTGCAGCACCATAGGGCTGATGTCATCTTCTTACAAGAGACCCATTTTAGGGGCAGTTCTATCTCCAGCCTACCTCAGAATATAATGAATCAATGGTACCATGCAGTGTCACCAATCGCAAGGGCAAGAGGGGTCACAATTGCGTTTAAGAAGTCCTGCCCATGGAAAACAGAGACCCTGCAAAGCGATCCAGAGGGACGTTTTTTATTTGTGAAGGGTACACTGCATGGGATAAAATATACTTTCCTGACAGGCTCCATGGCAGCATACGTGTGGGTAGGCTGCGCCTCCATAACTACCCAATAGGACCCCCTCTCCCATAAATCTTTGCTCTAGGCTGCTATCCATGTTCCTTTTTTGTCCTCCTCCGTAGGACCAGGTGTTGGTTCTCCTACCTGAAGATAAATCCTCCCTACGATCGATGATGCCGAGTGCCTAAGATTCCTCCGATAGGCCCTGACTGTTAAGCAGGGTATGGAGTGTAAAGCAGAGTAGCGCTGAAGATTGGATCGGTTCGTCTATGTGCGCACGGTCTATTGCCTAATGTTTCAGGCGACCATTATCTGCTGCCAAGTCCGGTGTGTATGTGTATGGATGGCGTTCCTCGGCCCAGGTGATCGTAGGTGGAGTGGTAAAGTTTTTACATTTCATTCACATATGGCAGCAGTGTTTATGTGTATCATACCTCTGTGTGTTTTCTTCCTGCTTCCTGGTGTCCTAGATTGGCGCTGACGCGCTCTGCGTTCCAGCAGCCGCTCTCTCTGTGACTTCCGGGTACCGGCGTACGTTCTGCGCATGCGCGGACCCAATACGAAGTCGAGGCTTGGTTCGCGCATGCGCGCGAGCATCTCGCGTCTGACGTCGGCGATGATGTCACGGGCGCCACTTTTAAAAAGCTGTGGGAAGCTTTCAGAGCCCTGGGAATGATCGTGGGGGATACAGCGACTTCCCGGGGCTACTATCTTGGCGGTTCAAGGTAAGACAATCTCTATTGTCTGGGGGTGGAGGTCTGTTGTCAGTCGGCTGATCCTGTGAATCTGTCTCTGCAGCTTCCTATTGTATTGACATTATGGACTCCTCACTGCCCCCTAGTGGCCAGCCCGCTTGTAGCAGGTATGTTTGCAGTTTTGCTTTTCTGCCTGTACAAGGATTGAGAGTAGGACACCAGCTGATTTTCTTTTCTATCTTCTCTGTGTTTCTTTCCTCACAGCCCTACTAGGTCTGATCCACACCGTAGTTCTCATAAAGGAAGTGGATCATCAAAATCACACCACCGGCAATCTTCCTCCAGGTCTAGCCATCATAAATCTTCCAGATCTGAACAGCGCAATAAAAATCCTTCTCACCCCCCTTCATCTCACTCTAAAGAGAGTTCAGGGAAATCATGCTGGGGATGTAGGATGCCTGTTCCAACAGATAAATCTCTCTGTGATCACTGCTTCTCTAAAGCCGCAGATGAGAGGGATGGTGCAGACCAGCGTTTGGAATCTATGGTTAGGCGGGTTGTGAAAGAATCTCTACAGGAGAGAGAAGCCCAGCAGCCCCGTGATTCCCCATCAGACCCATTATGCCCTCCAGTGGGCGAAGGTTCTGTGCATGAGACATGGGATTCCTCCCAACCAAGTCACCCTTCTGCTCCTGTTTCAGACAGCGAATCGGATCTGGAAGATCCTGGCATGGGGTTTGAGTACGCTTTAGTTCCTTCATTGGTGAAGGCAGTAAAGGAGGTCCTGAAGTGGGAAGATCCAGTTACTTCCCCCCCAAAACAGAGGAAGTTTTTTAAGCAGCTCAATAAGGAGCGACAATATTTTCCTTTTCTCTCTGAGCTGGGTGAGGTCATTTCTGAAGAATGGAGCAAAATGGACAAGAAAAGTTCCATGCAGTCAAAGGTCTTGAAACTATATCCTTTCAAGGAAGAGGAAGTAAAGCACCTTGAATCAGCCGCATTAGTGGATGCAGCTTTAATGAGACTAGCAAGATATGTAACGCTTCCCTTGGAAGACACTGTATCTTTTAAAGATCCTTTGGAAAGGCGAATTGATTCAGATTTAAAGAATATCTACCTGACGTCAGGAATGGCATGTAAGCCAGTACTTGCAATAGCTGCAGTTTCCAAAGCTTTGGAATCTTGGTCTGATAATGTGGATGAGTTCTTAAGAGGTATCTCTACTGAAACAGCTAAGGATTCTCCTATCCAAGAGATCAGGCTGGCATCAGCCTTTCTTGGGGAGGCATCTATTGATGTCATCCGCCTGATGTCCCGGGTTATGTTGGCAGCTGTTTCAGCTCGTCGTGCCCTATGGCTCCGTCCGTGGTTGGCAGACCCAGCTTCCAAGCAAGCTTGGTGCCGAATTCCGTTTGAAGGTTCTTCATTGTTCGGCAATAAGCTCGATAGTGCCATAACCCGGGCCACAGGTGGGAAGTCTGGTTTCCTCCCTCAAGACAGACGCCTACAAAATCAGAAACGCAGTTTTCCTAGAAGACAAAACTCTGATCGCGCTAGGGATGCGCGCAGCTACAGACCTGGTCGGGAGTTCTCTAGATCCTGGAAAGTCAGGCAGTCTTCTTTCAAGAAACCCGTAAAAGGGGGTTCCTCTGGTAACCAGGACGCCACAAAGTCCTTTTGAGATTGGGCCCACTCAGGCATGCCAGGTGGGGGCTCGTCTTCGCCACTTCGGGCATGTCTGGGCGGCCTCAATTCGAGATTACTGGACCGTCAAGACGGTCTCCTCCGGTCACAAGTGGGTTTTTTAGCAATACCCCAAGACTCAGATTTGTTCCCACAGCTCTTCCAGGTTCAGAAGAGAAAAAGCAGGTCCTATTAACCTACGTGAGCTGCTTATTGGATCAAGGCGCAGCCGTCCCTGTTCCAGAAGACGAACAAGGCAAAGGCATGTATTCTCCTCTGTTCATGATACAGAAGAAAAACGGTACATGGAGGCCAGTAATAGATTTGACACATCTCAATTCTTTTATCCGAAAAGAAAAGTTCAAAATGGAATCTTTAATTACGATCCAACACTCAATACATCTGGGAGATTGGATGATTTCAATCGATCTGAAAGATGCATACTTTCATGTGCCAGTTGCAACAGAATTTCAGCAGTACCTTCGCTTTGCGGTAGGCAATCAACATCTGCAGTTTACATGTCTACCCTTCGGCCTAACAACGTCACCTCGGGTCTTCTCAAAGGTCCTGTTGTCAGTTGTGGCTCTACTCCGTATCAAAGGGGTTCGTCTCCACCACTATTTAGACGACCTACTTCTCCTAGCTCAGAACGAAGATCAACTGTTAGAGCACAGGAGCTTAGTCATCTCCACCTTGCAGGAATTCGGGTGGCTTCTGAATCTAGAGAAGAGCCATTTAGGGCCAACACAATCTCTGGTGTTTCTAGGGGCTCACTTCAACACATTGGAAGGCACCATCTCCCTTCCAGAGGAGAAGATTGGAGTGATTCGGGACAGAATACACGCAGCCCTGGCGTCGTCTCACCTCTCAGCTCTCCAATGCCTGAAAGTAATTGGCACAATGACAGCTACCATTCCTATGGTGAAGTGGGCCCAATGGCATACACGATCCTTCCAAAAAGGGTTCCTTCAGCAATGGGATTCTTCCAGCCAAGTCCAGCGCATACACCTTACGTCATCCATGAGGACGTCTCTTCTTTGGTGGCTCCAAGGGAAGAATCTGCACAATCACCATTTAATCATGCCCATCTCATGGGTCACGTTAACCTCGGATGCCAGCAGTCGAGGTTGGGGCGCTCACTGCCTTTCAGAGGTGGCGCAAGGCCGATGGGGTTTTCCTGCTCGGGGGATTGTCTCCAACATCCTGGAGCTGAAGGCCGCCTTTCAGGCACTCCTGTCATTTCGTCACCTAATAGAAGGTTCATCTGTGATGCTAAGGTTGGACAATACAACCGCGGTGGCTTACATAAAGAAGCAAGGTGGAACCCGCAGCTGGTCGCTGCTACAAGAAGTAGAGCCAATAATGAGCTGGGCTCAGAAATATTTGTCCAACATCTCGGCAGTTTACATTCCGGGGGTCCAGAATGTACAGGCAGACTTCCTCTCGAGAGTACAAATGGACAACAATGAGTGGTCTCTCCACAGAGAGGTGTTCGAGTGGCTTCTGACCCTGGGAGTACTTCCAGAAGTCGATCTTTTTGCTTCCCCATGCAATCACAAGATGCCCAGATATTATTCGAGGTTCAGAGACCCTCAGGCTTACGGGATAGATGCTCTCTCAGAGCGTTGGAAGTTTCAGAAGGCTTATGCCTTCCCTCCGGTACCGGTGATTCTGCAATTCCTCCGGAGGCTCAGAACAGAGAAGGTGGAGATCATTGCAGTGATTCCTTTCTGGCCCAACAGGCCGTGGTTTCCTCTGTTATCACTCCTGAGTTATCAAGACCCAGTTCCCCTTCCTCTCAGGCCGGATCTACTGTCGCAAGGCTCGAGGTTACACCCATGCCCATCTTGCCTACACCTCAGGGTGTGGTTCTTGAGAGGGAAAGGCTTGAATCCCTAGGCTGTCCGGAAGAAGCTATTCCAACTCTTCTTAGTGCCCGGAGGGGAAGTACGAACAGAGTATACGAACGGATATGGTCTAAATTCTCTGATCACATGTCTTCCCGGTCAAATCCGTGTAAGTCTCCAGCAGTAGAAGACATTCTAAGTTTTCTCCAATCAGGGCTGGACCTATCTTTAGCAGTCAGCTCACTAAGAGTGCAAGTTTCAGCCATCTCGGCCTTCACAGGAGTATCGTGGGCTAATCATACATTAGTCCGTCAATTTTTTAAAGGAGCTATCAGGCTTAAACCTCAGAGAAGACCTAGGTTCCCCAAATGGGACCTTCCTATTGTCTTGGATTTTCTCTCCAATCTCGGATCAGATCCTGACAAACCTCTTTCCATGAGAGATCTCACGCTCAAGACCACCTTCTTAGTAGCCGTGACGTCGGCTAAAAGAGTATCAGAGATTAGAAATTTAGGCTCAGAAGAACCTTTCCTAACCTTTTTTCCAGATAGGGTAGTGTTGATTCCCATGCTTGGGTCAAACCCTAAAGTGACCTCAGTCTTTCATGAAAATCAAGAGATTGTACTTCCTACTTTCAGATCAACGGACGATCAGGATGTTCATCCACTTGACGTAGGCTACACTCTAAAGCAATATCTGGAGGTCACAAGTCCATTCAGACAAACGGAATTCCTTTTCGTTCTTCTTCATGGCAAAAACAAAGGAAAGCGAGCTTCGGTCAGATCAATCTCTTCTTGGATTGTGCAGACCATTCAGAGGGCATACAAGGCAAAGGGCTTGGCTCCTCCAGAGGCAGTGATGGCTCATTCGACCAGAAGTATCTCGACCTCGTGGGCAGCTTCAAGGCATGTCGCGCCTGAAATCATTTGTAGAGCGGCTTCCTGGTCTTCTATAAACACATTTGTTTCTCATTATTGTGTTGAGCCTGCGGCTCTGTCATCTATTAATTTTGGTTTACAAGTATTGTCGGCTGACAATGTAAAATAAATTTGGTTTCTTTGCTCAAACATTTTTGCCCGCCCGTGTGTATTTTTGGGCGAGTTATTTCCCACACGTATGCTGCCATGGAGCCTGTCAGGAAAACGGAAAATTTATATCAAATACTTACCGTAATTTTCCTTTCCTGATAGGCTCCATGGCAGCAGGAGTCCCTCCCAAAATGTCTGGAGTAGGCTAGTTACGGAACATGGATAGCAGCCTAGAGCAAAGATTTATGGGAGAGGGGGTCCTATTGGGTAGTTATGGAGGTGGAGCCTACCCACACGTATGCTGCCATGGAGCCTATCAGGAAAGGAAAATTACGGTAAGTATTTGATATAAATTTTCCGTTTTTGTATTGATATATGCACCTAATGAAGGGTCTGTTAATTTTTTGGTTAGAACATTTAGAAAATTGGAAGAATTTAGAGAAGGATGTTTAATGGTGGGCGGGGACTTTAATATAGTGCTGGAAACGAATATAGATACCTCGACGGGTAGGACCGCCCTGTCTTTCAGAGCCATAAAACAGGTTAAACAAATTTTACGCTCCCAGCACCTTGTAAATAGCTGGCAAGTTCTGCATAAAGGGATTAAGGACTTTAGTTACTACTCTAAAACACATGATATGTACTCGCGGTTGGACCTTTTCTTGGTGGACCAATTTTATTTGGAGAATGTCCTCGCAAGTACAATTGAATCTATAACTATGTCACACCACGCCCCAATAACCCTGATACTCCGTCCAATTCAAATGGGTCGTTTAGAGGGAACTTGGCGCTTAAATGAGTCATTGCTGGATAAGGAGGAAATAGTGGAGAAGTTAGGTATTAAAATAAAAGAATACTTTGAAATAAATAAGACAAAAGAAGTGTCAGATCAAGCGGTGTGGGAGGCCCATAAAACAGTCATCAGAGGGGATCTGATTGCTAATGGATTGTATATAAAGAAAGAAGGTAAAAGAGAGATAAATGAATTATTAGAGAAGATTAGTGTTTTGGAGATGAAACATAAGAAAAATCTTGACCCTGCGGATAGTAAGCACTTGGAGAGCTTGCGAGCAGAGCTCTCACAGTGCCTTGAGCGAAGAATTAAGAACAAAATTATTTTTTTTGCGAATAGAGCATACGAACAGGGAAATAAGTGTGGATGGCTATTAGCTAAACAACTTAAAAAACAACAAGACTCTAGACATGTGCGTAGTTTATCAGTCCAAGGTAAGAAGGTAATTGACACGAAAGCCATAGCGAAAGGATTTGGTAAATTTTATGAGGCATTATATAATACTTCCAAGACAGATCCACCGGGAATAGGGGACGAAGAGAGATATGGGAGGAAAGAGATATGGGACTATATTGAAGAAGCCTCTATGCCCACGCTACCCAGAACAATCATAGACAAAATTGAACGTCCAATCACGGTAGAGGAGCTGAGTAAAGTGATAGCAACCCTGCCACTGGGAAAGAGTCCAGGGCCAGACGGGCTGACGAACTTATACTATAAAAAATTTCTTTCAGTATTAGTAAAACCACTATGTAGCTATTTTAACTGAATTAGTGCTTCTAATCCACTATCGCCAGAATCTCTTCTGGCGTACATAACAGTACTGCCAAAAGAGGGGAAGGACCCCCAAATCTGCGTCAATTATAGGCCTATCTCTCTGCTCAACTTGGACACTAAACTGTTAGCAAAAATCCTGGCCCTGAGGCTTCAAGAACATATTGGAGACTTAGTTCATCCGGACCAGACGGGGTTCATGAGGGAGCGTGAGACGAGGGATAATAGTACTCGTGCGCTTCACGTTCTTCATTTGACTCGGTCTGGCCTGGACAGAGCCCCAAGGATAATTCTGTCAATGGATGCCAAAAAGGCGTTTGACAGAGTGAATTGAGGCTTTATGAGAGAAGTGCTGGGGAGGATAGGCCTGGGGGAACGAATGTTGGGGTGGATTATGTCCCTGTATGCAGAACCAAGGGCAAGGATCAAGGTCAATGGTACATTGTCAGACTGTTTTAACATACGAAATGGCACTAGGCAAGGGTGCCCGTTATCCCCCTTGATATTTGCGATAATAATGGAGCCATTTCTATGCAAAATCGGGAATAACAGGGAGATAACCGGGACGTGCATAGGCCCTGTAGAACATAAAGTAGCAGCCTGTGCGGATGATCTCCTCTTTTTTCTCTCCGCTCCACAGACATCTATAGCAACACTTATGGCCGAAGTACATAAATTTGGTAGGGTATCTAATTTCAAAATTAATTTTGAGAAGTCGGTTATCCTCCCTAGCCATGTTCCGGCAGCTATGGAATGGTCATTGAGAGGGATGTACCCATTTGTCTGGAATAGAGAGTCTCTGATGTACTTGGGGGTACATATTAGCGCAGACCAGAAATTACTGTATGAACTTAATTACGGCTCATTGTTGAAAGAAATAACAGAAGAGTTAAAAAAATGGAAGGGTAAATATTTGACTTGGTTCGGAAGAATTAGTGCTATAAAAATGAGTATATTAGCCAGAAAAATATATGTACTGCGCACAGTGCCAATCAGGCTACCGGGGACTCTCTTCAGACAGGTGCGTTTGTGGCCTTTGTATGGAATGATAGGAGGCCTAGACTGGCATATGATATCCTGAGAAGGAATAGAGTTGAGGGGGGCTTGGAATTACCTGATATAGCATCATATTATAGGGCCATGACCCTAGTTAGGATACTGAATTGGTGTCATGACGCACAGAAAAAACTATGGGTCCAAGCAGAAATGTCAATGGCGGGGAGAAAGTTAGTCCCCGGTAGCCAATCAGGCTACCGGGGACTCTCTTCAGACAGGTGCATTTGTGGCCTTTGTATGGAATGATAGGAGGCCTAGACTGGCCTACGATATCCTGAGAAGGAATAGAGTTGAGGGGGGCTTGGAATTACCTGATATAGCATCATATTATAGGGCCATGACCCTAGTTAGGATACTGAATTGGTGTCATGACGCACAGAAAAAACTATGGGTCCAAGCAGAAATGTCAATGGCGGGGAGAAATTTGGCAGGAGCACTTTGGATCCAAGGTCCTCTGAGAGGGCTTTCCCAGTGGGCGTCACCGTTAACACTGAATTCTTTGGAGGTGTGGGATAGGTTGAACAGGAGAGGTAAATACGCCCCTCAGATATCCCCTCTGACTCCTCTGGAGGGATTTCCTTGGTTCCCCCCGGGAGAGGAGACGGGGTATCTGGGGGCTTGGGGTCGGGATGGGGATACCAAGTGTGGCAAGTTCGCCGCTAGTGGAGTCCTATTGACAGAATAGGACCCTTGACAGAAAAGATCTTGAGATTCGGGACAATACATCTGGCAGAGTGGAAATACCATCAAATGACAAGTTTTTTCAATAAAATAAAGCCCCTAATAAGATCCATGAATTCACTCACTGCGTTTGAAAGGCAATGTGTACAAATGCCAGAATCTAGACATATGTTATTATTTATTTTATTTTTTTTAATCTTTAAGTTTTTCAAAAGACCATACAAAATGTGAGAGAATAACAAAAAATAGACAAAAACATTCAATGATCCCAACATCTAATCTCGAAAACCTCCCCTCTACCCACCCTCCCCTAACCGTACCCCACCCCCCTTCCCCCCCGCAGACATCTGATACTGTTTTTCCACTAGGGTGACACTACTGGATTACCCCTTGGGGTCGGTTTACTTTAGCATCAATTCGGCGTAAAAGAGAGATTTCCTGAAGGTCGCCCACATTGCCCATCTTCCTCCCCTCGACGCTTCCTCTTTAAATAACCAGTCTTTCTCCCCTTTCTCTAGGATATGTGTTTCCTGTATTTTGAGCAACCAGTCCCTAACCTTAGGGCCTTCAGTATTCTGCCAATTCTTGGGAATTTCACTTTTTGCTATATTTAATAGTACTGGGATTATAGACTTATCTTAATGAATGGCGGCATTTCCAACTCCTCCCTGTTCAATAACATTTTATATATGGCCGACATATGTCCTTTGGACTTATTGCTGTTAAATATCTTCTCTATTGGTAAGAGATTGTTTTGTTCCCTTATCGGTGCCGGGAGACTTTTAACAAAGTGCGAGAGTTGGGCGTATCGCCATCCATTTAGTCTCATTAGATCTCTACGTGTGTCTAAGTGCTCGTAGGTGCCTATTTTCCCTTTCTTCATAATGTCTTTTACTTGTGTTTTGTTGTTTAAGATCCAGTTACCCCCCACTTCCTCCATCCCCGGGGGAAACAGCTCATTATTTTTTAAATAAATCAGTGGTGAATTATACTCCCACCCATTTAATGTGTGCATCCAATCCCAAATTTTAAAAGTGTGTTGTGTAATAATATGTGTGTTTGGTCCTAGCGTTCTACAGCGTGGGGATTCCATAGTAAATTGTTCAAACGTGCTCCACTTAATCCTATTTCCAGATTGACCCACCTTTTGTCGGTCCCTCCCTTAACCCAATCTACAGCCCGTGCGATTATTATTGCATTATAATATTTTTTGAAGTCGGGGAGGGCCAGCCCCCCTTGTGCTTTCCCTCTACATAGTTCCTTGTGTGCGACTCTGGGTTTCTTATTATTCCAGATAAATCCCTTTAATATTTGTGTTAACCTTTTAAAGAAAATTTGTGGCAATGGGATAGGCAACATTTGCATCTTATAGAATACTTTTGGGGCCAGCACCATTTTCACTGAATTGATTTGCCCTATCCATGAGATCAGGCAGTGACTCATCCTTTTTGCTTCTGTTCGGACTTCGTCCAGAAGAGGCACAAAGTTCAGGGCGTATGTCCTCTGCACGGATTTCGACAGCTTAACCCCCAAGTATTGGATATTGTCCCTTACTGGAAAGTGGAAAGTGTCCTTAATCCATACCTCTTCCTTCTTTTCCATGTTGATATTCAATGCTTCAGACTTTCCCAAATTGATCTTGTAATTTGATAACTCACTATATTTCTTAACATCTGATAGTAAATTAGGGATCGAAATCCTCGGATTTGTGATATACAAGAGGACATCGTCGGCATATGCAGCCAGTTTATGTTCCTCCTTCCCTACTGTACACCCCCTTATATCCGGATTTTTTCGAAAGGTGGCTAGCAAAGGCTCTAATGTCAACACAAACAAGAGGGGGGGCAGCGGACAGCCCTGTCTAGTCCCGTTTTTCATTTCGAACTGAGCTGGGGGGGTGTTGTTAACTTTAACAAAGGCGGAGGGATGGTCGTATAGAGCTTTAATCCACTTTAACATTTTTTCTCCCACCCCCATAACTTCCAACGTTTTGATCATGAAACCCCAGTCTACCCTGTCAAAGGCCTTTTCGGCGTCAATTGACAGGAATAGACCTGGGGTTCCGTTGCTCTTAAAGGCCTCAACCATGAGCAAGGACCGCACCCCATTGTCTCTGCTCTCTCTCCCGGGGATAAAGCCCACCTGGTCCGGGTGGACCAGATGCGCCATTCTCCCCTTAAATCTGGATGCGAGCACTTTTGCGTACAGTTTAATGTCTGCGTTTATAAGCGCAATAGGTCTATAACTAGAGCAGAGGGTGCGGTCCTTGCCCTCCTTAGGGATTAGGGTCACTGCCGCCAGCAGGGCGCCTTCGCTCAACTCACCCTGCGACCCAAGCTCGTTCCAAAGCCTACACATCCTCAGGATCAGCGTTTCTCCAAATGTTTTGAAGAATGCAGCTGTAAAGCCGTCTGGACCTGGGCTTCTCCCAGAGGGAGTGGATCTCAGGGCGAGACGAATTTCTTCCTCTGTTATGGGTTTGTCGAGATCTTTTGATTCCTTTTCTGACAATTTATTAAGCCCTGCCTCTGTAAGGAAGGCCTCGGCCCTTTCATTACTCCCTCTACTGCAACCTTTCTTACTAACTGAGTATAGGGATGTGAAATAATGTCTAAATTCTTCTCCGATTTCTCCCGAGGAGTATTTCAGTACTCCATTTTTGTTTTGAATCCTATCAATAAAATTTATGTCCCGTTTTTTCCTCAAAATATTGGCCAGGTGTTTACCTACTTTATTACCCCACTTGAATTTTTCTCTTGTATGTCTATTCATTATGTGTACCGTCTCCTGTTCCATTAAGTCTTTTAGTTCGTCTCTCTTGATGGTTAGTTGCTTCAGTAGTGTCTTATCTGGGCCTCTATAGGCTTTGTGTAACTGCTCTATTCTAAAAATTTCTGCAATGAGAGCTTTTTTTCTTTTTATTCTTTCTGTTTTCTGCCCTGCACCTATCGAGATCAGTATCCCTCTTATATACGCCTTAAAGGTTTCCCAAACCATCGCCCCCGTGTTTCGCCCGTATCATTAGTTAGGAAAAAATCATCTATTTCCTGCTGGATTCTTTCTACGTTTTTGGGGTCTTTAATTAGGTTCTCATTTAGGCGCCAAGTAAACGGGGGTTTTTGCACTTCTTTTAGTTTTAGTTTCATCAATCTAGAATGTGTGTTATGCACGGGGGAGAAAAAGGAGTAGTCCCTGACCCCCGCATGCTGAATCCTCCACATGTCTAACAACTGACATTCATGTAGTTTTTTCCCCACTCTTCGCAGGGTGTCTTTACTCATCCCCCGTGCATTTGATGAGCTATCTAGTGGTGGGTCAAAACAGAAATTGAAGTCCCCTGCTGCTATCACCTCCCATTCTCTAAATTCCAGTAACTCATTTAGGACCCTCATCAGGAATTTTGCTGGGTCTCTGTTTGGGCAGTAGATATTGGCTAGGGTGAGGGTTCTCACTCCTATCCTAATTTTCAAAAACAGGAATCGCCCCTCAGGATCAATCTTCCTATCTATCAAGCGGAAATTGACATTTTTCCCGAAGCCAATTGCCACCCCCTTTGCTCGTTTTGTTGGAGAGTCACTGTAGAACCAAATTGGGAGGTGTTTAGAATAGAGTTTTATATTTGTGTCCCAAGAAAGATGGGTTTCCTGTAAAAAAACTACCTCTGCTCTGTGGTGGTGCAGCTCTCTGAGTAGTTTGTGTCTCTTGTTAGGGGAGTTTAGGCCCCTAACATTATATGTCAAACATAAAAAGTCCATTCGACCAAAACCTTGTGCCTTATTTGTAACTTCATGGAAATAAAGAGAACTCTATGTATAATATGTCTGCACGGGGAGAAACCCCACCTATCCCCCCCTCCTTCCCCCAGCCCACCCCTCCTGTCCCCACCTCCCCCTCCCCCCTCCGCCTCCCCCCCTCCCTCTCCCCCCCGCCACTACTAGGCAAATGGATTGCAGGGTGGACATTGCTGAACTCCTACTCTGCGACCGATGTGCCCTGGGGTGGGTCCCGGTGAAAGGCAGCTGCGGTGACTTCTCAAGGCTCTACTAATTGCGCCTGTGTCCCTCCCTCTTTTACCCTGCCCTGCCCGCCGCCCCCCCCACCCCCCCAGGCCCATCCCCCCACACCCCCCACATCTCCCTCCCCTCCCAAGAAAGCTACAGGAAGACACTTTCAGGGATGTTAGGGACCCTAATTTCTAGTTTCTCACAAAAGTCCTGTAAGTCCTCCATTTGTCTCAATTTAAAAGTCCTGCCCTCTTTTGTCACGTTCAAGGACAACCGGAACCCCCAACTATACTTTAGGTTTTCACCTCTTAGTAAGTCCAGCAGTGGCTTCAGCTGTCTTCTCCTTGCCAATGTACCGGCGGATAAATCAGAAAATATCTGTATCTCTTGATTGTTGAATTTGACCGGCCGAGCCCCTCTTTGTTTGCTCCAGATATTGGCTTTGTCCTCAAATTGATGAAATTTCACAATGACATCTCTGGGTGCATCTTCTCTTAAATTTTGAGGTTTCCTGATCCTGTGGACATGATCGATTTTCAATTCACTATCCGGGTTTCTTCCCAAGAGGGGGTTGAAAATCTCTTTGCAAACTAAAAACAGATCCTCATCTCTGTGCTCTGGCAGTGATCTTATTCTTAAATTTTGTCGTCTGTTTTGGTTTTCTAGGAGGTGGTGGAGACATGACGTAACGTGCTGAGATCTGGGGGCGGGGCTCGGTGATAGGGGCGATGAGAGCGGTGAGAGCTGCACGCTGCTGGATGTCAGCGTCCTAAAAGCCCGGGGTGAGAGACCGTGGCCGACGATCGCTTGTCCCCCTCCCCTCCAGCCATAGGCGGGCTCGCCGGTCAGCTGACCCCAGTGAGCAGGAGAGGCCGCTCGACGAGCACTGTGGACCGGTGCCGTACTCTGAGCGGCTGAGTGAGCAGTCGGAACAGAGACATACTTCAGCAACCTTCGGCACCCCTGGTCCCCCCCCCGCACGGTTGTCGTTCCGGGACTCCTCGGAATCCTCTCCTCCACTCTATCACTCGCGCTGTGACAACCTGAGGGAGTACGGCAGCACAGACAGGACTCCCTGGCAAACTGACATCGCAGTGAACTGTGTGGGGTAAGGACCCCCCCGCCCCCCCCCCTTACTCCTCTTCTCTGAACACAGCACAGGCGCTGGCAAAGGTTCCACCCTGGCACGTGGAAGACTTCCCTGCAAGAGGTCCTCTGGAGGCCACCTGGAGTCAGGTAGGATCAGCCTGGCTGATACCAATACCATATGAACTGTTCTAAATGCTAAATGGAAGGAAAGCCAACTAAAGCCATGTAAAGGGTACAAGTGGATGTGAAAACATTATACCATTGCTGTGATTGGAGTGGACAATTTGTAATTAAAAGTGGGGATATGTTTCTTACTTGATATTGCTCAGAAGGTGCACTGTCAGCCCGAGCGATTCCTGATCATAGGTACCCCCCAAGGACATAATATTTTTGCATTTCACTCAAGGGTGGGCCTAAGTTGGGTCTAAGGCAAGACCGCTGCCGGCGACGTTTGGGCTTTCGCTTTCGCCCCAAGGAAGAGCAATGTAAAGAGCCGGGTCAGATCAGTTAATCTAATCTGAACAGCGCGTCGGGTGCACTATCGTGCCCTCTCTAAAGTTAGGGACTCAGGGTTGAGTATCTACCCCTGTGAAAAAGTCTCCGCACTGGTAGAAGCTGAGTCTTGAACCAGATCGAAACAACAGGAAGTGGGACCGAATTAGGTCAAACAAGGCTCAGGCGGCCGGGGGGGAGCGGGGTTGAACATGAGAGGGCGCCCCCAAAGATCGACGGACCCCAACAAATCCAGAGACACTTTGAACTCTAGTACTATTCAAAAGTTCCTGAAGAGCCCAAGCACGGACAATAAACAACAAGAGCCAAAAGAATCAAAAGACAAAAAAAGGCCGCTACCAAAAGTAAAGGGGCCCAGGGGGGGGCAGCTACCACTGGGGCACTTTTTGAAGGGGTTCCAGCTTTAAATATGGAGGCAGATTTGACAAGAGAGGCGCTCCCCACAAAAATGGAGATTCAAGATATGTTTGAAAATCTAGAAAAGGTAATCAAAGCAGAAATCCTTAACGTAAGAACTGACATGGGACACCTCCTAACAAGAGTGGAGGAGATGGAGAGGGGGGTGGAACAGCACGGCGGAGAAATAGCCATGTTAAAAAAACAAGTAAAAACACTACAGAGGGGACACAGAGAGCTGCTTTACAAGATGGAAGAACTAGACATATGTTATCACAGATGTATAGAGTGATTCTTAGTGGGCAGGAAGAGACAACCCCATATTTCGTAAGGGAATGGGAGAGGGAATTGGACCAGGTATGGACAAATAAACAAATTAAAAGAACAATTTTATTAACATTTACCACATCCATAAGCTCTAAGGTGCAAGAAATGGCATATAAGTTTCTGGCAAGGTGGTATAGGACTCCAGTTAAATTAGCACAAATCTTCCCAACAACAAGTGATAGGTGCTGGAGAGGTTGTGGACAGAGGGTACCTCTCTCCATTTGTGGTGGACATGTCCAATAATCAAGTTATTTTGGGAATCAGTGGCCCCATGGATCGAGAGACTGACAGTTGATCCCCTGGAGTTTAAGCCTTTATAGTACCTATTTCATGGGAAGCCGGGACCCATCAAAATCTATAGGGAAAGCATAACTCAGCATTTATTAAATGCAGCGAAGAAACTCATTCCAAAGTACTGGAGGCAAGCTCGGGGCCCTACAGTAACAGAATGGAGAAATGAAGTCAACTTAATAATGGAAGCGGAGAGGTGGGTCCATGTAGTGAAGGACCAAAAAGGAAAATATGAAAAGACATGGGCAAGATGGGACCAGTGTGCTAAGGAGATAGTAGATGAGAGAAACACTATTGAGTAGGGGAGGAAGGATATGGTACAGTCATTAGGAATATGCATAAAAAAAAGAGATTGACCTGGGAAAGAAACATTATATATTGACATATTTTTTCCCATACTGATCCTGCGCAAGGAGGGTGGTGGGTTTTTTTTTTTTTTTCCTTTTCCCCTTACCCACTTCTTCATCTCTACACTGGGCAAGTGGGTCGTAATAATACACGAGTGTGAGGTGGGGAGAAAGACCCTATATATTTTTTTTTCTCCTTTTTCTTTTTTTGACACTGGCTAACAAAGCCCTATGCACTATTTAATAATTGAATAATCAATATTTACATTTTTTTCTCACAGGGATTTCGGTTGAGGTAAATTAAAATATATTCACATGGGTAATTAAGACCACTTGCACTATTTAATAATTAATTGTAATATATGAACACAATAAATTAAAGGAAGGGGGTAATTTTATTTTGTTTTGCACCTAAGTATACACGTACACGGGGGGTGTGAGTGAGGAAGGGATAGATCACTGATTAGTATTGGGGAGTGAGGAAGGGATAGATCACTGATTAGTATTGAGAATGGAGGGAAAAGGAGGTGGAGGTGGGGGGGGGGGGGGGGAGAGAAGGGAGAGGGAGATTACTAAGGAAAGGGAAAGGAAAAGGGAAAATTTCATGCTTCTGTGTGGGTTTTTTTTTTTATGTTTAGGATTGACGGGATAGGTGGGGGTAATTGTGGAATGATGTAATGTAATGGTATAGTTTGTGCTGGTGGTTTTTTGGGTGGACCGTAGGGGTATAGTGTGTTGTATAATTGTTGTATTTATATAAATGAAATAAAAATTTTGATTATAAAAAAAAAGAACGTATCCAAGCAAACCACCCTGTGGATATCATAGGTCACATGGTGTATTCTGTAAACATAAACTGCATTAAAATTATACATTCCAGAAAACCCCCAATTAGACAATCCCCCCTACAAAACTTACATAAAGGGAATTTGTTAAAAACGGGGAGCTATTTTCTTCTTACAGGGTCACTTCCTCGAATATAAATAACGCCTAATACTTCCTTAGATAGCCACAAAGAAGAAATCATGGCCAGCCCTACAAAACCGGAAGATAATCAGGTGTTCTTAAGAATGGGGTTTGAGACATCCCATTTTATATATCCATCTCACTTCAAGCTTTGAGATGGCCCGCCTCTTAGGCCCCCCCATATTAGTTGGAGCTTATCAATCCCTATCATGGAGGTACCGTTCGGATTTTGTTGATGTACTTCCAGATAGTGTATGGAGAAAGGATGACCCTTAAAGCCTCTTCTAATATTCCCTATGTGCTCATTCAACCTGGCCTGCAACGGCTGTACAGTACGACCGACATAATGAAGCCCACAAGCGCAGGTCAGGAGATAAACCACAAAAGGAGTAGAACAGGTGATAAAGGATTTTATAGGAAAAACCTGATTTGTTCCCCTACAGGTAAACTGTACAGTTTTCTTAGCCTTAATGGCATTCATTGAACAGACAGCTCACCTATTACATCTATAGAATCCAACCAGGTTCTGAAAGAACATTGGTTTATGGATAGGTGGATCGCAAACACTAGGGGCTACTAGTTATTTAATGGGAAAAGCTCCCCTGAATACTACCTTTGGTTTATCCGGAAGTACCTGATTTAGCACATGATCGTTTTTAATAATATGCCAGTGCTTATGTATAAGTTTCTTTATAGAAAAATGTTGTTGAGAATAGCGTGTGATGAAGGGACAGGAGAAATTGTTGGATTTACCTGTCAAAACTGCAGGTTTCTCTGCCAATAAGAGGTCCCGATGCAACATTGTGCAACAGTGCAATTCCTTCTCATGCGAATGAATTGGCTTTTAGGGACTGAGTCTAGCCATGAGCTGTGATGACAGCTATCCCAAGGTATAAATGAATTTCGGTCGGTCATTTTAAAATAAGTTGAAGTGACCATGCTATCGCCTTCACTGCAGATGGTTAGATCTAAAAAGTTAATACTATGTTGACTGGCTTCATATTTAAATTCTATGCCTCTTTCATTGCTGTTAAGCTCAATCATAACTCCCTGAGGAAGTCACGAGGTCATGTGACGTAACGCGTAGGATTCATCCTAGCCGACGCATCCGGTAGTCATTACCCTTTGACCTGGTTGTTTTTATCGCGGACCGGAAGTCTCGTACTAGGTGACGTTGGTACGCCGTTTTACACTGTGTCACACTTCATGCATTGCTCTGTACAGTGCTTTTTATCTAAATAAATTTAAATTTTATACTACACTATTGAAGGCCCCTTTCTTCCCCTTTCTCTATTTGATATGGCCATTTGGATCCTGATGCAAGCCTGATGCGGCTCCACAACGAACATCCATCCACCTGATGTTATCCACTGCCATCCAGCAGCATCCACTACAGCCATCCCTACTGCCATCCAGCATTCTTACTATTAAGGCCTTTATCGAACTCCTTTGAGGTAAGGGCATTGTGAGCATATTTCTATATAAAGATCTTCTACATCTTCATATTTCATATTCATTGCTTCCCTCAGATCCACGCTCTAGATTCAAAAAGGAATTAGAATCTATTGTAAAAATAGGCTTTGATTCTGGTGTAATTAACAAAAAAGAAAAATCTTTCCTTATACCTGTCTCTTCTCGCCTCCCAATAATTTACTATCTGCCCAAGATACACAAAGACCCAGCTAACCCTCTCGGTCGACCCATTATTAGTGGGATTGATTCTCTATCCTTAAGAGCCGGAAAATACATAGACGGGTTTCTTCAGCCATTGGTGAGATCTTTACCTGCCCTTATCAAGGATACAAGACACGTTATTAATCTCCTAAGAACTGTGGATATAGGGAAGGACTCTGGCTGGTTACGGCAGACGTAACATCCCTGTATACTATAATTCCCCATGATTGGAGTCTATGCTCTGTGTAATATTTCCTTAAACAGGATTCCACTCTGTCTAGAAAACAAAGAAAGTTTATCATGAGCCTTTTGGAATATGCCACCATTCACAATTTCTTCTGGCATAGTAACAGTTACTATCTCCAGAGGAGAGGCGTGGCCATGGGGGCAAAATTCGCCCCCGGCCTGGCTAACCTCTTTATGGGGAAATGGGAGGAGGACGTCATCTATGCCCATAGGTGACCCGAGTTGGTTCTGTGGGCACGTTATATAGATGACATCCTCCTCCTATGGAATGGTACCCTGGAGTCTTTAGAGACCTTTATGATTCAGCTTAACAGCAATTAAAGAGGCATAGAATTTAAATATGAAGCCAGTCAACATAGTATTAACTTTTTAGATCTAACCATCCGCAGTGAAGGCGATAGCCTGGTCACTTCAACTTATTTTAAAATGACCGACCAAAATTCATTTAAACCTCGAGATAGCTTTCATCACAGCTCATAGCTAGACTCAGTCCCTAAAGGCCAATTAATTCGTATGAGAAGGAATTGCACTAAAATTGATGATTTTGACTCTCAGAGCAAAATACTTAGAGATAGGCTGAAGGATAAAGGTTATGATGTGGGTGCACTGAATGACAGAATTGCAGAAGTTAGAATGTTGGATCGGGACCTCTTATTGGCAGAGAAACCTGCAGTTTTGACAGGTGAATGCAACAATTTCTCCTGTCCCTTTATCACACGCTATTCTCAACAACATTTTTCTATAAAGAAACTTATACATAAACACTGGCATATTATTAAAAATGATCATGTGCTAAATCAGGTACTTCCGGATAAACCAAAGGTAGTATTCAGAGGAGCTCCTCCCTTTAAACAACTAGTAGCCCCTAGTTTTTGCGATCCACCTATCCATAAATCAATGTTCTTTCAGAACCTGGTTGGATTCTATAGATGTAATAGGCATGCTGTCTATTCAATCAATGCCATTAAGGCTAGGAAAACTGTACAGTTTACCTGTAGGGGAACAAATCAGGTTTTTCCTATAAAATCCTTTATCACCTGTTCTACTCCCTGTGTGGTTTATCTCCTGACCTGCCCTTGTGGGCTTCATTATGTCGGTCGTACTGTACGGCCGTTGCAGGTTAGGTTGAATGAGCACATAGGGAATAGCATCCAGGGACGCTAGTGTCTCTAAACAGCTGCCTTCTATCAACCCCACATATGCACAAAAGGCCAGCACCCCTACATGCTCCTCTACAGACATCCACCATGAGAGACCCCCCCCAGCTGCCACAGGCTTTGATATGGTCTGAGCCATGGGAACCCCCAGCTCCCGGGTCACACCGATTGTCTGAAGCAGGATCACTTAGCCCACGCTCTCCTCCTCCAGCCCCAGCCTCACCAAGCCATCATTTGGGCCCTATACAAGACCACCATATGCCACCTCCATGGCACACTTATTTTCAGGCGATGCCCACCAAACAGGACTTTAAACAACTCATAGAGGATGTAAAATCAATCTGTCGCACAGAAATCCAGGTTCTTCAAACGGGACTTAAACATCTGGCGGATAGAGTGGAAATGGCGGAAGAAGAGATCCAAGAAACTAAATTAGCAGTCCACAGAACACAGCTGCAAGGAGCGGAACATCGTTCTCTCCTCAGAGACATGCAAAGGCACAAAGAAGACTTGGACAACAGGGGGCGCCGCGATAACATCCGAGTAAGAGGTATTCCAGAACCAGAGGGTAACGAAGACCTGCAAAGCACCCTGCAATCTATCTTTAACAACTTATTGGGAGAACCCCCTGCGAAGCATATAGAAATGAACAGAGCCCACCGGGCATTGCGACCCAAAGGACCTGCATCGAAACCGAGAGATGTTATATGCAGAATCACCTCCTATCCCCTCAAAGAATCTATCATGAGACAAGCCTGGATCGCACGTAAAATTATCTTTGATGGAGTCCAAATAAAGCTGTACCCTGATCTGTCTTGGATCACCCTGCAAAAACGCAACCTTTGCTGCAAATACTGCAATCCAAAGCAATTCCTTATAGATGGGGTTTCCCCTTCACTCTCACAGCAAAACAACAGGGAACCTCCGCTGTACTGAGCTACCCTGAAGACCTCCGAGTATTTTGCAACACCCTGGAAATTCAACCCCCACAGCTACCAGAATGGCCATTCCTCCGTCACTGCCTACAGTCTGGCAGAAAGTACCCTCCTCTAACCGGCCCCGAAACCCAGAAGCACCCCGCAAGCCTGCCAAACTCAGGAACTGATCAATATTATTGTTCTATTATAACCCGCACCCTTCTACAGGACGTGACTACATCAACATAATGACTTCTTCTGCCCGGGACTCAAAAACTGGTCAAACATAATAGTTCAGTACCCCCCAAATTGCCCCTACGCCACAGTTTACATTGCTACTAAGGGCTTGCTATGATCAGGCTCCGAAAGAGTAGACGCTCTACCGTTCACCTCCTACCCCCCCTCCTGATTTTTAGTTCAGGGATTTATATAAGTGTTTTATATTACCACATTGGTTGCGGACCCCCTGGTGACCCCTCCCGGCCACTCCAATCGGACTGGCAGCAGACGGGCACTTGGGACTCTGTGTAACCCAGGCCTATTGGCCATTTATAGTTTGATAATGTGTGCATTCTGTTACCACTTGGTTTTACTTAATCATCTTTTTCTTCCCCAACTCTTTTCCTCCCCTTTCCCTCTTCGTAGGAGTCAAGTTCATGCAGCGGTGCGGGTGAAAGGTCCTGGTTTCCTCCCAGGGGGTGCTGGCTCCTGGTTTTTGACCTCAGGCCCTGGTGCTCCATCACTAGGTAAGCAGACATACACCTGCCCACACGTAATTAGATGGCAAAGTTACTATTCTTAAATGTCCACGGCCTGAACTCTAACAGAAAAAGGCATCTGGCACTGTGGGAGTTCAGACAGTCGGGAGCTGATATTATACTAGTACAAGAGACACATTTCAATAAAGAGGGCTTGTTCGCATTCACTTCCAGATATTTTCCACAGGTATATCTCTCATCTAGTACTCAAAAAAAAGCAGGAGTGGCCATACTAATCAAAAAGGGAACCCCCTTCATCTGCGCAAACCATTATTCTGACCCTAGAGGTCACTTTGTTATTCTACAAGGACACTGGCATACACAACCTATTACGTTGTGCGCCATATACGCACCTAACACTAAACAATATAACTTTCTCTCTAAAGTATACACACGTATCTTTAAGTCAGACCCCGGGATTTTAGTGATGGGGGAGATTTTAACCTTGTTCAGTCAGCAACTGTCGATTGTCAGGTGGTGGGCCCCCGGGTATCTCCACCAGGTGTCCTCCGGGACTCTAAATTGTTTCAACAAATCTCCAGACGATATGCGCTCTTTGATGCCTGGAGGGTCCTTCACCCAGGTGATCGGCAGTACACATTCTATTCCGCCCCCCACCGCACACACTCCCGAATAGATTACTTTTTTGTTAACAATCATACACTCAAACTTACACGAAAAGCCCAAATACTCCCTATCTCGTGGTCGGATCATGCCCCTATTCTACTAGAGCTAGAACTAAATAACCCTAACTGTAAATACTATAACTGGGGGCTTAACACATTTCTTCTTCAATATCTCCCCTCCCAAGTTGAACTACATACCACCCTAAAATACTACTTCATAGAAAATAACACTCCGGATATATCGCCAGCCACCCTTTGGGAAGCCCATAAGGCGGTCCTGCGCGGTAAATGTATAGCTTTATCCTCCGCAATGAAGAAAGACTCCCTAGCCGCAAAGACAAAAACTGAACAGGATCTTAGATTGTCTGAACGTAAACTCCAAATCACCCCCTCCATACCCATTCTTCGGAAGGTTATTAGCCTTCGCTCAATTTTAAAGGAATTCGCCCTAGGCCAGGTAGAAAAAGCACTGACAAGACTGAAGCAATTATTCTACGACAAGGGAAACAAAGCGCACTGCCTCTTAGCTAACAAACTGCATGACAAATTTCACATGCAGACACCACATCAGATCAAAAACAATTCGGGGCATATAGTCTCCCACCCTAAAGTGATTGCTCATATCTTTGCAGACTTCTATAAACACTTATACAATAACCCAGATATACCTAGCAATCCTCCTTCACCAGACTTATCACACAAAATGCGAGAATACTTGGAACGCAGTGGAATTCCCCATTTAACACCCTCTGACCTGTTGACATTGAACACACAGATTACTGATGAGGAAATAGAAATGACCGTTAAGTCCCTCCCATCACATAAAGCCCCAGGACCAGACGGATTCCCATATAAATACTACAAGACGTTTTTCCCCATATTGCTTCCACATATGCCCAAGGTCTTTCATGCCTTTCTTCACGACGCCTCCATACCTCCAGACATGCAGCGTTCTTTTATCACCTTAATTCCTAAACCAGACAAAGATCTTTCCCTCTGTGCAAGTTACAGACCCATTGCATTACTGAATTCTGACCTTAAAATTTTCACCAAACTACTCTCCAACCGCCTAAATCAGATTCTCCCCTCCTTGGTCCATAAAGATCAGGTGGGGTTTGTCCCGTTGCGACAGGCCGGCAACAAAACCAGAAAGGTTATAGATCTAGTGGAAGTGGCGAATAGAGAACACCAGGCGGCATTGTTGCTAAGTTTAGACACAGAAAAAGCGTTTGATCGCTTGGGGTGGCCTTTTCTATTTGCCACCTTACAATTCATGGGATTTCGGGGCCCCTTCTTACAAGCTATCAGACACTTATACACCTGCCCATCATCCCAAGTCAGGACCCCCTTTGCACTATCCCCGGTATTTTCAGTGGCGAATGGGACCAGACAGGGGTGCCCACTTTCGCCCCTGCTATTTGCACTTTGCGTTGAACCCCTTGCCGCATCCATTTTCCATCATTGTTCCAATCTATAAGATCCTCACTGACTCAATGGAAAAACCACCACATCTCTCTACTAGGTAGAATAGCTTCAATAAAAATGACTATCCTCCCGAGGCTTTTATACCTCTTTCAAACACTACCCATACCAATCCCGACTGTCCAACTGAAAAAACTCCAATCCGACCTACTGCATTATACATGGAATTACAAAAGACACAGGGTTCCGAGGTCCTTGCTGATGGCGTCCCGCAATGAGGGGGGACTAGCATTCCCTAATATTATTAAATATTATTACGCAGCTCAATTGCTAGCAATAGCCTCCTGGTACACCCACAAATCTTACAATAAATGGACTGATCCAAATAATCTGCTGTGGAGCACGAATGCGACGTAGCCCCTGAACGTATGCTGGGTCCCATGTCCCATTTGAGGCGGACTTGGCACACTCTAGCTCCCAAACATGTTCTCTCATCAGATAAATCGCTCCTGACCTCTTTCATCTGTAACCCCAAAGTGCCAGACAGTCTAACTTACCAAATGTCACATCATTGGACGTCCCGGAATTTGTTCCACTTTGGGAACTTGGTGGACCCCAGAACTAGGAAACTATTGCCATTTGCTGAACTACAAAACAAACATGACCTCCCCAGACAGGCATTTTATGGGTATTTACAAATTCGGCACTATGCACTTACTATAACACCCACCCTACAATTTTCACCACCATCACCGTTCGAAACCACAATCCTGGCAGGTAACAACCAGAAGGGGCTTATATTGAGCATATACAGGATCTTGAACGTCTTCTCTGAGGATGGCCAGGGTAAACACTTGTATATGACTAAATGGGAGGGGATCCTCATGAGAAACTTCCTATCTCGCAATGACAGATCATATGGAATCAAACAGCAAAGAGCTTACTATGTTCTTTATACAAAGAAAACTCTTATAAAATCCTCTTGCTGTGGTACATGACTCCAGATGTTCTTCATGCCATTTTTCCCAATAGTTCTGATAGATGCTGGAGATGCCAGGGAGCAAGGGGCACCTTCTTACATATATACTGGAGCTGCCCACTGTTAACTCCTTACTGGTCCACAGTCCAACAATTACTGGCTCGCCTCCTGGACACACAGGTCCAGGCGTCCCCAAAATTCTTCTTATTGGGCCTATCGCCGCTTAAACTTCCCACTCCATATAAAAAGCTGGTACGCCACATACTAACGGCGGCAAGATGCCTTATAGCACTACACTGGAAACGTTCTCCCCCCCCCTCTGCTCAGGATCTGTATGCTAGAATAAAGGATATAGAGGTGATGGAGAAGATGACGGCCAGAATACAAGATAGACTGGAAGCACATAACAGGGTCTGGGATCCACCGTGACCAGGTAACACCACCGTTGATATATCCACTATACCCCCCCTCTACCTTCCTCTCTTTCTACTATCCACTTCTACTTTTCTATACTATGTAAACCTGTGATTTTTTTAGTCATAGATAACTAAGTTATGAATTTGCAATCACATTAAAGTTATAAACTTGCCAATAGATATATTACATGACAGACGATGACACTCAGTTGGCATTTTGCAAAGTTTTAATATTGGAACATAGCAATTGATTATCAACACTGTATACAAAGAACCTGCATTTTTGTACTAATGTTACACTTACTAATTGTTAATGCATAATGTACTGCAAAAACGAAATAATAATAAAAAACGTTATTTGAAAAAAAAAAAAATTTCGTACCTGGGGGGTGTCTATAGTATGCCTGTAAAGGGGCCCATGTTTCCCGTGTTTATAACAGTCTGACAGCAAAATGACATTTCAAAGGACAAAAAGACATTTCAAAGTACTTGCGGCTATTAATGAATTGTCGTTCCGACAATACACATAAAAGTTCATTGATAAAAATGGCATGGGATTTCCCCACAGAGGAACCCCAAACCAAAAAAAAAAAAAATGGTGTGGGGGTCCCCCTAAATTCCATACCAGGCCCTTTAGGTCTGGTATGGATATTAAAGGGAACCCCATGCCAAAATGT
This sequence comes from Lithobates clamitans, assembly GCA_037952925.1. Taxonomy (NCBI): domain Eukaryota; kingdom Metazoa; phylum Chordata; class Amphibia; order Anura; family Ranidae; genus Lithobates; species Lithobates clamitans. Next base: position 1,643,356 of record JBBGZY010000903.1, on the reverse strand, counting down.
AAATAAAAAAATGACGTGGGGGTCCCCCCAAAAATCCATACAAGACCCTTATCCAAGCATGCAACCTGGCAGGCCGCAGGAAAAGAGGGGGGATGAGAGAGCGCACCCCCTCCTGAATCGTACCAGGCCACATGCCCTGAACATTGGGAGGGTGCTTTGAGGTAGCCCCCCAAAGCACCTTGTCCTCATGCTGATGAGGACAACGGCCTCATCCCCACAACCCTTGGCCGGTGGTTGTGGGGGTCTGCGGACGGGGGGCTTATCTGAATCTGGAGGCCCCCTTTAACAAGGGGACCCCCAGATCCCGCCCCCCCTGTGTGAAATGGTAATGGGGTACAAAGGTACCCCTACCATTTCACAAAAAAAAGTGTCAAAAATGTTAAAAATGACAAGAGATAGTTTTTGACCATTCCTTTATTTCAAGTCTTCTTCTTTCCATCTTCTTCGGGTCTTCTTCCTTCCTTCTTCCTTCGGTTTCTTCCTCCATCTTCTTCTTCCTCCGGTTCTTCCTCCGATCCTCTGCTTCTTGTTACGGTGTTCTCGTCCGGCATACTCCTCTGCAGCGTCTTCTTCCCCGCTTCGTTCTTGGGCCGCTTTGCATCCATGGGAGGCTCCTGCTGTGTGACACTTCACTTCTTCTGATACTTCTTATATAAGGGAGGGCGGGGCCACCCTGTGACCCCACCCCCCTCTGACGCACAGGGACTTGACAGGGACTTCCCCTATGGCTTTTCCCGTGCGTCAGAGGTGGCAGGGTTTACAGGGATACTATAGACACCCCCCAGGTACCAAATTTTAAGGAATATTACACTTTTATTGTTTCACTTTAAGCATTATTAAAATCACTGCTCCCGAAAAAAACGGCCATTTCTCCTAATTCTTTTTGCATGTACATGTCCCCTGGGGATACATGTCCCCTGGGGCAGGACCCAGGTCCCCAAACACTTTTCATGACAATACCATGCATATAAGCCTTTAAAATTAGCACTTTGGATTTCTCATATAGACTTTAAAAGGGTGTTATATAAGGGAGGGCGGGTCCAAATTTGCTGCAAACACCCCAAATTGTTTGCTGTTCGGTGAACTGGCGAACAGCTGATGTTCGAGGCGACCATGAGTTTGACTCGAACTCGAAGCTCATCCCTAATTGCCATAAAAAGTTTGGGAACCTGGGTCCATGGACTTTAATAATGTTTAAAAGTGAAGCAATAAAAGTGAAATATTCCTTTACATTTCGTAACTGGGTGGTGGTGTGGATGTCTATAGTATGCCTGTAAAGTTGTGCATGTTTCCCGTATGTAAAAACAGTTCGAGAGCAACATTACATTTCCAAAGCAAAAAACTGTCATTTAAAAGTACTAACGGTAGCGACAGAATTTAGAAACATACCTTCTTTTCGTGGGTATTCTTGGATTCTGTTCGTCTCGCACCTAAACAGAACATAACGTTACATCACATGCTCGTTCAATTGATATACACTACCTATACATGAAAACTCTGCTCTCTGAACTTCATGACGCATTCGTTTGTACCGCGTGTTAACTTGACATAGATGGCGCATGCGTGAAACTCTGCTCGCGTCGTCCGCCCCTGACGTTCTTTTTCTATAATATTCCCCGCCCCTTCTCTCTTCGGTGTGCAGTGAGGAGCAACATGGCGGAGACACAGATGTGTGATTTTTCATCATCTAGTGGGGAAGAAAGGCCAGAGGCACAAATATCCCCTTCCAGGAGCCTTTGCTATAATGGTGGAGATGGTGGACATTTTAACTAGGGAGGATTATGATGGGAAACATGGTCCATATGCCCATCCTAATTTACTTAAAGACAAAATCCTGTCTCGTGTCGTGAGGACTCTGGACCGCAAGTTTGGGGTACGGCGAAAGAAGGATCAACTGAGGAAGCACTGGTCCGACCTAAAATCAGGGAGCCAGATCAGTATCTGAAAATCAAGGAGGTACTTCGAAAAAGTAAGTATTTGCCATGTGTCCTATTTATGATTATTCACTTGCATGCTACTCCATGTGTTTTTCTTTACTGTTGTACTTAATCATTCGTAGGTGGGAAATAACGTTTGTAGGTAGGAAATAACATTCTCAGGGACAAACAGTGATCGTTTGCCAATAAATACGATGTCTGTAGCTGATATAGGCTTATGACTGTTTTGGTCATGATCATTTGTCCGATTGAACGAAGTTTAAGACATTGTTGTCTAAATGTCTTTGCAATTTTAATTAATTGCTAAATAGATTCAGTGGAATGTAAGGAGAGGACACTCAGCAGCTGTTTACACATCTGGACTCAGGAGCACTAGTGTGGGACACCAGAGAAACTTGGCCAAAAAAGGTAAGTATTGCATTTTGGGTAAAAGGGAATTTTAATCATGTCTTCAACTTGGTTCTCTTCCTAAACAGACAATTGTACACCACTTGAAAGCAATGTTTCATATTCCTATTTCTGGCCACAAATATCTGCGTGCTAATTATACCTTTTGTTTCTTTCTCATAGGGGATAAAAGACGCAGACAACAGGGTCGCCAGGATCCCCAACCTTGCCAGGACCCCAACCTCAATGCAAACCCAGCCCCACTGAGGATGTGGAGGAAAGAGAGGTGGAGGAAGTGGGAGAGTGTACCCCACCAGGTGAGTGTCTGACACCATAGATTCAGGTAATCTATGTATGCCTGTATATTTCTAAATACATGTTTTTTAACACATTTTTAGGTGATGTTCTGGTTGTGGAACAAGAAGCAGACCGTTTCACGACAGACAGCGCCCAAAGGCTCATTGGGCAGCTCATGGGCTGGAATGGCGAAATCGATGCCATGTGGAATCGCCTGGACAGAATGCAGCAGGAAATGAAGAACATGATAGATGTTTTGGGTAGAATATAAACCCTTTTTACGTCAAAAAAGATTTATCATGTTCTTCATTTCCTGCTGCATGATGATGTCCACATTCAAAGTTATATACTTTGAACTTTGTAAATTCCCTAGTTGTCTGTTATGTTTTTAAACACGGTTATTTTTGAAAAAATAAATAAATTTTATATATATATATATATATATATATATATATATATATATATATATATATATATATAATGTATTTATTTATCCTTCCACACGTCCCAATCCAAAGCAGCCACTTGCATACAGGGAGGTGGGGACTAACTGTCCCTTGTTGTAATGCAGGTCACAAGAGGGGCAACAAGGGACAGTTAGTCCCCACCTCCCTGTATGCAAGTGGCTGCTTTGGATTGGGACGCGTGGAAGGATACCGGCACCCATACAATCGGAGAGACCAACAGGATCAACATCATACGCTCATACCCCTGCAGGGGTGGAGTGCTCCGGTGAGTGCAACCACACTGGGGGGAGATTGCCAATAATTACAGCACGGCTCTTCACCACCAAAGAAGAACCTTCTGCATGATTTCTACGGGAATTTGGTGCATGGCACATTATATTATTGTTACGAACACTTTGCAATAAACAGTATATGGGATTTTTTTCGATATATTGTTGAGGATTTTACACATAAATAATGATTTACAATTTTTAAATGTTTTTTGCACATTATTGCACAATGGTTTGATAACCACAGTTTTTATACATAGCACTATCTGGCACTTGTCACTTTATATTTATTAATTAGTAGATTTATGCATACCATTGTCAACACATGTTATATAATGGTGATAATTTAAAGTTTGAGTTTGCCTATTGGTTGGGATTGTTACTGCTTGCACACATAGCTGACAATTCCCTCTACCACTAAATAAGGATTTGTCACTAATTACATATATGGATATATTGAATTTTGGGAGTTTCATATTATAATATATTTTTTCACTCCTAAGAAGCGATCATATCACGCACCAGAGCACTTGTTAATTCTACAGACACACTCTTTGTTCTAACACAGCGCCACTCCCTATATTTTGTTTTTCAGTTTTTTTGGGGTATCACTGAGGTGTTCCCCACTTACATAGGGGGGCTGCAGGTGTAAAATAGTCTGAAGCGCGGATCTATTGATATATTTATAAGTTCCAGAGTTAGTTATGCAAGTTCTGTTTTAGAACATGCCTGTTTTTTTTTTTTTAAACAAACGCACATGAATGTGCACAGATAAAAAAATTTAAAACAAAAACAATGTGTGGGTTCTTATTTCAATGCTCAATACCAGTATATTTGTTCAGTTGGTGTAGTTACATTGACAGTGTACTCTAAAATGTGTGTAGCCAAGACACAGCACAATATAACAGTTAGCTCAAAGCGAGATTGTCACCTCATGTTGCACATTAGGTTGGTTTGCACTAGTGGCAAAAATGACAAAGATCAACACTATTTGCAAAGCTAGTAAACACAGACAGCAGTAGTTCAAAGGAAAGATTATTTTATTAATAATTCAAATAATTAATCAGCAGGTAAATTTTGCTGCCAAGGCACTGCCAAGGCACTGCCCCTCTACCGACAAAGTAGTCCATATATTGTTCACGGACAAGACGGGCATTCTGGGAGCCCAAACCAGCACGTGCACTTTCCAGAGCTGGCATCACAGCCTCTTCAGCTGGTCGAGAAAAAAAGGCTCATCACTTTGCCCTGAGGCAATGTAGCTGGAAGCATTCCTCCTTAAAAAATTATGGAGGATGCAGCAGCATAAAACTACATGATTAATTTTATATTCTGCCAAGTTAATGGCAGTTAAAAAGTGCCTAAACCTACTGGAAAGAATGCCAAATGTTTTTTCCACGGCCCTTCGGGCACGGGAGAGGCGATAGTTGAAAATTCTTTGTTTGGGGGTGAGGTTCCTCATTGGAAACGGTTTTAGAATATGTTCCCCCAAAGAAATGGCCTTATCTGCCACAAAGACAAAATTTAGTCCCTCAATATTGTCCTGAGCATTTGGCAAATGTAAGGTCCCTTTTTGTAGACGATCATAAAATTCTGTGTGCATCATCACACCTCCATCAGAGTGGCGTCCATTCATCCCAACAACAACATAAAGAAACTCATAGTTGGCTGACACCACAGCAAGCAGAACTATGCTGCAAAACCCTTTATAATTAAAATAATATGAGCCCAAGTTTGGTGGTGGGACTATCCTCACATGTTTGCCATCAATGGCACCTCCACAGTTGGGAAAATTCCATAAATTGTCAAACTGGGCCGCCACATCCTTTCATTGCTGGGTGTTTGAAGGAAACTGTGGAGTCAAACAAATAAAAAAAAAATTAAGACTTGAGAACATAAAATTGCAACCATATTTGACACAAACATTGTGGGGCAACATAAACTTAATACCATTAAGGATTAAAAGGATAAGTAATAATTATATGCTCCCTCATCCCCTCTGGTGGCACATTCTAAAAATGTTAGGGGGGGTTGAATGGGTAGGTGTTTTTGACAAGTAAACCTCTACACTTCCACGAGAGCTAAATGCATCAAAAATTAAGTTTAATTTTGCCTGACCATCCATCTTTAGAAGATTGGCAGGCCAGTGGACAGGTAAGAAGTGGCATAATCCACAAATAAGAATGCACATTGTCCAAATCTATACACATTTTGACATACATCGGACAAAATAATAACAATGTTAGTTAATTATGATGATTCGTTATGATAAAGTTAAAAGCCCAGGAAGTCCGCACAGCAGAGGGATGGTGGGAGCCCCTCATAATGAACACAGCACAGGGATGGTGGGAGCCCCTCATAATGAACACAGCACAGGGATGGTGGGAGCCCCTCATAATGAACACAGCACAGGGATGGTGGGAGCCCCGCTGTCATGAACAGGTGTGACCAGAACCATGTGATCTGTGACAGAGGACACCAAAACATATATAAGTGAAAATTTAATAATTTATCAAAGTAAGTGAATAATATAGTACAACCACCTCCAATATGACACAGTGCAATAACCAACCACAGACAGAGACCCACAAATAACAACAGACAGATAAGTACAATAAATGGGAAATACCAGGATCATAAACAATAGCCAGGCCAGGGTCATACACAGCAGATCAGCAGATGGACAGGGGATGTTCCAGAGACATAAACGTAAGCCAGGCCAAAGTCATACACAGGGAGATCAGCAGATGGGGTATGGAACACAGGACAGGGAGAGGATGGATGGATCAGACTGCAGGCAGGGATGCAAGGTAACAGGTGGGAAAGGATCGGGACAGGGAGACAGGATCAGAAACACGGGTCACAGGTTCAGGGCACAGGAACAAGTTCAGAATCAGGATCAGATCAAAAGCTAGCAGGTCAGGGCGCAATGAAGAAACCAAGGCAAACATGTGAGGTATTTATAGGCCTGTGATTGGCCTCAAGTGACACCTGATTGTGGGAGGTACTGTCTGCTCCACACTGCCAGGATCCATCTGCTGGTGGACACCAGTACTGCAGCCCAAAGATGACATAACATCAGCAGGGAAAAGCTCTCCTGACAGTTCCAAACTGCCAGGACACACCTGCTGGTGGACCTCAGTACTGCACGCCAAATGACAGATATTACCAGCAGATGGAACATTTCCTAAAGTACCCCCCTCAAAGTAGCGGCCTCCAACTGGTTGTAATTGTCCATAGTCTTTGGTATCAAGCAGAACAACAGATGGGGGTACGTCAGGCTGGGCAACAGGCACTTCAGGCTGGGCATCAGGCACCTCAGGGCAGACAGCGGGCACATCAGAGCAGACAGCGGGCTCCGGGTCCTCGAGCTGGGCAGCAGGCTCCGGAACATTAGGCTGAACAGCAAGCACCGTAAGGGCAGGCTGGATCACAGGCACTGGCTCAGCAAGCTGGGTAACGGGACCCGGGCCCGGTGGGCTGGGTAATGGGTCCCGGCTCAGCAAGCTGGACACTGGGCACTAGTCCGGCAAGCCGAATAACAGGTACTGGCTTAACAGGCCGAGTGATGGACTCTGGTTCAGCAGACTGGGTAACGGGCACCGGTTCAGCAGACTGGGTAACGGGCACCGGTTCAGCAGACTGGGTAACGGGCACCAAAACTTCAGGCTGAGACACGGGCACCAAAACTTCAGGCTGAGACACAGGCACCAAAACTTCAGGCTGAGATACTAATTTCAAGACATCAGGCTGGAAGGCAGGCAATGAGACACCAGGCTGGAAAGCAAGCACCGAGACATCAGGCTGGAACGTGGGCACATTAGACCAGGAAGCGGGCACATCAGGCTGGAAAGCGGGCATATCAGTCTGGAAAGCGGGCACATCAGACTGGAAAGTGGGCACATCAGGCTGGAAAGCGGGCACATTAGACTGGACAGTGGGTACCGAAACATCAGACCAGGCAGCAGGTACTGGACCTTCAGACTGGGCAGCAGACACAGGCGCTGGCACATCAGGCAGAACAATAGGTGCTGGCACAACAGGCTGAACAACGGGTGCATCAGACTGGATAGCAGGTACTGGAACTTCAAACCAGGCAGCCAGTATTAGAATTTCAGACTGGGTAGCAGGTACAGGTACTGGCACAACAGGCTGAACAACAGGTACATCGGACTGGGCAGTAGTCACTGGAGTGTCAGACTGGAACATGGACACTGGGATGTCAGGCTGAGCAGCAGGCACTGGGACCTCAAACTGGACAGTGGGCACAGGCATTGGTACAACAAACTGAGCAGCAGACAGGAGCACCTCAGGCTGGGCAGCAGACAGGAGCACCTCAGGCTGGGCAGCAGACGGTGGCACCTCAGGCTGGGCAGCAGACGGTAGCACCTCAGGCTGGGCAGCAGATGGTGGCACTTTAGGCTGGGCAGCAGACAGTGGCACCTCAGGCTGGGCAGCAGATTGTGACACCTCAGGCTGGGCAGCAAACTGTGGCACCTCAGGCTGGGCAGCAGACAGGAACACATCAGGCTGGGCAGCAGACAGGAACACATCAGGCTGGGCAGCAGATAGGAACACCTCAGAATGAGACACTGGCTGGATAGCAGGCAGAGATTTGGCAAAACCAGATGGGTTATCAGGTTCAGCTGGCATGCAAGCAGACTGGAGCAGGTTGGTTGGTGTGGAGGCAGGTTGGGTTACTGGCAGGATCGTTTGGGTTGGAAATAACTTCTGTTTCTTCTTTGGCTTAACTGCTGGAGATCTGTAGGTGACTGCAGGACTGTAGGTAGGAGGTGAGGCATACTGAAGAGAAGGGCTGGGATATGACAAGGAAGAGGGAACAGTGGCCAGCTGAAGTTCTTGTGGGGAAGTGGTAGGTAGCAGAGAAGAGGCAAGCGGGTTAAAGGCAGGATAAGTGCAGCGAGTAGAGACAGGGTGTTGATATTTGGTGGGAAGTAGGGTATATTGGGCTGAAACTGAGGTTGCCATGGGTGAAGGGGAAAAAGACTCCTGGGCAGGCAGGTGTCTAATAGCAGGTCCGGGTTGTGAAGAGCTGACTGAGTCTGGAAATAATAAGTCTGACCATGCCTGTAATACAGGTTGAACAAACATGGGTTCACATACTGCCTGTCTAACCAGGGACTGCACCGAATCTCTACAATCCACTAGCACCTGTTTAGGACAAGCTGAATAATGCTCCAGAAAGTATACAGCATCATCCTCCAACAGCCATACCATAGACTCCACCTGATCACTACTGAAGGGGGGAGAAAAATTGTCACTTCCTTTAGGACTGCTAGACAAGGCTAGCTCAGCACACACCTGTATCAGGGGCTGAACATTTTTAAACAGTAATCTACCCTGATCAACCAGAGAATTGGCCAGACGGATACACTCCAGGAGCTCATCCCTGGCCCACTCTTTCAATACCAGACGACAGTAATTGTTATCCTCCAACACCAGTGAGGCAATGAGAACAAATGTTTCTGATTGCATTTTAGTAGCAGTAACAGCACTACAATGGTTCCTCTGCGCAGTCACTTCTGGTCAGAGATGTCCTTGGTTTACTGTCATGAACAGGTGTGACCAGAACCCTGTGATCTGTGACAGAGGACACCAAAACGTATATAAGTAAAAATATAATTTATTAAAGTAAGTGAATAATATAGTACAACCACCTCCAATATGACACAGTGCAATAACCAACCACAGACAGAGACCCACAAATAACAACAGACAGATAAGTACAATAAATGGGAAATACCAGGATCATAAACAATAGCCAGGCCAGGGTCATACACAGCAGATCAGCAGATGGACAGGGGATGTTCCAGAGACATAAACGTAAGCCAGGCCAAGGTCATACACAGGGAGATCAGCAGATGGGGTATGGAACACAGGACAGGGAGAGGATGGATGGATCAGACTGCAGGCAGGGATGCAAGGTGACAGGTGGGACAGGATCGGGACAGGGAGACAGGATCAGAAACATGGGTCACAGGTTCAGGGCACAGGAACAGGTTTAGAATCAAGATCAGATCACAAGCTAGCAGGTCAGGGTGCAATGAAGAAACCAAGGCAAACATGTGAGGAGCTCCAGGAGCTGATCCCTGGCCCACTCTTTCAATACCAGACGACAGTAATTGTTATCCTCCAACACCAGTGAGGCAATGAGAACAACTGTTTCTGATTGCATTTAGTAGCAGTAACAGCACTACAATGGTAGCAGAAGGAGCCCGAAGGGTGATGCCAGAGAATTCAACGTCTTCTTTTGAAGTGTCGTCAGTACATTGTTACGTCACTACGTTCATGTTTGTTGCCTAAAAGTCCGATAGTCTGTATGTAATACAAGTTTGAGGACAACGCCCTTTGTACAAGTTTGTACAAGGTCCGATCGTGTGTATGGGGCTTTAGACTCCATGACACCTTCCAGTGGGCCTCCTACAACCCATACCCAATGGAGAGAGGCCCTAGACCCGCCTGTCTATGGATTTCATTGTGGAGTTACCCAATTCCCAGGGCAACACAGTTATCCTTGTGGTGGTTGACCGCTTCCCCACTTCTAAGGAACTGGCTTCCTTTTTTCCTCGGGAGATCTTTCGCTTACATGAGCTACCCAAGGTGATGGTCTAGTCAGTTTGTGTCCCGGTTCTGGTGAGTCTTTTGTGCACAGTTGGGAATTCAGCTTGCTTTCTCCTTGCAGTCTAATGGGGCCACAGAACGAGCCAATCAGTCCTTGGAGCAATTCCTACATTGCTATATTTCTGATCACAACAACTGGTCAGGCCTCTTAACGTGGGCGGAGTTTGCTCACAATAGTGCCTTGAATTCTGCTTTCCGATTACCCCCATTTATGGCGAACTATGATTTCCAACCTTCCATGTTGCCTGACTCACTTGCTCCACAGAGTATTCCTGCGTTAGAGGAGCATCTCCATGGTCTTCATTCCACTTGGGCACAAGTCCAGGAGGCTTTGTGACATGCTAATGATAGATACAGACTCCGTGCTGACCGCAGATGTCTGCCTGCGCCTTCCTACCATTTGGGGACAGGGTCTGACTGTCATCTCGCAACCTCCGACTTTGTGTTCCCTCTCTGAAGTTCGCACCTCTGTTTATTGGGCCTTTCCGTATTCTGCGCAGGATTAACTGAGTGGCTTATGCATTAGACCTTCCTTCTAATATGCGTATCTCAAATGGTTTTCATGTCTCCTTATTAAAACCTTTGGTCTGCAACCGCTTTACCACCTCAGTGCCTCGTCGTCACCCTGTACAGGTTGAGAACCATGAGGAGTATGAGGTACAGTCCATTGTTGACTCCCGTAGGTTCAGTGGGTGCATACAGTACCTGGTGCATTGGAAAGGGTACGGTCTTTGATGTCACCCTCGGACATACATGCCCCCGTCCTCCTCCATGTTTTCCATAGACGTTTTCCCCTGGGCTCAGCCCTTCCTTCTCCGAGCTGGCCGCTCAGCTGTCGGCTAATTGCCAGCTCCTATCTCTCCACAGTGACTCACCTGTTGATGATATTCTACTCGTCAGTCCTGCCTACTTAAGACGTCCAGCCAAGATGATCTCAGCCTTCACCTTGGTCACATCTCTCCTGTGTTCCTGTTAAAGACTTACTTGGCTGACATTCTTTCTGGCTCCAGATCCTGCTTGCTGTTCTGCTACGCTCATCTCTGGCTTCCTGGGGTTTTGGCTTGTCTGACTATCTGTTCTGATTCCTGAACTCTGGCTATGTTTTGACTATGTTTACACTGTTTATCTTTTTTTATTATTAATAAACAAGTGAGATTTAACTGTACTTCTGTCTCAGTCTGATTCATGGTTTCTGACACCAAGGACACATGGTCTTGGACTCTGTGAAAAAAAGGTCTTTTTGTTTTGCCCACATAAAAGGCCTTGCAATTGCATTCCATAAGATACACTACTCCAATTGTCTGACAATCGGCATAAAAATAATCTGCATAAAAATAAGGTCTGTATTGCTCACCATTAGGCAGCAATATCTGTGAAGCACTAAACAAGCACCTACAAAAATTACAATTCCTGAATGGCCTGGTCCCAGTTATTTTGCAAGCAAGATTTTTAGATGTAGTTTTTAAATGACTATGTACAAGATGATCTCTAATCAATTGGGATCGCCTAAAGGTAATTTGAGGATACAGACGTATATATTTTGAGACAATATCTTCAGCGACTAGCAGATGCCAATATTTTTGAATGACATTTCGTATCTGATTATGCTGTCCTGAAAATCTAGTTATCAATCAAACCTTTTGATCTGTACTTGGAACCTTTTTAGAAAAGATTAAAGTATCTCTCTCCTTTTGATTGGCCCTATGGTAGGCCTTTTTCAGACACGACCGACTGTAACCTCTCAGTAAGAGATGGTCTCATAGGTCTTTGGCTTCGATCTCAAAGTTTTCTTGTCAACTGCAATTCCTTTTCAGCCTGAGATACTGGCTATAAGGTATGCTGGAGACAAGGGATTTGGGATGGGAACTGCTGTAATGTAAAATCGTATTCCCCGCTGATGGTTTACGATACAGTGGGGAACCTAGACTCCCATCACCATTGATGAAAATCAAGATATATAGAAAACGAATAGTCTTTTTATCGTAATTCATCGTAAATCTGAGATTAAATTCATTTCATTTTAAGATTTCCAAAAAGGAGATTAATGCCTCCTTGGATCCAGTCCATATTAATAAGATATTGTCAATAAATCTTCATCAAATGAATACCTTTCATAGGCTATCCAGCAATTTTTTACATATGAATAGATATCGCTCCCAACCCCCCAGGTACAGGTTTGCATATGAGGGGGCACAACATGTCCCCATTGCAACACCCTGCACCTGGAGGTAGTGGGAGCGATTGAACAAAAATATGTTGTCGGTCAAAATGAAATACAATAAGCCCATAATTAACTCATTGTAAGTGGCAGATCTGCTACCCCTTTCTACAATAAAGCTCTCTTCAACCTGAACCCCCAAATCATGAGGGATAAAGTTATAGAGAGGCTCCACATCGATGGCCATCAGCCAAGCCCCCTCAGACACTACCACTTCATTGAGGGCCCTCAATAAATTGGCTGTGTCCTGAATGTGGGAGATGAAAGCTATCACATGGGGCCACAAGTAGTCATTGACGAACTGACTGTCAGATTCTGTCAGACAACCGTTCCCAGATACAATGGGTCGTCCCCGAAGATGGACCATGCTTTTGTGTATCTTGGGTAATGCGTACAAGGTGGGCATTCTGGGAGCCTTCACTGAAAGAAACTCCCACATTTTTCTATCAATGATGTGTTTATGAAAATCCTGAGCAATTAGGTTAGCATAACCTGTTCAACTTGATATCCTGGTATGGTGATATACCAGTGAAGATTTTTTAGTATATCCATTACCATCTTCTCATATTTTGTGAGATCCATCACCACTATGTTACCGCCTTTATCTAAAAAGCTTAATGATTATGTTTGGATTTTTTTAAGGGTGGTTAATGCTTTTTGATGAGCTAAACTAAGATTTGATGATTGGTTATTAGTCAAGTTGATGGATTGAAGTTCTTTGGTGACTTGTTGTCTAAAAGCCCAAATATTGGGGTTGTGAGGAAAGGTTCAATCCGCTGGTAATATCTATCATTTGGCATGCAGTACTGAGGTCCACCAGCAGGTGTCTCCTGGCAGTTTGAAACTGTCAGGAGAGCTTTTACCTGCTGGTGTTATGTCATCTTTGGGCCGCAGTACTGACGTCCACCAGCGGATGGATCCTGGTAGTGTGGAGCAGACAGCACCTCCTGCGTTCAGGTGTCACTTGAAGCTAATCACAGGTATTCATATAAATACCCGGCTGATGATTGCTCTCATCGCCTTAGTAGATTCCTTGTGCCCTGATCCAAACCTGCTGCCTGAAGACCTGAACCTGTTACCTGAGTACCTGATCCTGTCTCACTGTCCTGATCCCTATCCTGTCCCACCTGTTACCTTGCATCCCTGCCCTGCAGTCTGATCCGTCCATCCTCTCCCTGTCCTGTGTTCCTACCCCATCTGCTGATCTCCCGTTGATGACCCTGACCTGGCTTACAGCTGTGATTCTGGAAGCATTCTTTGACCCTGACCCTCTGTGCATGACCCTGGCCTGGCTATTGTTTATGATCCTGGTATTTGCCATTTATTGTACATTTCTGTCTGTTGTTATTTGTGGCTCTCTGTCTGTTGGTTGATTTATTGCACTGTGTCATATTGGAGGTGGTTGTATTCATATTATTCACTTACCTTAATAAACATTTATATTCACTTACAGGCGTTATGGTTCTCTCTGTGCAGTCCACACATTATGGTCTTACCAATTTATGACAGGGGTTCCCTTGAAGAACAGGGAATGAACAAGAAGTGGGCACAGGACATCTTTCAACAGCTGATGGATTAAAAACAGAAGGCTCCGGGACCATGTGTCCTTGGTCTCTAAGAAAAAAATGGAGACCCCAATTAGCAGACATATGGGACTCTATCATAATTTTTCACTGTCTAAAATGAAATTCTTTGCATTGGAGCACATCCGGCACATGAAGGGGGGGTGTTGATAAACTCCTTTTACAGCGCAAAACAACATGGATCCACACTCTATCAGCTACAAAACATACTGGACTGAACAAGTCCATTAGCTACAAACCCTTTCTTTAGGGCCATATGAATGTCTCTTCTGAGAGATTCAGATTTAACCAAAATGCCTTAAGATTGGGATCCATTATGTTGGATCCCAATAATTGAATATTTATTATTTTTGTTTTTCATGTGTATATGTATCATGTTTTTTTACTTGCTTTTACCTTGGCTTGAGAGGTTTCCCATTTGTTCCGTCTTTCTTCCTCCCTGAACTGTGGATTTTACATTCCTTCTTCATATATGGAAATCTAATATTTATTTGTTGGAATTTCTTTAATAATTTACAGACCTGGGATTGGTTCCCTATTTCCCATGGCTGACCTTTATTGGCAATATTTGATCAAATTTCGTTAGCCTTAACCACTTGACCACTAAGCACTTAAACCCCCTTCTTAACCAGACCAATTTTCAGCTTTCAGTGCTCTCACATTTTGAATGACAATTACTCAGAAATGCAACACTGTAACTTTATGAAAATTTTGTCCTTTTTTTCACACAAATAGAGCTTTCTTTTGGTGGTATTTAATCACTGCTGGAATTTTTATTTTTTGTGCTATAAAAGACCAAAATTTCTTTAAAATTTATACTGCTACTATTTGGTCTTTGTGAAAGTTATAGAGTCCACAAGCTATGGTGACTATAGTCTTTGAAAATTGATCACACCTGAAGTACTGACAGCCTATCTCATTTCTTGAGATCCTAACAAGCCAGAAAAGTACAAATACCCCGCAAATGACCCCTTTTTGGAAAGTAGACATTCCAAGGTATTTAGTAAGAGGCATGGTGAGTTTTTTGAAGTTGTAATTTTTTCCCACAATTCTTTGCAAAATCAAGATTTTTTTTTTCACAAAATTGTTATATTAGCAGGTTATTTCTCACACACAGCATATGCATAGCACAAATTACACCCCAAAACACATTCTGCTATTCCTCCTGAGTAGGGATGAGCCGAACACCCCCCTGTTCGGTTCGCACCAGAACATGCGAACAGGCAAAAAATTTGTTCGAACACGCGAACACCGTTAAAGTCTATGGGACTCGAACATGAATAATCAAAAGTGCTAATTTTAAAGGCTTATATGCAAGTTATTGTCATAAAAAGTGTTTGGGGACCTGGGTCCTGCCCCAGGGGACATGGATCAATGCAAAAAAGTTTTAAAAACGGGCGTTTTTTCGGGAGCAGTGATTTTAATAATACTTAAAGTGAAACAATAAAAGTGTAATATTCCTTTAAATTTTGTACCTGGGGGGTGTCTATAGTATGCCTATAAATGGGCGCATGTTTCCCGTGTTTAGAACAGCCTGACAGCAAAATGACATTTCAAAGGAAAAAAAGTCACTTAAAACTACTCGCGGCTATTAATGAATTGTCGGTCCGACAATACACATAAAAGTTCATTGATAAAAACGGCATGGGATTTCCCCACAGGGTAACCCCGAACCAAAATTTTAAAAAAATGGCATGGGGGTCCCTCTAAATTCCATACCAGGCCCTTCAGGTCTGGTATGGATATTAAGGGGAACCCCGCGCCAAAATTTATTTTAAAAAATGGCGTAGGGGTCCCCCAAAAATCCATACCAGACCCTTATCCAAGCATGCAACCTGGCAGGCCGCAGGAAAAGAGGGGGGGAGGAGAGAACGTCCCCCCCTCCTGAACCATACCAGGTCACACGCCCTCAACATTTGGAGGGTGCTTTGGGGTCCCCCCCAAAGCATCTTGTCCCCATGTTGATGGGGACAAGATGAGGATGGATGGATGAGTATGCTGAGTATGGATGAGGATGGATGGATGAGTATGCTGAGTATGGATGGGAGAGCATGGATGGATGGATGAATATGCTGAGTATGGATGGGTGAGCATGGTTGAATGGATGAGTATGCCGAGTATGGATGGGTATGCAGAGTATGTATGAGTATGCAGAGTATGGATGAATGGATGAGTATGCAGAAAATGGATGGATATGCAGAGTATGGAACTGTATACCGAGTATGGATGGGTATGCCGAGTATAGATGGGTATGCCTAGTATGGATGGGTTTGCCGAGTATGGTTGGGTATGCCGAGTATGGATGGATGGATGTGTATGCAGAGTATGGATGGATGGATGTGTATGCAGAGTATGGATGCGTATGCTGAGTTTGGATGAGGATGGATGGATGAGTATGCTGAGTATGGATGGGTGAGCATGGATGGATGAATATGCACAGTATGGATGGGTGAGCATGCATGGATGAATGAGTATGCCGAGCATGGATGGGTATGCAGAGTATGGATGGGTATGCAGAGTATGGATGAATGGATGAGTATGCAGAGTATGGATGGGTATGCAGAGTATGGATGGTTATGCCGAGTATTGATGGGCATGCCGAGTACGGATGGATATGCCAAGTATGGATGGATAAGTATGCAGAGTATGGATGAGTATGCAGAGTATGGATGGGTATGCCGAGTATGGATGGGTTTGCAGAGTATGGATGGGTATGCAGAGTATGGATGGATGGATGGATGGGTATGCAGAGAAGGGATGGGTATGCTGAGTATGGATGGATGAGTATGAAGAGTACGGATGAGTATGAATGGCTGAGTATGCAGAGTATGGATGGGTATGCATGGCTGAGAATGGATGGATGGATGGATTTGTCACTGAGCAGCGCTGTGGGCACTACACATCCAGCCCACAGCACTGCTGCCACCGATCTCTCCCCTCTCTGCTCACACTGGATGGAGAGGAGAAAGAGGAACCGGATATCACACCGGTTTGTTTACATGTGATCACTCTGTCATTTGATGGAGCGATCACATGGTAAACGGCTGCAATCATCGGCCATTTACCGTGATCCGTGATGCACCGGGTCCTCTGGACCCGGCGGTCACATATGTGTTCGGGTGCGCGTCACTTTACGCCCTCCCAGAGTTATGCAACCGCCCTGTAGCTGTCATTCCACTATGGGCCAGTTGTTAAGTGGTTAAGTACATTGAAATGTAGATAGGTGATCATACTGACGCCCAGGGCGTCTTCTTTGCTATCCCTATGGGGTGAATCTCCCATGTATGTGGGGGAGTTGGCGCAACTAGCCACTTGTACATTGCATCCCACAATCTGGATGTCTATTGGCTTGGATGGCCATAAGTTACACCCAGCTAAGGGCATACTTTCGATCAAGGCGTCGTATGTAGGTTGCGCTTGTGCGTGACATAATTTTCACCACCGCGTCATTGCGCCGGGTGGTTGTTGTGCTTGCGTCACTTCCGGCGCATTTTGCGCATGCGCGGTGGTGATCTTCCGGCATTCGTGCCTCATCGGCATCATTGGACGTAGGATTGGGGGATATAAATAGATCCCGGTAGCAGGGTGATACTTAATGCTTCAAATCGGTGAAAGGTAAAGTAAATGCTCAGACATTGGCAGGAACTACTAGGACTGTAAGCCAGCAGATTAGTTATGAATGTCTTATCTTTCCTGTTTGATTAGGCTATTGATTAGGGTATCTGACCACTTAGAAGTTTTCTTCTGGGAAAATCAACCCTCAGATCTACTAACCATTTGGAAGTATCTGCGTTAATATCATCCAGTACCATGAGCTGGTTCCCATATCTGTTTTCTGAGGTTTGAATATATTAATATATTTTTCTATCGTCAGAAAGATACTTTTGTTGATTTTTTTCTTGTTAATCTAAGCTCATCATGTATCCCCTTTTCTAGATAACCCTCAGCCTTATGGGGCCTGTATGTCCTTCTCTGTGATACACCAGTTATCTCCGCATTTTTTCAATGTCCTTGAGTCATCAGGGTAACGACCTCTACACATAGGACATGTTCTACAGTTCAGATGGGGACAAAGCGGGGGGGGGGGTACTCTTGGTCTAAATGTATCTGCGAGATTATGTAATTTTTGTTTTTGATGTGTTTAAAATACTGTTCCGATTATTAAATACTGATTTTAATATACTGTTTTTCACCTATAGTTATCATGCTATGCAGTGCTTGTTGGAAGTCTCCGGAGGAAGCCACTGTATGGCAAAACATGTAGAGCAAGAAGTCATTGCTGGTTACTCATGTTATGGTTACAGTATGTGTAGCACTAACCCCCGAAGGAGCTGCTGGTATTTGATGATTATATCCGTAATTCACGTTTACCACCTGACCCATCGTAGCCCATACAATCAGAAACAGTCCATATTGTATTTTTCTCTTGCTTTTATTTAAGTAACATGAACTGAGATAGGAGAAGGGCTTCTTTTGAGATGCTCTTTTGTTGCTTGTAATCTTTTCTTTGCCTCTCATGCAAAGACCTAGCATCATTGCAGATAATAGGAAATCACTCTATGTGATTTCTTCGTCGGGGAAGATTGAAGTCGCCCTTCTTTGTACTTGCTCCATTTCCAGTACATCCTTCCTGAGGACTGGTGCCCAGAACTGGACAGCATACTCTAGGTGCGGCCGGAACGGAGTCTTGTAGAGCGGGAGAATTATTGTTTTATCTCTGGAGTTGATCCCCTTTTTAATGCATGCCAATATTCTGTTTGCTTTGTTAGCAGCAGCTTGGCATTGCATGCCATTGCTGAGCCTATAATCTACAAGGACCCCCAGGTCTTTTTCCATCCTAGATTCCCAGAGGTTCTTCCCCCAGTGTATAGATTGCATTCATATTTTTGCCACCCATATGCATTATTTTACATTTTTCTAGATTGAACCTCATTTGCCATGTAGTTGCCCACCCCATTAATTTGTTCAGATCTTTTTGCAATGGTTCCACATCCTGCGGAGATGTTATTGCCCTGTTTAGCTTAGTATCATCCGCAAATACAGAGATTGAACTGTTTACCCCATCCTCCAGGTCGTTTATGAACAAATTGTAAATTAAATAGGATTGGTCCCAGCACAGAACCCTAGAGGACCCCGCTTCGCACCGCTGACCATTCCAAGTACTCCCCATTTATCACCACCCTCTAAACTCACCCTTGTAGCCAGTTTTCAATCCATGTACTCACCCTATGGTCCATGCCAATGGACCTTACTTTGTACAGTAAATGTTTATGGGGAACTGTGTCAAATGCTTTTGCAAAATCCAGATACAGCACGTCTATGGGCCTTCCTTTATCTAGATGGCAACTCACCTCCTCATAGAAGGTTAATAGATTGGTTTGGCAAGGATGATTCTTCATGAATCCATGCTAATTTCTGCTAATGATACCGTTCTCATTACTAAAATCTTGTATATAGTCCCTTATCATCCCCTCCAAGACCTTAGGTACATACTATTGATGTTAGGCTAACTGGTCTGTAATTCCCAGGGATGTATTTTGGGGACTTTTTAAATATTGGTGCTACATTGGCTTTTCTCCAATCTGCTGGTACCATTCCAGTCAGTAGACTGTCAGTAAAAATTAGGAACAATGGTCTGGCAATTACTTGACTGAGTTCCCTAAGTACCCTCGGGTGCAAGCCATCTGGTCCCCATTAGGGATGAGCTTCGAGTTCGAGTCGAACTCATGTTCAACTCGAACATTGGCTGTTCGCAAGTTCGCCGAACAGCGAACAATTTGGGGTGTTCGCGGCAAATTCGAATGCCGCGGAACACCCTTTAAAAGTCTATGGGAGAAATCAAAAGTGCTAATTTTAAAGGCTTATATGCAAGTTATTGTCATAAAAAGTGTTTGGGGACCTGGGTCCTGCCCCAGGGGACATGGATCAATGCAAAAAAAATTTTAAAAAACGGCCGTTTTTTCAGGAGCAGTGATTTTAATAATGCTTAAAGTCAAACAATAAAAGTGTAATATCCCTTTAAATTTCGTACCTGGGGGGTGTCTATAGTATGCCTGTAAAGGGGCGCATGTTTCCTGTGTTTAGAAAAGTCTGACAGCAAAATGACATTTGGAAGGAAAAAACTCATTTAAAACTACCCGTGGCTATTGCATTGCCGACAATACACATAGAAGTTCATTGATAAAAACGGCATGGGAATTCCCCACAGGGAAACCCCGAACCAAAATTTAAAAAAAAAAAAATGACGTGGGGGGGGTCCCCCTAAATTCCATACCAGGCCCTTCAGGTCTGGTATGGATATTAAGGGGAACCCCGGCCAAAAAAAAAAAAAAAATGACGTGGGGTTCCCCCTAAATTCCATACCAGACCCTTCAGGTCTGGTATGGATTTTAAGGGGAACCCCGCGCCAAAAAAAAAAAAAAAAAACGGCGTGGGGTTCCCCCAAAAATCCATACCAGACCCTTACCCGAGCACGCAACCTGGCAGGCCGCAGGAAAAGAGGGGGGGACGAGAGTGCGCCCCCCCTCCTGAACTGTACCAGGCCACATGCCCTCAACATTGGGAGGGTGCTTTGGGGTAGCCCCCCAAAACACCTTGTCCCCATGTTGATGAGGACAAGGGCCTCATCCCCACAACCGTGGCCGGTGGTTGTGGGGGTCTGCAGGCGGGGGGCTTATCGGAAACTGGAAGCCCCCTTTAACAAGGGGACCCCCAGATCCCGGCCCCCCCCTGTGTGAAATGGTAAGGGGGTACTTACCCCTACCATTTCACTAAAAAAGTGTCAAAATAGTTAAAAATGACAAGAGACAGTTTTTGACAATTCCTTTATTTAAATGCTTCTTCTATCTTCCTTCATCTTCTTCTTCTGGTTCTTCTGGTTCTTCCTCCGGCGTTCTCGTCCAGCATCTCCTCACCGGCGTCTTCTATCTTCTTCTCCTCGGGCCGCTCCGCACCCATGGCATTGAGGGGAGTCTCCCGCTCTTCTCTTCATCTTCTTCTTCATCTTCTTCTTCATCCTCTTCTCTTCTTCCTTCTTCTCTTCTTCTCTTCTTAATTTTCTTATCCGGGCCGCTCTGCATCCATGCTGTGGCATGGAGGGAGGCTCCCGCTGTGTGACGGCGTCTCCTCATCTGACGGTTCTCAAATAACGGGGGGCGGGGCCACCCGGTGACCCCGCCCCCCTCTGACGCACGGTGACTTGACGGGACTTCCCTGTGACGTCATGGAGAATGCCACAGGGAAGTCCCATCATGTCCCGTGCATCAGAGGGGGCGGGGTCACCGGGTGGCCCCGCCCCCCATTATTTAAGAACCGTCAGATGAGGAGACGCCGTCACACAGCGGGAGCCTCCCTCCATGCCACAGCATGGATGCGGAGCGGCCCGGATAAGAAAATTAAGAAGAGAAGAAGAAAGAAGAGAAGAGGATGAAGAAGAAGATGAAGAGAAGAGCGGGAGACTCCCCTCAATGCCATGGGTGCGGAGCGGCCCGAGGAGAAGAAGATAGAAGACGCCACGGAGGAGATGCTGGACGAGAACGCCAGAGGAAGAACCAGAAGAGCCAGAAGAACCAGAAGAAGAAGAAGATGAAGGAAGATAGAAGAAGCATTTAAATAAAGGAATTGTCAAAAACTGTCTCTTGTCATTTTTAACTATTTTGACACTTTTTTAGTGAAATGGTAGGGGTAAGTACCCCCTTACCATTTCACACAGGGGGGGGCCGGGATCTGGGGGTCCCCTTGTTAAAGGGGGCTTCCAGATTCAGATAAGCCCCCCGCCCGCAGACCCCCACAACCACCGGCCACGGTTGTGGGGATGAGGCCCTTGTCCTCATCAACATGGGGACAAGGTGTTTTGGGGGGCTACCCCAAAGCACCCTCCCAATGTTGAGGGCATGTGGCCTGGTATGGTTCAGGAGGGGGGGGCGCACTCTCGTCCCCCCCTCTTTTCCTGCGGCCTGCCAGGTTGCGTGCTCGGATAAGGGTCTGGTATGGATTTTTGGGGGAACCCCACGCCGTTTTTTTTTTTTTTTTTGGCGCGGGGTTTCCCTTAAAATCCATACCAGACCTGAAGGGTCTGGTATGGAATTTAGG
This sequence comes from Lithobates clamitans, assembly GCA_037952925.1. Classification (NCBI taxonomy): domain Eukaryota; kingdom Metazoa; phylum Chordata; class Amphibia; order Anura; family Ranidae; genus Lithobates; species Lithobates clamitans. Next base: position 1,621,468 of record JBBGZY010000903.1, on the reverse strand, counting down.
GGGAACCCCACGTCATTTTTTTTTTAAATTTTGGTTCGGGGTTTCCCTGTGGGGAATTCCCATGCCGTTTTTATCAATGAACTTCTATGTGTATTGTCGGCAATGCAATAGCCGCGGGTAGTTTTAAATGAGTTTTTTCCTTCCAAATGTCATTTTGCTGTCAGACTTTTCTAAACACAGGAAACATGCGCCCCTTTACAGGCATACTATAGACACCCCCCAGGTACGAAATTTAAAGGGATATTACACTTTTATTGTTTGACTTTAAGCATTATTAAAATCACTGCTCCTGAAAAAACGGCCGTTTTTAAAACTTTTTTTTGCATTGATCCATGTGCCCTGGGGCAGGACCCAGGTCCCCAAACACTTTTTATGACAATAACTTGCATATAAGCCTTTAAAATTAGCACTTTTGATTATTCATGTTCGTGTCCCATAGACTTTAACGGTGTTCGCGTGTTCGAGCGAACTTTTTTCCTGTTCGCATGTTCTGGTGCGAACCGAACAGGGGGGTGTTCGGCTCATCCCTAGTCCCCATGATTTATTAATGTTAAGTTTCCCAAGTCTAATTTTAATTCTATCCTCTGTTAACCATGGAGGTGCTTCCTGTGATGTGTCATGAGGATAAACACTGCAGTTTTGGTTACGGAAGCCCCCCGGTTCCCTTGTGAAGACTGAGGAGAAGAATAAATTCAATACCTTCACCATCTCCCCATCCTTTGTAACCAGATGTCCTTCCTCATTCTTTATGGGGCCGATATGGTCTGTCCTCCCTTTTTTACTGTTTACATACTTAAAGAATTTCTTGGGATTTTTTTGCTCTCCTCCGCTATGTGTCTTTCATGTGTCTTTCATGTTCTATCTTAGCCGTCCTTATTGCACCCTTACATTTCTTGTTGCATTCTTTATAAAGTCTGAATGCTGATGATGATCCCCCAACCTTGTATTTTTTGAAGGCCTTCTCCTTTGCTTTTATATGCATTTTCACATTGGAGTTAAGCCATCCAGGACTTTTGTTCGCTCTTTAAATTTATTACCCAATGGGATGCATTGGCTAATGCCCTTATTTGTGTGATTTATACTGAAGCCAATTAACCTAATCGCTGTTACCTAAATTGCCCCGTATTTCCACATTCATGATCAAGTCTGTATTGTTGGTAATCAGTAGATCCAGTAAAGCTTTATTTATAGTCGGTGCATCTACCATCTGACCCATAAAATTGTCCTGCAAGACATTTAGGAACTGGCGAGCCTTAGATGAATGTGCAGTTCCCTCTGCCCAGTCTATGTCTGGATAGTTAAAATCCCCCATTATGATAACACTTCCCATCCTTGCTGCTAATCCAAATTGTGATAGGAGATCTGTCTCCCTTCCTCCCTCAGGTTAGGGGGCCTATAGCATACTCCCAGTATTATTTTCCCCTTAGCTTCATCCCTTTGGAGCTCTACCCATAAGGATTCCACCTCCTCCCTAGTGCCCTTAGTGATGTCATCTCTCACATTCACTTGTACATTATTCTTGATATATAGGCATACCAATCCCCCCTTTTTACCCTCTCTATCCTTGCCATAAAGGGTATACCCTTGAATGTTTGCCAGCCAATCATGGGAGCTGTTGAACCAGGTCTCTGAAATTCCCACAAAATCCAATTCCTCCTCGTACAACAGTATCTCTAGTTCCCCCATCTTGTCTGCCAGGCTCCTGGCATTGGCGAACATGCCACATAGTTTAGACCGGTCGCATATTATCCTCTTATTGGGTGTTCCAAGATTGCAACTAGGACTTGCTACTATACTTAACTTGGGTTTATGTGCTTTGGTCAACCCACCACTAATGCCCCCATTACTACCCTCTGGAATATGTTCCGCACTGACTACCCCTGGACCCTCCCCCCATCGCCAAGTTTAAAAACCCCCCTAATGCCGCGTACACACGGTCGGACTTTTCGGCTACAAAAGTCCGACAGCCCGTCCGACAGACTTTCGACGGACTTTTGGTGGACTTTTGGCGGACTTGCAGCAGACTTTCTAACGAACGGACTTGCCTACATACGATCACACAAAAGTCAGACGGATTTGTACGTGATGACGTACACCGGACTAAAATAAGGAAGTTGATAGCCAGTAGCCAAAAGCTGCCCTAGCATGGGTTTTTGTCCGTCGGACTAGCATACAGACGAGCGGATTTCTGGGTCCGGTGTAGTTACGACGTAAAGATTTGAAGCATGTTTCAAATCTAAAGTCCGTCAGATTTGCGGCTGGAAAAGTCCGCTGAAAGTCCTGGGAAGCCCACACACGATCGGATTGTCAGCCGGCTTTAGTCCGTCAGCGTCCGTCGGACTTTTGTAGACGAAAAGTCTGACCGTGTGTACGCGGCATAACTTTTTGGCCATCTTAATTCCCAGCTGATCTGCACCCTCCTCATTTAGGTGCAGTCCATCCCTTCTATAGTACCGGTTATCAACTGAGAAATCGGCCCAGTCCTCCAGGAACCCAAACCCCTCCTTACTACACCAGCTCTTCAGCCACTTGTTTACTTCCATAATCTCCCTCTGCTTTTCTGTGTGGCTTGATGTACCGGTAGTATTCCTGAGAATATTACCTTGGAGGTCCTTTTCCTCAATTTAGCTCCTAAGTCCCTAAAATCGTTCTTTAGGACACTCCATCTGCCTCTGACTTTGTCATTGGTGCCAATGTGCACCATGACAGCTGGGTCTTTCCCTGCTGCTCCCAGTAATCTGTCCACCAGATCTGTGATGTGCCGAACCCGAGTGCCCGGTAGACAACATACTGTTCGGCGCTTCAGGTCTTTGTTACAGATTGGCCTCTCTGTCCTTCTGAGAATTGAGTCCCCTACCACCAGAATCTGTCTTTCCTTTCCCTTCACTCCCCCCCACTCTCACTGGAAGAGTTCTTCCCCTGGCAGCTAGGAGAGTCCCTCAGCTCCAGCAGTGCTGGTCCCTGACTGGTTTCACCAATGTCACTAAATGGAGCATACTTATTGGAATGCTCCAGCCCTGGATTGGCCTCCCTGGCACTTCCCCCTCTACTCTTAATGACTGTCACCCATCTACTCTTTGCTAGTGCCTGCACCTCTTTGTCTCCACCCGCCTCTGTGCTGACCCCTGCCGGCACCTGTCATGTACATTCCTGGCTCTCCTTTAGTATGGAGGGACTTCTCAGTATTGACAGTTGCTTCCCCAGATTCAGAACCTCGGCTTCCAGGGAAACAATGCACTTACATTTTGCACAGAAGTATTCACCCTTGATCAGATGATCAAGGAATGCATACATGGTGCAAGATGTATGAGTTGCCTCTCCACACCCGCCGGGCATCGTACCTATTAAATTTAATGAGGATTGAGGATTATACCCTGTCCAAATTACCACTAGCTTTCTGACACTAATACTCAACAAGACAATACACAGGTACTCAACAAGATAATACACAGGTACTCGCAGAACTACGTGCACTCGCAGACCACTCGCAGACCTACGTGCACTCGCAGAACTATGTGCACTCGCAAACCTACATGCACTCGCAGACCTACGTGCACTTGCAGACCACTCACAGAACTACATGCACTCACAGACCTTCATGCACTTGCAGACCTATGTGCACTCGCAGACCTACATGCACTCGCAGACCTCTCGCAGACCTATGTGCACTCACAGACCACTCACAGAACTATGTGCACTTGCAAAACTACGTGCACTCGCAGACCTACGTGCACTTGCAGACCACTCGCAGAACTATGTGCGCTCACAGACCACACGCAGACCTATGTGCACTCGCAGACCTACGTGCACTTGCAGACCTACGTGCACTTGCAGACCACTCGCAGAACTACATGCACTTGCAGACCTACGTGCATTCGCAGACCTACGTGCACTCGCAGACCACTCGCAGACCTACGTGCACTCGCAGAACTATGTGCACTCACAGAACTACGCGCACTCACAGAACTATGTGCACTCACGATACACAAGTACACAGTACACAATACACAAGTACTAACGATCCACACACACTACTCAGACAACACTCAGGTACTCATACTACACAGGTACTATGACCCCTGTTATAACCTCCTGTTTTAATCTCTGGTTTTTAACTCACCACTTACACCAGTTCCACTAACTCTGGTTTTTAACGCACCACTTAGACCAGTTCCACTTGGTCTAAGTTCCAGCAGACTCAAAGATCAGCAGGCTGACAACCAGTTCTACAGAAGGTTATATAGGCGTCAAGCACCTGTGACCAATTAACCACTCCCTTTAATTAGTAGGCTGAAGGAAGCTAAGAAAAAAAAGCTGTTTAGAAAATGTCAAAAAAAGGTGTTAAAAAGCTACAAGGAAAAGCCCCAAAAAGAACCTAAAATGCAACCAAGCAATCACCGGCAGTCAAAAAGCAAGACTTGTTCACGCTCCACTCAAGGTCCTCACTCAAGCTCCCCATTGTTTAGCTTCCAACCAGCAGTCTAAACTAAAATCAATAAGAGTGTGATGGTCACTTTAAGGGTTAACATATGTATATTGCATGTATCTTTATCCCATTTAAAGGTTCACATACTGGCAATGTACACATGTTTATAATTGCACCTATCAATACATGCTAACAGATATTTAATATAGTTTTGAACAAGGATTAGTAATGTTAAAGATATTGTTCTGGAATTATTACAACAGAGAACCACTCTATACTTTACTACTGTTTGGGGATGTCGAATGTGGACTATTTATAACACTCTATAACATTCATCTGAATGCACCCCAACTATACTTTTGAGTCCAACAGTTTAGTGGCATTGTAATACAATGCTCACTAGAAGAGAAATTGTCACCAATCCTTAAAGATTACAATAATGATGGTCATTACAATAGATATGGTAACTGGTTATCTCTAACCCTGATATATACTGTGCTACAACAGAATGACCTGATAGAGATATCTTGCAACCTCTATAGGCTGTTAAATCAGCAGGGATCACATCACAAATGGCCGCCATATGTTTTCAATGAAAATTACAACAAAATATCCACCACATGATTTCCGGTCTCCACTAGATAAATTACATCTAATCCAACTAACCCGGGTTACCCTGATGAAGTCACATGCCATGACGTAATGCAAAGGGCCTCCCGAACTGGAAGTGATGCTTTATGTTTTAACATAACAAAGTGTTTTTTTATTGATTTAAATGTAACTATTTTTTTTAATAAATACATTGATTTTTAACTACTACACTATGGGAGATTACTTTGCTTTACCCTAACATATGGATTATGCGTGGTGGATGGATCTTAAAGGGACTAATATCAAGGATTATCTAAACACATGTGATAGACCTGGAACCAGACTAAGATTGGCGGAACATCGTCCTGAGCATTGTAATCAAAAGGCTTATTTGATTACCTTTTTCTGTAAATTTTATAGATAGGCTATAGATAGGATACTCCTATCCTCATATTGATTAGTGGTTCCAAATTAACAATAACTATTGCAGTAGGGAACAGACACAAAAGATACACTCAGCATCCTTCCAAATAACATCTGTTTATTCAACACAATTTTAGTTTTTTTTTTACACATGATTATGTAGGTATCACATTAATATTGCAATTGTACTGTTATGGTAACAAGGGGCATAACAAAAGCAGGCTAATTTCTAACCTGGACTCAAAGGAATGCAAACATGTAATGAAAACATTAATAGTGCCATGTGTACTATGAGTGTGCAATACATAGGCAAAGCATACAGAATAGAATACAATTTTATACAGAGTTTACCGTTTCTTTAACAATCTTCCCTCTTTTGATCAATATTTTACATTTTGATCACTGACCATACCTGCTATCCCCCTTAACCTGGAACCTCCTTACATTTAGGCAGAGCTAGATTCAGCCTAGGAGGCAACTCCACTAGGGAGAATATAATAGCTGAGAGCAGCTATATTATTACAAATTCTCTCTCTTACATTTTTTGGAAGTATCATCAACTATAATATCATCCAGTACCACCAGTTGGTTCCCATATCTGCTTTCTGAGGTTTGAATATATTAATATATTTTTCTGTGGTCAGAAAGATTTTGATCACTGACCATACCTGCTATGCCCCTTAACCTGGAACCTCCTTACATTTAGGCAGAGCTAGATTCAGCCTAGGAGGCAACTCCTAGGCTGAGATACTTGAGTGATATGGCATTGGGAATCAAGTACTGACATCAGTGGTGACAATGGTCCAGAATAATGGACCTACGGGATCAAGTTAGGGTCCCCTGATATACCCATAACCAGAGGCTCCTAAGGAGAAGCACGTATGCATCGTAAAAAGAAAATTCTTTGGAACATCCAGAGAATCCACTGTGCCCCGAGTAGCATAGGGATGCAAGACATCATTGTTTCCAGGAGACCCCTGCATTGAGAAGCTGACAATTGCTTGGCTCATTCAAAGCAGGAGGAGTAAAGTACTCACATGAGCATTGAACTGGGCCTCTGTATCAATGACTATCCAGGTCTGCTCCAACTTTCTTGACACCTCCTATCCAGCCAAAATTTCTCTGGCTGGCCAGAAAAATCCCCTTTTGAACTAGTAGGTCATCTGGACTCTGAGCCAACATTAAAATACCATGTAAGTAATGATGGATTTGAAGCACCCCTGTTTCATCAGAGCGGTACACAGAGATTAGGACTTCCATAAAGGTCATCAGTAAGGTGCAGAGCCCAGAAAGAAAGACACACAACGTTAAAATGTCCATCTCCCACGAGACTCGGTTTAGTTTAGACTCGGTTTAAAATTCAAGAATAAAAATGTTTAAAAAATGTGCTAGTACAAAGCAAATGAAAAAGACTCACATACTTGAGCTAGACAAATAAAAAGCATCATTAACACAAACCAAAATAATCTTTTAATTAAAAACATCAGGCAATGGGGCGTGGCCTGACACAGCATGGAGTAGGACGCTTACCTCTAGAGCTCCGTCCATTACTCCTTAAAAGTTATTAATCCTGGACTCTTTGTGCTGCCCAGCTGGCTGGTTCACCTCCCTGAGACTCTGACAATACCCTGGGCTCCTTCCTGGTTCGTCTGGTGGCGTGGGAACCCGAACGGAGCGGCGACCTCCCGTACGGCGGCCAAATTTAAGCAAGACCGCGGCTTCGGCCTATGTCTGGAGGCCGCGGCCATCTTGGTCCTCCGTTCCTCCGGCCCTGCATTGGGACATCTGCCTAACAAAGGTACCTGGATGCTGGACAACCCTTCTGGGGAGCGGGGCACACTAACCCTTACATACACAGCCCACTGAGCCAGCGGAGACCCCGAGAAAGCTGACGAATGTACCCGGTCCGGATTGCGACCTAGGCATACATGAGGTGAGCGGCGGCCATCTTGGCACACCTCTCCTCCCTGCATGTGTTCTGTGCATGAGATACAGCCCTGATGTCCCCTCTTTAATAACCTCCACTGAGATTCCCTATACCTTGTCACAACCTCAGATTGCCACCAGCTTAAGAGGTGAGGAGGGATTGCACACACCTACTTTGCAAAAATAACTTTTATCCTTGGAAACTCTGAGGGCTACAGGGCCTAGGACAACACGTGTCTTTAACCAAACAGCAAGTCAGTTTGCCACACTAAGTTTGGAGGTTCTCTGGGTGCCACCTGAGACCTTCGCAAAATGTCACCAACTAAGGCACAAAAGGCAGCGGCAGCACCAAGTTAGATCAGTACCGTCGCCTAGAAAAGGAAGACATGGAGGAGGAGGGAACAACTGAGAAAGCTGGGGTGGGAGAGCGAACAGCGGGTGATACCGACAAGCTCCTTGAAGCAATCACCTTCTGTAGAACCTCTCTTACAGCACAAATTGAGGAGGTCAAGATGCATATTTCCCTTATCAGACAGGACTTTCAAAAGCTCAGGGAAAGAGTGAAAGAAACTGAGACCAGATTGAGCGAGGTGGAGGATGCTATTCCACCCTTACAAACATCCTCAGACCACGTGCAAAGTCAAATACAGCAACTCCTTATAAAGCAAGATGATATGGAGAATAGGCTGAGAAGATGTAATATATGCCTGATAGGGTTGCCGGAGGGGTCTGAGGGCAAGGACACCTCCACTTTTTTGGAACAACTACTGATCAATACTTATGGAAGAGAGATCTTTTCCCCTATGTTTGCGGTGGAGCGGGCACATTGCATGCCAGCAAGACCCCCTCCACAAGGAGCTCCTCCCTGCCCGTTCATAGCCAAACTCCTTAACTATAAGGATCGAGACACTGCTTTGAGAATGGCAAGAGAGAAAGGCAATATCCCAGTTGGGAATGTTAAGGTGGCTATTTTCCCAGACTTCTCGGCAGAGGTACGGCGCCTCCGGCAGAGCTTTACAGAGGCCAAACGTAAGCTTAGAGGTCTGCAATACAAATACTCCATGCTTTTCCCGACCCGTCTTAGAGTGGAGCATGAAGGGCGTGCGGTCTTCTTCGAGGACCCAGAGGAGGTGATTTCTTGGTTGGAACGACGAGTTAACCCTCAACAAGCTGATTGATTAAGTCCCATTGATAACGTATCTGCGACCAGGAAATGTCTCCAAGTTTAAAGCACAAATCCTGATTATTTACAGCACAAGAGTCAAATTACCCTCCGGGGCTCCGGAGTGAGGGAAAGTCCTACAGTCAACATGCATCGTGCAGCGAGACTTTACCCCACACAGTTCTGGGAAGCAGCACCATGTGCATTGGAACCCTATCCGGAACTTAATAGTTGCAGTTAAATGGGAACGAGAGGATCGAGAGGCCGTACCACATTCTTTGCAAGTGCTATGGATGACTCTACTTATTTTATTTAGTGTCCGGTGTCTGAACCAATTGTTCTGCATTACATTGCTTACAAAAAAGTTTGAATGTTTCCCAGATAACAACCAGTTCAGGGATTATGCCCGCACAAGTTTGGGTCAGTATAGGGCAGGGAGGGGGTTCAAATGTTTTTGGGTTGGTTAAATTTGAATGTGCATACTTATAATAGAAAACAGGTAATGTTACATGTGCTAGATCTATGGGAAAGTACATATGTGTTGTATCACAGGAGTTTGAGACAGATATTGCTGAAAGTTAAAAATCTGTGTGCCTTATACAGAAAGAGCAAATTGTTTTATATAAATGCTTTATTAATGGTTAAAAAGTTTGGCCTATGGCATCTTTGAAATTTCTAACATGGAATGTGAGGGGCCTGCGTGAGAAATTTAAGCGCGCAGCAGTCTTCACATTTCTGAAGAAACAACATGCTGATATAATAGCACTAGTGGAAACACATATTGAGGGAAGTGTGCAGATGGCGCTCCGTAGGCCTTGGGTTGGATGGGCGTACCACTCTACCCACACATCACACTCCAGGGGAGTTTCTCTGTTAATAGCGAAATCAGTACATTTTGAATTATACGAATTAACTACTGACCCGAATGGCCGTTATGTATTTATTCATGCCAAAGTATATGGTGAGCCCTTGCTTATAATGGCCTTTTATATACCACCTCCATTTAATGTATCCATGGTCAAAGAGGGTATATCATATATGACCCATCATCCAAATATAGCAGCGGTCTGGCTGGGGGATTTTAATGCTACTTTGAATCCGGCCCTAGACAGGCTGCAGTTGGCATCAGCGGCTCCCGGTGCCCCCACCGAGACCAAATTCTCTAAGCTTATCTCCACCTTCCATTTGACAGATACATGGAGACATAAATTCCCACTAGGCAAGGCATATTCATGCTTCTCGTCCTCCTGAGGTTCTGTGTCCCGTATAGATTTTTAACTTATCTCCCGGAGATTGACCCCAAGATTATCGGAGGTAATGTTTTGCCCTAGAGTACTGTCGGACCATAGTCCTTATTGGATTACATTAAGTATTCCAGTGGCAAAACCACCATGAACATGGCATCTTAATCCATTCTGGCTGTCTCTTTTACCAGAGGACGAAGAGCTTATAGACAAATGGAAAGTGTACTTTATAGAAAATGATGAGTCAGCATCACCACCTGCAGTTTGGGACTCTTTCAAGCTATTTGCTAGGCATACATTGATAACGACGATTAATAAAATTAAGATGGAATCCTCTAGTTCCCTAGGTAAGGGGCTGGAGGATTTGTCCTCTGCAGAAAGAGAGTATGCCAACACCCCGACATCAGTAAATGTAGACCAACTTAAATTACAGACAAGAATGGTTAATCAGTTACAGTACCAGAAAGCCAAACAAAAAATGTTCTTCTCTAAACAGAAAATGTTTGAATATGGGGAAAAGGCAGGCAAGTTACTTGCATAAATAATGATATTTGAAGCGCTTCACAATGTGCATGAAAATGAATATATAAGAATAAATATAAATAGTCAAATAAATCCAGCGGTGAGTAAAAATTCCTAAAAAATCCAGCAATCAAAATAGTGTAAAATTATAAAAAATTAGTGACACCAAATGTGTAAAAAAATTCACATAAAAAATCTACATAAAAATAAATATATAGGGATGTATTCAGAAGGTTCAATTATACAGGTGTAGAATCCTGATTGGTATAGAGCTTTTGATCACTAGCAAAGCTGTTTAAAAACACTTGCTTAATTAAGGTGCTCATTGACCTTTATAGTAACAATGTGTTTTTTGCTTCTATTCACAACCAATGTGAGAATCATAAACAGGCAGATAAGAGAAAAAAACAATCATTGTGCAATAGTTAGGATACCAAGGTACACAGGCAAACTTCAATCCACTCACGTGTGCCTTATAATGATAAGGCATATGCAGGTTTTACTATAGCAGTCAGCCGCCTTAGACAGGAGCAGATTCAGTGCAGTACACTGTGTGATACTGCTGATCTGCACAGAGCGTCCTTGGCTCCTCCCACGCGTTACATCACAGTCACGTGACTTTTCCAAGGATAATACAAGCTCTGACGGACTCAGCTTTATAGCACAACAGCAGAGTGGTTGCCATGGCTACAGCATGAGTTTATCATCATCCTGCTTCCTGCATAGACTTCAATCCTGTTAAACCTACTTTTATTAGACATGTAATTCATATGAATATCGTTGGTTTATCAAAACCACGATTCCATGTGTAAAAAACGCAGTGTAAAAAGTAAAAAATATATATATTGATATCTCTAATCACGTTTACTTCTTCAACTCCCTGCAGTGGTCACAATTGGTATAACATCTCACAGAGGGAATGTATGGCAAAGCATTGTCTCTAATGGTTTTGATAATTGACCAGTGCCCCATAATATCACAAAAATGGGGTATCCACATGCTCTGCTCATAAATGTATGGAAAACGGAGTAAACAAGATGACATGATATATATATATATATATATATATATATATATATATATATATATATATATATATATATATATATATATATATAATATACATATATAAAATTAAAATAAGATATGATATAAGAAATAGGGAAATAATATTACAATGTAAAATTAAAATCTAAAAATTCCATGATAGAATATTGCAAAAATGGATGATGACCATTATTTATGTGCTAGAACTGAACCAAATATTGCCACTCAGAAAAAAACTGGTATTGGACAAATAATGAGAATTTTGGACCAAAAAATAAATAAAAATAAAAAATAAAATATAAAAAATAAAAATAAAATATATACCATAAAAATATATATATAAATATGAAAAACCTCTAAAAATCAGAAATAAAAAAATTAAGGTCGAATTCAATGTTCAAACCATGGAATATCCATTTGGATTAATTCTTGCTGAGTTCCCTCACTTTATGGGAACCCCTCCAATGAGCCTTATACTTTTGAATAGCCCAGAATTGGAGACCCCTAGGGTCTCTGTTATGATACCTATCAAAATGTTTTGAAACACTGTGTTTTGGATAGCCTTTTCTAATGTTCTGGATATGCTCTCTTATTCTCTTATACATTGGTCGCTTCGTTCTGCCAATGTATTGGAGGGAGCAGGAGCACTGTAAAGCATATACCACCCCCTCAGTCCTGCAAGATATAAAATCCTTTATTTCAAATTCTTGTCCAGTATTTGTTGAAGAAAATTTCTGACATTTGTATCCATTTTGATTAGTATTTATGCAGGCATAACACCTTTTACAGGGATAGAATCCTTTACCCTGAAAAAAGGTTAAATCAGTTATTCTCTTGGGTGGGTTGGGTACATTTTTAGCTATAATGTCCCTCAGAGTTGGAGCTCGTCTATAAATGAATCTCGGTTTTTCTGGGAGTATATTTGCCAAAGTAGTATCAGTTTTTAAAATAGACCAATGTCTTTTTATAATCCTCTCCATCCTCCTGTGTTGTATACTGAAGTCCATTATCAGAGGTATGTCACCTGTTTTGTCATTTACCTTGATTTTATCTTGGATCAGTGCTTCTCTTGAGGTTTGATTGACTTCTGATATTTTTTCTTCTATAAAACATTTATTGTACCCTTTTTCTTCAAAACTCTTACCTATCCACTGAGCTTGTTTAAGATAGTCATTATTTTCTGAACAATTTCTCCGTAAGCGAATAAACTGGCCCAGAATGTTGATTAACCATGGCTCATAGTGGCAACTCGTTACTGGTATATAGCTGTTCCTTTCCACCGGTTTGAAGAAAGTTTTTGTGCTGATGATATTGGCTGTTAGTTCTATTTCAAGAACAAGGAACTGGATTTTAGTCTCACTAATTTGATGTTCAAGTTTAATATTTTTTTGGTTCATATTAAAACGTTGGAAAAAGGATCTTAAACTCAGTTCATCACCCTTCCAAATAATAATACAATCGTCTATGAATCTTTTATATAGAACCAGTTCCTTTGGAGTATTTAAAAAGATGCCATCCTCCTCCCATTTTGCCATGAATATGTTGGCTACACTTGGGGCATATTTAGCTCCCATCCCAATACCTGTTAGTTGTCGAAAATAATTGTCATTATACCAGAAGTAGTTATGTTGAATACCAAAGGCCAGGCTTCTAAGAAGAAATCTTTTCTGTTTAGAAATGAGATGCTTGAATGAATCCATAGCGCATTTAGATGCTTCTATTGCATCACTATGTTCAATTATTGTGTACAGTGAAGCAACATCAGCAGTTGCTAACAGATATCTTTCATTAGGATCCAGGGTCAGAGATTTTAATATTTGTAACTAAGTTGGGCCAGTGTGAGCAGAGAGGGGAGAGATCGGTGGCAGCAGTGCTGTGGGCTGGATGTGTAGCACTGCTCAGTGACAAATCCATCCATCCATTCTCAGCCATGCATACCCATCCATACTCTGCATACTCAGCCATTCATATCCATCCGTACTCTTCATACTCATCCATCCATACTCAGCATACCCATCCCTTCTCTGCATACCCATCCATCCATCCATCCATCCATGGACAAGAATTTGAAATAAAAGATTTTATATCTTGCAGGACTGAGGGGGTGGTATATGCTTTAAAGTGCTCCTGCTCCCTCCAATACATTGGCAGAACGAAGCGACCAATGTGGAAGAGAATAAGAGAGCATATCCAGAACATTAGAAAAGGCTATCCAAAAACACAGTGTTTCAAAACATTTTGATAGGTATCATAACAGAGACCCTAGGGGTCTCCAATTCTGGGCTATTCAAAAGTATAAGGCTCATTGGAGGGGTTACCATAAAGTGAGGGAACTCAGCAAGAATGAATCCAAATGGATATTCCAGATGGGTACATTAGAACCCCATGGTTTGAACATTGAATTCGACCTGAATTGTTTTATTTCTGATTTTTAGAGGTTTTTCAGATTTATATATATATTTTTATGGTATATATTTTATTTTTATTTTTATATTTTATTTTTTTTTTTTATTTATTTTTTGGTCCAATATTCTCATTATTTGTCCAATACCAGTTTTTTCTGAGTGGCAATATTTGGTTCAGTTCTAGCACATAAATAATGGTCATCATCCATTTTTGCAATATTCTATCATGGAATTTTTAGATTTTAATTTTACATTTTAATATTATTTCCCTATTTCTTATATCATATCTTATTTTAATTTTATATATGTATATTTTATATATATATATATATATATATATATCTATATCATGTCATCTTGTTTACTCAGTTTTCCATACATTTATGAGCAGAGCATGTGGATACCCCATTTTTGTGATATTATGGGGCGCTGGTCAATTATCAAAACCAATAGAGACAAGGCTTTGCCATACATTCCCTCTGTGAGATGTTATACCAATTGTGACCACTGGAGGGAGTTGAAGATGTAAACGTGATTAGAGATATCAATATATATATATTTTACTTTTTACACACTGCGTTTTTTACACATGGAATCGTGGTTTTGATAAACTGAAAGAAAAGTATAAATATCTATAATTCTAGATATTATCAATTCTCATTCTCAGGGGCGTTTCTGGATGTATAGCAATGTCTTTGTGTTATATGTTATATATATATATATCAGTGACCTCTCTCTTAGAGGGTAGGGTGTATAGGAGATATGTTTCTGTACTTTGTCCAAGGCCGCATTTCCAACTTACTTTTAGGAATCAGTTTCTTAGTAGAAATTGAAGAATCCTTCGTTCATATGATGCTTCCAGAAAGGTTGTTTATTTGTTCAGAAAGATAAGCAAAGACAAGACTTACATCGATAACATGTGGCATGGTGATGGTCTCAGAAGGAGGAGGAGGAGAAGACATCTTGATGTTACATTCTACAAAGTGTTGGGTTACTTCTCTCTCTTCAACCCTACTCCATTCCTATTCTGCCATGAATCTGATCCATTCTTATACTGTTTCAAAATGTTATGTCAGCATATCCTAGTAACACCCATATTTGCATATATACTTTAAATGGCTATAGTCTAAAGATAAGCAACATTACTCCACCCATTGTCCTGACATAGCAACTCAAAATAGAAATATCTACCCAGCTAAACCACTCCTCTGTCCTCTGTCCTCCATCCTGTTAACCTTCAGAAACAATCAAAAATTACATATAACATTTATGTGTTTCATATATTTTTTCAGAAACTTTTATCACTTAAAATAATAATGAACTTAAAATCTTCTAACAATTCCCCCTCAATGCACTATAATCAACAGATATAATAAGTGCATTCATCTTAAATAATAAATCTATCTGATCCACATTTTCAATACAAACAATACAATAAACATTAATACAATACAATAAACAGTAATACAATTTAGTGTGTCAGATATTGTACATAAACATTTTCCAAAACTCAGATATCCCTATGAAAAATATTTAACTATTTCATTCCATTGAGAAAATTTAAATTATTATATTATTTATTAATTTTAATTCTCCATCTAAATCATGTAATATTAAAGATTTTCTTCCTTCAACTTCATAAATGTATTTAACTTCCTGTGAAACTCTTATGACTTTAACCATATAATTTGATTATTTTAATATAAAGATGAAATACATATCTTTGAAAAATCAAATTATATTGCTTCGTAATATAAATTATTAATCAATAAATAAAATTTCTTCCATTCCTGGAAATTTCAAAAACGAAATAACTTCTACAATATAAGTTTTTATACATTATCCTTGACACTGAACTATTATAAACATAATAAATAATCTACTCGTCTGTAGATACATAAAAAACATAAAACTTTCCCATTATTTGATTGTCATGTTTTATATATTCTATCCATCTTTCTATTTATTTTTCTATTTATTTATCTATCTAATTATGTTCTTTAAATTTAGAAATGAAAGACATATCTATAAAAGAAAATGAAAACAAGTATCAAATTCTTATAAAAATATGTTTTCCTTAGAAATTTTCATTATTTAATATAAACCATTCTAGACTGATAATCCTTTCTGTGTTTACCCATTTTATTCTTATTTTTACCAATTATTTTTATTTATTTTATTACCAATTCTTTAGAAACAGAAAATTATAATTCCAATGTACCTTAAAAATAACAAAATAATCTTTCCAATTGGCATCCCAATTGATATCTCTGTTGGCATTTCTGTTGGTATCCCTGGTACCTTCAGATCTTTAATTCTTAACCATAACTTTAGCTACTGGAATAAATTACTAAACATACTCATAAGAAGTAGAAATCTCATTCAAGACATCATTTCTATTTAAATTTAGCAAAGGCCTAGCCATAACTTGTGAACAAACTTCTGAAATACCTGTACCTGTTTGCAATGTTTGCAACCACACTTCTTTCTATGCAACAGATTATATAAAAATAACGGAGTATGCTAATCTCAAAAGACATCATGTCATTAACTCAAAAAGTTAACAAACCCTATGTTTAGAAAATAATAAAGTTTTTAAACTAAAACTGTAGTAGGTAAATAAGTCACCCAATCTTTACCTTATTCTTGAATCATCTTACCCTATTTAGACTTTATAATACTATTTATACGTTCCTACAATACTTGAGTACTTAAGATGATAAGAAACAAAAACTTTACTAAATATCTAAAATTGCATACATGTCCTACAAAATTTTAAATCATAATCTGATTCCATGGTTTGAAATCCAACCCCAATGGAATATGACATAAGTTCACAACAACTTAGCTTTTGTTAAAAATTTTTCTAGAATAACCTCAATTAATTTATCAAAAAGAAACATTAACTAAAAAAAAACAACATCCTTATTTCCTCCTTAAGCAGGAAAAAAACTAATATAATCAATCTATAAAGATTTGCCAAATTCCTCAATACTTTGTAGTATTAGGTTACTCTTTCCTATTGGATTGTTCTATAAACAAATAAAACAATATTCAGAAGTTTGATGACAAAGTGTTCTAAAATGAGTAGTTCAGAATTTCTCTCATTAGCTTAAACAAAAAAATCAATCAATCTATCAGTCAGGTACCTGGATATGCAAAAAGAAATATTTTCATTTAAAAATAACTCTATCCATTATTGTTGGAATCAATTTATTTTTTACAATAAATTTTATCTCCATAATCAATCTGTACTGACTCTAAGACAAAATGCCATAGTCCCCCTCTTTATCCTGTGACTAATATTAAATCTTGTAAAAGAATAATCTTACCAAATTATTGTATATTTTCCTTTACACTGACAATTTAGGTTGGGCTTTCCCAAATATTCTATTTCTGAAAGAAATTTGATCATGTTGACATTTCTTTTCAGAACCAAAAACATTCCTCTCATACAGTATGATTGAATGAGAGCCACACATGCCTGTTACTCTGACTGCTAAACACATGACAGTCTTAGGATCAGCTTTTAATGCAGACACATATACAGAAAGTTTAATATTGTCATTCCATTGTGCCAATATTTGGATCCATCTATAGAAACACAAGAAATTCTTTCCCAATAAATGTCCACTAAAAGTTGAAAAAGTGACTTTTGCATAATTAACTTACACAACTGTGGTTCTATCCCTCACATTGCATCTATTTAATCCCCATGTATTTTTATACCACTACAACTGATCTTTTTAACATCCAGCTGCCACTAGACAAAGCTGTGTGTGTTGACACCTTCTGTTTTCCTTGTAATAACACCTTTAGTGTAACATAAGATGCTTTTCAAAACAAATGGTGCAAAACCCACAATGTCTCTGATCTGTAGCATTGGACAACTCACTCCTAACACATTTTTTTATAAATACCAATGAAATTGTCTCATCACCCACATACACTTGAATGTAAAATGGCTGAGAGAGATCTCTATATTAATCAAAAATACTAAATTAATAAGGGCTTTCTTTAGATCTTCAAATTATTGTATATAAGTTCTCTCTTGTAATTAAAAATATTTGCCCTACAGTAAGCCTATATAATTCATTAAAATTTACTCAGACAGATACTTTGTCTAGAAAAATCTCAATGATCTCTCGAGAAAAGTTATTAACCACTTGCCGACCGCCGCACGACGATGTACGTCGACAGAGCGGCAAGGGCAGGCAAAAGGGCTTACCTGTACGTCCCTGCCTGCCCGCGGGTGGGGGGTCCGATCGGACCCCCCCCGTTGCCTGCGGCGGTCGGCAAATGTCCCCCGGTGATCGGTGGTGAGGGGGAGGCCATCCATTCGTGGCCCCCCCCCTCGCGATCGCTCCCAGCCAATGGGATCATTTCCCTGCCTCTGTATTGTACACAGAGGCAGAGGAAATGATGTCATCTCTCCTCGGCTCGGTATTTTCCGTTCCGGGCCGAGGAGAGAAGACTGAACTGTGAGTGCACAACACACACACACAGTAGAACATGCCAGGCACACATTACACCCCGATCCCCCCCGATCGCCCCCCGATCCCCCCCCGATCACCCCCCCCTGTCACAAACTGACACCAAGCAGGTTTTTTTTTTTTTTTTTCTGATTACTGCATAGTGTCAGTTTGTGACAGTTAGTGTGTTAGGGTAGTGAGTGTTAGGCCCCCTTTAGGTCTAGGATACCCCCCTAACCCCCCTAATAAAGTTTTAACCCCTTGATCACCCCCCGTCACCAGTGTTGCTAAGCAATCATTTTTCTGATCGCTGTATTAGTGTCGCTGGTGACGCTAGTTAGGGACGTAAATATTTAGGTTCGCCGTCAGCGTTTTATAGCGTCAGGGACCCCCATATACTATCTAAAAAATGTTTTAACCCATTGATTGCCCCCTAGTTAACCCTTTCACCACTGATCACCGTATAACCGTTACGGGTGACGCTGGTTAGTTTGTTTATTCTTTATAGTGTCAGGGCACCCGCCGTTTATTACCGAATAAAGGTTTAGCCCCCCGATCGCCCGGCGGTGATATGCGTCGCCCCAGGCAGCGTCAGATTAGCGCCAGTACCGCTAACACCCACGCACGCAGCATACGCCTCCCTTAGTGGTATAGTATCTGTATGGATCAATATCTGATCCAATCAGATCTATACTAGCGTCCCCAGCAGTTTAGGGTTCCCGAAAACGCAGTGTTAGCGGGATCAGCCCAGATACCCGCTAGCACCTGCGTTTTGCCTCTCCGCCCGGCCCAGCCCACCCAAGTGCAGTATCGATCGATCACTGTCACTTACAAAACACTAAACGCATAACTGCAGCGTTCGCATAGTCAGGCCTGATCCCTGTGATCGCTAACAGTTTTTTTGGTAGCGTTTTGGTGAACTGGCAAGCACCAGCCCCAGGCAGCGTCAGATTAGCGCCAGTACCGCTAACACCCACGCACGCACCGTACACCTCCTTTAGTGGTATAGTATCTGAACGGATCAATATCTGATCCGATCAGATCTATACTAGCGTCCCCAGCAGTTTAGGGTTCCCAAACACGCAGTGTTAGCGGGATCAGCCCAGATACCTGCTAGCACCTGCGTTTTGCCCCTCCGCCCGGCCCAGCCCACCCAAGTGCAGTATCAATCGATCACTGTCACTTACAAAACACTAACCGCATAACTGCAGCGTTCGCAGAGTCAGGCCTGATCCCTGCGATCGCTAACAGTTTTTTTGGTAGCGTTTTGGTGAACTGGCAAGCACCAGCCCCAGGCAGCGTCAGATTAGCGCCAGTACCGCTAACACCCACGCACGCAGCATACGCCTCCCTTAGTGGTATAGTATCTGATCGGATCAATATCTGATCTGATCAGATCTATACTAGCGTCCCCAGCAGTTTAGGGTTCCCACAAACGCAGTGTTAGCGGGATCAGCCCAGATACCTGCTAGCACCTGCGTTTTGCCCCTCCGCCCGACCCAGCCCAGCCCACCCAAGTGCAGTATCGATCGATCACTGTCACTTACAAAACACTAAACGCATAACTGCAGCGTTCGCAGAGTCAGGCCTGATCCCTGCGATCGCTAACAGTTTTTTTGGTAGTGTTTTGGTGAACTGGCAAGCACCAGCGGCGTAGTACACCCCGGTCATAGTCAAATCAGCACTGCAGTAACACTTGGTGACGTGGCGAGTCCCATAAGTGCAGTTCAAGCTGGTGAGGTGGCAAGCACAAGTAGTGTCCCGCTGCCACCAAAAAGACAAACACAGGCCCATCGTGCCCATAGTGCCCTTCCTGCTGCATTCGCCAATCCTAATTGGGAACCCACCGCTTCTGCAGCGCCCGTACTTCCCCCATTCACATCCCCAACCAAATGCAGTCGGCTGCATGAGAGGCATTTTTATGTCCTCCCGAGTACCCCTACCCAACGAACCCCCCCAAAAAAGATGTCGTGTCTGCAGCAAGCGCGGATATAGGCGTGACACCCGCTATTATTGTCCCTCCTGTCCTGACAATCCTGGTCTTTGCATTGGTGAATGTTTTGAACGCTACCATGCACTAGTTGAGTATTAGCGTAGGGTACAGCATTGCACAGACTAGGCACACTTTCACAGGGTCTCCCAAGATGCCATCGCATTTTGAGAGACCCGAACCTGGAACCGGTTACAGTTATAAAAGTTAGTTACAAAAAAAAGTGTAAAAAAAAAAAAAAAAAAAAAACACATACAAAAATATAAAATAAAAAAAAATAGTTGTCGTTTTATTGTTCTTTCTCTCTCTCTATTCTCTCTCTCTATTGTTCTGCTCTTTTTTACTATATTCTATTCTGCAATGTTTTATTGTTATTATGTTTTATCATGTTTGCTTTTCAGGTATGCAATTTTTTATACCTTACCGTTTACTGTGCTTTATTGTTAACCATTTTTTTGTCTTCAGGTACGCCATTCATGACTTTGAGTGGTTATACCAGAATGATGCCTGCAGGTTTAGGTATCATCTTGGTATCATTCTTTTCAGCCAGCGGTCAGCTTTCATGTAAAAGCAATCCTAGCGGCTAATTAGCCTCTAAACTGCTTTTACAAGCAGTGGGAGGGAATGCCCCCCCCCCAACGTCTTCCGTGTTTTTCTCTGGCTCTCCTGTCTCAACAGGGAACCTGAGAATGCAGCCGGTGATTCAGCCAGCTGACCATAGAGCTGATCAGAGACCAGAGTGGCTCCAAACATCTCTATGGCCTAAGAAACCGGAAGCTACGAGCATTTTATGACTTAGATTTCGCCGGATGTAAACAGCGCCATTGGGAAATTGGGAAAGCATTTTATCACACCGATCTTGGTGTGGTCAGATGCTTTGAGGGGAGAGGAGAAATCTAGGGTCTAATAGACCCCAATTTTTGCAAAAAAGAGTACCTGTCACTACCTATTGCTATGATAGGGGATATTTACATTCCCTGAGATAACAATAAAAATGATTTAAAAAAAAAAAAATTAAAGGAACAGTTTAAAAATAAGATAAAAAAATAATAATAATAAAGAAAAAAAAAAAAAAAGCACCCCTGTCCCCCCTGCTCTCGCGCTAAGGCGAACGCAAGCGTCGGTCTGGCGTCAAATGTAAACAGCAATTGCACCATGCATGTGAGGTATCGCCGCGAAGGTCAGATCGAGGGCAGTAAGTTTAGCAGTAGACCTCCTCTGTAAATCTAAAGTGGTAACCTGTAAAGGCTTTTAAAGGCTTTTAAAAATGTATTTAGATTGTCGCCACTGCACGTTTGTGCGCAATTTTAAAGCATGTCATGTTTGGTATCCATGTACTCGGCCTAAGATCATCTTTTTTATTTCATCAAACATTTGGGCAATATAGTGTGTTTTAGTGCATTAAAATGTAAAGAAGTGTGTTTTTTCCCCAAAAAATGCGTTTGAAAAATCGCTGCGCAAATACTGTGTGAAAAAAAAAAAAATGAAACACCCACCATTTTAATCTGTAGGGCATTTGCTTTAAAAAAAAATATATAATGTTTGGGGGTTCAAAGTAATTTTCTTGCAAAAAAAAATTTTTTTTTATGTAAACAATAAGTGTCAGAAAGGGCTTTGTCTTCAAGTGGTTAGAAGAGTGGGTGATGTGTGACATAAGCTTCTAGATGTTGTGCATAAAATGCCAGGACAGTTCAAAACCCCCCCAAATGACCCCATTTTGGAAAGTAGACACCCCAAGCTATTTGCTGAGAGTCATGTTGAGTCCATGGAATAATTTATATTGTGACACAAGTTGCGGGAAAGAGACAATTTTTTATTTTTTTTATTTTTTTTTGCGCAAAGTTGTCACTAAATGATATATTGCTCAAACATGCCATGGGAATATGTGAAATTACACCCCAAAATACATTCTGTTGCTTCTCCTGAGTACGGGGATACCACATGTGTGAGACTTTTTGGGAGCCTAGCCGCGTACGGGACCCCGAAAACCAAGCACCGCCTTCAGGCTTTCTAAGGCCGTACATTTTTGACTTCACTCTTCACCGCCTATCACAGTTTCGGAGGCCATGGAATGCCCAGGTGGCAAAAAAAACCCCAAATGACCCCATTTTGGAAAGTAGACACCCCAAGCTATTTGATGAGAGGTATAGTGAGTATTTTGCAGACCTCACTTTTTGTCACAAAGTTTTGAAAATTGAAAAAAGAAAAAAAAAATTTTTTTTCTCGTCTTTCTTTATTTTCAAAAACAAATGAGAGCTGCAAAATACTCACCATGCCTCTCAGAAAATAGCTTGGGGTGTCTACTTTCCAAAATGGGGTCATTTGGGGGGGGTTTGTGCCACCTGGGCATTCCATGGCCTCCGAAACTGTGATAGGCAGTGAGGAGTAAAATCAAAAATGTACGCCCTTAGAAATCCTGAAGGCAGTGATTGGTTTTCGGGGTCCCGTACGCGGCTAGGCTCCCAAAAAGTCCCACACATGTGGTATCCCCATACTCAGGAGAAGCAGCTAAATGTATTTTGGGGTGCAATTCCACATATGCCCATGGCCTGTGTAAGCAATATATCATTTAGTGACAACTTTGTGCAAAAAAAAAAAAAAAATTGTCACTTTCCCGCAACTTGTGTCAAAATATAAAACATTCCATGGACTCAACATGCCTCAAAGCAAATAGCTTGGGGTGTCTACTTTCCAAAATGGGGTCATTTGGGGGGGGTTTTATGTCATCTGGGCATTTTATGGCCTTCAAAACTGTGATAGGTAGTGAGGAGTAAAATCAAAAATGTACGCCCTTAGAAATCCTGAAGGCAGTGATTGGTTTTCGGGACCCCGTACGCGGCTAGGCTCCCAAAAAGTCCCACACATGTGGTATCCCCGTACTCAGGAGAAGCAGCTAAATGTATTTTGGGGTGCAATTCCACATATGCCCATGGCCTGTGTGAGCAATATATCATTTAGTGACAACTTTTTGTAATTTTTTTTTTTTTTTTTTTTTTGTCATTATTCAATCACTTGGGACAAAAAAAATGAATATTCAATGGGCTCAACATGCCCCTCAGCAAATTCCTTGGGGTGTCTACTTTCCAAAATGGGGTCATTTGTGGGGGTTTTGTACTGCCCTGCCATTTTAGCACCTCAAGAAACGACATAGGCAGTCATAAATTAAAGGCTGTGTAAATTCCAGAAAATGTACCCTAGTTTGTAGACGCTATAACTTTTGCGCAAACCAATAAATATACACTTATTGACATTTTTTTTACCAAAGACATGTGGCCGAATACATTTTGGCCTAAATGTATGACTAAAATTGAGTTTATTGGATTTTTTTTAGAACAAAAAGTAGAAAATATCTTTTTTTTTCAAAATTTTTGGTCTTTTTCCGTGTATAGCGCAAAAAATAAAAACGGCAGAGGTGATCAAATACCATCAAAAGAAAGCTCTATTTGTGGGAAGAAAAGGACGCAAATTTCGTTTGGGTACAGCATTGCATGACCGCGCAATTAGCAGTTAAAGCGAA
The DNA here is from genome assembly GCA_037952925.1 of Lithobates clamitans. Classification (NCBI taxonomy): domain Eukaryota; kingdom Metazoa; phylum Chordata; class Amphibia; order Anura; family Ranidae; genus Lithobates; species Lithobates clamitans. Next base: position 1,597,743 of record JBBGZY010000903.1, on the reverse strand, counting down.
GCAGTGCCGAACTGTAAAAAGTGCTCTGGTCAGGAAGGGGGTAAAACCTTCTGGGGCTGAAATGGTTAAGGCCCAAAAAATCTTAATTTTTAAAAACAATTACTTTAGTAAGTAATAATACCTTTTAAAAATGTATTTTTTCTCATCCATGAACCCTCTTCCAGATATTTGGAAGACTTTGATCCACAGAAGTGAAAACTGTCATGGCATGACGACTAGTCTGTGTAACTTGATCTGCATTTCTCTGTTGGTAATACACTCCTCGTATGTCACAAACTCTTCAGAGAATGATCTGTTACAGTCAGTCTTAGCTATCATGCTTTGTATACAATACACTGTACAATTCGGTAACAATCTAGTTTTTCATTTTTAAAATGTTTAACCTTTTTACCACCTTTTAAACATATTTTGTTTGTACATCTGCCAAAAATCATGTACACTACCTTATATGACTTTCCTGATTATAGTAATGACAAAAAAAATTGTTTAGAGGACAATCTCGTGAAACTCACAGATTGGGTCCTGCCCAAAAACTGCGATTGGCCATATCCTTGAGAAAACTCCTCCCTCAATCAAAGTCCTTACTTTTACCAGAAATACTCATTTACAAAGACTTTTAACAATTGTTATTTTTACAATTTTTTAGATTGAACAAAACTTTCATATTTTAATATTTTCTCTGGGTAGTCTTAAATAAATTAGAACAATCTACTACTTTTAATTTAATAACCAAATCTAAGTTTGGAACTTTGTAAAAATTGTTCAATCCTTAACTTATTATTTCCTACAACCAAATCTGTAGGATTTTTGTAAACCACTAAACACCATGTTTTTTCCATTATCTCAATTTCATACAGTTCTTTCCACAATCTTAATCAATACTTTTTTCTCTGAAAACTTTTTTCTGCCCCCTATATATGTGTTTTAAAATGACCACGTGTAATAACACACATTTTCTGTTGTTCAGGGCTAAAATATTCATAAACATTTACATGCAGCATTAAACTTAGTTTCCTTATTTAATAACTTCTTTACACTCTGGCATTAATTAATTACCTTACTACTGCATGTATTCCTGATGGTACAGGAAAATACTTCTGAGCCTTGAGATGTTAACCATCCCATGTTACCCTTCTATATAAACAAACACACTCACCCCTTGTTAGTATGATAGTCCTTGTGTGCACTTAAAAAAAACAAGAGATGAATAATGTACTTTAAATTTGTTGTTCGTTGCCTTTTCTTTCGTTTGTTGCTTTTTCTTCTATTTGCTGCTTTTTCTTTCGTTTGTTGCTTTTTCTTTCGTTCGTTACTTCTTCTTTCTTTGAAGAATAATTTTCTTGTAGCTTTTTGCCTTGTTCCTTGTATTGTGTGCTGTAGTGTGCTGTAGTGTGCTTGCCTGTTGATTTTTCTTTGCCTTTTTCTTGGACTTTCCATCTTCAAACATCAAAATCCGACTTTCATCTTAGCTTACCAAATAGTACATACATCTGCCTGTTGTACCTCAATGGTAGCTTTTTCAAATAACGTGAAGTCTCAGTTCCTGATTCAACATTTTTTTCTTATTGGGCAACTACCCAATATTTTCTTATGTGAGACTTTCTCACCTTCTTAGGAACTAACCTTGGCAGAAATCTTCACGTACGTAACGTTACGTTTTCACAAACAAAGTCTTGGATTTCCAACAATAGCTTGAAGCATACCGTCCATTTGGCCTTGTCAATCAACTTCGTAGGCTGGGTCTTCCTTTTTTTTTTTTTTTTTTTCAAAGTTACAAACTTTGGCTAGAGGTGAGAAAACAGACACAGAAAAACTCACCCTTGACTTAACTGAACTGTTGTCCACATCTGACGCAAACGCCTCCTTCTAGGTTCTTTGATCATTTTTTCCCGAGACTTGATCAATCACAAAATTGTGTTCGTTTCCCCCCTTTGTCAAGGAGTGGGAAAAAAATTGACCACTTTAGCTTGCTCGCCATTGAAAGAAAAGTATAAATATCTATAATTCTAGATGATATCAATTCTCATTCTCAGGGGCGTTTCTGGATGTCTAGCAATGTCTTTGTGTTATATGTTATATATATATATCAGTGACCTCTCTCCTAGAGGGTAGGGTGTATAGGAGATATGTTTCTGTACTTTGTCCAAGGCCGCATTTCCAACTTACTTTTAGGAATCAGTTTCTTAGTAGAAATTGAAGAATCCTTCGTTCATATGATGCTTCCAGAAAGGTTGTTTATTTGTTCAGAAAGATAAGCAAAGACAAGACTTACATCGATAACATGTGGCATGGTGATGGTCTCATCTTGATGTTACATTCTCCAAAGTGTTGGGTTACTTCTCTCTCTTCAACCCTACTCCATTCCTATTCTGCCATGAATCTGATCCATTCTTATACTGTTTCAAAATGTTATGTCAGCATATCCTAGTAACACCCATATTTGCATATATACTTAAAATGGCTATAGTCTAAAGATAAGCAACATTACTCCACCCATTGTCCTGACATAGCAACTAAAAATAGAATTATCTACCCAGCTAAACCACTCCTCTGTCCTCTGTCCTCCATCCTGTTAACCTTCAGAAACAATCACAAATTACATATAACATTTATGTGTTTCATATATTTTTTCAGAAACTTTTATCACTTAAAATAATAATGAACTTAAAATCTTCTAACATAAACCAACAATATTCATATGAATTACATGTCTAATAAAAGTAGGTTTTAACAGGATTGAAGTCTATGCAGGAAGCGGGATGATGATAAACTCATGCTGTAGCCATGGCAACCACTCTGCTGTTGTGCTATAAAGCTGAGTCCGTCAGAGCTTGTATTATCCTTGGAAAAGTCAGGTGACTGTGATGTAACGCGTGGGAGGAGCCAAGGACGCTCTGTGCAGATCAGCAGTATCACACAGTGTACTGCACTGAATCTGCTCCTGTCTAAGGCGGCTGACTGCTATAGTAAAACCTGCATATGCCTTATCATTATAAGACACACGTGAGTGGATTGAAGCTTGCCTGTGTACCTTGGTATCCTAACTATTGCACAATGATTGGTTATTTCTCTTATCTGCCTGTTTATGATTCTCACATTGGTTGTGAATAGAAGCAAAAAACTCATTGTTACTATAAAGGTCAATGAGCACCTTAATTAAGCAAGTGTTTTTAAACAGGTTTGCTAGTGATCAAAAGCTTTATACCAATCAGGATTCTACACCTGTATAATTGAACCTTCTGAATACATCCCTATATATTTATTTTTATGTGGATTTTTTATGTGAATTTTTTTACACATTTGGTGTCACTAATTTTTTATAATTTTACACTATTTTGATTGCTGGATTTTTTAGGATTTTTTACTCACCGCTGGATTTATTTGACTATTTATATTTATTCTTATATATTCATTTTCATGCACATTGTGAAGCGCTTCAAATATCATTATTTATTCTTTTTAAGTGACTCTGAAAACACTCTCTTTTGATAGCAGCCTCACTTGGTTTTATGTGTAATTATCAGCTATTTAGCATCACAGCGCTTTGTGTTTTATATATATTTTTTCAAGTTACTTGCATACCTGGCACATAGCGAAGATAGACCTCCAGTGGTTATTACATTGCATGGTCCCGGAGGACAAAAAATCACTGACCCACCTACAGTAACCTCAATGTTTAGGGACTTCTTCACAGACTTATACACAACGACAGCCCCCACTGAGACCCAACCTATGACTCTTTTTCTTGAAAAGGTGTCCTTCCCACAGCTAACAGAAGAACAAGTAGAACTATTGGAAGCACCACTTACCTTAGACGAAATATCAACTGCCATGGCTAGCTTTGCTAGGTCCAAATCCCCTGGCTCGGACGGACTTCCAATAGAGTTCTATTCCCAATTCAGTGAAATACTAACCCCTAAACTACTAAAATTGTATAAATATATATTTGAAACTGGGACATCTATGACAGAGGCCACAATAGTCCTCATCCCTAAACCTGGTAAGGATCTGAGCTTTCCAGAATCTTATCGGCCGATATCACTCCTACAGGTTGATATCAAAATACTTGCTAAAGTACTAGCGATTAGGCTCAATCAGGTAATATTAACATTAATACACGCAGACAAAGCTGGCTTCATGCCTGGACGCAACACCTCGTTTAATCTTAGGAAACTATACATTAACCTGCAAGCTACACACGAGGACGTTGGTTCATGGGTTGTTGTGACCTTAGACACAGCGAAAGCCTTCGACTCGGTAGAGTGGAGGTATCTCTGGAGATGCTTGGAGGGCTATGGGTTTGGCCCAAAATTTATCAAATGGATCCAACTTCTATACCAGGCACCCAAGGCCAGAGTGGTGGCTAATGGGTGGTCATCTCAATTATTCGCCCTCAGTAGAGGCACGAGATAGGGTTGCCCCCTGTCCCCACTACTATATGCCCTGGCGGCAGAACCCCTGGCAATATCCATCCGAGCAAACCCAGAGATCAGGGGACTTAGAGTAGGCTCTTTGACGGAAAAAATGAGCATGTATGCAGATGACACGCTATTGTACCTGGCAGACCCGGGCCCATCATTATATAATGCACTCCACACGATAGAAGAATTTGGAATATTTTCAGGTCTAAAAATTAATTGGGACAAATCCCAAATTCTACCAATTGATAGTTTTCCACCCCCAGAATCCCAAACCAGGCTCCCACTTCAGAGAGTAGATGTCATTAAATATCTGGGGATTTATATAACCAGATCCCCCGCAGACTATATATCCCTGAATATAACTCCCCTCATTTCCCTAGTTAAAAATAAAATACAGGTCTGGTCCAAATTACCATTAGGAGTCTGGGGTTGTATAAATTTAATCAAAATGATTCTACTACCCAAAATACTCTATGTTTTATGGCACACCCCCGTTTATTTACCCATAAAACATTTTAAATCTCTATAGTCCCTCTTGAAGACATTGGGTGGGGTAATAACAGGCATAAATTGGCATGGCAAGTCCTTAGAAATCCGACTGATCTAGGTGGCACTGCTCTACCCGACTTCAATCTATACTACATTGCAGCACAGCTATCACAGCTTTTCCATCTAGACAAAACAGACAGTGAGAGATTTCTTACGCTCATATGTCCTAAATGGGCGCAGTACACCAAAGACCCGATATATGCAATAGCGGCGGACGCGGGAGGGATGGAACTAGGAGACAGAAGACACACCATGCTATACCACTACCGGAAAATATGGAATCTAGCACTATCCAGACTTGACATCTCACAGTTTAATGATTATACGCCGTTATGGCATAACAAATATCTTCAGGAGTTCAATAAAATACAGGACACATTTATATGGTCCATACAGGGTATATTTTACCTGCATCATATATTAAAAGATGGACGATTTAAAACCTTTTATCTACTTAAAGAAAAATTTACAATCCAAGACCAGATGTTCTTTAGATTCTTGCAAATCCATCACGCGATACAATCACAGTTTCCTGACTCCTGTCCTAGTCCTGCACCTATTGTACTCATCGCTATAATTAAGAACACAGACTCTCGTAAATTGATCTCAGCATTCTATAACTTGCTCTTAACCCCTGTAGCTACTAAAATAGCATATGGCCTTAAACCAAGATGGGAGAGGGAGGTGGGACCGGTGGAAGACGAGGAATGGGGGGAGGCATTGGAGGCCTGTAAAACTGTATCCCCTAAGCTGTCAGATTGTTTGACGCAGCTCTATATTCTCCACAGGGCATATCTCACACCACTCAGAGTGGCAAGATACAAAGTACACAAACCACCACATGTCAGATGTGCGGGAGAGAGACAGGTACCTTTTTTCATCTTCTATGGGCATGCCCTAAGATAAAAGGCTTTTGGGAACAAATTGTGGCTTTTTTACATGACATGATGGGTTCACCTCTGGCCCTGGACCCTAAACAGTGCCTTTTGGGTATAGTTCCAGACACAACAGACAAATACACTAAAACATTTTTACACAAAACACTTTTTGCAGCAAGAAAGGTTATAGCCAAAAAGTGGATGAGACAGGAGGCCCCCAAGATAGTGGAATGGAAGGTGGAGATAAATAACACATTACCATACAAGAAATGTATATATATTAATAGAGGTTGCCCAGCAAAGTACAACAAGATCTGGGATAGATGGCTTCAGGAATCTTCTACCTGTGTCTAATACAATCACATGATCATAAAGTGATAAAATAGGTATAAATATGGATGGTCAGTATATAAAAACTAAATATGTATACACTGAATGTCAAGACACACCAGATATGTCTGAATTGAATGTTATATTTTCCTTGGCAAAAGAAGTTTATTGAGTATACAATATTATAAAGATACATAAAGTAAGTTTACAAGGATCTATAAAGTAAGCTCATTGTTTTACAGTAGGGTTTATATAGGTAAATATCATGAAATTTCAAATATTAAACATTGGGTTCACATAAACCTAAATTAAAGATGTATATCATTTCCTTAGTTACTTTTATAGGTATTTAAATGATTTATACCTACTATACATATTGTTTACAGGTAGAGTGTATATAGGTCAAATAAATTCTGATAATGAGCTTTAGTCATAAGGTGGAGAAAAGGAAAGAGAAAGAAGAAAAAGGGTAGAAAGGCAGAGGTATGGTCTACAAGGTTGTCCCGCTCATCAGTTTATTATTCTTTTTAGTTCTCTTTGAAGCCTTAGAATGGGTGTCTCTGTAAGTCATTTAATCTGTTACCATGGCAACAGGACAGAGTCATTGAAGTTTGACCGGAACTGTTGTTTTATCCAATGATGCCAAAGTTTTTCAAATTTTGGAATTTGATTTTGATCGATGGCTATCATCTTAGCATGGGACATTGTATTATTCATTCTGTGAATTGTTTCTGCTAGTACCAATGTAGGAGATTTCCATGCCTTGGCCACTGTTTGTTTTGCAGCCGTTATTAGTTGGATCATAAGTTTGAATTGAGAGAGTGTTAACCATTCCGGTTTTAGATTAAGTAAAGTTATATATGGATCTGGTTGTATTATTTTTTTAAATATTTTAGATGCAATCACGAAGACTTCCTTCCAGAAGGTTTGGATTACTGGGCACGTCCACCATATGTGTAAATGTGTGCCTATTTCTGGACATCCTCGAAAACAAAGAGCTGAGGTATTAGGTGAATATTTTGCCACTCTAGTGGGTACAAGGTACCAGCGAGTTAGGACTTTATAATTTGTCTCCAGTGTTAAGATGTTGGGTGAAGATGACTTAGATGTGAGCCATATGTTAGACCAGTCCGTGTCTTCTAAAGTTCGTCCCAGGTCCTCCTCCCACCTCTGAACGTAAGAGGGTCTATTAAGATTTGCTACTCCATACAATTGATTATAAAGTGATGAAATTGTACCTTTAGCAAATGGATCTTTTGTACAGATTGATTCAAAAAAGGATAATTGGGATAATGGTGTATCCCCCTTTAGGAATGGTGTTTAGAAATTTTTGATTTGGAGATATCTAAATATCTCAGAGTTTGGTAGATCATATTTTTCTCTAAGCGATGGGAATGAAAGGAATGATTTAGATGCTATGAAGTCATTTAGTGTCTGAATGCCTGATGTTGTCCAAGCTTTAAAAGAATTTGGGTAGATCCATGCCGAATAAAAGGACGGATTTCTAATAAAAGAAAGGAGAGGATTGTGTGGAGATTGTAACTGATATTTGGTTTTTAGTTTATCCCAGAGAGATAAGAAGTGTTTAGTTATGGGATTATGAATTTTAAAGCGGTCTTTAGGATCAAACCATAATAAGTTTGATATTAATAGAGGGTCATTTTCTGAAGCCTCTATAAATACCCATAATGGGATTTCCTGTTTTGCATGGTATTTGGACAGACTGGCCAAATGTGCTGCTCTGTAGTAGTTAGTAAAATTAGGGTATCCCAGGCCTCCTTTATTTTTGGGAAGATGTAGTGTGTGTATAGGTATACGTGGTTTAGAAGAGCCCCATATAAACGAAGTTGCTCTTTTTTGTACTATTCTCAAAAAAATAGGAAGGAATTGGAATAGGGAGGACTTTGAATAGATAAAGCAATTTGGGTAGAATAGTCATTTTGATTGCATTAATCTTCCCTATCCAGGATAAAGGAAGGTGCGACCATTGTTTTATTAGATTTGTGATCTGTCTTAATACAGGAGGATAGTTGTTTGAGAATAAGTCAGAATGAGATGCTGTTAAATGAATTCCAAGATATGGGATTGATTTTTCTGCCCATGTGAATGGGAATGCAGCCCTAGCCGGGATCAATTCCATGTTTGTGAGTGAAATATTAAGCACTAGGCATTTCTTAGGATTAATCATAAGGCCGGATAGGGCTGCAAATCCATCAAGAGCTGGTATTAAGTTAGGTCCAGAGACCTGTGGTGATGATAGAAAAAGTAATATATTGTCTGCAAATATACATAATTTGTGTGTAATACCTCCTACTTCAATGCCAGTTATAGTTTGGTTTGTTCTGATGTATTGGGCCATGGGTTCGAGTATAAGGGCAAATAATAAGGGAGATAATGGGCAACCCTGTCGGGTACCTCTTTCGATATTAAAGGCATCAGATTTGTATCCAGCATATTTTATATAGGCTTTGGGTTTATTATATAATGCTTTGATCCATGTTAAAAAGTGGGGTCCAAAACCCCATTTTTGTAATGAATATTGCATATATTGCCAGGATACTGTGTCAAATGCCCTCTTAATATCGAGAGATAGAAAACATAAAGGGATTTTCCGTTTTTTAGAAATATGTGCCAATAACACTGCCCTGCATATATTATCGCCTGCCTGTCTATTTGGCATGAAGCCTACTTGATCTCTATGTATTAATTTTCCCATAATGCTATTGAGGCGTTTTGCTATTATTTTTGCTAATAATTTAATATCAAGGTTTAACAGAGAGATAGGCCGATAATTCACACAGGAAGTATCATCAGAAAGGGGTTTTGGGATCATACAAACAATTGCCATTAGTGTTTCTTGCCGAAAAGAATGTCCATCTAGAAGTTTGTTAAAAGTTTCAGTGAGAATGGGAGAGAGTATTTCTGAGAATGTTTTATAGTATAAAGCCGAGTAGCCGTCTGGGCCTGGTCTTTTGTTAAGTTTTAGGTCTTTTATGGTGTTAGCAACCTCATCTATAGTTATAGGCTCATCCAAACTGCTTTTTTGATTCTGAGATGACTCAGGTAAGGTTATTTTTGAGAAGAAGGATTCAGCCTCTGTAGGATTAAATTCATTGTTTGTCTTGTATAAAGTTGCGAGATGTGAGTGAAATTTATGGACTATTTTAACTGGATTACAAGTATAAACATTTTTTGATAATTTCAAACGTATTGGTTTGAAAGATTTGTTAGTTGAATTTAATGCCCGAGCCAAATATGTACCTGGTTTGTTTGTATTCATGTAGAAATTGTGTTTGGAGCGTTTGAGGGATTTATCAACTGACTCAGTGAGAAATAGATCGTATTCCAATCTAGATTTTTCCAGATGAGATTTTTTACTCTGAGATGGATTATTTTGGAATGATATGTAGGCTGCATTAAAATTGAGTTCTAGTTTTTTTGCTAGATTTTTGCGTTCCCGTTTAAATAGTGCCATTTGTCTTTGTATTGTACCACGCAAGACAGGCTTATGAGCTTCCCATAGTGTTATTGGGGAGATGTCTGTTGTATTATTAATTGATATGTATTCCTTTAAAGCTTGTTCAATGGCCATCTGATGTAGTGGGTGTTTGAGCATTATGTCTGGTAAGTACCACGTTGGGTCATGCGCTTTTGGTATGGCTGAGGCTATAGTAGTGTATACTGCATTATGGTCAGACCACGGAATCGGAATTATATCTGATGCAATAATTTCTGGTATCATTCCTATTGTTAGAAAAATATGATCTTTTCCGGTGAAGGTTTGATGAGGGTGCGAGAAATAAGTGAATTTCTTTTTCATTGGGTTACTTTCTCTCCACGAATCTACCAGATTGTATTTGGAAAGAAGTTGAGAAAAAGGTAATCTAGAGGTTATTTTGGATGGTGTAAAAGGTGATTTATCTAGAAATGGGAGGAGGACCTGGTTCGAATCCCCACACATTATCACTGTTCCTATTTTGTGTGTATTAATCACTTGTAATATATGTGAGAGGAATGGTGTAGGTTGTTTGTTAGGAGCGTAGTAGGAAATCACCGTGATTGCTGTATCCATTATATAACCCATGAGTATCAGGTATCTACCTTCTGGGTCTTTAATTTCTGATGATAAGGTGAATGGTGTGGATCGGTGAAATACAATTAGAGTTCCCCTTTGCTTGGTACAGGCAGAAGCCGTGTAAATTTGTTGATAAAAAGGAGAAATATATTTTGGAGTAGAATCTTTGGTGAAGTGTGTTTCTTGGAGGCATACTATGTGAGCCTTCTTGTTATGGAAAGTACGGAAGGCTTTGGTCCTTTTTTGAGGGACATTTATTCCCTGAACATTCAGGGAAAGTATATTCAGTGGTGCCATGGCAACAGATCAAATAGTTTTGACTTACTTTTTGTTATGCAGAGCTGACTGCGCAGATCAACCTGTGTGGACTGAAGAGATGAAAAGATAGAAAAGAAACCAGTGAATTCTGGAGTAAAGAGTAAACAAAAAACATATGAGATTAGATGATACATTGTATAAATTATTTTTTGCAAGTAATCACAATTTACCCGTGAAAGAGAATAAATATCTCTCTCAGGGGAATAAGTGCCTTCATCACACTCCCACATAATATGGTTGGGAGAATGAGGAGGGCTAATGGGGGTACACGGATCTTCCGCTTACAGGAGAGAAGTGCTATGTCAAAAGACATCAAAATGATGTTTCATTAATTGGAGTGCAGAATATAATTTATGTTGAAATTATTTATTCCAGGGTGGTTGTATATGGTTAGTCTTGCCCTAGGCTAAATAATTCAGTTAGAAAGGTACTGTTAATAACTTTGGTATTGATGAAGATAGTTTAAATTTTTTTGGTTAATGTTATATTTTCATTCCAATGATAATAATTGTAATGCTGTTATAAGGACAAAAGCATCAGGCAATGACACAAACCATGAAATGGATATATTTCCCTCCTGACAATGCACACAAAGGAATGGCATGGCACACCTTGCATGACAAAGATCAATCTTACTTGGTTAGAAGTCCTCGTGGAGAATTTGACATAAAAGTGCAGTAATCTGGTTCTAAATCTTGACAAAGTTCACTGCTATAGCCATCCTGCACACTTCCATCACTGCAGCCTCTGTATACAAACCAGTGGCGGCCCATCCATAGGGGGCTCTTGGGCGCCACCCCCCCAAAGCCAGTCAAAAAAAAAATGTCCCTTTAAAAAAAAAAAAAAGTTTCTTTAAGAAGTGCACTGTGTTCCGGGCGGGCGCCGGACACGGTGCACTATGGAAGCGTCATGCCAATGCAATCCCGCGATTGCAGGCAAAATGCTTCATTTGCTGTTTTTTTTGTTGCCCTGTGGCGCTGTGCAGTGCGCCTCTAGATGCTGATTGGGGCATTCTCCTTCATGGGCGGTGCTGTCACCGGGCAGCGTGTCACTTCCTGTTTCGGCTGGTGTGAATGGAGAAGCAAGGTAAGTTTATGTGTTACTATCAGCCTTTGTCTGTCCACCGTGTTATACTCTTAGTATGTGATCGGAGGGTGGAGGGAGCTGTGCTTCACCTCTGCCCTGCCTGGAAGCAACCTCCGCTCCAGCCCTTCACCCGACAATCTACTGGAGCCTTAATTACACATCTCATGTATGTGTATATCACGGGGCTCCCAGCACTGCGTCCTACAGTCATGCTGTGCATTCTATAATCTCATCTCTCTCTCTCTCTCTCTCTCTCTCTATTCTATCTGTATAACTGCATATCTCTCTCTATCTAAGTGTCCATCTATCTGTATATCTATCTATATAACTGTCTATCTATCTATCTATCTATCTATCTATCTATCTATCTATCTATCTATCTATCTATCTATCTATCTATCTATCTATCTATCTATCTATCTATCTATCTATCTATCTATCTATCTATCTATCTATCTATCTAAATAACTGTATATCTATCTATCTGTATATCTATCTGTATAACTGTATATCTATCTGTATAACTGTATAACTGTATATCTATCTATCTATCTATCTATCTATCTATCTATCTATCTATCTATCTATCTATCTATCTATCTATCTATCTATCTATCTATCTATCTATCTATCTATCTATCTATCTATCTATCTATCTATCTATCTATCTTTGTGTATAACTGTATATCTATCTATCTGTATATCTATCTGTATAGGTATCTATATAACTGTATATCTATCTATCTATCTATCTATCTATCTATCTATCTATCTATCTATCTATCTATCTATCTATCTATCTATCTATCTATCTATCTATCTATCTATCTATCTATCTATCTATCTATCTATCTATCTATCTATCTATCTATCTATCTATCTATCTGCCTGTCTATCTATCTGTATAACTGCATATCTATCTATCTATCTATCTATCTATCTATCTATCTATCTATCTATCTATCTATCTATCTATCTATCTATCTATCTATTGGCCCCATCACGGGCGAGTGACGTGGGGGGGGTTGGTTGAGATTTTGTTTGCGCCCCCCTAAAAAAATAGAGCACCAGCCGCCCCTGATACAAACAATCTGGTAATGGCAAACAAAGACTTGTTTTTCCTTTTTAAAAATGGTGCTTAGATCTGCCTTTCAAAACGTAATTTCCTGTTTGGAAATAACGCAATGCAATCCTGTGGCAATGCCCACTGACTCCTGGGAATGATGACAAACATCTCCCAGGAGCCAAGGTGTGGCAGGATATGACATACAAGGGACACCCTATCAACAAAGCAAGCACAGTAAGACAAAAAAAATCATGCCAAATGTTGTTATAATTGCATCAAGGGACTGATTAAGATAAAGATTAAAATCTGGGTGGAACTCAGTGTTGCCAACCACCAGTATTTTTACTGGTAGCCAGTAAAAATTTGACACTTTTCTACTGCCAGTAAATGCCAGTGAAAGAAAAAGGTTTCCAGTAAAAATATGGCTGTGACGCTTGGCCAAGACCATCTGAGTGCCTCCTACAGTGCCTTTGGACTGTGCCAGCAGTGTGTCACGTGAAGTCATAGTGCAAGGGAACGGGGCAGCCGGAACCTCATGTGCAGGTCTGCGGAACGGGAGGAAGGCAAGCCGGGAGTGGACTGAAGGGACCATCTGGCATGGAGAGAAAGGGTAACTGTGACTCAGGAGGGGACATGTCATGTCGTTGAAGTGTCCTCAACATCTGTGCTGCTGCGCACTGCTGTCACTGAGAGTTAATTTCATGTGTGTGTGCCTGCCCATTCTAATTTCTTGCCCTCCTGAGTCCTCTCCCTGAGCTACTTATTTACTATATCGAAAATAAAATAAGAAATATTTTTTTGCCTTAATATCTACGTTAAATCACTTTGCTACTTGCATGTTGTACTTGTTTGTAGCCTAAATACTGACATTTGCACTTAAAACTGTAATTGTGTAACTTTTGGATATGTTAGTAAAAACTTGACTGTGCCAGTAAATTTTGGGTGTTGTGTCAGTAAATTTCAATCTGGTAGGTTGGCAACACTGGTGGAACTCTGCTTTAAAACCTTGGAAAACTGTGAACTGTTAACTTCAGTGTAATGTGTGAAGCAAAAGCTTAAAAGTAAAGTGGAATCCTTGCTGATGCTATTTGCATACAATTAGTGATTTACTGTTGCCAGCTATTAACTTGTAAAACTCAGATCCCAACCATAAATATATATTAGCTCTAAATGACTGACAATATATATATATATATATATATATATATATATATATATATATGTATATATATATATATATATATACCTACTGTAGATATGAATCAGGTCGTTGTTTATACAATATCTACAAGTCCACTTCGCCCGCATCGCCATCTTCCAACCATCTCCCCATTTGGTGTCCATGAGGTTTATCTGCCTACCGGAGGAATCATCGTGGGGTCCAGTTCGAGAGTTTGGCCTCAGGCCCCACATTCTACGCCTTACTGACCCACCACCGTACGTTGAGCTGGGTCCACCGCTCCTGGTAAGGGCACATATTTCTCCTTTTGTCCCTTCGATGGTGAAAGGCACTCCCGGGTGTATATATACCACTGAACACACTCACCTCAGAGACTCTTTGATTTGTGTTGAAGCTGCCTCTTTACTACATTCCTTTACCATCACCACTTTTGGGACTTTTATATTGCTATGTGATATAAAATCCATCACCAAATTTTTTATGTCTTATGTTATATTGCTTGTTTATCTTTATTAATCATTATATTCATTTTGTGGTTTGCACTTTTAATGTGTTGCACCAGTTTGATATATATTACTAGTATTTGCGACACTTTACAGCTTTGGTTGCGAGCAATTTCAAATCGCATGATATTATTATTATTATCATTTTGGTTGTATTTGGGATGACACTCCTTTTGCATATGCTTCCACAAGAGAGGGATTCGTTTTTCCAGATACTCCCCTCCCTATTTACTTTCTTCCCTTCACTCGTATCTTCAGCGCCACACTTTATACTCTCACTTGTATCACAATTAGTCTTATTGTTGTGTCGGCTGCTCACCTGTTTTAGACTGGCGCAGTATTTTATACACTTACATTAATCATTCAGTTTGTTTTGTTGTGATTAGCTGTGATTGGTCAAAGCTAATCACATGGTACAGGTGGGCTGTGATTGGCCCTGTCTCTACCATGTTATCAAATTGACCAATCACAGTTAACAACACAATTGTACACAATGTATGGCATAAAACGATGCAATCCATTGTGTACAGCTGTCATTTGACCTGCTGTGATTGGTCATGGTGGTCACATGGTACCGGAAGCGAGAGTACTCTGATCAGTCATTGGCTTAAGCCAGAACGTGTGAGAGCCCCTGTATGTTTTTACTCAGTTGTTTATGCATCAATAAAAAAGCAACAAAGACGTTTGGAGTTGCCAGCTCTATTCTTTGTATTTATTCCTATAGGGACCTATTCCAAAATTTCTGTTGGGTGTTTCATATAGTGGTAGATACTTATTATGGGTAGGTACTCCAATTTACGGTGGTCTTCTATGCTGTTCTTGATGGTTACCACCATTATAGTCTCTAGGTGGTGTCTTCCTGTCTCCATTATGTGATATGCCTTTGAACCCGGCTATCCAGGGTTGATTAACATTCAGGCTCGGTTCACATTGGTGCGATGTGGGAACCCTGCAAATCCACTGCGGGTTCCCGAATTGCACATGACTTGCAGGCAGCTCACACTGCCCTATGCAAACTGCTGGGAGTGTCAATACAAAATGAATGACACCCCCAGATCGGTTTGCATATCGCAGTGCAAACTGTCAATTTGAACAGAAATTGGATTACATGGGTGTGACCACCCATGCGATCTGGTTTTGGTGTAGACCAGAAAAAGGGTCCTGCACAAGTTTGGTCCAAATGCGATGCAAATTCAGCCATACAATTGGTTTGGCTAAATTTGCATCGAACAGACATTGCATGTGATTTGCACAGCAGTGTGGTGCGAATCACATGCAATGTCTGATATCACAGCAGTGGGAACAATGTATTTTCATCTTGGCTCATTAATTCCTCTTCTCTCATCTTACCCTTAGTCCATTATCAATGCATTCTTCCCTGCCCCATTCCAGTAGTTTACTTTATTCCAAACTTTTTCCTGATGCAGCTCTTCCCTTTCCACAGATGACTCCTTAGATTCAGCGGTTTCTTCAATCATCTGTTGCACATAGTGCCTTAAATCAGCCAGAGGCACAGTCTTAGCCATCCCTTGCAGTTGTACATTATTTTTTAAAGTGAGCGTATCTAGTTGAAGGGAGCCCCTCAAGCACACCAGCATGTCCTTTAATGTAGTATCAGTAATTGGCTGGCCAGTGGTGGGATAGTCATCAATACGTTTTTCAAACTCCCTGGTACCATCAAGAGAATTGGGTTCAGTATCAGATTAGCTGGTATCAGCAAGCAGAACTGATTGTTTAAGTTTAGATTTCTGCAGGCTGTGAAAAGGTGAATCATGAGTAGGTGAGCACTCACTGTGTAGCTCTGCAGCTTCAATGCTGTGCCTCACTGCTCCACTCTGCCTGGGGATCAGGTGTAAGAAGGAGCTGGAAAGCCTCTGTCCATGGCATCTTGATAGGGAGAGATTCCGGCTGAGATGAAGTCTGTGAGTTTCTGTGGCCCTTCCCAGGACTTCCTTTTCCCCATTGCAGCTGACAAGATTGAGGAAAGGGTAACCCAGCTAACAGTGAAGATGGTTGCTTCTACATGTTTCTCTAGTGCTCTGTGCCCACAATCAAAGCTCTGGGGCGTTCTGGAGTACGGTCAGTTGGGAGCTATGGAATTCATGACTGGGTGATGGTTATGTGAGGCACTGCTGATGTACTGTAGGACATACAGTATGCGACGTTTGCTTCTATAAATTGCACTAACTTCAGCTAATATTCTCTGGAGTCATATTCTGTGCCAAAAAGGTTAGTTAAATGTATCACCAAGATTGGAATAAATGTCGAGCAGGAAAGATATAACCACAGTTTTTTTTGTTTGTTTTTTACATACCATTAAATACTTTGTATTAAGGACTTTGTGTTTAAGGACATTGTATCTGAACACCCTGGATGTGTCCTCTGAGACCATGAACCTCATTTTGTAAACTTTTATGGTTGATCAGAAAGCCATCAGTCTTCAATGGTGCCATACCCTAATGCCTTGTACACACAATGAGATTATCAGACGAATGATCATCTGGTTTTTTTTGGATGCTAAACTCTATATTGAAAATGAATAGGTTACCAACATACAAAAATTCTCATACGACAGAATAAACATTTGGAAGTGATGTAATGTGTTGTAGTGTATTTGTACTGTAAAAACTGCACTGATTGAAAGAAAATCATATGATCTGGTATCGTATGATTTTTTTTTTTGTGTTTTATCCCTTCATAAAATTTGGACAATATCTGTGTACTAAAGATCAGATTATTGTACGATTGCTTTGGAAGCGGTATTTTTTGCATGATATTCTGATCATGTGTACGGGGCTTAACTTACCGATAACCTGATGTGCACATGACTGCATTTTGTGCATAGTAACTAAAATCATGGGCATAGCCCCATGGTTCTCACAGCCTATTATCAAACATACATAACATTACCTCATATATATATATCTCAACAGGAACGCTTATGTAATGTTTTAAAGGTTAAGTTCACACCAAGAATAAATAAATCCTATTTTTGCATTTATTTTTTCCTGCAGAAGCCTGAAAAGTATTTCACCTCGATCAGTAGATCAGGGGTGCATTGTAGGCTTCCACAGACATTTCACTTGCTTCTGATTGTCTAGGATATAATGACAATTCTTGTGTTATTTTTAGCATACCCTTCACATAAGTTAACAGATTATTTTATTTGCTGAGGAAGCAAAGATTGATGAAAAATACATATCAATCAAATTGTAGCTCCTGTGTAACCTTTCAAGACATTGATTAATTTTATCCTGAATATTGAGAAATGTGACGAGAATCTGAAGTATCCTTTCATGAAGTCCTTTTGGCCATGTTCCACATTTTTATCAGCTCTATCAGTATTTACTTAAAATAAATAAAGTGTATTGTTAAAATTGCCAGACCAATCTGCTAGCATTTTACGAGGAAGTGAGCCACTATCTAGACAGGTGAAGGCCTGTGGATTTAGTGTATCTGGATTTTGCAAAAGCATTTGATACAGTTCCCCATGAGTGCTTAATTTACAAGCTGAGGTCTGCAGGCATGGACCATAAGGTTTGTTCTTGACTAAAAAATAGGTTACAGGGGCATGTCCAAAGGGTGGTGATACTGTAAATCATGTGTACTCAGACTGGTCTGAAGCAGTAAGTGGGGTACCCCAAGGTTCTGTCTTGGGACCAATTCTATTCAATTTATTCATAAAGGATATAGAGGGATAAATAGCTCAATCTCAGTTTTTGCATATGGCACAAATATAAGCAGGGCAATAACTTCAGGATATAGAAATTTTACAGAAAGACCTGAACAAAATAATGGAGTGGGCAACTACAGTGAGAGAAAAAAGTATTTGATCCCCTGCCTCTTTTCTAGGTTTGCCCACTGACAAAAAAACGATCAGTCTATAATTTTAATGGTAGGTTTATTTTAACAGTGAGAGACAGAATAACAACAAAAAATAAAACAGAAAAACACATTTCAGGAAAGTTATACATTGATTTTCAATTTAATGAGTGAAATAAGTATTTGACCCTTTCGCAAAACATGACTTGATGTGCTTGGTGGCAAAACCCTTGTTGGCAATCACAGAGGTCAAACGTTTCTTGTAGTTGGCCACCAGGTTTACACACATCTCAGGAGGGATTTTGTCTAACCTGATCGATTGTCGAACCTTACTTTCCATCTACACATTTTCTATGGGATTAAGGTCTGGAGACTGGCAAGGCCACTCCAGGACCTTAATGTGCTTCTCCTTGAGCCACTCCTTTGTTGCCTTGGCCATGTGTTTTGGGTCATTGTCATTAGGCATGGGCCGAACGGACTCCTGTTCGGTTCGCACCAGAACTTTTGAACACCGCAAAAGTTTAGACCCGAATAATGAACTTCATTAAAGTCAAGAAAACAAAGAAAACCACATCCCAAAAAAAGGAGGAAGACCAAGGAGAAGAATGTGCCCCAAAGGGGATAGTACGGGCAGTGTATCACTGGGAAATTAATGAATGGTGCAAGCGTCAAGTATACAAAATATTATTACAATAATTTTAATAATATTTTGTATACTTGACGCTTGCACCATTCATTAATTTCCCAGTGATACACTGCCCGTACTATCCCCTTTGGGGCACATCCTTCTCCTTGGTCTTCCTTCATTAAAGTCAAGGGGACCCGAACGTCAAAAATCAAAAGTGCCCATTTTTAGGGCTTATATGCAAGTAATTGGGCAATTGGGCATACAATGGATATAGGGGTCCGGGTCCTGCCCTGGGGGACATTTATCAGTAAAAAAAAGTTTGTGAAAAACATAATTTTTAAATGAGCAATGATTTTTTTATTTTTAAAGTGAAAGCATAAAAATGAAAAATTCCTTCCAAAATAGTTCCTGGGGGTTCCCCTTAGTCTACCTGTAAAATGGCAGATCTGTCTAGAATCTGCTGCAGCAATAATTGAATTTATAAAGCCAAAAAAATGACATTTTCCCTGCAAGCTGCCTTTATTTTGCTCAGCAACAGCTGGTGAGCCAGTGTGTATGATGAGGCCACAATGTAGTGCACTGGGAACAAGAGTAGAGATTTTTTGGATACATTCTGGTGTCACTTTGACTTTGGATAGAAGTAACGGGTGTATAAAATTTGGTCTTTGGGTGTCGGTAGCGCCTTCCCACCATAACCCTATAGAGGTAACTTGATGAAAGCAAGAATTGGGCTTGCTGTAAAAAATGCAATGATATGCACCTCTCAAACAGGTTCAGAAAAAATACTCTTTGGGTGTCGGGGGCGCCTTCCCACCATAACCCTATAGAGGTGCTCTTGATGAAGGCAAAAAAATTGCAATGATATGCACCTGTCAAACAGGTGCTGAAAAATTGGTCTTTGGGTGTTAATTGTGCCCATGAAACCTATACCAAAAACATTCTTCCAGATGAAATTGTTGAACAACCTCAAAGCTAGACAGTCTCGAAGTCCTGCAGAGATTCCACATCCCAAAAAGACTTAAAACAGTAATATCAGCATCAAGGGCTTCATAGCTGGTAATCAAGGATTGGTTCATTTTTATAAAAGTCAAATGGTCCATGGAGTCTGTGGACAGATGCATTCTATGATCAGTAACAAAACCTCCTGCAGCACTGAATGCCCATTATGAAAGCACACTGAATGCAGGGCAGCCCAATAATTCAATAGCATACTGGGCAAGTTCAGGCCAGTGGTCTATTCTCATAACCCAGTAAATCAGTTGATCGTCAGCTGGAAAGCTCTCCATCTGTGTTTTAGCCAACTTTACCTATCTAAGCACAGACAGGAAGTCTGAGCCATTATCCCACACCACCATTCCTGGCTCCAGTTGGCGTGGTGTGAACCACATCTGGGCTTGTCCCTGCAGAGCTGCAAGAATCTGTGCTCCGGTGTGGTTCCTGTCCCCTAAACACACCAGCTGAAGCACTGCATGGAACCTTTTAGCCTGACTCATGGAAAAGCCTTTTGAATGCTTAGGGGTTACCTGATGTTCATAGGACAATTCTGCAGAGGAGGGCATAGAGGTGGCGGAGGAGTAGGAGGTGGGGGTAGAGCTCACAGGTCTGGCATCATCACCACCAGCTGTATGGAGACGTGGGGGCACAACAAGAGGCATCACCGAGCCCTGTCCTGCATCCTTTTGAGTTGCAAGCAGCGTTACCCAGTATGCTGTGAACAAAATATATCGTTCCTGCCCATGTTTGCTGGACCACATGTCAGCAGTAAGGTGGATTTTATGGCTGACTGCCTTGCCCAACAATGCCAGAACATTCCCTTCCACATGATGGTAGAGAGATGGAACGACCTTACGTGAAGAGTAGTAGCAACTGGGAACCTCTCATTGTGATACAGCATATTGTGCAAATTCACAGAAGGGGGCAGAATCCACCAGGCTGAAAGGCAGAAGTTAGAGAGCCAACAGCTTTGACAAGCTTGCATTTAGACGCTGGGTATGTGGGTAACAGGGACTGTATTTTTTTCTGTGCTATACCATCATCCCTGTCAGTGGAGGCTGCTGAAAGGTAATGACTCGGTATATCAGGGGCAGACTGAAGTGAGTAAGGAGGAGGAAGGACAGATTTGTGCCCCTTTTGTGTGGCTTTTAGATGCTCTTGCCAATGGGCTGAGTGGTTGGACGTTAAATGTCTTGTTAAGCATTTGATACCCAAATGGCTGGTGTTTTTGCCACGTTTGATGTGCCTGAGACACAGTTTGCAGGTAGCAACAGTGAGATATGCTGCAGATGTGCTGAAAAAGGCCCAGACAGCTGAGCTTTGGGGAGTGAGCCGGGAGATAACAGCTGCAGAATGTGGTGGAATAGGGTGGCTGCTCTCTACTCTTTCTTGATGTCGGCCTCCTTGGGGTTGTGCCGCATCACCTTCAGTTTCCTCCTCTGCTCTATCTGGCACCCAAGTTGCATCAGTGACCTCATCATCATCATCATCATCTCCATCGCCATCTCCTCCATCTTCAGCATCATCATTACCACTGGAGACAACTTGGCAATACGCTGTGGCTGGGGGAACATGAATGCCTATTTGTCTACCAGTGTTCTCCCCTCTCTCTTTGCTCATGTTCCTATCATCCTCAAACTCAGAACCAACATCTGAATCCAGTAATGGCTGGGCATCATCAAGGCGCAAGTGGCTGATGCTGTGGTTAAATAACTCAGCTGACTCCTCCATGGCTGATGTTGGGGCTATGGCAGGAATAGATGTGGACAAGGAGCGAAGTTTAGTCACTCTGGCAACTGCAGGGGAATGCACACTTATCTCTGCTTGCGTTACAGAGGATGAGGATAATTAGGAAGGTTTAGTAAGCCAGTCCACCACCTCCTCTGCATGCTGTGGCTGGACAGTACAAGCAAACTCACTAAACAGAGGAAATGATGCCCTACCTGAGAACTAACAACCACGTCCACCTTTGCCTGTGGACACAATTGTTGCTGGGCCCCTTACAGTGCCAAGGGAAAGTCTGCCTCTCCTTGTTGTCCTCCCAGACATTATTGGGAGGAAGGGGGCGGTGCTTATATGCAAATGTAAAGAAGAAGTGAAAATCTGTATGTAGATGCACTTTAATCAATGTGAAGTGGCGTTTGGTGCACTTTAATTTGAGTACTCACACTACACAGACACACTCCATGGATAGACTATAATATACTGCAATATAATGTGCCAAACTTGCAGTAATGCACACAAAACTAAATGGCGTTAAACTGGCAGTAATGCACATAGAAGTAAATGCCCTTAAACTTTAGACATGTGCATTTCGTTTCGTTCCGAATCGAAATTCGGACAAATTTTTCATTATTCGGAAATTCGTATGCATCCGAATTATAAAAGAAACAAATTTAAACGAATTAGAAAAACAAATTCGAATCAAATTAAAAAAAAAAAATACAATAAAATAGAATATAAAAGCATCTCCATATAATATTTGTTTTATTATTCTGTTCTATTGTTTTTCTGTGCCTTTCTTTTCTATTATTTTCTATTCTATAAGTCTTTTCTATTCAAATTCGAATGCATTCTATACAAAATTTGAATTTTGGATCATGGCTTCTGAAGTTCGAATTTCGTATAGAATGAATTCGAATTTGAATAGAAAAGATTAGAATAGAAAATAATAGACTGGAAAAACAATAGAACAGAATAAAATATAATATATATATATAATATTTTTTTCTATTCTGTTCCGTTGTTTTTTATGCTATTCTTTTCTATTCTATTCTAAACTTTTCTATACGAATTTGAATTCATTCTATGAGAAATTCGAATTTTGGAAGATGGCTTATATAAAACCATCTTCCAAAATTGAAATTTGGTACAGAATGAATTTGAATTTGAATAGAAAAGATTAGAATAGAATAGAAAATAATAGACAAGAATAGCATAGAAAAACAATAGAACAGAATAGAAAACAATATAATATATTCTATTCTAATCTTTTCTATTCAGATTCAAATTCATTCTGTACTAAATTCCAATTTCGGAAGATGGTTACATATAGATATATAGATATATCTATATATATATATATATATAGATATATCTATAGATATATATCTATAGATATATCTATAGATATATACATATCTATAGATATACATCTATAGATATATAGATATATAGATATAGATAGAGAAAGAGAGAGAGAGAGAGAAGCAGGGATTGCTGCATAAATTATTATTATTATTATTATATGAGATTTATATAGCGCCAACAGTTTACTCAGCGCTTTACAATGTATAAGGGGGACAACACAATTACAGTACAATACAAAAGGTACAGGAGGGCCCTGCTCGTAGAGCTTACATTCTAAAAGGGAGGGGGTGGTGGTACAAAAGGTAATAGCTGCAAAGAATGATTTGATTTGATGGGGGTGGCTCAGGGACAGTTATGTGGGTGTGGGATAGGCTTCCCTGAATAAATGAGTTTTCAAGGATCTCCTAAAGGTGGACAGGGTAGGGGCTGATCGGACATACTGGGGCAGGGAATTCCAGAGGATGGGAGAGGCTCTGGAGAAGTCCTGAAGGCGAGCATGGGAGGAGGTAACAAGGGAGCTAGAGAGCAGGAGGTCCTGGGAGGAGCGGAGGGGGCGATTTGGGCAATATCTGCAGATGAGGTTGGTGACGTAGATGGGGGCGATGTTGTGAATGGCCTTGTATGTTATGGTTAGCATTTTGAATTTTACACGGTGGGGTAGGGGAAGCCAGTGAAGGGATTGGCAAAGAGGAGCAGCAGTCACGGATCGATTAGTGAGGTGTATTAGTCTAGCAGCAGCATTCATAATAGACTGAAGGGGGGATAGCCTGCTTAAGGGTAGGCCATTAAGGAGAGAGTTGCAATAGTCGAGGCGGGAAATAATCAAAGAGCGAATAAGTTGTTTTGTAGTGTCATTAGTCAGAAAGGGTCGAATTTTGGAGATGTTGCGGAGGTTAAGGCG
Organism: Lithobates clamitans; assembly: GCA_037952925.1. NCBI lineage: Eukaryota > Metazoa > Chordata > Amphibia > Anura > Ranidae > Lithobates > Lithobates clamitans. The sequence goes on along the minus strand of JBBGZY010000903.1, from coordinate 1,573,903 downwards.
GCAGGATTTAGCCAGTGATTGGATATGGGGGCTGAAGGAGAGGTCAGAGTCAAGGATTACACCCAGGACTCTGGCATGTGTGGAGGGACCAATGGTTGTGTTGTTGATATTAATGGTGAAGTCACAGGAGGGGGACCGTGAAGGAGGAAATATAACAAGCTCAGTTTTAGAAAGATTAAGTTTGAGGAAGTGGTGTGACATCCATACCGATATGTCATTCAGCAAGTTTGAGATCCGTGAGGAGATAGTGGGGGTGAGTTGGGGAGTGGAGAGATAGATCTGTGTGTCATCGGCATAGAGATGGTATTGGAAGCCATGGGAGGTGATCAACTGGCCCAGGGAAGAGGTATAGAGTGAGAAAAGGAGAGGCCCAAGGACAGAGCCTTGGGGTACCCCAACAGAAAGAGGAAGGGGAGCGGAGGAGGTGGAGTTGTAAGTGACGCTGAAAGTGCGCTGAGATAGGTAGGAGGAGAACCAGGATAATGCAGAATCACGGAGGCCAAGGGAGTGTAATTTGCTAAGGAGCAGCAGGTGGTCAACTGTGTCAAAGGCAGCAGAGAGGTCTAAAAGTATGAGTATGGAGTAGTGCCCATTGGTTTTGGCAGTTATTAGGTCATTGGTGATTTTTAGTAGGGCAGTTTCAGTCGAATGTTGTAGGCGGAAGCTAGACTGTAGGGGGTCGAGAAGGTTGTTGTCCGTGAGGTAGCGACTCATTTGGTCATGAACAAGGCGTTCGATGAGCTTGGAGGCAAACGGGAGAAGGGAGATAGGTCTTAAGTTATTCAAACAGGTGGGGCCTAGTGAGGGTTTTTTGAGTATGGGGGTAACCAGTGCATGTTTGAACGGGGAAGGAAAGGTGCCGGAGGAGAGGGAGAGGTTGAAGATGTGGGTTAGGGAGTTGAGGATAGAGTGGGAAGGTGGTCGCAGCAATTGAGAGGGGACAGGGTCCAGGGGACATGTAGTGAGATGTGCCATGGAGAGGAGTTTATCAACTTCTTCTGTGGTAACTGGGCAAAAGGAGGAGAGTATTGAGTGTGGTGTTGGACCTGATATGTTGGGTAGGGGAGGAATTTTAATGCTGGATATCTCCTTGCGAATTGTGTTGATTTTGCTATTGAAGTGGTTGGCAATATGTTGAGCGGTAAGCAAGTTGGTGGGAGGGGGCAGTGGGGGGTGAAGTAAGGAATTAAGGGTAGAAAAGAGTTGACGAGGTTTGGATGAGAGGGTTTTGATGAGAGTGTTGTAATAGGTTTGTTTAGCAGTGTGGAGGCAGGAGTTGTATTTGAGAAGGACAGATTTGTAGAGGGTAAAGTCTTGCAGGGATTTAGATTTACGCCATGCTCGCTCAAGAGCACGGCTGCGTCTCTTGAGACTTCTGGTGTCGTCTGTTTGCCAGGGTTGTGGCAGATGGGGCCTGGTTCTGCGTGTAGAAAGAGGAGCAAGTACGTCTAGGGAGGATGACAACGTGGTGTTGTAGATGGAAGTGGTTAGGTCTGGGCAGGACAGGGGTGCGATTTTGTCATAAAGGCCATCAGTAGCAGAGTGAAGAAGGGAAGGTTTGAGGTTGCGAAGGTTCCTGCGGGTAGTGGTTTGTGGGTTGGCAGCATGGGATATAGGAGACAAGGAGAGTGTGAAACGGATAAGGTTGTGATCAGAGAGAGGAAAGGGTGCGTTGGAGAGATTGCAGGGAGTGCAGCGATGGGAGAATACAAGGTCAAGAGTGTTGCCGTTGGAGTGAGTGGTGGTTTGTGTCCATTGTGTTAGGTTAAAAGAGGAGGTTAAGTTGAGTAGTTTAGAAGTGGTAGCATTATTAACATTGATTGGAATGTTAACCACTTGAGCCCCGGACCATTATGCTGCCTAAGGACCAGAGGTCTTTTTCCAATTTGGCACTGCGTCACTTTAACTGCTAATTGCGCGGTCATGCAATGCTGTACCCAAACGAAATTTGCGTCCTTTTCTTCCCACAAATAGAGCTTTCTTTTGATGGTATTTGATCACCTCTGCGGTTTTTATTTTTTGCGCTATAAACGGAAAAAGACCGAAAATTTTGAAAAAAAATGATATTTTCTACTTTTTGTTATAAAAAAAATCCAATAAACTAAATTTTAGTCATACATTTAGGCCAAAATGTATTCGGCCACATGTCTTTGGTAAAAAAAATGTCAATAAGCGTATATTTATTGGTTTGCGCAAAAGTTACAGCGTCTACAAACTAGGGTACATTTTTTGGAATTTACACAGCTTTTAGTTTATGACTGCCTATGTCATTTCTTGAGGTGCTAAAATGGCAGGGCAGTACAAAACCCCCCCAAATGACCCCATTTTGGAAAGTAGACACCCCAAGGAAATTGCTGAGAGGCATGGTGAACCCATTGAATATTTATTTTTTTTGTCCCAAGTGATTGAAAAATGACAAAAAAAAAAAAAAAAAAAATATTTACAAAAATTCGTCACTAAATGATATATTGCTCACACAGGCCATGGGCCTATGTGGAATTGCACCCCAAAATACATTTAGCTGCTTCTCCTGAGTATGGGGATACCACATGTGTGGGACTTTTTGGGAGCCTAGCCGCGTACGGGGCCCCGAAAACCAATCACCGCCTTCAGGATTTCTAAGGGTGTAAATTTTTGCTTTCACTCTTCACTGCCTATCACAGTTTCGGAGGCCATGGAATGCCCAGGTGGCACAAAACCCCCCAAAATGACCCCATTTTGGAAAGTAGACACCCCAAGCTATTTGCTGAGAGGCATATTGAGTCCATGGAATATTTTATATTTTGACACAAGTTGCGGGAAAGTGAAACTTTTTTTTTTTTTTTTTTTCATAAAGTTGTCACTAAATGATATATTGCTCACACAGGCCATGGGCATATGTGGAATTGCACCCCAAAATACATTTAGCTGCTTCTCCTGAGTATGGGGATACCACATGTGTGGGACTTTTTGGGAGCCTAGCCGCGTACGGGACCCCGAAAACCAATCACTGCCTTCAGGATTTCGAAGGGTGAAAATTTTTGATTTCACTCTTTACTGCCTATCACAGTTTCGGAGGCCATGGAATGCCCAGGTGGCACAAAACCCCCCCAAATGACCCCATTTTGGAAAGTAGACACCCCAAGCTATTTGCTGAAAGGCATGGTGAGTATTTTGCAGCTCTCATTTGTTTTTGAAAATGAAGAAAGACAAGAAAAAACATTTTTTTTTTCTTTTTTCAATTTTCAAAACTTTGTGACAAAAAGTGAGGTCTGCAAAATACTCACTATACCTCTCAGCAAATAGCTTGGGGTGTCTACTTTCCAAAATGGGGTCATTTGGGGGGGTTTTGTGCCACCTGGGCATTCCATGGCCTCCGAAACTGTGATAGGCAGTGAAGAGTGAAATCAAAAATTCACACCCTTAGAAACCCTGAAGGCGGTGCTTGGTTTTCGGGGTCCCGTACGCGGCTAGGCTTCCAAAAAGTCTCACACATGTGGTATCCCCGTACTCAGGAGAAGCAGCAGAATGTATTTTGGGGTGTAATTTCACATATTTCCATGGCATGTTTGAGCAATATATCATTTAGTGACAACTTTGTGCAAAAAAAAAAATAAAAAAAAAAATTTGTCTCTTTCCCGCAACTTGTGTCGCAATATAAAATATTCCATGGACTCGACATGCCTCTCAGCAAATAGCTTGGGGTGTCTACTTTCCAAAATGGGGTCATTTGGGGGGGTTTTGAACTGTCCTGGCATTTTATGCACAACATTTAGAAGCTTATGTCACACATCACCCACTCTTCTAACCACTTGAAGACAAAGCCCTTTCTGACACTTATTGTTTACATGAAAAAGTTTTTTTTTTTTTCAAAAAAATTACTTTGAACCCCCAAACATTATATATTTTTTTAAAGCAAATGCCCTACAGATTAAAATGGTGGGTGTTTCATTTTTTTTTTCACACAGTAATTGCGCAGCGATTTTTCAAACGCATTTTTTGGGGAAAAAACACACTTTTTTCAATTTTAATGCACTAAAACACGCTATATTGCCCAAATGTTTGATGAAATAAAAAAGATGATCTTAGGCCGAGTACATGGATACCAAACATGACATGCTTTAAAATTGCGCACAAACGTGCAGTGGCAACAAAATAAATACATGTTTAAAAGCCTTCAAAAGCCTTTACAGGTTACCACTTTAGATTTACAGAGGAGGTCTACTGGAAAAATTACTGCACTCGATCTGGCCTTCGCGGTGATACCTCACATGCATGGTGCAATTGCTGTTTACGTTTGACGACAGACCGCCGCTTGCGTTCGCCTTAGCGCGAGAGCAGGGGGCGACAGGGGTGTTTTTTTTTTTTTGTTTTTTTTTCTTTATTATTTTTTTGCTTTTTTAATCTTACTTTTAAACTGTTCCTTTCATATTTTTTTTTTTAATCATTTTTATTGTTATCTCGGGGAATGTAAATATCCCCTATGATAGCAATAGGTAGTGACAGGTACTCTTTTTTGAAAAAATTGTGGTCTATTAGACCCTAGATCTCTCCTCTGCCCTCAAAGCATCTGACCACACCAAAATCGGTGTGATAAAATGCTTCCCCAATTTCCCAATGGCGCTATTTACATCCGGCGAAATCTAAGTCATGAAATACTCGTAGCTTCCGGTTTCTTAGGCCATAGAGATGTTTGGAGCCACTCTGGTCTCTGATCAGCTCTATGGTCAGCTGGCTGAATCACCGGCTGCATTCTCAGGTTCCCTGTTGAGACAGGAGAGCCAGAGAAAAACACGGAAGACGGTAAGGGGGGGGGGGCCATTCCCTCCCACGGCTTGTAAAAGCAGTCTAGAGGCTAATTAGCCGCTAGGATTGCTTTTACATGAAAGCCGACCGCTGGCTGAAAAGAATGATACCAAGATGATACCTAAACCTGCAGGCATCATTTTGGTATAACCACTCAAAGTCGTGAATGGCGTACCTGAAGACAAAAAAATGGTTAACAATGGTTAACAATAAAGCACAGTAAAGTGTAAATAATTACACACCTGAAAAACAAACATGATAAAACATAATAACAATAACAATAACAATAAAACATTGCAGAATAGAATACAGTAAAAAAGAGCAGAACAATAGAGGGAGAGAATAGAGAGAGAGAGAACAATAAAACAACAACTATTTTTTTTTATTTCATATTTTTTTTTTTTTTTACACTTTTTTTGTAACTAACTTTTATAACGGTAACCGGTTCCAGGTTCGGGTCTCTCAAAATGCGATGGCATCTTGGGAGACCCTGTGAAAGTGCGCCTAGTCTGTGCAATGCTGTACCCTACGCTAATACTCAACTAGTGAATGGTAGCGTTCAAAACATTCACCAATGCAAAGACCAGGATTGTCAAGACAGGAGGGACAATAATAGCGGGTGTCATGCCTATATCCGCGCTTGCTGCAGACACGACATCTTTTTTGGGGGGTTCGTTGGGTAGGGGTACTCGGGAGGACATAAAAATGCCTCTCATGCAGCCGACTGCATTTGGTTGGGGATGTGAATGGGGGAAGTACGGGCGCTGCAGAAGCGGTGGGTTCCCAATTAGGATTGGCGAATGCAGCAGGAAGGGCACTATGGGCACGACGGGCCTGTGTTTGTCTTTTTGGTGGCAGCGGGACACTACTTGTGCTTGCCACCTCACCAGCTTCAACTGCACTTATGGGACTCGCCACGTCACCACGTGTTACTGCAGTGCTGGTTTGACTACGACCGGGGTGTACTAGGCCGCTGGCGCTTGCCAGTTCACCAAAACGCTACCAAAAAACTGTTAGCGATCGCAGGGATCAGGCCTGACTCTGCGAACGCTGCAGTTATGCGTTTAGTGTTTTGTAAGTGACAGTGATCGATCGATACTGCACTTGGGTGGGCTGGGCCGGGCCGGGCGGAGGGGCAAAACGCAGGTGCTAGCAGATATCTGGGCTGATCCCGCTAACACTGCGTTTTTGGGAACCCTAAACTGCTGGTGACGCTAGTATAGATCTGATCGGATCAGATATTGATGCGATCAGATACTATACCACTAAGGGAGGTGTACGGTGCGTGCGTGGGTGTTAGCGGTACTGGCGCTAATCTGACGCTGCCTGGGGCTGGTGCTTGCCAGTTCACCAAAACGCTACCAAAAAACTGTTAGCGATCACAGGGATCAGGCCTGACTCTGCGAACGCTGCAGTTATGCGTTTAGTGTTTTGTAAGTGTCAGTGATCGATCGATACTGCACTTGGGTGGGCTGGGCTGGGCCGGGCGGAGGGGCAAAATGCAGGTGCTAGCAGGTATCTGGGCTGATTCCGCTAACACTGCGTTTTTGGGAACCCTAAACTGCTGGGGACGCTAGTATAGATCTGATCAGATCAGATATTGATCCGTTCAGATACTATACCACTAAGGGAGGCGTATGCTGCGTGCGTGGGTGTTAGCGGTACTGGCGCTAACCTGACGCCTGGGGCTGGTGCTTGCCAGTTCACCAAAATGCTACCAAAAAAACTGTTAGCAATCGCAGGGATCAGGCCTGACTCTGCGAACGCTGCAGTTATGCGTTTAGTGTTTTGTAAGTGACAGTGATCGATCGATACTGCACTTGGGTGGGCTGGGCGAAGGCGCAAAACGCAGGTGCTAGCAGGTATCTGGGCTGATCCCGCTAACACTGCGTTTTTGGGAACCCTAAACTGCTGGGGACGCTAGTATAGATCTGATCGGATCAGATATTGATCCGATCAGATACTATACCACTAAGGGAGGCGTATGCTGCGTGCGTGGGTGTTAGCGGTACTGGCGCTAATCTGACGCTGCCTGGGGCGACGCATATCACCGCCGGGCGATCGGGGCGCTAAACCTTTATTCGGTAATAAACGGCGGGTGCCCTGACACTATAAAAAATAAACGAACTAACCAGCGTCAACCGTAACGGTTATACGGTGATCAGTGGTGAAAGGGTTAACTAGGGGGCAATCAAGGGGTTAAAACATTTATTAGGTAGTATATGGGGGTCCCTGACGCTATAAAACGCTGACGGCGAACCTAAATATTTACCTCACTAACTAGCGTCACCAGCGACACTAATACAGCGATCAGAAAAATGATCGCTTAGTGACACTGGTGACAGGGGGTGATCAAGGGGTTAAAACTTTATTAGGGGGGGTTAGGGGGGTACCCTAGACCTAAAGGGGGTAATACTCACTGTTCCAACACTGTAACTGTCACAAACTGACACTATGCAGTAATCAGAAAAAAAAAAAAAAAAAAACTGCTGGTGTCAGTTTGTGACAGGGGGGGGGGGGTGATTGGGGGGGATCGGGGGGCGATCGGGGGGGGGATCGGGGTGTTTTGTATGCCTGGCATGTTCTACTGTGTGTGTGTAGTGTTGTGCACTCACATAGATGTCTTCTCTCCTCGGGCCGGAACGGAAATTACCGAGCCGAGGAGAGATGACATCATTTCCTTTGCTGCTGTTTAGCATACAGCAGCAAAGGAATGATTCGATTGGCCGGCGGCGATCGCGAGGGGGGGGCCACGAACGGATGGTCTCCCCCTCATCACCGATCGCCGCTGAACAAAAGACGACCGCCTCGGGCACCGGGGGGGGTCCGATCGGACCCCCCACCCGCGGAAGGCAAATCACGTACCCTGTACGTGATTTTGCCTGTCCGTGCCACTTTGCCGACGTACATCGGCGTGAGGCGGTCGTCAAGTGGTTAAAGTCACCTAGGATGATGGCAGGCACTTCAGATGAGAGAAAATAGGGTAGCCATGCAGAGAAGTCATCCAGAAAGCGTGACACTGGTCCAGGAGGCCGATAAATGACTGCGACCCTCAGACAAGCTGGAGAGAAAAGACGAATGCAGTGCATTTCGAAAGAGCAGGTGGAAAGAGAGGGAGGTGTGGGCAGTACCTGGAAGGTGCATTGTGGGGAGAGGAGAAGTCCGACACCACCTCCTTTTCGTCCACTGGGTCTGGTGGAGTGAGTCCAGAGAAGGCCACTGTGGGACAGTGCAGCTGGAGAGCTGCATAAATAATTTATTTCCGTAATAAATTACATAAATATCAAAGACATCGAACAAACACCAGATGTCTGGTCCGTGGGAGGGACCAGATTGCACAATTGGATCGTTTAGTGCATCTCACCCCGTGCATAGACATAGAAAATATTATATATATATATGTGTATATATATATATATATATATATATATACACATACATACATACATACATATATATATATACACACACACACACACACACACACACACACACACATATATATATATATATATATATATATATATATATATATATATATATATATACACATACATACATACATACATACATACATACATACATACATACATATATATATATACATACATACATACATATATATATACATACATATATATATATATATATATATATATATATATATATATATATATATATATATATATATATATAATTGTTTTCTATCCTGTTCGCATTCAAAAAGAAAAGATTAGAATAAAATAGAAAATAATAGAAAATAATAGCATAGAAAAAAATATATATTATTTATCACATCCTCCAAAATTCGAATTTCGTATAGAATGAATTTGAATTCAAACAGAAAAGATTAGAATAGAAAATAATAGAAAAACAATTGAACAGAATAGAAAAAAATATTATATATACATATTATATTTTATTCTGTTCTATTGTTTTTCTAGTCTATTCTTTTCTATTCAGAATAGAAAAAAATATTATATATATATATATATATATATATATATATATATATATATATATATATATATATATATATATATATATATAATATTTTTTTTCTATTCTGCTCCATTGTTTTTCTATGCTATTCTTTTCTATTCTAAACTTTTCTACTCAAATTTGAATTCATTCTTTTCGAAATTTGAATTTTGGAAGATGGCTTCTGAAATTCAAATTTTATATATAATGAATTTGAATAACATCAGAAAATAATAGAAAAGAATAGACTAGAAAAACAATAGAACAGAATAGAATAAAATATATGTATTATATTTTATTCTTTTCTGTTCTATTGTTTTTCTATGCTATTCTGTCCTATTATTTTCTATTCTATTCCAATCTTTTCTATTCAAATTTGATTTCAATCTACATGAAATTGGAATTTCGGAAGATGTGATTATATATAATATTTTTCTATTCTAATCTTTTCAATTTGAAATTCAAATTTTGGATCTATCTATCTATCATTTTTTCCTATGCTGATCTATTGTTTTTCTATGCTATTCTTTTCAATTATTTTCTATTTTATTCTAATCTTTTCTATTTGAATGTGAATTCATTCTATACGAAATTTGAATTTCGGAAAAAAGTTATATAGAAATAGAATGAAATCGAATTCTAATAGAAAAGACTAGAATAGAAAAAACAATAGAACAGAATAGAAAAAAAATATAATATAGAATAGAAAAGATTAGAATAGAATATATTATATTATATTTTTTTCTATTCTGTTCTATTGTTTCTTTATGAAAAGACAAGGAATAATCATAAACACTTTATTTTAAATAAAATATCCACTCACATGAAAGTAGGAGAATGCATGTACAGGAGCGTGGTGAAGGCTGGAGAACTGAAAACCACAGGGCTGTAGGTAGAAACTGTGTCAGTGTAGCTGGAGCATAATCCAATCCAGGCAAGCAGGAGTGCAGATGACTAAACACATACACACACCGGTGTAGTGCAATGTCCCTGGAGGATGGTGTCAGTAGTCCAGTGGAGGAGGAAGGAATCAGTCCAATAGTGGCATAAATGTCTGTGGAAAGGAGGAGAAAAACGTCTGGCTGGATGGCAGGGCTGCACTGTATCTCCACAGAGATCGTACTGTCCCTGTATGATGAGGGGAGAGACACGGCCGTGTGTATGAGATGGAAGCGAGGCTTGGAGAGCAGACACAGGCCGGAGGGGGGGGGGAAGGGGAAAGGGAGGGAGGGAAAGGGAGGGAGGGAGGGGGGGAGGAAGTAGGGAGAATGTGAGTATATGTATGAATAAGATATAATAAAACATTGATACAAGGTGTATATGTGCACATATGCATACAATTAAGGGGAAGAAGAGGAGGGGAAAAAAAGGGGGGGGACAAGGGGAAAGAAGAAAGAGGGGGGCAAGCATATACATGTATATACACATACACACACGCATATACACAAGTATACACATACACACCCATACGCAAGAGGCATCACTTCACCTCCTGGGTTACCAATACTTACTGGAACGAACCCGCCACCCCCAATAAAATATATAAAACAGGTGGGAAGATAAAACCTGTGATAAATGACAGAAATATAAATACCTATAAATATGGACATATAACATTTCAAAATACAGTATCACAGTAATCAGTAAAGGAATTGTAGGGCAAGTGAGACTATAGTACTGTGGCTATTTCTATACCTTCATTGAGGCCACCGGGCGAGAGGACGTCAAGGCAATATATCTAAAACGTCTCTCTCGCACACAGTTTTTTAAAACGTTCAGCTTGACTCATAGATTTAGAGATTTGCTCGATAACCCACACTTCGAGACCAACGGTGGATTTTTTGTGATGTTCGGCAAAGTGACAGGGAACACTATGTAGGTAGGGATGAGCTTCGAGTTCGAGTCGAACTCATGTTCTACTCGAACATTGGCTGTTCGCAAGTTCGCCGAACAGCGAACAATTTGGGGTGTTCGCGGCAAATTCGAATGCCGCGGAACACCCTTTAAAAGTCTATGGGAGAAATCAAAAGTGCTAATTTTAAAGGCTAATATGCAAGTTATTGTCATAAAAAGTGTTTGGGGACCTGGGTCCTGCCCCAGGGGACATGGATCAATGCAAAAAAAAGTTTTAAAAACGGCCGTTTTTTCAGGAGCAGTGATTTTATTAATGCTTAAAGTCAAACAATAAAAGTGTAATATCCCTTTAAATTTCGTACCTGGGGGGTGTCTATAGTATGCCTGTAAAGGGGCGCATGTTTCCTGTGTTTAGAACAGTCTGACAGCAAAATGACATTTGGAAGGAAAAAACTCATTTAAAACTACCCGCGGCTATTGCATTGCCGACAATACACATAGAAGTTCATTGATAAAAACGGCATGGTAATTCCCCACAGGGGAACCCCAAAAAAAAAAAAAAAAAAATGATGTGGGGGTCCCCCTAAATTCCATACAAGGCCCTTCAGGTCTGGTATGGATATTAAGGGGAACCCCAGCCAAAATTAAAAAAAAAAATTGACGTGGGGTTCCCCCTAAATTCCATACCAGACCCTTCAGGTCTGGTATGGATTTTAAGGGGAACCCCGCGCCAAAAAAAAAAAAAAAAAAAGGCGTGGGGTCCCCCTAAAAATCCATACCAGACCCTTATCCGAGCACGCAACCTGGCAGGCCGCAGGAAAAGAGGGGGGGACGAGAGTGCGGCCCCCCCCCCCTCCTGAACCGTACCAGGCCACATGCCCTCAACATTGGGAGGGTGCTTTGGGGTAGCCCCCCAAAACACCTTGTCCCCATGTTGATGAGGACAAGGGCCTCATCCTCACAACCGTGGCCGGTGGTTGTGAGGGTCTGCGGGCGGGGGGCTTATCGGAATCTGGAAGCCCCCTTTAACAAGGGGACCCCCAGATCCCGGCCCCCCCCCTGTGTGAAATGGTAAGGGGGTACTTACCCCTACCATTTCACTAAAAAACTGTCAAAAATGTTAAAAATGACAAGAGACAGTTTTTGACAATTCCTTTATTTAAATGCTTCTTCTTTCTTCTTTCTTCCTTCATCTTCTTCTTCTTCTGGTTCTTCTGGCTCTTCTGGTTCTTCCTCCGGCGTTCTCGTCCAGCATCTTCTCCGCGGCGTCTTCTATCTTCTTCTCCTCGGGCCGCTCCGCACCCATGGCATGAGGGGAGGCTCCCGCTCTTCTCTTCATCTTCTTCTCTTCTTCATCTTCTTCTTCATCTTCTTCTTCTTCTTCTTCTTCCTTCTTCTCTTCTTCCTGTCTTCTCCGGGCCGCTCCGCAATCCATGCTGTGGCATGGAGGGAGGCTCCCGCTGTGTGACGGCGTCTCTTCGTCTGACGGTTCTTAAATAACGGGGGGCGGGGCCATCCGGTGACCCCGCCCCCCTCTGACGCACGGTGACTTGAGGGACTTCCCTGTGACGTCACGGGGAATGCCACAGGAAAGTCCCGTCATGTCACCGTGCGTCAGAGGGGGGCGGGGTCACCGGGTGGCCCCGCCCCCCGTTATTTAAGAACCGTCAGACGAAGAGACGCCGTCACACAGCGGGAGCCTCCCTCCATGCCACAGCATGGATTGCGGAGCGGCCCGGAGAAGACATGAAGAAGAGAAGAAGAGAAGAAGGAAGAAGAAGAAAAAGAAGAAGAAGAAGATGAAGAAGAGAAGAAGATGAAGAGAAGAGCGGGAGCCTCCCCCCAAATGCCATGGGTGCGGAGCGGCCCGAGGAGAAGAAGATAGAAGACGCCGCGGAGAAGATGCTGGACGAGAACGCCGGAGGAAGAACCAGAAGAGCCAGAAGAACCAGAAGAAGATGAAGGAAGAAAGAAGAAGCATTTAAATAAAGGAATTGTCAAAAACTGTCTCTTGTCATTTTTAACATTTTTGACAGTTTTTTAGTGAAATGGTAGGGGTAAGTACCCCCTTACCATTTCACACAGGGGGGGGGCCGGGATCTGGGGGTCCCCTTGTTAAAGGGGGCTTCCAGATTCCGATAAGCCCCCCGCCCGCAGACCCTCACAACCACCGGCCACGGTTGTGAGGATGAGGCCCTTGTCCTCATCAACATGGGGACAAGGTGTTTTGGGGGGCTACCCCAAAGCACCCTCCCAATGTTGAGGGCATGTGGCCTGGTACGGTTCAGGAGGGGGGGGGGGCCGCACTCTCGTCCCCCCCTCTTTTCCTGCGGCCTGCCAGGTTGCGTGCTCGGATAAGGGTCTGGTATGGATTTTTAGGGGGACCCCACGCCTTTTTTTTTTTTTTTTTGGCGCGGGGTTCCCCTTAAAATCCATACCAGACCTGAAGGGTCTGGTATGGAATTTAGGGGGAACCCCACGTCAATTTTTTTTTTAAATTTTGGCTGGGGTTCCCCTTAATATCCATACCAGACCTGAAGGGCCTTGTATGGAATTTAGGGGGACCCCCACATCATTTTTTTTTTTTTTTTTTTTGGTTCGGGGTTCCCCTGTGGGGAATTCCCATGCCGTTTTTATCAATGAACTTCTATGTGTATTGTCGGCAATGCAATAGCCGCGGTAGTTTTAAATGTTTTTTCCTTCCAAATGTCACTTTGCTGTCAGACTGTTCTAAACACGGGAAACATGCGCCCCTTTACAGGCATACTATAGACACCCCCCAGGTATGAAATTTAAAGGGATATTACACTTTTATTGTTTGACTTTAAGCATTATTAAAATCACTGCTCCTGAAAAAACGGCCGTTTTTAAAACTTTTTTTTGCATTGATTCATGTCCCCTGGGGGAGGACCCGGGTCCCCAAACACTTTTTATGACAATAACTTGCATATTAGCCTTTAAAATTAGCACTTTTGATTATTCATGTTCGTGTCCCATAGACTTTAACGGCGTTCGCGTGTTCGAACGAATTTTTTTCCTGTTCGCATGTTCTGGTGCGAACCGAACAGGGGGGTGTTCGGCTCATCCCTATATGTAGGTCTTTGCCACCCTCAATGAGTCGTCGATGTTGTCCAAACCGTTGCCTCAGGGGGCAGATGGTGCATCCAACATAGATCAACCCACAAGGGCACTTTAGGCAATATACAACGAACTCGGATGAGCAGTTGTAAAATTGGTCCAATAAGTATGTTTTACCTTTAGAAACAAAAGATTTTTTACCATGCTGGACAAACGAGCAAGTTTTACAGCGAATCTTTTTACACTGAAACATGCCCACTAGGGGTATGAGCTGGGTGGGGTTAGTAGTAATATGATCTGACGGAAATTTACTAGGAGCAATTTTATTTTTCAGAGATGGGGCCTTCCGGTAAGTAATCCTAGGTATGCTTGGGAGAATAGTTTTAAGGAGGGGATCTTGTTGAAGTATGTTCCAATGTTTTTGCAAAATATTTTCCATTTTTTTGTATTGAAAATTAAAAGTAGTTAAAAATCTCATCGAGTGGTCTGATGTGACTTCCCTTTCTTTTTTGGTGGGTTTTCCTTTTGAATAGTAATTACAAGCTTGGTCCACTAACTCTTGGGGATACTCTTTATCAGCAAATTTCTTTTTTAGTAGGAGACTCTGGGTGTCATAGTCAGTGTCTCGAGTACAATTTTGTCTAAGGCGGCAGAACTGGCCTTTGGGTATGTTATTGGTCCATTTTGGGTAGTGGCAACTCTTATAATGTAAAAAAGAGTTGCCAGCTGTGGGTTTGATGTAATTCTTTGCAATGATACTTTCATCTACATGACTCAATTCGAGGTCCAAAAAGGCCAAGCAGTTGGGATCAGAGACGTGTGTGAAAGATAAACCGTAGGGATTATGGTTGCAGTGATTTACAAATGAAATAATGGAATCAATAGGACCATCCCAGATTACAATTAAATCGTCTATGTATCGGCCAAAAAATACAATATGGGATGAGTACGGATTATTATGTGAGATGTAATGTTCTTCCCAATATCCCATGGCTAAGTTGGCGTAAGAGGGAGCGAAGTTAGCTCCCATGGCAGTCCCTATATTTGCAGGTAGAATTTGCCATCGAAATCAAAATAATTGTGAGTCAAACAGAAATTGGTAGCCTCCAAGATAAATGCGGCCTGTCTGGGGTTCATAAAGGGATCTTGTGCAAGGTAGAATTCCAAAGCTAATAAGCCAAATTGATGGGGAATGGAGGTATAGAGTGAGGTAACGTCTAATGACAACCATGTAGGAAGACTCCCACTTATAAGGTGTAAGTAATTCTAGGAGGTGTGTACCGTCTCTGATGTAGGAAGGTAACTGTTGGACAATCTCTACATTCTCCTATCATACATTGATTCATATCTATCTATTATATTTATACATCCATTTATATTCATTCATTATATTTATACATGTATTTCTATTTTCATAGTTTTTTCATTTTCTAGCATACCCTTTCCCCCCCCCCCCATATTTATCATATATCTCTCCTGTCACATAGTGTCTTTTTTTTTTTTTAATTAATTATTTTTTTATTTTTATTTTTATTCCCTGACCATATATTTATTTATATTATTTACAATATCCATATACTTATATCTACTTTCAGCTTGTCATTCTTTCATCATCATTTTTTATTTATTCATTTTTATAAAAAATATATTCTCCATTATTCTTTACCATTTTCAAATTGTATTTCTTATATACACAGTTTTCTGTCCCATTTTCTGCCCCATTTCCTGTCTCCCTTAGTTCCTCCCCTTCCCCTCTTCATTAGTCTATGTCTCTATTCATGTTCTTGGTTCTGCCCCTCGTTCCGCCTATATTAAACCCCTCCATGCATTGTGTATCCATGCTTGAAAAAGGAATGCGGCTATTCTATCCATCTATAGCTAGCAATTTCAGAAACGCGTTGCATGTTGATGACGTCACGGCTCGGCGCCGGCCTGTGTCTGCTCCCCAAGCCTCGCTTCCATCTCATACACATGGCCGTGTCTCTCCCCTCATCATACAGGGACAGTACAATCGCTGTGGAGATACAGCGCAGCCCTGCCATCCAGCCAGACGTTTTTCTCCTCCTTTCCACAGACATTTATGCCACTATTGGACTGATTCCTTCCTCCTCCACTGGACTACTGACACCATCCTCCAGGGACATTGCACTACACCGGTGTGTGTATGTGCTCAGTCATCTGCACTCCTGCTTGCCTGGATTGGATTATGCTCCAGCTACACTGACACAGTTTCTACCTACAGCCCTGTGGTTTTCAGTTCTCCAGCCTTCACCACGCTCCTGTACATGCCATCTCCTACTTTCATGTGAGTGGATATTTTATTTAAAATAAAGTGTTTATGATAATTTCTCAGAGGCGCCCCTATTCTTTGTCTTTTCTTAGCTATTGGAACTCGCTTTTGGTTTCTTGGTGGCTGCCCTGACTGAGACTGCAGTTTTATACTGCCAGTGTACACATCTGTAGATCCACATTCCTGGACTATTAGGTACTATACTGTAAGATATCTGCATATTGCGCCTTGTTACTTGTTTATTGTTTTTCTATGCTATTCATTTCTATTATTTTCTATTCTATTCTAATCTTTTCTATTCAAAATGGTTATATATAGTTTATTTTTTAAAATTCGGTCAAATCTTCTAGAATGCAGTAACATTTTTTCGAATACGGGCAAATTTTTTAAATTCGAATACAAAACTAAACGAATCCCGAAAACAAATGTAACGGATGCAACAAATTTAACTAAACAAATTTAGTTAAAAAACAAATCGAAATGAAACAAAACTAAACAATTTTTTTTCATCCTGCACATGTCTATTAAACTTGCAGTAACGCACACAGAACTATATGGAGTTAAACTGGCAGTAACGCACACAAAACTATATGGCATTAAACTTGCAGTAACGCACACAGAAGTAAATAGCATTAAACTGGCAGTAACGCACAAAACTATATGGCATTAAACTTGCAATAACACACACAGAAGTAAATAGCGTTAAACTGGCAGTAACACACACAGAAGTAAATGGCGTTAAACTTGCAGTAACGCACAAAATTATATGGAGTTAAACTGACAGTAACGCACACAAAACTATATGACGTTAAATTGGCAGTACCGCAATCAAATAGACGGTGTTCAACCATCACTACACAAATGGTGAGTCGGGTATATTTGAGCATTGGGTTGTGCCACATCCAATATTATAGAAAAGAAACAAAATCCCCTTGTGGTGGACTCTAAAGGCACAGAATTTTTTTAAGAAAAATTAATCTAGTTTGAAAAATGTTTATTTAATATGATAGGTACAAAATGTATAAAAAAACATATAGAAAAGATATAATAGAACAGATTTACAGTGCTGTCATCACAATATAGTACAAGTAGTAAATAAGTAATTCTTGCAGCAGACACATTTCAGAGCACATATATATCTCTTCTTCCTCGGGGGTATAGTTAAGCAAGATTATTAGGTGTTCTAGAATGAGATGTTTGAAAAAAGTGATATGAATATACAAATAAATACATAAATATATAGAGACAACAGGCAGAAATGATGGGAAGTTCAATTACATATATCGGGATAACAACCCTTTCAGACCATGCAGATTAAAAACACAGTATAAGTGCAAAAAGATGTTCCCAGTTTGCTTGAGATCCAATGCAGGTGGCGTGCCTCAGAGAGAGGGGTGCCTGGCCTGAAAAGCTGACCCAACACAGACCCAGGGAGGGGGAGGCCAAGGGACCCACTGGGGCCAAAGAGAGGAAACAGAACCTGCAATCATGAAATAGAGTTAATGAGAACATGAATCTAATTTTTAATTTTAATTGATATTTATTTTTAATTTCTATGAAAGTAAAAAAGCTTGGTTCAATCCATGTACAAACGTTTGAAGAACGTCTAAAGATAAATAGATTGTAATATATTCCAAAAGTATACATCCCAATGGTGACTGAAAACCACTTAAGTGTGCAGAGAACGTTTATTATTATAGAGAACACAGTCAACACAACTGTAAAGAAAAGAATATAAATAATGATAATATTATATTCTAATTGGTGGTGTGTATAGTTGTTTATATGGAGAAAATCATATAATGTGAGCATTGACTATAGTGACAATATTAAATTCATTTGTTACGTGTGTGTTAGCCTTTGAAAATTATTCTAAACTAACAGAGTATGTGTTACATATGAACTAAAAGAAAAAACATGTGTGATTTAAGATGCAAGAAGTCTATGTGTGAAAGCACATAGACTACAAGATCAGGCGGCTAGTCAAAAAAAAGGTAATATAAACAAAAAGGATATAGAGCCAGGTTTCCTCCCATAAAAATACAAAAAGAAAAAAGCAAAAAGTGCCCCTGGCACGCCCACACACAGGAAAGGAGGGAGGGGAGAGAAAGGACAGTGCAGGACGGTAGAAAAACAGTGTTGGACTGCAAGCAAGCAAAAACAACAGCAAAAACAAAAAACAAAAGAAGTGGGCATACAAACCGAAAAATTCAATACAGTATAAGCAATGCAAAATGAGGAGACAGTCAGAAATACAATCTATACACAATGTTGTGAAAACAATGTAGAAATTATAATATATTAGAGCAAAAAGAGTAATATATATGCACACAACAAAATACTGAATGTCATCACATATATGTGGTTAATGGGAAAGATTAAGCCCATAATGCCCTCCAAAGGGGGCATCTTTATGCAGAGAGATGTCATAACAGTAAAAAAGAGTAAACAAAATCATATGAATACCGCTACTTAACCCAATAAATGAACAGAGTCTACATCATTCACAACAAAATGGCAAATTGCAAAACCACAAAATAGACAATTTCATCAATTACTGATTGATGACATTATTGGGCAATTATTTCTGCATTCCTCCTGAGGAGAACCCCTCAAGGAACTGCTTGAAGCAGATAGCTTTGTTTAAGCCTGGGGATTGTGTCGCTTTCAGTTTATATATCCACCATAATTCCAGCTGAAGGAGAGCTTTGTTCCAGTCTCCTCCCCTCCTTAGGGTGCACGCGATCAAGAATAAGAAATTTTATCTTGAAAACTTGCCATTGTGTACAGTTTTGGTATGACGCTCCAGCGGGAGGTCTGGATTGTATACCTGGCAAAAAACAAGTAAAAATTCGCGCTGAACTGAAAAAAGCAAGCAGCCAGCAAAGTTCGTAGATAACAAACAAAAAGTCACATGCATATAAATTATTGCGGCGCAGAAAAGTTCAAAAATGAAATTGAAGAGTGGGAGGAATCCGATCACCAAATATATTGTGCAGATGTAGAAAGAGTCACTTGTCACCACGTGGTAATGTAGTCTGCTTACCAGAAGGTATTAAGGATTAGGCATAGATGATAAATACTCAAAAGCATCCAGCAAATCCAGCCCACTGGAACCCCTCATCAGACCACAACGTCTGTGGGATTTCCTTCACATATAAACTTCTCCCAATGGTCACTTCAGAATTAGGCATTCAGGCATGTAGTCATCATATATCCAA
This sequence comes from Lithobates clamitans, assembly GCA_037952925.1. NCBI lineage: Eukaryota > Metazoa > Chordata > Amphibia > Anura > Ranidae > Lithobates > Lithobates clamitans. The sequence continues at coordinate 1,554,694 of JBBGZY010000903.1, read as the reverse complement.
GAAAAGAAAAAGAAGGACCCATAGTGAAGCCCATAATGATAGATAAAAAACTTTTATTGTAGTAACTTACAGTTGAAGCTTAAAACAGCATGCATCAAAAAAAAACAAGACAAGGATTCCCCAGGGGGGGTTTTTTAGGCAGCAATACATTATTGTAATAATAAAGTAAATAAAGTTCATGAGGTATTTAGAATGTGTAACAATTTATTAAAAAATACAGACTCTGGTTAACATGTAACAAAAATCGACATATAACATCACCCATGGTTAAAAAGCGTATCATCAATAATATCCATATGAATACCCCGATGCATTTCGACCCATTGGTCTTCTTCAGGGGGGTTTTTTATTCTAGGGAAATATGTCACAATTAGAGTTTGAACTTATAACTTGGTCAATATGTAAAACATTTACACAGCATTTAGCATTGATAAATAATTGTATTACATTGTATCTATGGAGGTATATTTACCATTGAGTGGATGATAAGGTGGAGATACACCACACGAACCAGATTGTTTAAAAACATGAAGGCCCAGAGATCCCAGAGACCACACATATCCCTCCGTGCCCCACAGGCACATCAGCAATCCATTGGACTTGCAAGGGGTCACACATTTGGACGGGGGAAAGGACGGGGGCGAGGCACCTGCCATTGTGTATAAATAAAGACTTGGTTAGGATCCTTAGTGGTATTGTTCTAAAAGTATCTAGTGTCGTAGGGCAATAGCTAATTAGCCCTCACTGAGGTGATTACTTGTATATATATATATATATATATATTAATGTTAGTCAAACCTATTAATTGGGAGTATGTATTTTATTAAAAAAAACAGCATGCATCAAGGATAGGCACAAACGGCTGCAGCAATCAGCGTACGGATGTCAGTCTGCCTGACATGTTTCATCATAACAGATGTCTTCAGAGGCATGCTTTTGAGTATTTATCATCTATGCCTAATCCTTAATACCTTCTGGTAAGCAGACTACATTACCACGTGGTGACGAGTGACTCTTTCTACATCTGCACAATATATTTGGTGATCGGATTCCTCCCACTCTTCAATTTCATTTTTGGATTGTATACCTGCATGCTGTGTACTTGCCTGTAGGCTCTCCTCCAGAACTCGAGCTTGGTTTTGCCGATATAGAAGCAGCTACAATCACAAATTAACATATACACCTCTCCAAAAGTTCTGCAGTTGTCTGACCATTAGGTAGGATGGGATTCTTTTAGGTAAGCATAAACCTGCAATAATGGCCCCAGCCGTGGTCCACATGATAACGTTCAGTTTCAAAAACATGACACCCCACCTCGCCCACCACCCGGCCCTTCTCCGGATTACATGGACCTTCTCCGCTAGGATTCAGGCAAGCCTGTGTCACCTGCCCCTGCCATGGTATCCTCTGGAGATTCAGGAGGCCCTCTTGCAAAAATAACCCTCCCCATCAAGAGCCATCCTACCACTTTTTTATGTGACACAGGTGCGGCCAGGTCCGTAATCAGGGCAGAATAGCTACCCAATACCTAATTCCTATCAAACATTGATATAACATGCATGGGGGTTGATGGTAAGCCCAGGAAGAACCCCTTAACCTGCCCCCTACAAGTTGGCAATTTTCCTGACCTACTAGCAAGATTTGTGGTCTCATCTACATGCCCCTTAAAGCTGTTAGGGGCTGATGTCTTGTCCCGACTCCAGGCTTCTATTTCCTTCCAACCTGATGGCGGTGTTCTTGTCACTTCACCACTAGCTATCGACGATCCCTCAGCAGTATGTTCCATCCCCCTTCTATTATCCCTGGATGCACAAAGTGAGGCTGAAGTTGTTATATCCTCTGAGTTGTGAGAGACAAAAGACTCTGGTCTGGAACAATGGATGTTTATTTCAGTACACACTGTACACTGCAACATGCATCTCAGGACAGGTACATCTTATATGCTTCCTTACATGTGCTCTAAGATGGCTACTATACCCCTTGACCCTTGTCATCACTCCTGGGTGGAGCCAGCCTTAAAGTAACAGTACATGTGGAACCTTTCAGGTATAACACCTTCCATCCATCCCTAAAAAAAAAAATTACAACAAAACGAGAAAAGGCACAAAACATTAACTAATAACTGTCCAATAACAGTCCTCCAAACACAGGAGATGCACCAGATATTTCCTGCATCCAAATGTGAGACCAAGCTTCCAGGGACAGTTGCGGGGATACAATGTCATCGGATCACTTTCGGCGGCCCCGTCGAAAGTCTCGTAACCGGTCTGGAAGCTGAAACCGATCAGGAGGGCGACAGTGTCGTTGAGGTCGGGCACCCAGCGACTCGGGACTGGAGGAAACAGGGCTGGCCAGAATGGGCACCGGCGGGGCCAAGAAGGGATCCACCAGCTCAGTGGGTGAACAGACCTCCGGACCAGGGCTGGAGGGCTCTGTTGGAGCTGAGTTCAAAAGTTCAGAGTCCCCCCAATCATCAGTCCCCGTGCATTCTGATCCGCTGGGAGCAGATCCTTGCGACACTGGTGGTTCAGCTGGCGTCAGGGATTCGGGCAATTGAAAATGAGCACGCAGTTGGTCTGCATGCCGTCTGCAAATGGAACCATCTTCCAGGCAGACCCTATACATCTTGGGTCCCAAAGTCTCTGCAATGACAGCAGGAAGCCACCGGGCGTTGGAAGCCCCATAAGATCGGGCCCATACCTTTTGTTGGGCTGTGAATCGAGGGAGCTCATCATGTTTGACCATCTTGTCTTGGGACTGCAGTACATGTTCCTGGACTGTTTGAGGACGGAGCATGTCCAAAACAGTCCATGGCTGCCGACCCAGAAGGAGTTCTGCTGGAGTTTTCCCAGTGGTTGCATGTGGTGTGTTTCTGTAAGCAGAAAGGAAGGAGTCCAGCTGCTGGGGTGACAGGGACTGTTGTTTACTTGCAGCCACTGTAGCTTTGAAATAGCGTTTAAAAGTCTGCACAAACCGTTCTGCTTGACCATTAGTAGCCGGGTGGTAAGGTGCAGTCAACTTGTGCTTGATGTTGTGGGCAGTTAGGAAACGCTGAAACTCCTGACTGGTGAATTGTGCACCATTGTCAGTGATGATCTCTCTGGGGTATCCAAACGTAGCAGCGAGATGTAACAGTGTGAAAACCGTTGCCTTAGTCGTTGGCTGAGTAACAGGAATTACCTCAGGCCACTTTGAATGGGCGTCCACTATGATCAAGAAGGTGTGTCCTCTGATCGGGCCTGCAAAGTCCAAGTGTAGGCGAAACCAAGGAACCGCGGGCCAAGTCCAGGGCTGGACACACCCTCGAGGAGGGTCTCTTGCAGTTTGTGCACATCCACAAGCATTTACATATGTTGTGATATCTGAGTCTAGGTTTGGCCACCACACATAGCCTCTGGCTTTTTGTTTCATACGTGTGCCCCCGGGATGACCAGTATGTAGCAAGCCCAGAATGTGTCAACGGAGGGTCTGTGGAATGATCACTCGGTCTCCCCATAAAACACAGTTGCCAGCCACAGTTAATTCCATACGCCTACAAAAATAAGGTTCATATTCCTGTGTGACGGTTGCAGGCCAACCGGACCGTATCCAGGAGAGTATTGTTTTCAGAAAGGTATCCTTGGCTGTATGGGCTGCTATCTCCCCAGAAGACAAGAAGGACAGGCTGGTGTAATGACAACTCTTGACCGGTGGAGAAGAGTCCATCGACTTCCCTGTCAGTCGGGACATTGCGTCCGCATTCGCATTGGCATCATGACCGCGATACTGGATTTTGTAGCTGTATGCACCCAAGAATAGGGCATAGCGTTGGAGGCGGGCCGCAGTAGTCTGAGAGATGCCTTTGTCAGGGCTAAAGATCTGAAGGAGTGGTTTATGGTCTGTCAGTATGGTGAATTCCCTACCATACAGGTAAAGATGAAACTTCTTAATTGCCCATATCAGCGCTAGAGCCTCTTTGTCAATGTGTGAGTAATTGCTTTCTGCTTTTGTCAAAGACCTGGAGGCAAATGCCACTGGTTTTTCTGACCCATCTGGTAAGATGTGAGATAGTACAGCACCCAGACCATAGGGTGAGGCATCACAAGCCAAGGTGAGAGGCTTCTGGAGGTCATAGTGCACGAGCATGCGTGACGCCAACAGCTTCCGCTTAGAGACTTCAAAAGCCCGTTGGCATGCAGCCGACCAGTCCCATCTTGAATGTTTTTCCAAAAGCTTGTTCAGCGGAAACAAGGTGTGTGCCAGATCTGGCAGGAATTTGTGGTAATAGTTCAGCAAGCCAAGGTATGATCGCAACTGCTGGACGTTGGTTGGGGCTGGAGCTTTGACTAAAGCATCAACCTTGGCTTCCGTGGTGTGTATACCCTCTGCATCCAAAAGGTGGCCACAAAACTCCAATTTAGGCACCATGAATTGGCATTTTGCTAAGTTCACTTTTAGACCCTGTTCTTGGAGTCTCGCCAACACAAGCTCCACGTTCCGCTTGTGTTCCTGCTCTGTCCGTCCTGTGATGAGCATGTCATCTAGCAGGCACTGCGTGAAAGGAATGTCCACCAAAATCTCGTCCATTTTTCGTTGCCAAATGGCTGGGGCGGAGGCTACACCAAACACCATCCGATTGTATTCATACAGTCCCTTGTGGGTGTTGATGGTTAGAAACTTGCGGGAAGAAGGATGGACCTCAAACTGTAAATATGCTTGTCTGAGATCAAGCTTGGTGAACTTTTGGCCCCCTGCAAGAGAGGCAAAAATGTCATCTACTCTGGGTAGAGGATACTGGTCTATCTCCAGTTGAGAGTTCAGTGCCATGCGGAAATCGCCACAAATGCGTAAGTCCCCATTCGCTTTCTTTACTGGTATAACTGGTGATGCCCACTCGCTGTGCTCTACCTTGGAGATGACACCTTGTTCCTCCAGCCGACTAAGTTCTGCTTCCACTCCTGCTCGCAGTGCGAAAGGTACTGTCCGAGCTTTGAAGAACTTAGGCTGAGCGTTGGGTTTCAGCTTGAGTCTTACACAGTCGTGCTTTATTTTCCCCAACTGGTCATCAAAGATCTTTGGGAAACGCTGCTTCAGGGACACCACCCATCCCTCATTATCTCCTAATGGAATTGTAACAGTGTTACAGGGATTTATGGTGATGTCTGGCATACCAAAATGAGCAATCCAGTCCCTCCCAAAGAGAGGGAGTCCCCCATTTTCTAGGATGTATAATGGCAGTCTCTTTGTCTGACCCTTGTACAATACCTGTACTTTCGCATAACCCGGTGGGTGGAGTATCTGCTTTGAATATGTCTGCAGTTTGATTGGTGTTGGGCGGACAGTTGTTTGGGTCTGAAGTTGTCTCCATTGTTTCTGGGTGATAACTGAAACTGCTGCTCCTGTGTCTACATCCATCTTGAGTTTCTTTCCCTCCACAGTTACCTCTACAGTCATTGCGGAGGGTGCTGAATGCATATGATGTATGTCTAATCTGTGGAGCACTTCCTCATCCTCTGACTCAGATGATGATGTATATCTTCCCACCATGTATGTCTTTGTCTTGGGGTTCAGAGGTTGTTTATCTCGCACCTTCTTGCTACGGCAAACTCGTTTAAGATGGCCTGTCCTACCACAATTATGACAGGTCTGATCCTTAAACCGGCAGACTTTGTGGTCATGGTCTGTCTTTCCACAATGGTAGCAGGCTGACTCCCGGCTTGGTGGGGGTCTGTATTTCCAGTTTGCGGCAGTTGGCTTGACTGCTGTTCTGAAAACTTCCTGTTTCACCTCTTCTTTTCTGCCCTGGGGGTTCAATTCCTCTGTACCTTTCACAGCCATTTCCATCACTGAAGCTATTTCAATTGCCTTTGTAAGGGTAAGATCTTTCTCTGTTAACAGTCTCTTTTGGCTAGACTCACAATTCAGTCCCATTACAAACTTATCTCTCAGTGCAGTAGGTAGATACTCCCCAAAAGAACAGGTAGAGGCTAGTCTGCGAAGGGCGAGCACATAAGCTTTAATTTCTTCACCTGGCTGCTGCTGCCGCTGATAAAACCGAAATCTTTCTGCAATCTCTAGTGGTTTAGGCTGGAAGTGATCCTCTTACAGTGTCAGGAGCTCTGCCAATGTCTTAGTTGCTGGCTTTACAGGGGAAAGGAGATCTCTAAGAGTATCATATGTCTTAGCACCAACCACTGTCAGGAATACTGCTACTTGCCTGTTGTCTGGGATGGCATTTGCACTGAAATACTGTTCCAGTCTCTCAACCCAGGAACTCCAGGATGTCTGTTCCCCATCAAATTCACCTAATGTCCCGATCAATGACATTTTCCTGCTGGGCTCTGTGATTGCTTTTATCCAGATGACAATCCACACTGCCTTTGTCTCTCTCTCAGACTGATAGACACTTTGTAAATCCCATCCTCGTCGCCACTGTTATATCCTCTGAGTTGTGAGAGACACAAGACTCTGGTCTGGAACAATGGATGTTTATTTCAGTACACACTGTACACTGCAACATGCATCTCAGGACAGGTACATCTTATATGCTTCCTTACATGTGCTCTAAGATGGCTACTATACCCCTTGACCCTTGTCATCACTCCTGGGTGGAGCCAGCCTTAAAGTAACAGTACATGTGGAACCTTTCAGGTATAACAGAAGTCTTGGATCGAGTTCCCCCATGCTTGTGGTCCACAGGGCCCGAAGATATAGGGCACCTAAAGGTGCCACCAATAATGGTGCAACTGAAACCTGGAGCTCCCTTGCCCTGAAAACCACAATACCCCTTGAAACCAGCTCAATATGCATCCATTTCGAAGCAAGTCGAAGTCCTATTGGCAAATGGAGCTCTGGTACCTTGCACAACCCTATGTAATACAACACTGTTTCCAGTGAAGAAACGAACCGCAAAAGGAGAGCCAGAGAAATACAGACTGGTACAGGACCTCAGGGCAGTGAATGAAGCTACCATACTGGAAACGTGCATCGTGGCCAACCCCCACACCTTTCTGGCAGGGATACTGCCAACAGCAAAGTACTTTACAGTGGTGGACCCAGTGAACGCTTTCTTAGTGTCCCCCTCAACCCCTGTTGTCAGTACCTATTTGCCTTCACCCAGGAGGGGTGGAGCTATACCTGGACTGTTATGCCACAAGGTGCCCAGAACTCCCCCTCCCAATTCGCCAAGGCAATGGCCCTCATTCTGGACACCTGGATGAAGTTACACCCAGACATTGTACTCCTTCAGTATGTAGATGACCTCCTGCTTTGTGCAGATAATATTTTCTGAAAGCCTCCTCCATTACCTGGCTGAGCAGAAATGCAAGGCCTCAAAGCAAAAGGTCCAGTGGTGCAGAGAGAAGGTGATTTTCCTAGGCCACTGTATCTCCCAAGGCACCCGACATCTCACTGAAGAAAGACTTGCTGCAATGAAGGCCATCCCTTTGCCTCAAGGTCAAAAGCCCCTTCACGCCTTTCTAGGATTGATCTCCTACTGCCGTTCTTGGATCCCAGGAGCCTCCCTCTTGATGCAACCTCCCTATGACGCCCAGAAATCTGATCCTTTCTCGCTTTCCCCAGAAGCTGTGGACAATTTTGAAACTCTCAACAGCCCCTGCTTTGGGCCTTCCAGACTATGAAAAGACTTTCAAATGGTTTGTCTCAGAGAGACAAGGACATGCCACAGGAGTTTTGGCTCAGGCCCATGGCAACAGACTCAGACCCATTGGGTATTACTCCTGTCAACTGGATTCAGTGGCCAGGGGGGGCCCTCCTGCCTCATAGCCATCTTTGCAGCCCAAGCCCTCTTGGACAAGACCGCTGACCTCGTATTGGGCCATCCTTTAATCCTCCTTGCTCCTCATGACATAACTGCTATACTAAACCAAGTACAGCCCAAACACCTGTCCTCACAGAGGCACCTCAGACTCCAGTGTGCCTTGCTTCTCCCTGATAACATCACCATCCTCTGATGATACCCTTAACCCATCCACTCTGCTTCCTCTTCTCGAGGGGGGAACCTCCTTAGAGAATGATCCTCACCTCACCGCTCCCGACTGCTTCGAAGTGATGAAGATGGAGACATCACACCTACCGACAGTCAGTGAAACAGCCCTTGAGAATCCTGACTTGACAATTTTTGTGGATGGTTTTAGGTATGCAGACAGCACTGGACGGTACCACACAGGATACACAGTCACCACCAAAGATGCAGCTCTTCAGGCTTCAGCATTACCTTCCTCCATGTCTGCCCAGGAAGCAGAACTCCAGGCCCTAACCATGGCATGTAAGATGGTAGAAGGAAAAAGAGCCAACATCTATACAGATTCGAGATATGCCCTTGGTGTGGCCTGCGATTTTGGGATAATCTGGAAAACCAGAGGGTTCCTGACAGCAGCAGGAACACCTGTAAAACACAGTGCAGCTATTAAGGACTTAATGAATGCCCTACTCCTCCCAGCACAAGTGGCTATACTTAAGGTAAAGGCACATGGCAAGCTGGTTTCCCAAGAGGCACAAGGCAATCACCTGGCAGATACCGCTGCGAAACAAGCTGCAGATGGGACGCGAGAAGTGGTCAGCAGTGCGAATGCACCTATCCTGGATGACCCAATAGACACCCCTGAGGAGACTGTACAAACCACCATGATTCTACAAATCCTCCTGTAAACAGGACTCACCTCAAGGAGCAACAGGAGGCAGCTGACAAAGAAGAAAAAGAAGTGTGGATCGAAAAAGGAGCCACAGAAGTTGAGGGAATCATGGAATTAAACAAGAGACTGTGTCTGCCACAATCAATGTTTCCTGCAGTGGTACAGTGGGCCCACAGTGCCTCTCATCTGTCAAAAACCTTGATGAACACCCTGATCAAAAAATACTACTTGGCTCCAGGGATCACTCCACTCACCAACAACTTCTGCAAGTCGTGCACCATCTGTGCTAAATGCAATCCTGGAAGAACAGAGAAGGTATCTTTGAAGCATCTAGCAAAAGCCCAGTACCCCTTCCAAAGGATACAGTTCGACCACATCCAGATGCCGAAGAGTGGCAGATATGAATATACATTGTTATTGACATGTTCTCCGCATGGCCAGAAGGCTATCCCGTTACCAACATGACGGCAAAGACCACGGCTAAAAGACTTCTAACAAAAATAGTGTGCAGATATGGTGTCCCAGAGGCCATAGAGAGCGATCAGGGGCTGGCTTTCACAGCCTCAGTGACCAAGGAAATATGGGCAGCTTTAGGGGTCACACTAGCTTTCCACACCCCATACCATCCTCAAAGCAGTGGGAAGGTGGAAAGATTGAATGGCACAATAAAATCTAGAATGCTAAAAATGTCTCAGAAAACGGGAATGAGTTGGCCAGACAGCCTACCCATTGCCTTATTCAGTTTTAGGTACACTCCAAGGGGAAACCATGGTTTGTCACCCAATGAGATATTGTTTGCTTCAGCCCCCAGACTGGGTTGTTACTTCCCACAGCAATTACAGCTCCAATCTGATGTATTGACTGATTATGTGACTGCTTTATCTCAAGAATTAACCCGTATCTATTCACAAGTGTTTTCTTCCATTCCAGATCCTGAGTTAGATACAGGAATGCACAAGCTGGTTCCCGGTGATTGGGTCCTGATAAAGAAGTTTGTGAGAAAACATACTCTTGAACCCAGATATGATGTCCTTTCCAGGTTCTCCTAACAACTGCCACATCAGTTAAGGTGGCCGGGAAGAACACCTGGCGGGTGGATACACGCCTCCCACTGCAAGAAAGTCCCTGTACCTGAGGAAGAGGCTGAGGGGGATCAAATTATTCTGTATATCCTTTTCATTGTAATCATTGCTCAGGCACAAGAGGTAGCCATCAAACAAAAAGATGGTATAATGCAATTCTGGTATAACTCATCCAATATACATGTTGCCACCTTTATATCCTCTTATGAACAGATAATTCCAGGTACTATGTACAAGAACCGGTCCTGGAATTAAACTGTAAGACCCATGACTGTGTGTGTATTTGTCACTGACACCTATTGGGGTAACAACTGTGATTCCTGGGAGCAGTGGGTTGGAACACTGGGGGTACATACTGGGGGTACAAACCTGAAAGTGCCCAAAATAGAAAGGACAAACATGGGAAGTCACTCATAGATAGAATGACAATCAACAAACACACAGATCAGTATTTCACCAAGGAGTTCAGGTTGACCATTGAGAATCCTTGCCCAGGAGACAGCGGGGCCTATGTTTTGGGCCTATGGTGGGGAACTGGGTATCCCGGTTTTAGAAAGCCTTTCCAACTGAAAGATATTTTCAATAACCCAGAGTGGGGAGTTCCCCAATCTACATCTAGCTCCAACCCCCTGAGGCCCCATATACAGACATTAAAGGACATGGTAGCCATAGCAGACCCTACATTTGAGGATACTATGGCTGCAGAAACAAGGTTCTCAGATGTCAACTTGTGGCTCGAGTGGATGAGGTACAGTGCAGGGAAACACAATAAGACCAATTGCTATGTGTGTGGGGGGCTAGGACACATTTGGGAACGGTACCCCTGAACATACCCCCCGAACATGAGACATGTTTCCTCAGCCTATTTACCAACACAACCACTAACCACTCCCTGTGTGAACATTGGAAGAAAGGAATATCCCATAGTCACCAAGACCCCAAGCCAGGAGAAGGTATCACCATATACCCTGGCAATTACACATGTTATGGAAGATATCAGGGAGTGGGGAAACCTCGTGAGAATTTCTCTAAGGGTTACTGTGGATCTTATAGTGAGGTCTCTGCGAATCTGGTGCAAAATCAAGTCCAGTCTTTGGGAGACCTGTACTGGATCTGCAGATTCATGAAAATTAGAAGTAGAATGACAGGACAGTGGACAGGAGAATGTGCACTGGCCAAGGCCATAATGCATCCACATATTCTCTCGGAAAACCCAAAGCCAGATACAAACAACACACCCTGGCATAACAGGAGGCGTAAGAGTGCCCCAGCAGGAAGCTTTTACCCTCATGTATACATAGATGCCATAGGGGTCCCTAGAGGGGTCCCAAATGAGTTCAAAGCAAGAGACCAAGTAGCAGCAGGATTTGAGTCTCTGATCCCCATCATCACTGTAAACAAGAATGTAGACTGGAAAAATGACATCTACTATTATCAACAAAGGTTTGTAAATTACACTAGAGATGCACTCCAAGGTTTAGCCAAACAACTAGAAGCCGCTTCACATATGACCTTCCATAACCATATGGCCTTAGATATGGTCCTAGCTGAAAAGGGGTGTGTATGTAAGATGTTACCTGGAACAAGTACATGCTGTACGTATATCCCAGATAACACAGGCCCAAATGGTAAAGTGACTTTAGCCATCCAGAAACTTGAGGATTTGTCCAAAGAATTAAAGAAGAATTCAGGGCTCTCCAACCCCTGGGATCAGTACTTCACCTGAATCAAGGGGGATGGCAGGGAATTTTAACACAGATTGGAATAGCCATTCTGATAATTATAGTGACCCTAGCTGTTATGGTCTGCTGTGTTCTTCCCTGCTTTAAAAAGTGTGTAGAAAAAGCTGTTGATCAATCTACTCCCATGTTTCTGAACCAGGAAATACCAGATGATGATAAACGATAATGTAAGACTTGATGATGATTATGTGTTACGCTCCGTTACAGTCACTTCCCCCAATGGTGCAACACCATAGGATTACAGGGACAGACAGCACCTGATTGCCCCTCTCTAAGCTGTATCCAGGGGGTAGTGAATTAGTCATTGCTCTTCTCTATATACAGCCCAAAAGAGTTGCAGAGGAGAATGGGCCAGGTGAGTAGGACTTTTATTATGAGGGACAGATTGAAATAACTGAATAGACAGTTTCAAGGGGGGACTTTAATGGATGTGGGAATGTCATGATGAAATGTCTATTCCAATATATATGTACATGCTTTATATATCTATCATACATCAGCTTCTGTATATCAACCTTAAAACATATTCAGATATTTGCAAAGCTTAGCTTATCCCTCTCCTACTGTGAAACAGGACTGCAAGAGTTAACAGAGAAGTTTGCACCTCTTCTAAGAATACACTCAAATAAATAACAAGATATTACCAATGTTTTAAAAGAAGCAAGGACATTGCAAGAACATGGCCACTTCCTCATGGACGTCCCAGCTAAAAGCCAAAACTTTGCCACATACTTTGTCCTAATATATTTATATATTTGTGGCTGTTTTGTGGTTTGCATGCGCTAGCCTTATCTGACGTATCTTAATCATATAAAGTCTTGAAAAGCGGAAATATTAAACAGAAAGTAATTTGACTCTGAACTAAGTGTCAGCGTGAGTTGCTTGAAGCATGCATGCATATTCAATAATCTGATAAGGGGTAGATATAATAATATCAGACTTTTGTTCTGATCCAAAACAGTAGCATGTTCTGTCGCCAGTTTTTCTAGGTCAGCTGTACGTTTCTCTACCCGGTTAAGTCAATTTTATAAGATAGAGATAGAGAAATGCAGTTCATTGCAAAAGTCCCTTTGTGGAGAAAGCAGCATGAGCTTTAAAGTGTGCTCAGATGCTGGCTGGTCACTGGCAGGGAGGGCTGCTAGGGATACTGAGTGTTTCTTCTCAGGGCTTGTGTCTGCCTGAAATTCCCAGTGCTGTTTTTTAAGAAGAAGTTCTTTAGCAGGGGAGAGTGCTTGGGACAGTGCTACCCACTTACCTCTGTAGGAGGGTGATAGCTGGGGATAGCCAGGTTCTGGTGTCAGACTGTCCATGGGCTCCGAGTTGTCAGTGGGTCCCTGCAAGCCGCCAATGTCTTGTGTGGAAGCACGAGGCACCGCTTCTGCGCTATCTTTGGATTTCTGCATTGTCGGCTGTGTGAAGTAATTGGTGAGACATTACAGCTTGTGGAGGCTGCCATTTTTCTTTTTGGACAAACTGTCCAGTCACAGAGGATGAAAGCTTCCCTCTGGTGTGTCAGGGATGGGAGAGGTGCTGCTGGGAAGTGCTGGAAGCTGCTATGTGACCTAAGGCTGAGCAAAGCTGCGTGGTTTAACAGCCATCTTGCTCCACAGCCGGCCACGCCCCCCCCCAATAATATTTTATTGACATGTGGTAACATTGGAAGCAGTCTCTGATGCATAGGCTCAGAAGGACATTGGGGAAATTGAAAACTAGTGTCTCCAATAATTCAAAGAGTCTATGAGAGCGGCGCTAAAATAGATGATGTTAAAAATAGTGAGTCAGAGGAAAAGGTAGAATTGTTCCTGTCACCTGTTAAAATACTGTAAACTATGTAATAAATATTAAAAAATAGACTAAATAGACTTTTAGTCTATTTTTTAATATTTATTACATAGTTTACATTGTATTTTACATTATATGCATTGTCTCTCGGGAATTGTTTCCTCCATAACGTCCCTATATGCATTTTTATGTTATTTTTTGTCCCTTAATGCTATTCATTTTATTCATCCAGTATTAATTCTCCTCTCTGATGCCTAGTTTTTTGTTAATCTGTGTTCTGGGGTGTTGGACCGCATTGCGCTCCACCTCCGCTGTCTCACACTGGAGTGACTTCCTGGTTGCGCCGTTGGAGCGCGGATGTAGATTTCATCTGCGTTCCAGCGCTGCATTCCTTTCGTCAGACATGATGATGCATTGGAATCACTCACGAGGACCGCTGCGGTCTCCGTGAGCCTATAGCAAGGCTCCTGTAGGTGCGCATGCGCGGTGACACCGGCGGCCTCTTGGGTTTCCTGTTAATATGAAATGACGTGTGGGACATCACCCCCACTGCATTCACCACTAGACGACTAATGAACTAAGAGCATGAGGTTTGCAAATGCCAAGTTTTTCACTTATATAACGATAGATTACATTTAGCTGTTTGGTGGGTGATTATTCTCACCCCAATTAGACTTAATTGTTCTCCTTGTATGTGTATATATATATGGCGTGTTGGTGTCTGTATAACTACGCCTCTGAAGACATTCATTTGCGATGAAACATGTCAGGTAGGTTGACACCAGCACGCTGAATGCTGCAGCTTACTGCTTTCCTTGATGCATGCATTCCTGATTTTTAAGTGTAAGTCACTACAATAAATCAAGTTCTTTGACTATTACGGGCTTCACTATTGGTCATTTATGTTTTTTTCATTGAACATTGCTGATCGGTTTGCTGAGAGCCTTCATTTTTGATGTGAATCCGTGAAGAAGTTATATTGAGTGTGATTGTTATCTGGATACTGCTGTTCCAATCCTTGAGGGTGTATGGTGGAGACCGACTTGCTGGATGAGCCGTTGATTAAATTACACGCCTAGCTTTCTTTGCCTCCTGGTAAACAGATTACTTTACCACGTGGTGTTGAGTGCTTCTACATCTATGCACTTTAACCGGTGACAGGAACATTCCTTCCTTTTCCTCGGACTCACTATTTTTAACATTATCTATTTTAGCGCCACTCTCATAGACTCTTTGGACTTTTATGTTTGATGATCAACAAACTTTGCTGGCTGCTTTTTTTATTGTATTGAATAGCGCAGATAATCACATTTTTTTATATGTCTTCAATAATTCCCCTTCTGCTGCCTACCTAACCTTCGTTTTGGCATCTTCGGCCTGCTTCTGTGGGTGGAATGTTCTCTGAAAAATGAGATCCTTGCTGGTAGGTCAGGGCAATGATAATATCTTCTATAAATTTGAGAAAGGTGATGGGTCTTTCCATGGACTTGTGATAAGAGATATACACATTATAAATGGACAAATTAAAAATGTACATTGAAACTTTTTTATACCAGTAGAGGGACCTTATTGTTGATAAATAGGGCTGTAGCATCTGATTCATGAAATCCACTTCCCCCATGAACTGCTTATAACCATGGATGCACTCAGGGTTTTGGATGGGACCTTGTCTTCTGAGAATTTCCACCAAGGTGTCATTGTGGATAGAGGACAGGACGTATACATCTCTTCTATACCTCCACTTCATGACCAACACTTTGTTGTTCCTCAGACTCACTGATTCCCCCCTTTGTAGCCATGCGGTCACAAGACTTGGGGGGAAGCCTTTCTTGTTTGTTTATGTTGTACTGCAGTCCAACGTTTTCTGTAGGTACAGGTGGCGGAAAAGGGACAGACTTGTGTAGAAGTTATCCAGGTAGATGTGATACCCCTTTTTAACCACTTGCCGACCGCCTCACGCAGATATACTGCGGTAGAATGGCACGGCAGGCAAAATCACGTACCTGGTACGTGATTGCCTTCCCGCGGGCGGGGGTGCCAGAGGCCGTCGGCATTTGTTCACGGGCAATGAGAGGTGAGGGGGAGGCCATCCATTTGTGGCCACCCCCTCCCGATGGCTCCCGGTGAATGAAAATCCTTCCTCTGCCTCTGTAATGTAAACAGAGGGAGAGGAAGTGATGTTATCCCTCCTCGAGCCGGTCTTTTCGTTCCGGCGCCGAGGAGAGAAGACATCAAGTAAGTGCACCAACACTACACATTCCGTAGAACACACTAGGCACACTTTTCACCCCCCATCACCCCCCGATCACCCCCCTGTACCCCCTGTCACAGTGACACCAATAGCATATTTTCTTTTGCATTGTTGTCAGTTTGTGACAGTTATAAGTGTTAGGGCAGTTAGGGTTAGCCTCCTTTAGGTCTGGGGTACCCCCCTAACCCCCCTAATAAAGGTTAACCGCTTGATCACCCCCCCGTCGCCAGTATCGCTAAGCGATCGTTTTTCTGATCGCTATATTAGTGACACAGGTGACGCTAGTTAGGGAGGTAGGTATATAGGTTCGCTGTCAGTGTTTTATAGCGACAGGAACCCCCATATACTACCTACTAAAGGTTTTAACCCCCTGATTGCCCCCTAGTTAACCCTTTCACCAGCGATCACCATATAAGTGTTACGGGTGACGCTGGTTAGTTAGTTTGTTTTTTATAGTTTTTTATAGTTTTAGGGCACCCGCCATTTATTACCTTATAAAGTTTAACCCCCTAATTGCCCGGCGGTGATATACGTTACGTTTTTAGGATCAGATAAGGTCTGCGTCGCCCCCCCAGGCAGCGTCAGGTTAGCGCCAGTACCGCTAACACCCACACACGCAGTATACACCTCCCTTAGTGCTATAGTATCTGAACGGATCGATATCTGATCCGATCAGATCTATACTTGCATCCCCAGCAGTTTAGGGTTCCCAAAAATGCAGTGTTAGCGGGATCAGCCCAGATACCTGCTAGCACCTGCGTTTTGCCCCTCAGCTCAGCCCAGCCCAGCCCACCCAAGTGCAGTATCGATCGATCACTGACACTTACAAAACACTAAGCACACATAACTGCAGCGTTCGCAGAGTCAGGCCTGATCCCTGCGATCGCTAACAGTTTTTTGGTAGCGTTTTGATACAGTCGCTAACAGTCAAGAGCTTTTTTGCCTGTGAGTCTCATTAGTGTACCCCTAAATTTAGAGCCCAAAATGGCAAATCGAAGGTACACTGGTGAAGAGGCCTACACGTTTCTGAGCATGACAGATAGTGAAGAGGAAGTCACTCATCTGTCAGATTCAGGCTCAGAATACGATCCTGTAGAGGACAGCGGCTCCATGACAGATAGCTCTGATGACGGAGTTGTGGTCCCTGCTAAGGTCAGGCGTACCAGACCCCAATCTTCTTCTGTCCTTGAAGTGCAAGAACCGCAGGTCCCTCATATGGAGCAGAGAAGTAATAGTGCCGCTATTCCTTCTGGTGACCTGGCAAGCACCAGCGGCCTAGTACACCCTGGTCGTATATCCAGCACTGCAGTAACACTTGGTGACGTGGCGAGTCCCATAAGTGCAGTTCAAGCTGGCGAGGTGGCAAGCACAAGTAGTGTCCTGCTGCCATCAAGAAAATGAAGACAGGCCCGTCGTGCCCATAGTGCCCTTCCTGCTGCATTCGCCAATCCAAATTGGGTACCCACCACTTCTGCAGCACCCGTACTTCCCCCATTCACTGGCCAACCCGAAATTCAGGTGGAAACATATGATTTTACGCCACTGGATTTTTATTCGCTGTTTTTCACCGAAGATCTCTATAGATCTATTGTGGACCAAAGCAATTTGTACGCTGGTCAACACATCGCCACTATTCCCCAGTCCTCCCTTGCCAGAGATTGGAAACCAATTACGGTTTCCGAATTTAAGCTCTTTCTGGGCCTTTCCCTCAACATGGGCATAAATAAAAAGAGTGAGTTGCAGTCATATTGGTCCACTGACCCAATTTACCATATGCCCGTGTTCTCTGCCTCCATGGCCAGGGCACGATACGAGCAGATTTTGCGGTTTATGCACTTCAACGACAATGAACTCAGTCCTCCTCGTGGAGACCCTGGATACGATCGGCTCTACAAAATTCGGCCCCTCGTAAACCACTTCAACCAACGTTTTGCAGACTTGTTTACTCCCCATCAAGTTGTCTGTGTTGATAAGTCCCTCATTAAATTTTCTGGCCGCTTGTCATTCAAACAGTACCTTCCCAGCAAGCGTGCCAGATACGGGGTCAAGATGTATAAGCTCTGTGACAGGGCCACAGGCTATACATATAGTTTTATGGTTTATGAGGACAAAGATAGTCATGTAGAGCCGACAAACTGCCCTGACTACATAGGAAGCGCTGGCAAGATAGTGTGGGACTTGGTGTCACCCTTATTCGGAAAGGGGCACCACTTGTACGTGGACAGTTATTACACGAGCTTGCCACTTTTTAGCCACCTTTTTGATCATCAGATTGGAGCATGTGGCACCGTGCGACCTAATCACCGGGGCTTTCCCCAGCGGCTTGTTTGATTCACGTCTTAGGCTGGGGGAGAGAGCCTGCTTGCAGTGTAATAACTTGCTCGCTATGAAGTGGAGGGACAATAAGAATGTTTTCGTTCTTACCTCCCTTCATGCAGACACGACGGTCCAAATTACTATGGCGACTGGTGTTGTGGAGAAACCCCTCTGTGTCCACGAATATAACCAAAATATGGGAGGGGTGGACCTCAACGACCATTTGTTGGCGCCGTACCTAGTTGCCTGTAAGGCCAGACGCTGGTACAAAAAAGTGTCTGTTTATTTATTTCAGTTGGCTTTGCTGAATGCTTATGTGCTATACAGAGCTTCAGGATGGACTGGATCCTTCCTTAAATTCCAGGACGAGATCGGCATTTTCTATATGTCCTCCCGAGTACCCCTACCCAACTAGCCCCCCAAAAAAGATGTTGTGTCTGAAGCAAGCGCGGATTTAGGCGTGACACCCGGTATTATTGTCCCTTCTGTCCTGACAATCCTGGTCTTTGCATTGGTGAATGTTTTGAACGCTACCATATACTAGTTGAGTTTTAGCGTAGGGTACAGCACTGCACAGACTAGGACACACTTTCACAGGGTCTCCCAAGATGCCATCGCATTTTGAGAGACCCAAACCTGGTACCAGTTACAAAAGTTAAAGTTACAAAAAAAGTTAAAAAAAAAAAAAGTAAAAAAAAAAGAAAAAAAGCACAAAAAAATATATAAAATAAAAAAAACAGAAATAGTTGTTGTTTTATTGTTCTCTCTCTATTCTCTCTCTATTGTTCTGCTCTTTTTTATTGTATTCTATACTGCAATGTTTTATTGTTATGTTTTTATCATGTTTGCTTTATAGGTATGCAATTTTTTTATACTTTTTTTTTTATTGTTAACCACTTTTTTGTTTTCAGGTACGCCATTCAGCTGCAGAGTGGATTTATTTATCTTGACAGCAACAGCGTTTGCTCCCACGATACATAAAGCCGTGACTCCAGCGCTGTCGGAGGTGATTTCACCCCCACAGTTACATACTTCAGCATATATGCCGAAGCGTGGGGGCAGCAGTGGGTGGAGGAGCGATTTGCTCCTGCCTTTTGCGGGATGATGCCCCCATGCTTCGGCATATATATATTTTAGGTAGGCACAGGTTGCGTTAAATGTTTTATTTTTTACTATGTTTTTTTTTGTATTTCCTTTGCAGGTATGGTAAGTATTACTGTTATACTGTAATGTTACTTTGTTTTTTGTTAACCATCATTTGCTTAGCAGGTACGCCATTCAGTTGCAGCGCGGATTTACTTATCTTGACAGCAACAGCGTTTGCTCCCACGATACATAAAGCCGTGACTCCAGCGCTGTCGGAGGTGATTTCACCACCACAGTTACATACTTCAGCATATATGCCGAAGCGTGGGGGCAGCAGAGGGCGGAGGAGCGTTTTGCTCCTAACTTTTGCGGGAGGATGCCCCCATGCTTCGGCATATATATACGGTGCATACATGCCCATCATTAGAAGTGGGTGGATGAAGGGAGGTATTCTAATGGTGGGCATACCCACTGATCAATATCTTTTTTTCGTTCAGCCCACAGGCTGCATGAAAAAAAAGTTTACAATATATGCCCAACAAGGACCAGCAATGTACTGGTATGTTGCTGGACTTTGAGTGGTTATACCAAAATGATGACTGCAGGTTTAGGTATCATCTTGGTATCATTCTTTTCAGCCAGCGGTTGGCTTTCATGTAAAAGCAATCCTAGCAGCTAATTAGAATCTAGACTGCTTTTACAAGCAGTGGGAGGGAATGCCCCCCCCATCGTCTTCCATGTTTTTCTCTGGCTCTCCTGTCACAACAGGGAACCTGAAAATGCAGCTGGTGATTCAGCCAGCTGACCATAGAGCTGATCAGAGACCAGAATTTCTTCAAACATCTCTATGGCCTAAGAAACCGGAAGCTACGAGCATTTCATGACTTAGATTTCGCTGGATGTAAACAGCGCCATTGGGAAATTGGGAAAGCATTTTATCACACTGATCTTGGTGTGGCCAGATGCTTTGAGGGCAGAGGAGAGATCTAGGGTCTAATAGACCCCAATTTTTTCAAAAAAGAGTACCTGTCACTAACTATTGCTATCATAGGGGATATTTACATTCCCTGAGATAACAATAAAAATGTTTTATAAAAAAAATAAAAATGAAAGGAACAGTTTAAAAATAGGATAAAAAAGCAAAAAAATAATACAAAAAAAAAAAAAAAAAAAAGCACCACTGCCCCCCCTGTTCTCGCGCAAAGGCGAACGCAAGCGTCGGTCTGGCATCAAATGTAAACAGCAATTGCACCATGCATGTGAAGTATTACTGCGAAGGTCAGATCAAGGGCAGTAATTTTAGCAGTAGACCTCCTCTGTAAATCTAAAGTGGTAACCTGTAAAGGCTTTAAAGGCTTTTAAAAATGTATTTAGTTTGTCGCCACTGCACGTTTGTGCGCAATTTTAAAGCATGTCATGTTTGGTATCCATGTACTTGGCCTAAGATCATCTTTTTTATCAAACATTTGGGCAATATAGTGTGTTTTAGTGCATTACAATTTTAAAAAGTGTGTTTTTTCCCCAAAAAATGTGTTTGAAAAATCGCTGCACAAATAATGTGTGAAAAAAAAAAAAGTGAAACACCCACCATTTTAATCTGTAGGGCATTTGCTTTAAAAAAATATATAATGTTTGGGGGTTCAAAGTAATTTTCTTGCAAAAAAAAATAACTATTTTATGTAAACAAAAAGTGTCAGAAAGGACTGTCTTCAAGTGGTTAGAAGAGTGGGTGATGTGTGACATAAGCTTCTAAATGTTGTGCATAAAATGCCAGGACAGTTCAAAACTCCCCCCATTTTGGAAAGTAGACACCCCAAGCTATTTGCTGAGAGGCATGTCGAGTCCATGAAATATTTTATATTGTGACACAAGTTGCTGGAAAAACACAATTTTTTTTTTTGCACAAAGTTGTCACTAAATGACATATTGCTCAAACATGCCATGGGAATATGTGAAATTACACCCCAAAATAAATTCTGTTGCTTCTCCTGAGTACGGGGATACCACATGTGTGAGACTTTTTGGGAGCCTAGCCGCGTACGGGACCCCGAAAACCAAGCACCGCCTTCAGGCTTTCTAAGGGAGTAAATTTTTGATTTCACTCTTCACTGCCTATTATAGTTTCTGGCACAAAAATTATAGTTTTGTGCCAGATGGCACAAACCCCCCCCCCCAATGACCCCATTTTGGAAAATAGACAATTTGTCACTTTCCCGCAACTTGTGTCAAAAAATAAATATTCCATGGACTTAACATGCCTCTCAGCAAATAGCCTGGGGTGTCTACTTTCCAAAATGGGGTCATTTGGGGGGGGGGGGTTGTGCCATCTTGGCATTTTATGGCCTTCAAAACTGTGATAGGTAGTGAGGAGTAAAATAAAAAATTTACGCCCTTAGAAATCCTGAAGCGGGCACTTTGAAACACCTCCCAAATAATAAGGCCCCAGGCCCTGATGGCCTCCCATATGAGTATTACAAATCATTCTTACCTATCCTGCTTCCGCACATGGTTTGTTTATTCAACGGATTTATGGGCAAGTAAGAAATCCCTAGAGACATGCAGACATCTCATCTTACACTTATACCCAAACCAGATAAGAACCATACGCTGTGCGGTAACTATAGGCCCATAGCTTTATTAAATTCAGACCTGAAAATATTTACGAAAATCCTGACCCTTTAATTAAATGAGATCCTTCCCTCCCTGATCCATAAAGATCAGGTCGGTTTTGTCCCGGGTCGTCAAGCAGGGGACAATACTAGGAAAGCCATCAACTTAATAGATATCATCAATAGACAAAAGAATGAAGCACTATTGCTTAGTTTAGATGCTGAGAAAGCCTTTGATAGGCTCAGCTGGCCATTTATGTTCTCCACCCTTGAACACCTGGGCTTTCGGGGGCCATTCCTCAAGGCGATTAAGCACCTATACGCAACCTCAACTGCCTCCATCAAAACGCCCTTTGCAGCCACCACTACCTTTCCTATTTCAAATGGCACGAGACAGGGTTGCCCTCTCTCCCCACTGCTTTTCGCCTTGTGCATCGAACCCCTGGCAGCCCAGATCCGACAGGATCCTAATGTTAAGGGCGTGCAGGTTAGAGGGCGGGAATTTAAAATTTCACTATTTGCGGACAATGTCCTCCTGACCCTGACACAACCACACACTACTTTCCCTAACCTCCATAAACTTCTGCAGGACTATGGATCCCTGTCGGGCTACAAGGTTAACCGACTAAGTCGGAGCCCCTCCCGCTAAATTTATCTCCAGCGAAGGTCCAACACCTGTCGGCAAACTTTTCCTATGCGTGAAAATCCCAGTCCATTAAATATCTAGGGGTACATCTTACACCGTGGTATGAATCTTTATATAACGCAAACTTTGGACCTCTGTTTGCATCCATTCGATCCCTCCTGACCAAATGGAGACACTATCCGATGTCTTGGTTTGGTCGTATTGCGTCGATCAAAATGAACATATTACCTAAACTTCTGTATTGCTTTATGACCCTTCCAGTACCCATTCCACTACCCCATCTCACAAAACTCCAAAATGACCTTTTAAATTTTACATGGAACTACAGACAGCACAGAATCTCTAGGTCGGTGATGTTTGCTTCCAGAGGGGAGGGGGGACTGGCCTTTCCACACCTTCAACGCTATTACTATGCTGCACAACTGAGAGCTGTAGCTTCTTGGGTTACCTTGCCGGCCTATAATCGCTGGACCCAGCTGGAAAAGATATGGCTAGCGCCTATCCACACAAATAATTTACTATGGAATGCCAACGCCAATGTCCCCTCCTGAGACTTATTGCACACAATGCATCTTTTACGCAATATCTGGAGACGGCTAAACCAGAGCACCCCTTTACAATCTGAGGCCTCTCTAGTCACAGCTTTCCTTTATAACCCTAAACTACCTGACAGTTTAACCTCTCAGATGATCTCTCCATGGTTGCAAAAACAACTCTTCCATTATGGACACTTAGTGGACCCAGTGTCTCGAACACTGCTATCCTTTGATAAACTCAGAGCTAAATATGATCTCCCTCTCAGTGCCTTTTTTGGCTACCTCCAGATACGGCATTATGCACTTACCATCTCTTCTACCCTCAAAATTTTCTAAGCCATCCCCTTTTGAGTGCTTAGTCCTGTCAGGCCCCACACAGAAGGGACTGACCTCAGACATATATAAAATAATAAACTCCTATGACATGCTCACTAGGGGGAAACATAAATACATGTGGGAAGAACAACTTGGGGATGAACTGACACTTGAACAATGGGCTATAGTATGGCGCTGGGCAGCCAAGAGCTCTATATGCACCCTTTACAAAGAAAACTCTTATAAGGTACTTTTTCAATGGTACCTTACCACTTCACACCTACAGGCCATCTACCCGTTGGCCACGGATCGTTGCTGGAGGTGCCGCCGGGAACTGGGCACATTATACCACATATACTGGAGCTGTCCCTTCCTCCAACCTTATTGGCGGGCGGTTTGAGACCTCCTCCAGCGACTATTCGAGGTAGATATCCCCCTCTCTCCTAAATTTTTCATATTGGGCCTCCCTCCTGTCATACTTCCTAAACTAGCCAAAAAGCTAGCAATGCAAATACTTACAGCAGCCAGATGCCTAATTTCAAGAGAACTTTATTATGAACATTATGCTCTTATCATTTCTTTTTTCATTATTTTATTGTCATAAAATGGCTGTTGTTTTATTACGTGCAATGCCAATTTTAAACATTGTATTATATCCTTGGAAGCTTAATAAATAATTGTCAATAAAAAAAATAAAAAATAAAAAAAAAAGAAATCCTGAAGGCGGTGCTTGGTTTTCAGGGCCCCGTACGTGGCTAGGCTCCCAAAAAGTCCTAAACATGTGGTATCCCCATTCTCAGGAGAAGCAGCAGAATGTATTTTGGGGTGTAATTCCACATATGCCCATGGCATGTTTTAGCAATATATCATTTAGAGACAACTTTGTGCAAAAAAAAAAAAAAATTGTCACTTTCCCGCAACTTGTGTCAAAATATAAAATATTCCATGGACTCAACATGCCACTCAGCAAATATCTTGGGGTGTCTACTTTCCAAAATTGGGTCATTTGGGGGGTTTTGTGCCATCTTGGCATTTTATGGCCTTCAAAACTGTGATAGGTGATATCACAGTTTTGAAGGCCATAAAATGCCAAGATGGCACAACCCCCCCCCAAATGACCCCATTTTGGAAAGTAGACACCCCAAGCTATTTGCTGAGAGGCATGTTGAGTCCATGGAATATTTATTTTTTGACACAAGTTGCGGGAAAGTGACAAATTGTCTATTTTCCAAAATGGGGTCATTTGGGGGGGGGGGGGTTGTGCCATCTGGCACAAAACTATAATTTTTGTGCCAGAAACTATAATAGGCAGTGAAGAGTGAAATCAAAAATTTACTCCCTTAGAAAGCCTGAAGGCGGTGCTTGGTTTTCGGGGCCCCGTACGCGGCTAGGCTCCCAAAAAGTCCCACACATGTGTTATCCCCATACTCAGGAGAAGCAGCTAAATGTATTTTGGGGTGCAATTCCACATATGCCCATGGCCTGTGTGAGCAATATATCATTTAGTGACAACGTTGTGCAAAAAAAAAAAAGTGTCACTTTCCCGCAACTTGTGTCAAAAAATAAAATATTCTATGGACTCGACATGCCTCTCAGCAATTAGCTTGGGGTGTCTACTTTCCAAAATGGGGTCATTTGGGGGGGTTTGTGCCATCTGGGCATTTTATGGCCTTCAAAACTGTGATAGGTAGTGAGGAGTGAAACCAAAAATTTACGCCCTTTGAAATCCTGAAGGCAGTGATTGGTTTTCGGGGCCCCGTACGCCGCTAGGCTCCCAAAAAGTCCCACACATGTGGTATCCCCGTACTCAGGAGAAGCAGCTGAATGTATTTTGGGGTGCAATTACACATATGCCCATGGCCTGTGTGAGCAATATATCATTTAGTGACAACTTTGTGCAAAAAAAAAAAAAAGTGTCACTTTCCCGCAACTTGTGTCAAAAAATAAAATATTCCATGGACTCAAAATGCCTCTCAGCAAATAGCTTGGGGTGTCTACTTTCCAAAATGGGGGTCATTTGGGGGGGTTTGTGCCATCTGGGCATTCTATGGCCTTCAAAACTGTGATAGGTAGTGAGGAGTGAAATCAAAAATTTACGCCCTTAGAAATCCTGAAGGCAGTGATCGGTTTTCGGGGCCCCGTACGCCGCTAGGCTCCCAAAAAGTCCCACACATGTGGTATCCCCGTACTCAGGAGAAGCAGCTGAATGTATTTTGGGGTGCAATTACACATATGCCCATGGCCTGTGTGAGCAATATATCATTTAGTGACACATTTTTGTAATTTTTTTTTGTCATTATTCAATCACTTGGGACAAAAAAAAATATTCAATGGGCTCAACATGCCTCTCAGCAATTTCCTTGGGGTGTCTACTTTCCAAAATGGGGTAATTTGGGGGGGTTTTGTACTGCCCTGCCATTTTAGCACCTCAAGAAATGGCATAGGCAGTCATAAACTAAAAGCTGTGTAAATTCCAGAAAATGTACCCTAGTTTGTAGACACTATAACTTTTGCGCAAACCAATAAATATACGCTTATTGACATTTTTTTTACCAAAGACATGTGGCCAAATACATTTTGGCCTAAATGTATGACTAAAATTGAGTTTATTGGATTTTTTTTATAACAAAAATTAGAAAACATCATTTTTTTTCAACATTTTCGGTCTTTTTCCGTTTATAGCGCAAAAAATAAAAACCGCAGAGGTGATCAAATACCAACAAAAGAAAGCTCTATTTGTGGGAAGAAAAGGACACAAATTTTGTTTGGGTACAGCATTGCATGACCATGCAATTAGCCGTTAAAGCGACGCAGTGCCAATTTGTAAAAAGTGCTCTAGTCAGGAAGGGGGTAAATCCTTCCGGGTCTGAAGTGGTTAAAATAGTGGAAATTCCAGGTCCCAGACAATTTATCCACTTGTGCCAATGTAGGTTGAGCACTCACAGGGCTGGAGTTAGGAATCTTTGCCTTTGTACACATTGAAGGCATACACATATCCTGTGGCTCTTTCACAGAGCTTATGGAGCTTCACTCCATATCTGGCCCTTTTACTGGGAGTATACTGCTTGAATCCCAGCTGGCTAGTGAAGTGGATAAGGGACTCATCCACACAGATATTTTTGTCAGGGACCTACAATTCAGTGAAACTCTGGGAAAAAAATAATTAGTGGGCTGATTTTTAGATGTTATCATAGCCAGACTGATTTTTGAGAGGGAAGTGGAGAAAGAGCATGATCTTGTCATAGTGTGACCTGCACATAACAGTTGAATAAATGGACATGTGATGAATGGGGTCGGTGGACCAGTAAGCATGCACTTCATTTTTGTTTCTAATCTCTATGTTAATTTAGAGACCCAAAAAATTTTTTTAATTCCTCCACTGTTAGATATCTCTATAAAAATGGACAGGCATAGGATAAATTGGGATTATTTGCAATGTACTGCTAAGCAAAAGATTGGTCTGGTCCACAAATGACTGAAATAAATTGTCTGTGAAAATGTGTTTGGGAGATATGAATGGGCCTAATTCTTGGAGTCTGATGTGATACCCCAGTACTACTACTGGGCTTTACATCCAGGGGTCTAGTACCATTGGTGTTTGCCAACTCACCAGTGGTGTGCATGGTGCTGCTGGTGATTGCCTTAACTTCAGAGCATCTTATCCTTTCTGGAGAGACCGATTCCTCCTCTGGTTTGGTCACTGACCCACTACTTTTGACAGGTTAGTACTCAAAATTGGAATCAGAGGATGAAAGCTGCCCACTGCTTTCATCCGTCATATTGAAGATTTGATATGCTTCTTCACTAGTATAACATTTTTGACATGGCTGGCTCTGGTGACACTGGAACAGGTATACTGCTGATGGCAGCTGTGTGCTGGGTACACTGCTGATGGGTGACTGTGTGATGGGTACACTGCTGATGGTGGCTGTGTAATGGGTACACTGCTGATGGTGGCTGTGTAATGTGTAAACTGCTGATAGCAGCTGTGTGACAGGGACACTGCTGATTCTTAGCACTGAGGGCTGCTGTGTGACAGGTGCACTGCTGATGGGGCACTGATGTCTGATGTGTTACAGGCACACTGCTTAGGCTGCACTAATGGCTACTGTGTGACAGGTACACTTTATTCCAGGGCTATCAGGGCAATCAGGTGTTGTGCACGGTACTGACAGGATTTAATTGGGTACTCACTGTTCCAGATTCTCCTTTTCCTCACACACGGGATCAGTGTGTGAAGAAGGAGAAGCTAGTAACAGTGAGTTACCGGTTTTTGCTTTCATATGTTGGCTGTGATTGGACATAGCGATCACATGGTAAAGTGCTGCTGTCATTGGCTCTTTACCCTGACCATTGATGCTCTGTGTCCAAGAAACACAGCTCACCACCAATCGCCATGCTGCGCACTCCCATGGGTGCACAAGAGTGGCAAGTCTGGGAGGATGCATTTACTGTATATGTACTTTTTTGTGTTAGGAATGCACACAATTATGTGCCCTCTCCACAGCGATTTTTATAGATAGCTCCTGGCCTTGGAAAAATAACCAGGACCCGGGATGTTTACTTTTTTGCTAGTTTTAGATCACCCTAAAAAATGTGCATTTTTTACAGATAAAAAAGTTGATTTATACATTTTTTTCTATGGACTCTGCTGAGCAGTGCATCCGCAGGATGCAGGTGCAATGTCAGGCTCCTGCAGACTCTCAACATAGCTGTCTGCTCATACCTGATATAAGCTGGCAGGTACCTGAAAGCAGAAAAAATCAATTAACTACTAGGGCACTCACTGGTGCCCTCACAGTTCATTGAGAAATACAATCCATCAGCCGCAATGGTTTACGGTACTTGTGGGCATTCATTCAAAGGAAACTGTAAACGAATGATGTGTAGGCAGAGCCCCATATGGCTACGCTGTTTTCAAATTATGACAGTGAGTGTGAGGAGAGGATTCCCCCACCCGCTACCACAGAGAGGGGGGGATCAAGGAGGAGAGGCTGCAGCTGCTGGAACATGTTACATGTTCCATGCCAAAAACAGGTGGAACATGTAACATAACATATAAATATTCTCTTTTAAGAGAATATTTATATATACACAGTATTAGCCCATAGTGTTACATCAAATTTCAAACTAAAAAAATGTTGTTATCAGACTAAATAGTCTTTTGAAATTATTTAATATATTCTTACCAATGATAAAATCATCTTTATACATTCACACCAGTATTAATTCCAACGATATTATCACAAACTCTTGTTTTAACGGTAGGAGCTAAATATTGCTTTTAAATTAGATTTGAATCCTCATGAAACAAATGCTGGATGTGTTTTATATCTTTTATTCCTGTGCAGGAATTCTGAATACAATGTTGTATCAGTGCACAGTGCTTCTAAATAAAAAGCAACATGAAATTGAAAAATGGGGTATAAAGAATTTCTTTTGCCTAATAATCTTCCTCTAAAAAGAATTTAAGCCAGATATTTTACAGTATGAAGCAGTAACACTTTTTTCCACTTTAAACTAATTATACAGAAAACATTGACCTGGACTTTACACCATTAAAACACTGCTTTCATTTCAGAAGAAATCAATAAGCATATCTTTTAAAATCTATTAAAGTATTTTTTAAGCTGGTTTTGTATTGGTTCTTAGGTCAAATGTCTTTGGTAAAGCATTATGGAAAAATCTTGCACTGGTAGTATATTTCTATTAAACATGAACTTTTTGTGAACTTGCTGTACACAGCACAGCATATGTGATCTGCATTATATGCAATATTTAACACATAAATGTTAACACATGAATAATATGGTATAGTTCTCTTCTTTCTCACTTTTCCTAAATATATAAGTAAAAGAATATTGCAATTATCTTTACTGCAATGCACTGTGGAATTTCAGCACTACCTTCCAAAATTAAAACTTTTAAACATGTTTTAACTTAAAATGTTTGCGTTTAAAGTTCTCTTTAAAGTGTTACCTAAACACATTATTTAACACAATTCATTGTCTTTAATTTACTAAGCAATTATAGGACTGTAAAAATTATCAGCAAGAGTAAAAAAACAGTGATAAACTTTGGACTTTTCCCTGTGCTTTCAGCAATGAACAGAAAAGAGTAATCAGTTAATACCTCTTAAATGCCCACTGCATATGTAAAAACACCTCCAATTACAAAGGTAAATGGGTGATGTAGTATAATGAAAGCTTTTCAGAGATAAATCTGCAAATGAGTATGAAGTAAGCTTATCATACTCAGGAGGGATCTGAGCATAGGATAAAAACAATAACACACTTAAAAGATACTCCTAATCCAACACGAACACCCATGCTTGAGAATCAGAGAATCAGTAGGAAATTGGCAGAAATCCAAAGGGAAATTCCTTTGTAAACACATGAAGATAAAACAAGAACAGTGCTTACATGTTTCAGCTGTCCCCAGCCTTAAAGCATATCCAAAGTCCAAAACCCTTTAAAAATAGGAGAAGGCTGCAAGTGCAATGTAGTCTGGTGTTAAGTTGAGATCTTTCAAGCATCTCTCTGTGTCTGTTGAATTATATACACTGAAAAGAGACAAAAATAATCTCATCTAAGAGTACCAAAGATACACATTTCTGTTTAGTACATGCTTAAGTTGTGGGGTACCTCTTGACGTGTAATTGGGTTTCCCCTCTAGTTCTAGTGGGGCCCATGTTCTTATTCATTATGGAATGTTCTTTCCTTGCATTATACTTTCTGTAGGGGGGCTGTAAATGAACCATGTGAAATAGTATTGGTCTTCTCCTCTCTTTCCATAGAGGAGGCTTTATTGGGTGCTGCACCCCCCCTAATCTCCTAGGGATGATTCTACCTTGTATCTTTTTCTCCAGTGTGGTAATGTCCCGCCACACTCTTATTTGCTTGTCTAAAGTGTTTTTAAGTTGTTTAAAGTTGTGATCTAAATCTACATTTAGTGTACTGTGTCCCATTAAAAAAATTACCTCAGTATTAATGTTCCTATATTTTACATAATATCTCCACAGCTGCTAGGTGTGCACCCTACTATCCCAAAATAAATGTGAAAAATAAAATGAAAAATATCAAAAACACCTGTGCTATTGAGAATAACTATATACAATCCTATTGTAAGCTGCTGCCACAAGATGCCTAGACACCTTGAAAAATTGGTTACCTAAAGTCCAAAGAAAAGGGCACAGTGCTGTGAAAAAATAACTTAAAAAGTAAAATAAAATCAATAGTAATTACAAACAAAAAAGTGAAGTGATTACAGTGTTTAAATCAATCCAACTTATCAATATGATCAAAGACCAAAAGTTGTAATAGTGCTCTGTGCCACTCCGAAACACATGGACATTAGTGCAATATATGTGTTTCATCCACACGGGTGTCTTCTTATACCCTCCAAATGTCTAATTCCCAACTTAACACCACATACCCCTTGTGTTACCAGTTGAAGCTAATTGCCAATGAACCTCAGCAATGAATACAACCAATGCTCCAATTAGTATTAATCTACAGTTGTTAAAACAGCTTCAGAACCTCATATGGTGGCTCAAATGTGATCACATTGATAAGTTGGATTTGAATCCAACACTATAATTATTCCACAATTATTTATGTGTAATTATTGTTTGTTATATTTTATTTCCAGTTAACCTATTTTTGACTTTTGGATAATATCCACAGATGCCAGAGCATTTGCATATTATTTAATTGTAATATGTACCATATTTTTATTTCTTATATGGTTTTAAGGATTTGTTAAAAAAAGTAATATATTTTAGCAATGATATTTGCTATCATCTTTGTTGCACCCAAAAAGTCCCATAGAGGTTTTCGCTATATACACTATATTGTCAAAAGTATTGGGACACCTGCTTTTACATGCACTTTAATGGCATCCCAGTCTTAGTCCATAGGGTTCAATATTGAGTTGGCCCACCCTTTGAAGCTATAACAGCTTCAACTCTTCTGGGAATTCTGTCCACAAGGTTTAGAAGTTTGTCTATGGGAATATTTGACCATTCCTCCAGAAGCGCATCTGTGAGGTCAGGCACTGATGTTGAAAAAGAAGGCCTGGCTCGCAGTCTCCACTCTAATTCATCCCAAAGGTGTTCTATCGGGTTGAGGTCAGAACTCTGTGCAAAGTTCCTCTACACCAAACTTGCTCATCCATGTCTTTATGGACCTTACTTTGTGCACTGGTGCTCAGTCATGTTTGAACAGGAAGGGGCCATCCTCAAACTGTTCCCACAAAGTTAGGAAGATGAAATTGTCCAGAATGTCTTGGTATGCTCATGCCTTAAGAGTTCTCTTCACTGGAACTAGGGGACCAAGCCCAACCCCTTAAAAACAACCCCACACCATAATCTCCCTGTTACCAAATGATTAGGACCAGTGCACAAAGCTTCCTGGAATGAGACTCACAGGACCTGCAAATGCCACTACAGCACACAGCCAAGGGGCCTTGCAAGCAGACAAAAAGTATCTATAGCACTTGCCTATATGGGAGACATATCAGGCTGAATGGGAGTCACAGGTGGCATCTCTCCTATAGCACACATAATGTCATTAGGTGAATATCTTCATCTGGCAACTATATAGGAAGAAAAGAGTAAGGTGCGACCACCTTTAAAAACCCACTGTATCTGGAACTGCTGTGGCCCTCAACCCCCAAACTCTGCTCTGGACACAGATGGTTTTCTTCCAGAGCCGATCACTTGTAGCTGATCACTGCATGGCGATTACATGTGACATCTATGGCCTTCTAATAGCAATAAAATATCTGCCTGTACTCTTATACGCTATATCTCAGGCAAATTCCAGCTAATTCTCCATCATTAACTACTTCCTGTCCAGTGTACGATTACCACCATCTGGTTAGAAGGGCCCTTGTAAAAGGATGGAAGGTTGTTAGGTGGAGGGAGGATAGGCTTCTCTGAGGAGAAAAGTTTGCAGGGATCATCTAAAAGTGGATAGATTTGGAGACAGATTGGGGTAGGGACCTCCAGAGGATGGGAGAGGCTTGGGAGAAGTCCTGGAGGCAAATATAGGTGAAGAGGGAGCTAGAGAGCAGGAGGTCTTGGGAGGAACGAAGAGGATGAAAAGGTTGGTATTTTGAGACTAGGCTAGTGATGTAGCTGGGGGCAGAGTTGTGGATGGCTTTGTAACCTATTGTTAGTATTTTTTTTTTAAATTTCAAATAAAGTTTATTTAAAATAAAATGTATGACAAAAGATGACATCAACAAAACAGCGTGAATTACATTGTTGTCCACTGAAAAATGTAAGTTGTCAAATTGTACACAGAGCCTACTTTAGAACAATTGAACAGAAATGATTCAGTCTCGGGAAAGTGGACATATTGGGATAGTAGAGCAGGATAACCCTGTTGCTAATCAGGTAATGTGTAGGACTGCCACCGATGACATCCCGAACGGGAGCAAACTGTGACATGAGATGGCTACCCTAGGGATAAGGGGTTGGAGCTATCTGCGGAGTGGCTTTTTCCCAGGCAATTTGGACCTGAAATTGATAAGTCAGATTTCTAGAAAAACAAACATTTTAAGGTAACGAAAGAGATGGCACAATACCATGATAACAGTATTAATCTAAATGAACAACTTATGGTATTCTTTCGCCTTCATCCCTTCAGGATCTAGTGATAGGTAAGAACTAAATAAATGTAAACTTAGTGATTGTCATCAAATAGGTCATATTAAAGAGGAGAAAAAGAGAGAGAAAGAGGGAAGAAGAGAAAGGGAGAGGAAGTGGGGGGTAGAGGCCATAGTTCAGTGCTTTCTCTTATTTCTGATAATTTAGGTGCCGGGGATGAGAGGGATTCCAACATATTTGGCCCAGGGTTCCCATGTTGCTTGGAATGATTTAGTAGTGTCCAAAATTGAACTGATCATTTTTTCTTGGGTCATAATCCAAGATATTTTATTTTTTGCTGCTCGGTAGGAGACCTTGGGTTTTTTCCATGCTTTTGCAATTGTTATTTTCGCTCCCAAAAGTATGAAGAGAGTTAATTTCTGGGAGTATTTGGAGGTTCTTGGAACAGGGAAATTCAGGAGGGCCACTTGTGCTGATTTTGGAACAGAGTTTCGCATAACTTTCCTGATGAGGTTGAAAATTCTGTTCCAGAATCCTCTGATATTTGGACATTCCCACCAGATGTGGATCATAGACCCAATGGCGTGACATTCCCTAAAGCATGGTGGAGAGGTAGAGGGAAACATAGTGGCTAATCTGGAGGGGACCAGGTACCATCTGGTAATTACTTTTAAGTTTGCTTCAGCAAGAGAGACATTCATAATACCTTTGGAAGCTCTCCCTATTGCTCAGTTCAATTCCTCCAGGTCCCAGGACTCCTGTAATTCATTCTCCCATGCATTTATATATGGAAACCTGGAAGAGGGTTTGGAAAGTGCTGCATATATTATTGAGACCCCCCCCCCTTTGTTCCGCTGCCTGTCCACACCATTGTTCATAGCTTGTAAATTCTAGGGGTATGGACTTGTTCTTCCAGATGGAATTTAGGAAGTGAGAGATTTGGAAAAAGCGAAATCTCTCCGACACTGGTAGATCCAGTTTATTTATGCAATGTTTCAGGCTCAGCGGGCCCGCCCTCGAGAAGTAGTGTCCTATGCGGTACATCCCCTTGTCCAGCCACCATTGGAATGATTTGATATTCATGCCTGGGGGAAAGTTTGGATTGTGAAAAATATGCGCTAAGGGGCGTATACTCGAGGTTAGGGACGGTAATTGACGTAGTTCGTCCCACAACGCTAGCGAGTGAGAGAGGGTAGGGGACATTATGGGAGGTCTATCTTTTTGGGGGCACCACAGGACTTAGTCCAGAGTATTCTCAGGAACTGCTTGTCTTTCCATTTGTATCCAATCTGGTTTCTCGTATTTAGAGTACACCACAGATAGTTATGCTAATCTAGCTGCCTTATAATACCCAAGGTTGGGTAGTCCCAGGCCCCCCTGTGTTTTAGGGCTGAAAAGGACTCGTTGGGCAATCCTATGACCCTTATTCACCCAGATGAATTTGACGATTTTCTTTTGGAATATTTTGAGTTGGTCTCTTTTAATCACTATGGGAAGTGAGTTCATCTTGACGCAGTTGATCCTGCCAAGCCAGGACAATTGAAATGAGGACCAGATTTTGAGGTCAGATTCAAGTTTGTGAAACATAGGGGGGAAATTCGCCTGATATAGTAGTTGGATCTTGGGGGTGAGATTAATCCCTAGATAACGGATGGAGGAGTCACTCCATTTAAATTTGAAAGCGGATTTTAGACTTTCCACAGTTGATTGGGGTAGGGAGATATTAAGAGCTTGGGATTTGGCTAGGTTCACCCGTAGACCTGAGACTGCTTCAATGAGTCCAATAAACTACATAAGTTAGGCAATGAGGTGATTGGTGAGGTGATAAATAATAGGATATTGTCTGCGAATAATGCACATTTATGATAGGTCTGGCCACATTGGACACCCCTGATATTCGGTTTAGTTCTGACCGCTATTGCTAATGTTTCATTTCAATCTCCAATGCGGATATCAGGGGTGAGAGAGGGCACCCTTGTCTGGTGCCCCTAGAAATTTTGAAGGGGCCGAGTAATAGCCCTGCAATCTAATCCTTGCCTCGGGGTTGTGGTAAAGTGATCTAAGAGTTCCCAGAAAGCTTTCTCCGAAGCCCCAATGCCTGAGGACTGCAAACAAGTACGGCCAAGAGATCGAATCAAAGGCCTTTTGAAGGTCCAATGAAAGTAAAAGCCCCTCCTGAGGGAGGTCCCTGTCCCACCCGGATTGAAGGATTGAGATTATGTCTATCTAAAATATATATGGATTTTGCGCAATATTAAATAAAATTACAATAAATCAATAAATAAATAAATAAATCCACACGTGACAAACGTGTGCAAACTATATGGTTATACGTAAAAACAGTGTCAATTAAAGTGCTGATTAGTGGGCTATCACTGCAAAGGATCAATTGTCTCTATATTGCAGCATATAGCTATATTCACTATCTCCTAATAGTGATAAATTA
Organism: Lithobates clamitans; assembly: GCA_037952925.1. Classification (NCBI taxonomy): domain Eukaryota; kingdom Metazoa; phylum Chordata; class Amphibia; order Anura; family Ranidae; genus Lithobates; species Lithobates clamitans. The sequence continues at coordinate 1,519,637 of JBBGZY010000903.1, read as the reverse complement.
GTTGCAACATTAACGTGCGTGAAAAACAATAATATTAAGCAACCATTAATTAAACATAATTAGACATAAGTGCAAGTGCATACAAAATATATATATAAATAATTTTAGGACATCACTCCATAATCTCATGAGAAATAGTGTGTTAAAAAGGCCTCATCAACACTCTGTTATAATGGGGAATAAAGTAATATTTGGAGATTTATGGGTAGCAAAATGCAAAAGTCTGTAGATAAATGCAGTTCTTCTATTTAAATGCAGTGCATAAGGTATAAGAGGTGCGTGACCCTGCTGGTGGTGTTTCCTCTAATGGTCTCTCAGGACCCTCACCTTCATATTGTAGAAAAAAAAGCATTCAGTGATAAAGGATTTTTTGATGTGGCAGCTGTCACCAAAATCTTTGCTCTCTCTGTTGTTAATCCTCCATCAATCCTTCTCTGTGCCTCCAAGGTGGTTCTCTCAATGACAGGGGAGATAAAGCAGAGATAGGGGAGGGGGAGAAACAGAGGCTCCACTAGTATAATAAAGTTTTAAAATTGGGGGGATATTTATTTAAGGTAATGATCTTACATTCATTATACTAAAAACAGGCAGAGTAATGATAAAAGGGTTGTGGCGTTCTCAGCGCCCTCTCACTTGTGCTTCAAAATGGGTATTACCGCTCAGCCAATCCCTAACAGATTATGTCTATCGCCCGTCTCACTAGGTCTGGGCCTTGTCGGCTTGGTATAAAACCGACTTGGTCTTTGTGTACATAGCAGTTAATTAAGGATCCCATTCTATTCGCTAAAATTTTGGTCAATATTTTTAGATCATTGTTGATCAATGAAATGGGCCTGTAGTTCTCCACTAGTTCTGAGTCTCTATCGGGTTTGGGGATAACAGATATAAACGCTGCATTAAGGTAGGGGTCTACCGGGTCTCCTTTTCTTTTTGAGTTGAAGAATTTGGCTAAACGAGGGCTAGGGTTTCCGCAAAAGCTTTATAGTAGGGGGCAGAAAAGCCATCCGGGCCAGGGGCCGAACCCCTTTTCAGTTTCTTGATTACCTCTAGCACCTTCTCTGCCGAGATTTCCCTATCATCATCTTTCAGTGTGGGGATGGGTAGGTCTTCTAAAAAGGAGTGTATTTTGGACTCGTCAGTATCGGTCTCTCCCTGGTACAGTTTGTAGTAGAATGATTCAAAAGTTTGTAAAATACAATGGGGGTTTTGAGTTGTTGAGCCATCTTTTAATCTAAGTTTCGGGGATGCGTGGGATCGGAATTTGGGGGTCAGTTTGGTGGCTAGCATAGTGCTCATTTTATCTTTGTGTTGATAGAATTTTACATTGTCCCAGCGCCAAGTTTAGAGATAAGCGGGTAGAATCAAGCTGCGCTATGGAGACTATAGCGGGGTCTTGCTTGTGGTGTTTGCTTAAGGTCGCAAATTACTGTTCGTATCTAATGATGTCTGAGGATCTTTCTTTTTTTAGTTGAGTAGCGATTTGAATAATTTTACCTCAGATCGTAACTTTATGTGCTGCCCAAAGAGTATCGGCCGAGATGCCATCCACATCATTAATTAGAAAATATTCTTTTAGAGCTTTATCGATTTCAATGACCCTGATGGGGTCGTTCAGTAGTGATTCGTTGAGAGTCCAGTGTGATCTATTTGGCCTAGTGATGGGGCCTAGAAGGGTAATGAGAATCATGGATTGGTCCGAAAGGGCTGAGTCCATAATGTGGGCTTTACTGACATAGGGGATATGTGTTGTGGAGATGAAAATATGGTCTATCCTGGAATATACCTGATGGGGATGTGAGAAGTGTGTATAGTCCCTCATTGTCGGATTAAGTTCCCTCCATGTCTGCTAGGCCTTGTTGGAAAACAAGTTTAGCAATGTTTTAACTTATCTTGGTGGGGCGAGTTAGTTGTGAGGCTGGTGGTTTTGACTTGTCCATGGATTGATCTAAGGCTGTGTTGGAGTCTCCTCCAAAGATAATCTTCCCTTCTACCTTAGACCCTAGTTCCTGAAACATTGAGCGGAAGAATTTAACCTGGCCTTTGTTGGGGGCATAATAAGAGACAAATGAAAAGAGCTGTCCCTCGATGAGAACTTTAATGAGGATAAATCTACCTTCCGGGTCTCTGTATTCCTGCTGCTTAGGGAATTTGCATCTTTTTGCGAATAGGATAGCTACCCCCTTGGACTTTTCCTCTGCATTTGCTAGATAGAATTGCAGGAATTTACAGTGGAGGAATGAGGGGGTGTACCGTCTAGGGAAGTGTGTCTCCTGAAGCATCACTACATCTACTTTTTTGTGAGTGATATGATTGGAGCACTTTCCTTCTCTTGACTACTGAGTTTAGTCCTTGTACATTGTGAGAGACTACCTTAAGAGCAGTGTTATTCATGGCACTAAGAGACATGGTAAGCGGAACAAAGGTGGACGCTAATGCAGGCAGAACTTACCTTCATCTGGTGAGATGGAGGGTCTGGATGATGGTGGGTTCGGAGTCTGGAACCTGGAGAATCCGACACTGATGACAATCGAGCACTGGCAAGATAGAAACAGAGGTTTGTGAGAGAGATAGAGAGAGGAAGGAGGTAAGGAGAGAGATAGTCCTTAAAGGGCCTGAGGTGATAGGGGAGAGTAAAAAGACTCTCCCTCCCATCACCTGGTAAACAAACATAGCCCACAAGTTGGGCCTGTGTCCCATCCTCCATGTATGGAAAATCCATAGTAGGACGATGGGAGGAGGCGCACGACAGCTGCCTCAGCCAAGGCAGCCCTGGAAAAAAGAATTGGTATGTTATTACATGAAAAATCACAACTAGCAAAAGAAAAAAATATAACAATAACTGGATTAAGGATCGTAACCAGCAATTAAGCCTAGAACTAGGCCGGTAGGCCTTATTGTGTACAGTGTAGAGTTAGGGAAGGCTTGAGTCCTCCAAAGCCAAAAATGGAGAAATGTTAAGTCCCTTTAAGGGAGGGATCCCCCAACTAGTACGTGGAAAATAGGTAAGATTAACGTCTTCCCAACTTTCTTCTGGTGTGTGTACAGCGTCAACACCTTAGCGAGGGTCTTCGAGGAAGTCTTTCGGTGTTCAAAATATGTTAGCCTGCTCAGGCAACCTTGAAGAAAGAGGGTATTTTGGTGGGGTGCGGGTGGAAAGCTTTTTCCCTTAGAACTTCAGTTTGTAAAGGGGAGGCAAGAGATGTACAAAGAGGAGTTGAGCTGACTGTTCTGTGCTGAAGGAGGAAGTTGTATAAAAGGCTGGATTGGGGGTCAAATATGAGTTCGGGGTGTAACAGGAATTGGTTGGACTCTGGTGTGGGAAGCTAGGCAAAGCTGAGCTCAATGAAGGAAGGAACAATAGGAAAGACCCATGTTTATTTTCAAATAGGCATGGGTTCCTTCACTCTTCTGTTTTTATCGGTTTTCCAAGAGGGGGAGATTGGGCTCGTGGGTGTGGGGCGTTTGGCAGAGCTTGATTGAAGGTTGGAGGTGTCCATCGAGGAGTCTTGGGAGATGAGATTCAAATGGAGGAGTACCCGTTCACCTTCCGGAAGGTTAGTGAAGGAATGTGTTTTGCCTTTAAAGGCAAATTTTAAGGCAAAGGGGAAACCCCACCAGTATTTGATCTCCTTTTGTGATAGAATCAAAAGTAGCGGTTTGAGGGATCTTCGACGTTGGATGGTCGTGGAAGAGATGTCCACAAAAATCTGAATATCATTGCCCTGAAAGGAGATGTGTGTTTGCTTGTGTGAGGTTTTCATTATGTCTTCCTTCACTCCATAATAGTGAGGCTTAACCACTACATCCCTGGGGGCTCCATCCTTCCTAAGAGGACCCAGAGATCTGTGCGCTCTGTCCAGCTCAAGTTTGTGCTGAGCAATGCATGGGATGAGGGTTTTGATAAGCTCTTGGACTGTCTTGGGAATGTCCGTGATGGACTCTGGTAAGCCCCTAATCCTGAAGTGGTCCCTCCATGAACGATTTTCGAGATCGCCAATCCTGGCCTGGGCAGTGTCTAATTGCTCCTGAATTATGTGTATGTGGTCAGTGTTCTGGTTGGCTCTGGACACCGTTATATCGAGTTTGTGTTCAATCGCCTCCATTCTGGCCCCCAGATTTTGGAAGTCAAAACGTATGTCACTGGTGATTTAGTTGGCGGTATGAGTGAGACCCCTTTCAAGCAGCTCGGACAGTTTGAGGTACAGGTCTCCTGCATTAAGTGGGGTTTCCATCTCTGGGCCTCTTGGGGTGAGTGCATTAATTATGCGGTCAGGGGTTTCTCCCATGGGAGAGAGCCTGTATGTGTCCAGTGAGCGCTCCATTAGTGACTCTGTGGAGGCCGGAGAGGGGGTGGCGATGTGGAGAATGCTTGTGGAGGCCAGGGGAGTGTAGGTAAGTGTGGTGGGGTCAGGACTTGCCTGTGGTCTTGCTGTCCTCCTGGGAGTTGGTCCTGTGACTGAATAGCGGCCACCATCTTGGATTTGGCCCGTTTGTAATCGGATGCAAATTGTGGTCCGAGATCCCTGCTGGCTGTGCTGCCCGGCATGTAAATGCTCCTGGGGGGTTCCCTGACCGGATCCTGCCGTTGGGGAGGATCGTGCTGGTCCCGATCCGGCTTTAGGGTCACTGGATGGCTAAGGGAGCGTGGAGCTCCCGGCTTACGCGGCCATCTTGGAAGCTTCCGCGCATGCGCCTCAACTTATTGTTAGTATTTTGAATTTAATTCATTGGGCGAGTGGAAGCCAATGGAGGGATTGGCAGAGAGGGGTAGCAGACACTGAGCGATTTGTAAGGTGGATCAGTCTGGCAGCAACATTCATGATGGACTGAAGGGGGGATAGTCTAGGTGAAAGAAAATTTATGTGTTCTTTCCTGTGAAATATGAATCAATTCTTCCATCTCTTTTATTTTAGAAATTCTCCTGTACCACTCTCCAGTGGACGGGGTGTGCGTGGAACGCCAATGCACTGGGATACATAATCTGGCGACATTCACCAAATGCATAGCCAGAGACTTATAGTATGTTTTTTTGGGTAAAGAGGTGTGATGTAGAAGAAATTGTGCGGGGGTGTAGTCCAGGGTATCTGTAGTGATGTGTGAAATGATTTCACTGACCTCCCTCCAGAAGGGTTGAATGCGTTCGCAGTCCCACCATATGTGGAGCATCGTCCCTTCCTGCTTGCCGCATCTCCAGCATGTGTTAGGGATAGAGGGGGAGAATTTGTGAAGCCGGGAAGGGGTCCTATACCACCTAGTGGCAATTTTGTAGCCATTTTCTTGGATTGTAACATTTAGTGAGCATTTGTGTGCGTATTCATAGACAGTGTCCCACCCTTCTGTAGAGAGGGGTGTTTGAAAGTCTTTGTCCCAAGCCAGCTGTGAAGATACCGGGTGAGAGGTTAATGCAGATGAAAGGAGGGCGTATATTGAGGAGATTAGGTGCCTTTGTTGTGTTTTGTAGTATCAAAGGGTTTCAAAAGGAGTGAGTTGTTTGGTCCAACAGGATTGGTGTGGTTGGGACGAGAGAAAGTGGCGGATTTGTCGATACGACCAAAAGGGAAAAGAAGCAATCTTGGACATGTTAACTATTCTTTCATATGGGAGAGGGGATCCCTCTGAGAAAAAGTGGAGAGTTAAGACGTCATCATGTGGCCATTCGCGTAGCAAATAGGAGCAAGAGTCACCCGGGGGAAAGTCTGGATTTTCTCTCAAGGAAGTTAGGGGACCAGGTACCGAGGCAGCCAACCCCAATTTCATTGCTCCTCTAAAGGCCAGCAAGGAGGGGTAGATCAGGGGGTGAGATACTATCTTCTGTGTCCAGGGTTTGTGAGACAGCCAGGGAAGTAGGTGTAGAGGCCCTGGTATCAGTGAATTTTCCAGGGCTACCCAAATCTTGTTGATACTGTGAATGTTCCAGTCTACTATCCTAGTGAGGTGACGCGCCAGGTAATATCTATATAAGTATGGAAGGCCAATACCCCCATTCTTTTTCTGCGTCGTTAGGCGGGAATATTTTATGCGGGGTGGAGAGTTTTTCCATATAAAGGTGGAACAAGCTTTGCGATAAGCTGCAAAGAAGGCCGGGGGAAGGTGGATAGGAATGGTTTGCATAAGATAGAGTAATCTTGGCAGAATGATCATTTTAATTAATGCCGAACGGCCAAACCAGGAGACGTTCAAGCGCATCCACTCCTTAAAATGATTTTGAATTTTGCTGAGGGCTATGTGGAAACTAGACATATAGAGGTCTGACAGCCGCGCGGTAATTTTGATTCCCAAGTAAGTGATCGCCCCCTCTTCCCATCGAAAAGGGAAGGCATCCCGACAGTGGATTACCTCCTGGGGACAAACTTTTTTTTCTCTTTTTTTTCTGCATAATGTTGTCACTTAATGATATATTGTTCAAACATGCCATGTGCATTTGTGGAATTACACCCCAAAATCCATTCTGCTGCTTCTCCTGAGTACGGGATACCACATGTGTGAGACTCTTTTGGAGCTTAGCTGCGTACGGGACCCCCTTCAAGATTTCTAAGGGTGTAAATTTTTGATTTCACTTCTCACTACCTATCACAGTTTTGAACGCCATAAAATGCCAAGATGGCACAACACCCCCCCCCCCAAATGACCCCATTTTGGAAAGTAAACACCCCAAGCTATTTGCTGAGAGGCATGGTGAGTATTTTGCAGCTCTCATTTGTTTTTGAAAATGAAGAAAGAAAAGGAAAATTTATTTTTTTTTTTTTTTCAATTTTCAAAATTTGTGACAAATAGCGAGGTCTGCAAAATACTCACCATACCTCTCAGCAAATAGCTTGGGGTGTCTACGTTCCAAAATGGGGTCATTTGGGGGGGTTTGTGCCATCTGAGCATTCCATGGCCACCGAAACTGTGATAGGCAGTGAGGAGTGAAATAAAAAATCTACACACTTAGACAACCTGAAGGCAGTGCTTGGTTTTCGGGGTCCCTTACATGGCTAGGCTCCCAAAAAGTCTCACACATGTGGTATCCCCTTACTCAGGAGAAGCAACAGAATGCATTTTGGAGTGTAATTTCACATATACCCATGGCATGTTTGAGAAATATATCATTTAGTGACAACTTTGTGCAAAAAAAAAAAATATCTTTTTCCCGCAACTTGAAAACTTCAAAATATAAAATATTCCATGGACTCGACATGCCTCTCAGCAAATAGCTTGTGGTGTCTACTTTTGAACTGTCTTGGCATTTTATGCACAACATTTAGAAGCTTATGTCACATATCACACACTCTTCTAACCACTTAACCACTTAAGGACCGCCTCACGCCAATGTACGTCAGCAAGGCGGCACGGGCAGGCAAAATCACGTACATGTACGTGATTTGCCTCCCGCGGGTGGGGGGTCCGATCGGACCCCCCCCCCGGTGCCCGAGCCGGTCCTGTTTTGTCCCCCGGCGATCGGAGGTGAGGGGGAGGCCATCCGTTCGTGGCCCCCCCTCGCGATCGCCGCCGGCCAATCAGATCACTTCCTTTGCTGCTTTATGCTAAACAGCAGCAAAGGAAATGATGTCATCTCTCCTCGGCTCGGTATTTTCCGTTGCAGCGCCGAGGAGAGAAGACTTCACTGTGAGTGCACAACACTACACACACAGTAGAACATGCCAGGCACACAAAACACCCCAATCCCCCCCCCGATCGCCCCCCGATCCCCCCCAATCACCCCCTCCCTGTCACAAACTGACACCAGCAGTTTTTTTTTTTTTTTTTTCAGATTACTGCATTGGTGTCAGTTTGTGACAGTTACAGTGTTGGGACAGTGAGTATTAGCCCCCTTTAGGTCTAGGATACCCCCCTAACCCCCCCTAATAAAGTTTTAACCCCTTGATCACCCCCTGTCGCCAGTGTCACTAAGCGATCATTTTTCTGATCGCTGTATTAGTGTCGCTGGTGACGCTAGTTAGTGAGGTAAATATTTAGGTTCGCCGTCAGCGTTTTATAGCGACAGGGACCCCATATACTACTTAATAAATGTTTTAACCCCTTGATTGCCCCCTAGTTAACCCTTTCACCACTGATCACCGTATAACCGTTACGGATGACGCTGGTTAGTTTGTTTATTTTGTATAGTGTCAGGGCACCCGCCGTTTATTACCGAATAAAGGTTTAGCCCCCCGATCGCCCGGTGGTGATATGCGTCGCCCCAGGCAGCGTCAGATTAGCGCCAGTACCGCTAACACCCACGCACGCGGCATACGCCTCCCTTAGTGGTATAGTATCTGAACGGATCAATATCTGATCCAATCAGATCTATACTAGCGTCCCCAGCAGTTTAGGGTTCCCAAAAACGCAGTGTTAGCGGGATCAGCCCAGATACCTGCTAGCACCTGCGTTTTGTCCCTCTGCCCGGCCCAGCCCAAGTGCAGTATCGATCGATCACTGTCACTTACAAGGCACTAAACGCATAACTGCAGCGTCAGGCCTGATCCCTGCGAACGCTAACAGTTTTTTTGGTAGCATTTTGGTGAACTAGCAAGCACCAGCCCCAGGCAGCGTCAGGTTAGGGCCAGTACCGCTAACACCCACGCATGCACCGTACACCTCCCTTAGTGGTATAGTATCTGAACGGATCAATATCTGGTCCGATCAAATCTATACTAGCGTCCCCAGCAGTTTAGGGTTCCCAAAAACGCAGTGTTAGCGGGATCAGCCCAGATACCTGCTAGCACCTGCGTTTTGCCCCTCCGCCCGGCCCAGCTCAGCCCACCCAAGTGCAGTATCGATCGATCACTGTCACTTACAAAACACTAAACGCATAACTGCAGCGTTCGCAGAGTCAGGCCTGATCCCTGCGATCGCTAACAGTTTTTTTGGAAGCTTTTTATTGAACTGGCAAGCACCAGCGGCCTAGTACACCCCGGTCGTAGTCAAACCAGCACTGCAGTAACACTTGGTGACGTGGCGAGTCCCATAAGTGCAGTTCAAGCTGGTGAGGTGGCAAGCACAAGTAGTGACCCGCTGCCACCAAAAAGACAAACACAGGCCAGTCATGCCCATAATGCCCTTCCTGCTGCATTCGCCAATCCTAATTGGGAACCCACCACTTCTGCAGCGCCCGTACTTCCCCCATTCACATCCCCAACCAAATGCAGTCGGCTGCATGAGAGGCATTTTTATGTCCTCCCGAGTACCCCTACTCAACGAACCCCCCAAAAAAGATGTTGTGTCTGCAGTAAGCGCGGATATAGGCGTGACACCCGCTATTATTGTCCCTCCTGTCCTGACAATCCTGGTCTTTGCATTGGTGAATGTTTTGAACGCTACCATTCACTAGTTGAGTATTAGCGTAGGGTACAGCACTGCACAGACTAGGCGCACTTTCACAGGGTCTCCCAAGATGCCATCGCATTTTGAGGGACCCGAACCTGGAACCGGTTACAGTTATAAAAGTTAGTTACAAAAAAAGTGTAAAAAAAAAAAAAAATATATAAAATAAAAAAAAATTGTTGTCGTTTTATTGTTTTCTCTCTCTCTCTCTCTATTCTCTCTCTCTATTGTTCTGCTCTTTTTTACTGTATTCTATTCTGCAATGTTTTATTGTTATTATGTTTTATCATGTTTGTTTTTCAGGTATGCAATTTTTTATACTTTACCGTTTACTGTGCTTTATTGTTAACCATTTTTTTGTCTTCAGGGACGCAATTCACGACTTTGAGTGGTTATACCAGAATGATGCCTGCAGGTTTAGGTATCATCTTGGTATCATTCTTTTCAGCCAGCGGTCGGCTTTCATGTAAAAGCAATCCTAGTGGCTAATTAGCCTCTAGACTGCCTTTACAAGCCGTGGGAGGGAATCCCCCCCACCGTCTTCCGTGTTTTTCTCTGGCTCTCCTGTCTCAACAGGGAACCTGAGAATGCAGCCGGTGATTCAGCCAGCTGACCATAGAGCTAATCAGAGACCAGAGTGGCTCCAAACATCTCTATGGCCTAAGAAACCGGAAGCTGTGAGCTTTTTATGACTTAGATTTCGCCGGATGTAAATAGCGCCATTGGGAAATTGGGGAAGCATTTTATCACACCGATCTTGGTGTGGTCAGATGCTTTGAGGGCAGAGGAGAGATCTAGGGTCTAATAGACCCCAATTTTTTCAAAAAAGAGTACCTGTCACTACCTATTGCTATCATAGGGGATATTTACATTCCCCGAGATAACAATAAAAATTATTAAAAAAAAAATGAAAGGAACAGTTTAAAAATAAGATAAAAAAGCAAAAAAATAATAAAGAAAAAAAAAAAAGCACCCCTGTCGCCCCCTGCTCTTGCGCTAAGGCGAACGCAAGCGGCGGTCTGTCGTCAAACGTAAACAGCAATTGCACCATGCATGTGAGGTATCACCGCGAAGGTCAGATCGAGGGCAGTAAATTTAGCAGTAGACCTTCTCTGTAAATCTAAAGTGGTAACCTGTAAAGGCTTTTAAACGCTTTTAAAAATGTATTTATTTTGTTGCCACTGCACGTTTGTGCGCAATTGTAAAGCATGTCATGTTTGGTATCCATGTACTCGGCCTAAGATCATCTTTTTTATTTCATCAAACATTTGGGCAATATAGTGTGTTTTAGTTCATTAAAATTTAAAAAAGTGTGTTTTTTCCCCAAAAAATGCGTTTGAAAAATCGCTGCGCAAATACTGTGTGAAAAAAAAAAATGAGACACACACCATTTTAATCTGTAGGGCATTTGCTTTAAAAAAATATATAATGTTTGGGGGTTCAAAGTAATTTTCTTGCAAAAAAAAAAACATTTTCATGTAATCAAAAAGTGTCAGAAAGGGCTTTGTCTTCAAGTGGTTAGAAGAGTGGGTGATGTGTGACATAAGCTTCTAAATGTTGTGCATAAAATGCCAGGACAGTTCAAAACCCCCCCAAATGACCCCATTTTGGAAAGTAGACACCCCAAGCTATTTACTGAGAGGCATGTCGAGTCCATGGAATATTTTATATTGCGACACAAGTTGCGGGAAAGAGACAAATTTTTTTTTTTTTTTTGCACAAAGTTGTCACTAAATGAAATATTGCTCAAACATGCCATGGGAATATGTGAAATTACACCCCAAAATACATTATGCTGCTTCTCCTGAGTACGGGGATACCACATGTGTGAGACTTTTTGAGAGCCTAGCTGCGTACGGGACCCCGAAAACCAAGCACCGCCTTCAGGCTTTCTAAGGGCGTGAATTTTTGATTTACTCTTCACTGCCTATCACAGTTTCGGAGGCCATGGAATGCCCAGGTGGCACAAAACCCCCCCAAATGACCCCATTTTGGAAAGTAGACACCCCAAGCTATTTGCTGAGAGGTATAGTGAGTATTTTGCAGACCTCACTTTTTGTCACAAAGTTTTGAAAATTGAAAAAAGAAAAAAAAACTTTTTTTTCTTGTCTTTCTTCATTTTCAAAAACAAATGAGAGCTGCAAAATACTCACCATGCCTCTCAGCAAATAGCTTGGGGTGTCTACTTTCCAAAATGGGGTCATTTGGGGGGGTTTGTGCCACCTGGGCATTCCATGGCCTCCGAAACGGTGATAGGCAGTGAAGAGTAAAATCAAAAATTCACGCCCTTAAAAACGCTGAAGGCGGTGATTGGTTTTGGGGCCCCGTACACGGCTAGGCTCCCAAAAAGTCCCACACATGTGGTATCCCCATACTCAGGAGAAGCAGCTAAATGTATTTTAGGGTGCAATTCCACATATGCCCATGGCCTGTGTGAGCAATATATCATTTAGTGACAACTTTGTGCAAAAAAAAAAAAAAGTGTCACTTTCCCGCAACTTGTGTCAAAATATAAAATATTCCATGGACTTAATATGTCTCTCAGCAAATAGCTTGGGGTGTCTACTTTCCAAAATGGGGTCATTTGGGGGGGGGGTTGTGCCACCTGGGCATACCATGGCCTCCGAAACTGTGATAGGCAGTGAAGAGTGAAATCAAAAATTTACACCCTTAGAAATCCTGAAGGTGGTGATTTTTTTTCGGGGTCCCGTACGCGGCTAGGCTCCCAAAAAGTCCCACACATGTGGTATCCCCGTACTCAGGAGAAGCAGCTGAATGTATTTTGGGGTGCAATTCCACATAGGCCCATGGCCTGTGTGAGCAATATATCATTTAGTGACAACTTTTTGTAAATATTTTTTTTTTTTTATTGTCATTATTTAATCACTTGGGACAAAAAAAATAAATATTCAATGGGTTCAACATGCCTCTCAGCAATTTCCTTGGCGTGTCTACTTTCCAAAATGGGGTCATTTGGGGGGGTTTTGTACTGCCCTGCCATTTTAGCACCTCAAGAAATGACATAGGCAGTCATAAACTAAAAGCTGTGTAAATTCCAGAAAATGTATCCTAGTTTGTAGACGCTATAACTTTTGCGCAAACCAATAAATATACGCTTATTGACATTTTTTTTACCAAAGACATGTGGCCGAATACATTTTGGCCTAAATGTATGACTAAAATTGAGTTTATTGGATTTTTTTTATAACAAAAAGTAGAAAATATCATTTTTTTTTTAAATTTTCGGTCTTTTTCCATTTATAGCGCAAAAAATAAAAACCGCAGAGGTGATCAAATACCATAAAAAGAAAGCTCTATTTGTGGGAAGAAAAGGACGCAAATTTCGTTTGGGTACAGCATTGCATGAACGCGCAATTAGCAGTTAAAGCGACGCAGTGCCAAATTGGAAAAAGACCTCTGGTCCTTAGGCAGCATAATGGTCCGGGGCTCAAGTGGTTAAAGACAAAGCCCTTTCTGACACTTTTTGTTTACATGAAAAAATAATTTTTTTTGCAAGAAAATAACTTTGAACCCCCAAACATTATATTTTTTTTTAAAGCAAAGGCCCTACAGATTAAAATGGTGGGCGTTTCATTTTTATTTTCACACAGTATTTGCGAAGTAATTTTCCAAATGCATTTTTTTGGGAAAAAACACACTTTAAATTTAAAAACACTTTAAATTTTAATGCACTAAAACATACTATATTGCCCAAACTTTTGATGAAATAAAAAGATGATCTTAGGCCGAGCACATGGATACCAAACACAACATGCTTTAAAATTGCACACTTTAGATCTACAGAGGAGGTCTACTGCTAAAATTACTGCCCTCAATCTGACCTTCGCGGTGATACCTCACATGCATGGTGCATTTGCTGTTTATATTTGATGCCAGACTGATGCTTGCGTTCGCCTTTGAGCGAGAGCAGGGGGGGATAGGGGTGCTTTTTTTTTGTTTGTTTTTTTTGTTTAATTATTTTGCTTTTATTATTTTATTTTTAAACTGTTCCTTTCATTTTTTTTTTCATTTTTATTGTTATCTCAGGGAATGTAAATATCCCCTATGATAGCAATAGGTAGTGACAGGTACTCTTTTTTGAAAAAATTGGGGTCTATTAGACCCTAGATATCGTCTCTGCCCTCGAAGCATCTGACCACACCAAGATCAGTGTGATAAAATGCTTTCCCAATTTCCCGATGGCGCTGTTTACATTCGGCAAAAGCTAAGTAATAAAATGCTCGTAGCTTCTAGTTTCTTAGGCCATAGAGATGATTGGAGCCATTCTGGTCTCTGATCAACTCTATGGTCAGCTGGTGGAACCACCGGCTGCATTCTCAGGTTCCCTGTTGGGACAGGAGAGCCAGAGAAAACAATGGAAGACGGTGGGAGGGGGGACATTCCCTCCCACTGCTTGTAAAAGCAGTCTAGAGGCTAATTAGCCAATAGGATTGCTTTTACATGAAAGCCAACCGCAGGCTGAAAAGAATGATACCCAGATTAAACCTAAACCCGCAGGCATTATTCTGGTATAACCACTCAAAGTCCAGCAACATACTAGTACGTTGCTGGTCCTTGTTGGGCATATATATATTGTAATTTTTTTTCATGCAGCCTGTGGGCTAAACGAAAAAAAGAGATTGATCAGTGGGTATGCCCACCATTAGAATACCCCCATTCATTCACAACTTCTAATGATGGGCATACATGAATCATTTTGTTTTTAACTGTGGTGGTGAAATCACCTCCTACAGCGCTGGAGTCACGGCTTTATGTATCGTGGGAGCAAACGCTGTTGCTGTCAAGATAAGTAAATCCATGCTGCAGCTGAAAGGCATATCTGCTAAGCAAATGATCATTAAAAATAAAACAAACTAACATTACAGTATAACAGTAAGACATACCATACCTGCAAAGCAAACACACAAAAAAAAAAAAAAAATGAAACATTTTTAATGCAATCTGTGCCTAAAATATATTTATATGCCGAAGCATGGGGGCATCCGCCCAAAAAGTTAGGAGCAAATCACTCCTCCACCCCTGCTGCCCCCATGCTTTGGCATATATGCTCTTTTTTTAACTGTGGTGGTGAAATCACCTTCTACAGTGCTGGAGTCACGGCTTAATATAGTGGGAGCAAACGCTGTTGCTGTCAAGATAAATAAATCTGCGTGTTTTTTTTTTTTACTTTTTTCACTTTTATAAAAACTGTAAAAAAAAACTATAAACTGAATGTTGCAGATTAGGGTCTCTCAAAATGTGATGGCCATCATATCTTTTGAGACCCCGAGACCCTGTGTACGTGTGTCTATGACTGTGTGGTGCTGTACCCTACGCTAATATTCAACTAGTGTGTGATAGCGTTCAAAACAGTCACCAATGCAAAGACCAGGTTGGTCAGGACAGGAGGGACAATAAAATCGGCTGTCACACCTAAATTCGTGCACAACATCTTCTTTGGGGTGTTCTTTGGGTAGGGGTACAAGAGAGGACATGCAGAAAATGCCTCTCATGCAGCCAGCTTACTGCATTTGCATTGGGAAGTTGGGCCAGAGCACCGTCTGGAAACAGAAGGACTCGAAGGACTCTGATGATCTCTTCCTGGAATTTAAGGAAGGATCCAGTTCATCCTGAAGCTCTGTATAGCACATGAGCGTTCAGCAAATCTAATTGCAATAAGTATACAGACACTTTTTTATACCAGCGTCTGGCCTTACGGGCAATTAGGTACGGCACCAACAACTGGTCATTGAGGTCCACCCCTCCCATATTGAGGTTATATTCTTGGACACAGAGGGGTTTCTCCACAACACCAGTCGCCGTGGAAATTTGGACTGTCGTGTCTGCGTGAAGGGAGGAAAGAACGAAAGCAATCTTATTATCCTCCACTTCACAGCGAGCAAATTATTACATCTCAAGTAGGCTCTCTCCCCAGCCTAAGACAGGAATCTACAAGCCGCTGGGGTAAAACCCCAGAGATTAGATGGCACGGTTGCCACATGTGCCAATTTGATGATAAAACAAGTGACTAAAAAGTGTGTAATAATTGTCCACATACAAGTGGTACCCCTTTCAGAATAAGGGTGACACCAATTCCCACACTATCTTACCAGCACTTCCTATGTAGTCAGGGCAGTTTGGCGGCTCTATGTGACTATCTCTTCCCTCGTAAACCATAAAACTACATGTATAGCCTGTGGCCCTGTCACAGAGCTTATACATCTTGACCCCATATCTGGCACGCTTGCTGGGAAGATACTGTTTGAATGACAAGCGGCCAGAAAACTTAATCAGGGACTCATCAACGCAGTCAACTTGATGGGGCATAAACAAGGCTACAAAACGTTGGTTGAAGTGGTTTACGGGGGGGTCAAATTTTGTAGAGCCGATCAAATTCAGGGTCACCCCGAGAACAACGTCATGGAGGCAGAGAACACGGGCGTGTGGTGAATTGGGTCAGTGGACCAATTTGACCACAATTCACTCTTTTAGTTACGCCCATGAGGAGGGATAGGCCCAGGAAGGTCTTAAACTTGGAGACTGTAATTGGTCTCCAATCTCAGGCAAGGGTCAGCTGGGGATTAGCGGCGATGAATTGACCAGCATACAAATTTCTTTTGGTCCACAATAGATCTATAGAGAAAAACAGCGATTAAAAATCAAGTGACGTAAAATCACCTGAATTCCAGGTTGGCCAGTGAATGGGGGAAGTATGGGTGCTGCAGAAGTGGTGGGTTCCCAATTAGGATTGGCGAATGCAGCAGGAAGGTCACTATGGGCTCGACGGGCCTGTCTTTGTCTTCTTCTTGGTGGCAGCTTGCCACTTCGCCAGCTTGAACTGTACTTATGGGACTTGCCACATCACCAAGTGTTACTGCAGTGCTGGATTTATGACCAGGATGTACTGGACCTCTTGTGCTTGCCAGTTTACCAGAAAGAATAGCGGCTCTCTGCTCCATACGAGGGACCTGCAGTTCTTGCACCTCAACGACAGCAGAAGAAGATCGGGGTCTGGTACGCCTGACCTTGGCAGGGACCACAACTCCGTCATCAGAGCTATCTGTCAGGGTGCCACTGCTGTCTACAGGTTCGTATTCTGAGCCTGAATCTGAAAGATGAGTGACTACCTCTTCACTATCTGTCATGCTCAGAAACGTGTAGGCCTCTTCACTGCTGTACCTTCGATTTTACATTTTGGTCTCTAAATTTACTGGTACAGTAGTGAGACTAACAGGTAAAAAAGCTCTTGACTGTTAGAGACTGATTCAAATGCTACCTAAAAAACTCTTAGCATTCACAGGGATCAGGCCTGACTCTGCGAATGCTGCAGTTATGTGTGTTGTGTTTTTTAAGTGATAGTGATCAATTGATACTGCACTTGGGTGGGCAGGGCTGTGCGGAGGGGCTAAACGCAGGTGCTAGCAGGTATCTGGGCTGATCCAGCTAACACTGTGTTTTTGGGAACCCTAAACTGTTGGGGACACTAGTATAGATCTGATCAGATCAGATCTCGATCCATTCAGACACTATACTACTAAGAGAGGCGTATGGTGCATGCGTGGGTGTTAGCGCTACTGGCACTAATCTGATGCTGCCTGGGGCGACACAGACCCTATCTGACTCTAAAACCTAACTTTGATCACCTGCCGGGTGATTAGGGGGTTAAACCCTTATTGGGTAACATATGAATTGTGTGCCTATGTGACCTGGTGTCAGTGTAGTGTTGGTGTACTTACTTGGATGTCTTCTCTCCTCTTGGTCTGGAACAAAAAGACTGACATGAGGGAGATGACATCCCTTCCCCTGTCAGTGTTTACAGTTACACAGACAGGGGAAGGATCTCATTCATCAGGACCGATCACCAGGTCCAGGCCAGATTTCATTGGTCCCTTCTCTGAATGCATACTTAACTGGTGTAGATTTTGAGGGACCCAAACCATGTTTTATAAACTAGATAAAGCTGGCTAGGAAATGTTATTTTTTTCTTTCTAAAAGTCACCTTTACATACTGTAAGTACATCACACAGGTGTGCCACTTTATATGCAGGTTTAAGACATTCACCAAGCATGTTATTTAGCTCTGGTTCATTAGTGCGATTTGTCATGCAATTTGACAATTCAAAGTCCAAGTCGCACCCCATTGCCAGCAATTAAACTATTTAAATCATTGCGACTCAAGTCACAGCAACTTTGAAAAAGGTTCCTGCACTACTTTTTTGTGATTTCATTGCGACTTGCATTGACTGATGTTAAATGAATTTCCATGTCGCAATGAAATGGGGCTGATACTGTATATTTACAATGTTGCCCTTTAAGCCACAAAAGGCTCATTGAACAGTAATTTTGAAATAATTGTTTTGCATTGGTGCATATGCTCCATGGCAGTGCCCAAATACATATTGCAAATTGGCCTTGGAAAGTGCCAGAAGAAAAACCCCACAGGATTCACCTCCTAAAAACGTCAATAGGATACAGGCACTATGTGTAGAGATCTATTTTTTTTCATTCATTTTTCACTGTTGTTAATTTTAAATAAGGTGAAGCTGTATTCATTTTTTTTCTATTTTTTTTAATGATATATAGTAAATTTAAGTGATTTCATAATAAGGAATATTTAATCTGTTTCATAGTTACACTGTGTAAATATTTAACCACTATTTTCAGTAGCTCTTCTTTAACCTGGGGATTTTTTTCCTGATATAGTATATTCAGTTACAAAACCAGCACCATTATTACATGATGAGTCAGTGAACCCTAATATTTCTATTCCTGTTGTTACAATGTTTAAGGACAACATAATTCATAGTAATAATTTTCCAGGTTTCGTAAGTAGTAATTGGTACAGCCAGCAAACTGCTATGACTTTCTTAGAAATTCCTCTTGAACCTTCTGTGTTGGATTTGAGAGTACAAAAAAATATAAGCACTTTCCTTTCCCTTTCTGTTTATTGCATGGATGTATTGGCACTAGGATGGGAGCTCTCCATTAGGAGAGGAGATCTTCAGGACACAAAGAAAATTAGCAAATATATTTTTGAAATGTTACTTTTTTATTATAATTAGTAAAAAAAAAAATATTTGCCTGGTTCATTTTACAAGGTGTGTTAAAAGAAATATAATTTTAAATATTACTATTAACTGAAATATCCAGGGTGTCAGTTCCAACTTTAACTAAAAAATAGGTTTGATAAAATATTCATATTGTGTCTTACCAGCTGATTTCATGAATTTATCAAGCAAAAGGAAAGCCTTTGAGATGAATAGATATATTGCCACTATTTATGATTCACTTTGAGATGTATGTTTTCATATACTGAAAATATACTATACTGCAGAAGGATATTAATCCTGTCAATTTAACTTCAGTATTGATGCATAGATTACCATAAATCTATTGCTTTGTACGGATCATATCAAATGTTGGCTGACTGTTTTGCATACTTATTAGAACATAAGACAACATTAAACATACAGGTATATCATGGACAGAGAAGAAAATGGTGGGACTTTACACTAGGCATGTCTATGTAAAAAATGATATATACAGTTATGAAATTCATGTGATATAATCTAATAATCTTAAGTCTCATTCGGCTGTTATTGACAGGTCGTAAAATAACACTAGGCAAATTTTCCCCACTTACTATTTTCAGCAGCAGTTAGGGTTAATGTGATGGGATAGGCTCATTAGTCGTAACAGAATTTGTAGCCTAGCATTAGAGTGTCTGCGATTTAAGGCAAAATGGCCGCGATCGCCTTATATAATCCTGTAGAGCATCCGTCTAATCATATCCCCCTGATGATGACACGTGATCCCTGTGTCGAAGACGCGTAGGGGAGGGGCCAGGACGGAGAGACTGACACAGACTTTACACCAGCGCTGTCTCAGCACAGCATACCGCACCAAACTTCCACTGATTTTGCATAGAAAGCCGTTATAGTATGGTGCATTGACGCACCAGTGCCATGTGAGTACCCCGGTGTGGGGAGCGTTTTCTTTTAATAAAAGCATTTTGACTATATTACATCATATAGTTTCCTTTTCATTCTATGTATGGAGCCACATTGTTTCCAGCTGGAGGAGTGGAGCAGACACTGAGACTGAGCCCAGGGGTGGCTCTAAAGCAATTTTGGACTCAGGGTAGAAGCTGAGTCACACGCTCTGAGGTGAGCACATTAGCTTAAGGGGGTCACGAAGGAGCACAGGAGCATGTTTTGCAGCACTCAGGATATCTTCGGCATGATATTGGATTGTTGTCACAGCTAAACACCTCCTGCACACATTGTTTTATTATCACTGCTGGACATTCTGCCATAGAGAACTTTTTTTTTTTTTTTTTCGTTTAAACTAGGTTACTGTGTATTGAGCACGAAGCACACTTTTTATGTTGATTAAGACACTATATATGGTGTAAAAAGCACTAGTAAGCACTAATTTATGGTGCAACAAGCACTTGTTTTTTCACACCTTGTTTATTTATTCTACATTCATATTATTTGTATTTAATATTATCGCACTAGTAAGCACAAAGTTGGTTATTATTAATTTTGTTTTTGGGGTCACCCAAGCGCAGCGCATAACTTGTAAATTTATCCTATGCACGTTATATGAAGCGTGATTAGCGCATGCAGCTGGAGGTAGCACAAGCAAGGCATAAGATCATTGTGGCTCACAGAATTTTTCCAATTTAATTCAATTAAACGTCACAATCGTGAGACATTCATGATTGCTAAACACATAATAAATCAATTAATAATAATAATAATAATAATAATAATAATAATATAATAATCATGCCTTTTTATTTATATTTAATAAATAATTATTGTATCAATCAATAATAATATTGAATATTTGATACAGGTACAGATCAGTAAGCATAATTGCTAGGAATATAAATCATAATAATCATTAATACCACATTAAATGCAGACGGACAACATAAATCTAATATACAAGTCAATACTTAGTATTGGAAATTTAAAAAAAAATTAAAATTCATAATAAGAGCTGGCTTGTCTTGACACCCTCTATTGGAGACTCTACGCATGTCATAGGCTGTAACCAATCATCAGGAGTGAAATATGCAAGATTATACTGAAAAATAAATAAAATAAATTATTATGAGGATACAGTGGACCTGGATAAAATGTCTCACCCAGGGTTGAGGCGGGAGACCCCCCTACCCCTCCACCCCTCCTCTTAACATGAGAAAGAAGGGCCAGGGGGAACAGTCAAGGGACACATAAGACCACCACAACACAGTCCTTGCATATGTGATGAGTGCACTCAACATACTCTCAGTTCCTAAAAAACAATATGTAAAACCATCCATAAAAGTGATGGGGTAAAATAAGATATAAAAAATTTAGGGGGAGATGTTTTATCCAGGTCCACTGTATCCCCATGCAGAAGCTGAGCACAGCCTATGAGCTGATCTGTAAGTAGCTGAGCAGTTATTGTATGTTTGTATGTTCCTTTTTCTCAGAGGGGATTATACATTAATAGTCATTTATTTATTTATTTTTCAGTATAGTCTTGCTTTTTTTACTGCTGATGATTGGCTACAGGCTGGCTCTTGTTATGAATTTTAATGTTCAATACTATGTATTGACTTGTATGTTGAATGTATGTTATCCCTCTGCATTCAATGTGTTAATCATGATTATTATGATTTATATTCCTATCAATTATGCTAACTGATTACCTGTATCAAATATTCCAGGATTATTGATTGATATGTCAATTATTTATTATATTAAAATAAAAATACATTATTATTTATTATTATTATTATTATTCTTATTATATCATTATTATTAATACTACTATTATTATATCATTATTATTAATACTACTATTATTATTATCATTATCATAAACTGAATTATTATGTGTTTAACAATCATGAATTTCTCACGTGATTGCGAAATTTAATTGAATTAGATTATATCACATGAATTTCATAACTGTATATAAAAATGTTTGCAAAGACATGCCTCATGTAAAGTCCCAACACTTTCTAATCTATCCAGTGAGTACGTACAAAAACGATATTGATTTTCTGAAATGCTTGAAATAACTTTTTTCTAATTATAATTGTGTTATTCTATAACTTAAACCTAAACACTAGACATTTATAAAGACATAAAATAATGCAGTTCTGTATATGTGAATAACTCGTTACATTTATTTTTTTTGTAAATCCAAACAGTTTAAGTTCCTGAATTTGACATGGTGTCAGCCTCTACTAATCCTTGTACAGTGGAGTGGTAGAGAAAGTAACAGCACAAGAAGCCAATCCTCTCACATGGAGCTTGCTGATAGGATGAGCTTATGACCGAGTTGCTGGTCCTTTACTGGCCAGTCACAGGCTGGGGACAGTAACATGGACTCATAGGAAGTGGGTTTAAAGATTCTGACCATCATTCAACCTAAAAGACGGAAGATTAGTAATGCAACAACAACTTTTTTAAACAGTTTCATAATTGTTTTTTATCTAATGTTTGTGCAAATATCATTGTAAAATATATCAAATTTTTAACCCCTTTTAGCCCTATTATCCTGGGACGTCATATGATGTCCTCCCAGGATCACGCCTCATGCTCACTCCATGGGCCCCACTCCGATGTGATCTGTCACCCACTGAGTCCACTGGACACGGCCAATTACAGATCACTGTACCTGCTGTCAGTATTATGTGATTACTATAGATGTGAGTGAACACCACTCTAGTTTAGTCTCCCATCTCCACCTCAACTAACACACAGACCAGGTGCTAGCCCCATCCATCACAGGATCCAATGAGCAAAAATAATTCTGGTTGGCCACATGTCCATTAAAATCACCTTTATTTCAGCAAGTCCATAAAAACATAACAGGTGAGCTATGACTAATGCCGCGTACACACGGTCGGACTTTTCGTCTACAAAAGTCAGACAGACGCTGACGGACTAAAGCTGGCTGACAATCCGATCGTGTGTGGGCTTCCCCGGACTTTCAGCTGACTTTTCCAGCCTCAAATCTGACGGACTTTAGATTTGAAACATGCTTCAAATCTTTACGTCGTAACTACGCCGGACCCAGAAATCCGCTCGTCTGTGTGCTATTCCGACAGACAAAAACCCACGCTAGGGCAGCTATTGGCTACTGGCTATCAACTTCCTTATTTTAGTCCGGTGTACGTCATCACGTACGAATCCATCAGACTTTTGTGTGATCATATGTAGGCAAGTCCGTTCGTAAAAGAGTCTGCCGCAAGTCCGCCAAAAGTCCGTCGAAAGTCTGTCGGACAGGCTGTCGGACTTTTGTAGACGAAAAGTCCGACCGTGTGTACGCCCCATTAGTACTAAGGTAGTTTAAACGCGTGTGTTTTTTGGATATGTTTTTACTGGACGTGCAGCAAACCAGAATTCTTGTTGCTCACCATGTGATCACTGTGACCAATCACAGCAGATCACATGACAATTTTAAACAATGAAAGGCTTTTATTTAAGTCTTTCATTGTGTACTATTGTGATAAGCTCTGGGATTGTTCACAGTAATCACATAGTACAGACAGGGCCAATCACAGCCCACCTGTACCATGTGATTAGCTGTGGCCAAACACAATAATAAACACTGAATGAATAAGATTTCATTTATAAAAAATGGTTGCTTATAACTGTAATGCTGCTTTCACACTGAGGAGTTTTTCAAGCATTTTTGCGTTAAAAAAAAGCACAGGAAAAGCTAAAAAAAATGCTTCCCTTTAAAATCAATGTGTTTAAACTGGGGTGGTGGCTTCCTTTGGTGATAAAAAAAATCCTGCTTGTAGCATTTTTGGAGCATGTTTGGGGAGCTAAAAAAAATGCACCAAAAATTTCCCTTAAAAACGCATAAAAAACGTGCCCACTATGTATTTTTGGTGCATTTTTTGAGTCACATGTCCATTAAATACATCACCGCAAACAAGGTAAAATTGCTGTAAAATCGCAGTAAAATTGCATGTGTTTTTGCAGCGGATCAGTGTGAAAGTTATAAGCAATCAGTGTGTAAAAAAGGAGAAAACTATTCTGATCACCTCCCCAAGTAGTACAGTGTTACTATGGTAACACTGCATTGCTCTGGTCATCGTATGTAAAAACAAATGTAAAAAAATAAAATAAAAAATTGAAAAAAAAAAAAAAATTAAAAAATTACTATTACTATTTTTCTGAGAGGTACCATGGATATGCAGCAACTGAAGATCCCAGGGTCACCAGCAGATGGAAGCCACAAGCTTTGGAAGCACTGGTGGAGCAATGACTTGTTGACTTGAAGGAACCAATCAGCAGTTCCAAAACACGTGTCCCATTTTGATGACCTACTTCTGATTTGTGGTCCATGCTGGTTGTTGTTCCCTCCCGCTGACATCATTTCCAGGATTCATGTTCCCCGCTGACTCTGACAGCGCGATTGCTCCACCAGTGCTTTCAGAGCTTGTGGCTTCCATCTGCTGGTCACTCTGGGATTTTCTGCTGCTGCATATCGACACCCCTGGAAACTTGTAACACACTGGGACCTTCCTGATGCCGGATCACCTGTCTTAAAAACATGTGAAATGCTCCCTTCATTCTTATATCCTGTAAGTATTTTTAATTCTTTTTGGGGATATTTAATGTTTTAATTCTGCACTCAGAGGTGCCTTTTCTTCTGTTTGTCTTTTACTAGAGATTGCTCCCCTCTTTGAGTGCTGCCCTAAGTGTTTGAAGACCTCATCATTTGAATACATCTACTCAATATAAACATTATCTGCCTGGTCCTGCTATTCAGAGCGACCTTATATACAATCTTTATCTAGTGTTTGAGCAAATTGTATCCTCTGAATCCCTGTTTAATATCGATACCATGTTCCTTAGGACACACATGTAACGTACTTCCCACATATTGCATGCCACAAGGGTATTGAATCAAGTACATAACATTCTTATGCCGCGTACACACAATCAGAATTTCCAACAACAAATGTTCAATGTGATTTTGTTGTCGGAAATTCTGAACGCGTGTAGGCTCCATCGGACATTTGCTATCGGAATTTCCGACAACAAAAATTTGATAGCTGGATTTCAAATTTTCCGGACAACAAAATCCGTTGTCATAAATTCCAAGCATGTGTAGACAATACCGATGCACAAAATTCCACGCATGCTCTGAATCAATTAGGAGACGGAAGCGCTCGGTCTGGTAAAACTATTGTTCGTAATGGAGATAGCACATTCGTCACACTGCAAATTTTTGAATCTTTTAATGTAGTGCATTCTCTTCTTCTTTATAATGCTAGAATAACGAAGTTGTTTTGCTGCCGATATTCACAGAGTTCTGACAAACTGATTTCTTTATTATTTCTCGTGATCTCATGAATAATCTTTTTTTTTTTGTCGCCAGTTCTCCAGAATAATGTTTATATTTTTTTTTTATAGTCATCTACATTTTTTTATCAAGATCTCTTGATTTTTTTTTTCCTAGTGATCTCTATAATATTTTTTGTCGTTTTGTGTGTCAAGTTACCACAGCACCATTATTATCTTGTATTTTTTAACCTCAAGGAGATTGGTTGGTGTTGGTGTCCCTTGTTAATTTGACATTGTATTTTTGAAATGTACCTGCCTGCTCACAAACAAACTGTCCTTTTTGAAGTAAAACACATAGCCAAGTATTTGTAATAAAAAATAGACATTTATTAGGGGTCATAAATAAAGGAGGAAGGCAACGCTGGATAAACTGTTGAAACTGGCGAAGCCTTTGTACCCCAGGGCACACATCAACTATTTGACAGGCAAAATTGGTAGCCTGAGGAGTCCATTTAATAGGGAGCACAATCTCTTCCAGGATTCCGAGAGATCAGGAGCAGCAGCAGATGACATATATGTCCCGAGGCTGTGGTCTTACAACAGCCTGCGTCTTTTGTCAGACCAGACTGAATTCAGGCCATTACTCTCTTGTCTTCCTTCCACGCTTGCTTCCAGGCTGTGGCTCTGGTGTTGGAGTTGTGGCGGGAGGTGGAGGAGGAGGATCCAACTCACACAGGTGGGTTTTGCTTGTGAGTTCTCCCTTCAACCCCTTATTTAGGGCCAGATAGATCACTTCCTCACAAATTAGGCCCTGAATGCAGCTAGGCTCCCAAAAAGTCCCACACATGTGGTATCCCAGTACTCAGGAGAAGCAGCAGAATGTATTTTGGGGTGTATTTACACATATGCCCATGGCATGTTTGAGCAATATATCATTTAGTGACAACTTTGTGCAAAAAAAAAAGTTTGTAATTCTCCCACAACTTGTGGCAAAATATAAAATATTCCATGGACTCAACTTGCTTCTCAGCAAATAGCTTGGGGTGTCTACGTCATCTTGGCATTTTATGGCCTTCAAAACTGTGATAGGTACTGAGGAGTGAAATCAAAAATTTATGCTCTTAGAAAGCCTGAAGGCGGTGCTTGGCTTTCAGGGCCCCGTATGCGACTAGGTTCCCAAAAAGTCCAACACATGTGGTATCTCCGTACTCAGGAGAAGCAGCAGAATTTATTTTGGGGTGTAATTCCATATATGCCCATGGCATGTGTGAGAAATATATCATTTAGTGACAACTTTGTGCAAAAAAAAAAGTTTGTTATTGTCCCGTAACTTGTGGCAAAATATAAAATATTCCATGAACTCAACATGCCTCTCAGCAAATAACTTGGGGTGTCTACTTTCCAAAATGGGGTCATTTGGCTGGGTTTTGTGCCATCTTGGCATTTTATGGCCTTCAGAACTGTGATAGGTAGCAAGGAGTGAAAGCAAAAATTTACACTCTTAGAAATCCTGAAAACAGTGCTTGGTTTTCGGGGCCCCGTATGCGGCTAGGCTTCCAAAAAGTCCCACACATGTGGTCACGTGACGGGTGGCCCCGCCCTCAGCTACATAAGAGCTGTCAAGCTAGCACCGCATCATTGGCTGGGTGCCTCCGGTGGAGGCAGGATCCTGTGGGTGTTCCTCGCTGGAGACCATCCATCTCTGGAAATCGAGAATTGGATTACATTGCTGGAGTAGCAGCATGGATTTATTGGATTACATTGATGGAATCTCTTTATTTTTAATTCAATACATTTTGTTAATTTCAAATAATAATAAATAAATAATTTCAAATCATGTTAAATACAAAACCGTATAACAAAGAATTTGTGAGTGATTTACTTTGAAGCTACATAAATCACACTAAATCCGAACAGAGAGTGAGGTATTCTCATTAAATGATCAGCTGGGACATCGCCCCCCCCCCCACCCAGACACCCCATCCGGGAGCAAGCTGTGTCTTAAGGTGGGAGGCAACACAGCCAACCTCAGCTTACTAACTTCCAAAACTTTGAGTTAGCTCTATGTTCAGAGGAATTGGGAAACATAGTTAAGTGTATTATAGACTTCAAAAATTTTATAACCATCTAATTCTTAGATATATCTACCACTCTTATAAACTTGTAATTTATATCCGTGTTAACCATCATAAGAAGCAGGAAATTTTAGGGAAAGGAATGGGGCTCTACGGGCACCCAGATATCTCTGATCAAAACCTATTATATGTGTGCTCTTAAACCACCTGTATATATGGAATTTGTTTTACACCTCTCCTTGGTGAACTCTCCATGTAGACCACCGCTTGAAAAATGTAGGTAGAATGCCATGTTTGTACGCCATAATTTGTTCAAAGGAGTAAGTCTCGGAAATGAGATTTATTACTTCACCAACATTCGGGGCCATATCTGATTTCCACTTCCTCATAAGTATTAAACGTGCTGCAAAAAGCGTATGCATGACCATGTGTCTAAGATCTGGGGGAAATTTTTCTATTCCAATGCTTAGGATAGCCAGCCTAATGTTGGGCCTAGATATAAACCCAGTCAATTTTGTTATAAGTTTAAACACTGAGTTCCAGTAACTGCGCATATTAGGGCAGTACCACAACATATGAGATAGTGTGCCCACTAGACCACAATTCCACCATTGATTGGATTTCTTGGCCTTGAATTTAGCCAACAAGTAAGGTGTGTAGTACCACCTAAGGTGTAACTTCTTTGCCATTTCCCAATACGTGGAGCATTTTGAGGCAGACAGGTTATGCATAATCGCCTTTTGCCACTGGGTCTCCGTGATGTTGACATTAAGTTCCGCAGCCCATTTCCGCATGGGGTTGGATACTTTAAAGTCAAGTTTGTCATGTAAGCAATTATAGAAAATAGAAATGCCCCTTCGTTTGGGATTCAAAGATGACCAAAATTGCCACGCTTCCTGGGAAATCTCTATTTCTGATATCGTACTAGGCAGTAGTGTGGATTTTATTTGGGCATATGTTAGGAATTCTCCTTTTGGCAAAGTAAAACTTGAGAACAATTCTTCATAGGGAATAAGAATTGTTGGTATGTTATTTATCCCCTTTGCTTCCCGTCTAGGAGTTGCTATATTGGGGTTGATGAATCTCAATGCTCCCAAATGGATTGGGACCTTTATTTGCTTAGTCGAATGGTTACCGAGTTGTAAAAAACGTTTCCATGCTAGTATGGAGGTTGATATTGTAGGATGATCCATGCCAATTTTGATATTAGGGGATATTGCAATGGCATGTAAGAGAGATTGCAGGCTCCCTAATGTTATTGCCTCCTGCTCTAGGGAACACCATGGTTTTGTGTTTGGTTGTATAAACCAGAATATAAGTTGGTCTAGCAAAGTAGCTGTCTATTAATCTTGAATGTCGGGCACCCTCATGCCACCCACCCTTCTATGCCTACGTAGTATATCATGGGGGCATCTAGATTTGCCACTGGACCAGAGGAATTTAAAAATAATTTTCCTTATATTTGTGAAGAAGGTGAGTGGGATTTGAATTGGCAATGTCCTAAAGACATAGAAAATCTTGGGAAGTATAGACATTTTAAATGCTGCTAGACGACCCGCCCATGACAAATATTGTTTACCCATTTTAGAGGTGTCTTTTTGGGTTTCTGTTAGTAATGGGGCAACATTCTCCTTGTATAAGTTGGACAAGGGGTAAGTCAATGTAATTCCTAAATATGACAATGATTTGGAAGCCCAAGGGTAAGAGAACTGGGATTGTAACGTGCTCTTCATATAATTATCAATATTTATTCCTAGAATATTTGATTTGGATTAGTTTACTTTATAGAAGGAGATTGCATTAAATTAGTTTAGGATCTGGTGAACAGCTGGTAGTGATCGTGCTGGATCATCTAATGTCAATATAATGTCATCTGCAAAAAGTGTTATTGAGTGTGCTTCCCCTCCTGCCGATATACCTTTGATATCAATATGGGACCTAATTCTCTCTTCCAGGGGTTCCATTACCAATGCAAAAATGAGCGGAGACAGGGGGCAGCCCTGCCTCGTGCCATTTGTGATTGTGAAGTTTGTAGAAAATAGACCCTCTGCGTATACATATGCTGAGGGGACTGTATATAAAGCTGTAATGGCTGAAAAGATCTCACCTCGGATACTGAATTTCTCCAGTACCCTGGACAGGAACCCCAATGGCCCACATCGAAGGCCTTCTCGGCGTCTAACGTCAATAGTAGAGAAGGCCTTCGAGAGGATCCAACCTTGTGCATGAGACCTATGACCCGCCTTGTGGCGTCCGGAGCCTGACGGCCATGCACAAATCCCACCAGATCCAGCTTTACAAGGGCTTTACAAGGACTGCAGTCTGATGGATATAAGTTTGGCATAAATCTTTAGGTCAACGCTCAGGAACGATATAGGCCTAAAGTTTTGTACATGTGCAGAGTCTTTGCCCGGTTTTGGTAGAGTGATTATATTTGCAGTCAACATTTCTGCCGGGAAAGAAGCCCTGGACACAGTGGCGTTGAATACCTGAAACAGATGATAGTATTCGGATGTAAATCCATCCGGACCAGGGGCCTTGTTATGTGGGAGTGTTTGAATAGCTTTAAGAATTTCTCTTTGTGTGAAAGGCTGGTTCAGAATTGACCTATCTTCTGAGGACAATGAAGGCAGGGTTATTGAGTTCAAAAACTCGTCTATTAGATTTGGCGTGGGTTGTGGTGCACCTTCTTGGTTGTTTAAGTTATACAATGAGCTATAATAGGCGCTGAAGGCGTCTGCCACATCTTGTGGGTTTAATAATTTCTCACCTGTGTGGGGGTGGTAAAGGTAAGGCAATTTTTGTTTAAATGTTCTATCTCTGAGTTGGTGGGCTAGTAGTTTACCCGCTTTATTGCCATGGATGTAAAAATTTGTCTTTAGTGATTTTACCTGTGTATGGTGCTGACTCAGTAGGATGTTTCTAAGGTCCAGTCTTGCTTGATTAAGTTGTGTTAGAGTATGAGGTAAGGGGTTTTGTTTATGGGATTGTTCTAAATGTTTTATAGAGGTTAGTGTATCATTCAGCCGCTGTGTCCTAAGCCTCCTAGCTCTGGAGCTCTGCTGCATTAAAATACCACGTATGAATGTCTTGTGGGTATTCCAGTGTGAAGGGGTTTTTTGTGGATGAAGCATTCAGATTGAAAAATTCTCGTAGCGCTTGTTGTATCTGATGCTTGTGCTCAGGACGAGCCATCAGCACAGCATCGTTGCGCCATCTGTTTGCCCTTGTCTCCAGCCTCCCCAACTGTGATAGACACCGGTGCGTGGTCTGACCACGTGATGTTACCTATTTCCAACCTCTGTATGTTCTGTAATCTGTTATCTGTTAGAAAAAAGTCAATGCAGGTATAGGTTTTGTGGGCATGAGAAAAAAAAGTAAAACCCTTTTCTGTGGCGTGTTGACATCGCCATACATCGAATAAAGAGGAGGAGTCCAGGAAATTTGACAGGGTTACTCTATGGGACCGACTCGGCGAGGAAATAGAAGTGTCCATCTGACAATTTACAATGGCATTGAGGTCGCCGCACAACACGATGTGCCCCTGGCAGATAGGTTGCACCTTCTTCAAAATTTTCCTTAGTGAGGAAATTGGTCTGACATTTGGTAGGTAGACATTGATAATAGAGTATAGCACATTATTTATTTGACATATTAGAATTAAGTATCGTCCCTGCGGATCCGATACCTGCGAGATCAACGTGAAAGCGACAGTGTCCTTAACTGCAATAAGAACTCCCCTTTTCTTGGAGGAAGCATTAGCTTGATACACATGGGGGAACTTTTTGTGGTGAAAAACAGGAGGTTTCTGTGAAGCAAAATGTGTCTCCTGTAAACAGAAAATGTCACAGTTGAGCCTTTGCGCCTCTTTCCATACCATATGACATTTAGCGGGACTGTTTAAGCCTTTAACGTTTAAAGAAGAAATTTTAAACTGCATCTTGCAGGGATTCAACCTTGGGGGCACCAGAAGGAGACCCAGTAGAGATTTCACTGCCAGCGGTCGTTCTGCAATGAACCCTGGCACTAGGCATATGGTCCAGGCTGCAGAGCGATTTCAAGCAATGGGAGGTGAAGAAGTATGAAGATCGAGTATCTGGGCGAGGGAAAAACAGTCTGTAAGGTAAAGAACAGAATACAAAATTCCGTTTGGGGTTAACTAACCAAAACGGGAAGCAAAACAAAAAAAGTATGATTTCAGCCGGAATCTGAGCGGAGTGTAAACCGCGACTTTCTGGGGAGAAACTGCAACCGTAAAATGTCAATAACTATTGTATGTATAATACAAGCTCGCCGGAGCCATAGTAGCTTAGGTATGTTATGAGTCATACAGGCCTGTGTTTAGTTGAGGATATCCGCTCTTGCACATCTTGATGAGGAGATGACGATCCTACTGATGTGGAATTTTCAGCTTCTAGGATTTGCCAATCTCGTAGTAAGCGGAGGCCATCTGCTAGAGAATTAATAATGTACAATCGATCATCCTTAGTGATGAGGAGTTTAGCCGGATACCTCCATTGATAGAAGATATGGTGATTCCTTAATGGTTTCGTTATAGT
Source organism: Lithobates clamitans (assembly GCA_037952925.1). NCBI lineage: Eukaryota > Metazoa > Chordata > Amphibia > Anura > Ranidae > Lithobates > Lithobates clamitans. The sequence goes on along the minus strand of JBBGZY010000903.1, from coordinate 1,488,386 downwards.
GGCCAGCTGCCTATGTTGCTGTGTGGTGTGCGCTGACAGGTCAATAAACAATGAAAGTCATTGTAGTTGTTCTGGAAGTTGATCCACTTGCCGGAAGGCAGGCATTAATTTTTCTTTAGTTTGGTAGAAATATATACGAGCGATGGTGTCTCTGGGCAGGTAAGCAGGAATATGTTTTGGTTTTGGAAGTTTATGTATTCGATCAATTAGTAGTTCCTCTAAAGGGAGTTCTGGCAAGGCTGCTTTCATCACATCTGTGAAAAAGGACAGCAGATCAGCCTGTTTAACCGACTCCGGGACTCCTCTAATTTTTACATTATTGCGCCTGGAGCGGTCCTCCAGGTCTGCAATTTTTTACTTCATCCACATAATGTCATCTTCCTGAGCGTTATGGGCATCAATCACACTGTTAACAGTGGAGGCAAAATCACCCATTTTATCCTCAATATGCGTCACTCTATTACCGATTTCTGTCACATCTGATTTAAACTGCTGGGCTAGTGACAAATGTCTGCATGGAGTGTGCTTCTCAGGGATACCAACATGTCTTTCAATTTTGTGTCAAGTACCGGTTGATTTGCAATGGGGAACTCTGATATGGAGTCTTGGAGCTCCCTGGTGTCGTCAAGGGAGCCTGCCATGTCACTTACCTCCAGGACAGAGTCAGATTGCTCCTGTTGCTTGTACTTAGCTTTAACTGGGCTGGAGGAGCATGATGAGGATTATGAGATCCATCCACTTGCCTGTGGAGAGCGGCAGAAGTCCGGGGATGAATGCTGCAAGTGTCTCTCCGTCGTGCTGGGGAAGCCATGCTTGTTGTTATGAGACTTGCCGGCACCATCTTGGATAGAGGAGCCACGAGGCTGCGAGTAGAAGTCCATCATTCTCCTGAACATGCTGTGTTCTTTTCTCCTGCGGGCCATGTACTGTGGTTGTGCCCGACCTGGATGAGGCTAAAACCGCTGGGTTTCCTGGGACTGTACGAGCGCTGTGAGCTCCGGCAAGTTGGCTGTACACAGAGCAGCAGTATCAAGCGGCCATCTCCCGTGTTAGCCGGCCACGCCACCCCAAATCTCTTTATTTTTAATAAAGGACTTGTCCCAAGCCATCTCCTGTGGTTTTTTAACATTTTGACACTTTCTTTTTGTGAAATGGTAGGGGTACAATGTTCCCATTACCAATTCACATGGGGGGGTCTGGGATCTGGGTGTCCCCTTTGATAAAGGGGGCTTCCAGATTCCGATAAGCCCCCCCGTCGGCTGACCCCCACAGCCACCGGGCAAGGGTTGTGGGGATGAGGCCCTTGTCCCCATTAACATGGGGACATCCTCCCCATGTTGAGGGCATGTGGCCTGGTAAGCTTCAGGAGGGGGGCGCTCTCTCGTCCCCCCCTCTTTTCCTGCGGCCTGCCAGGTTGTGTGCTCGGATAAGGGTCTGGTGTGGAATTTTTTTTAATTTTGGCACGGAGATCCATTTAAAATCCAAACCAGACCTAAAATCTGGTATGGATTTTTGGGGGGAACCCAATACCATTTTTTTTAATTTTGGCGCGGAGTTCCCCTTAATATCCATACCAGACCTGAAGGACCTGGTAATGGAATTTTGGGGGACCCCATGCATTTTTTTTTCATTTTTCAATGACTTTCAATGACTTTTATGTGTATTGTCGGGACCGATTCATTAATAGCCGGCACTAGTGCTAGCACTTTTAAATGACTTTTTTTTTCCTTTAGAAATATAATTTTGCTCTCGGACTGTTATAAACACGGCAAACATGTGCTACTTTACAGGCATACTTTAGACCCCACCCAGGTACGAAATTTAAAAGGAATATTTCACTTTTATTGTTTCACTTTAAGCATTATTAAAATCACTTTTCCCACACAAAACGGCCATTTTTAAAACTTTCTTTTGCATTGATACATGTCCCCTGGGGCAGGACCCAGGTCCCCAAACACTTTTTATGACAATAACTTGCATATTAACCTTTTAAATTAGCACTTTTGATTTTTCATGTTCGTGTCCCATAGACTTTAACGGTTCGAACAAATGTTTTGCCTGTTCGCATGTTCTGGATGCGAACCAAACAAGGGGGTGTTCGGCTCATCCCTATATATAACCATGGCACGTGTGAGCAATATATCATTTGGTGACAACTTTTTGTAATTTTTTTTTTTTTGTCATTATTCAATCACAAAAAAATTAAATATTCAATGGGCTCAACATGCCTCTTAGCAATTTCCTTATGGTGTCTACTTTCCAAAATGGGGTCATTTGGGGGGGTTTGTACTGCCCTGCCATTTTAGCAACTCAAGAAATGAGATAGGCAGTCATAAACTAAAAGCTGCGTAAATTCCAGAAAATGTACCCTAGTTTGTAGACGCTATAACTTTTGCGCAAACCAATAAATATACACTTACTGTCCTTTTTACCAAGGACATGTTGCTGAATACATTTTGTCCTAAATGTATGACTAAAATAAATTGTGTTTATTGGATTTTTCTTATAACAAAAAGTAGAAAATATCATTTTTTATTCAAAAAAAAAATCGCAGAGCCAATCAAAAAAAAAGCTATTTGTGGGGAAAAAAAAGGATGCAAATTTCGTTTGGGTACAACATTGCATGACTGCACAATTACCAGTTAAAGCAGCGCAGTGCCAAATTGTAAAAAGTCCTCTGGTCATTGAGCTGCCAAATGGTCCGGGGCTGAAGTGGTTAAACCATAAAAGGCCACATGCCCTCAGCAAGGTGAGGGTACTTGGCCAAGGGGGCTTCATCTCCACCCCCCAATCCAAAAAGTTGTGGTGATCTGCAAGGGCAACTTAATGAAATCTGGAAGCCCCCTTAAGAATAAGTGTGCCCCAGATATTCAGCATCCCCACGTGAATGAGTATGTTTGTTTATATTTAGCTGCTGACCTGGGGAAATATAATTTCGACAGGAGTCCGAGAAGATGGGATAATGTTTATGTCGGCGGGGCATGGGAAATCATTTATCATGATTGATGATGGGACTACATTTATGTATAAATGATCTTAGAATTTAAAACCTCCATAACTGATAATACTGTAATTTGATACCCAATACTAATAAATGTGTACAAAAGGGTAGCGCTAATGCAGACAATCAGTGCAAAAAATTGTAACACACTCACTCTAGTTATAATCTGCAACATAAACATACATAAATACATTGTAATTTTCTTCAAACTATATAAATAAATAATGTGAAAACATGTGTACCAACCACCCAGACAATAGAAGATTAAATAATACAGTCCAAATAAGTGCAAACATTCAAATCTCCATTAGAAAAATCCAGCAAGAGAGGTTATCAAATTTCTTGAGAAAAAAAAAAAAAAAAAAAGTTTTCCAGTGGCATTCGTGCTAACCAAAAAAATAGCATCTAGTGCTGTACACCCACATTAAAATATTGCTTTTAAAAAGTTATGCCCTGTACACACGATAGGAATTTCCGACAACAAAATCCATGTTTTTTTCCCGAAAGCTCAAACTTGTCTTGCATACACACGGTCACACAAATCTTGTCGGAAATTCCGAATGTCAAGAACGCGGTGACGTACAACACGTATGACAAGCAGAGAAAAATGAAGTTCAATAGCCAGTGCGGCTCTTCTGCTTGATTCTGAGCATGCGTGGAACTTTGTGCATCAGAATTGTGTACACACAATTGGAATTTACGAGAACAGATTTTGTTGTCGGAAAATTTGAGATCCAGATCTCAAATTTTGTGTGTTAGAAATTCCGATGGAAAATGTCCGATGGAGCCTACGCGCGGTCAGAATTTCCAACAACAAACTCCCATCGAACATTTTCTGTCGGAAAATCCTATTGTGTGTACGGGGCATAAGTAAACACTGCCTCTTTTTTGGGGGGTCACCTGCAAAGTAAAGGCATAATGTGCTAGTATGCATCGCATTCTGTGAAACTTACCTGCAAACTAAGCCCTCGTCATCCCCCGCTGGAGGCCTTATCCATCTTCTCCCATCTTTCTTCCTGGCCCGCTGTGTGACTGGCCAGAGCCGCGTGATGTCACTCCCACGCATGCGTGCAGGAGCCACCTGTCACGGCACAGGGCTCTGAAGAAATGGCACAGGCTTCAGAGCACAGTTCCTTCAGAGCACATGCGCCAATGATGTCATTGGGGCAGTATACAGTAAATATCTCCTAAACTATGCAAGTTTAGGAGATATATACATTACTTATAGGTAAGCCTTATTATAGGCTTACCTATAGGTACAAACATTAGAGGGAAGTTTACTTTCTCTTTAGTAGATTAGGAAGGAATGCACTCAGGTCAGACCAAACAATTAGCCCATCTCTCCATGTTAGATCCCCTCCACTTTCCAGGGGAAGCTTGCCAAATATACAGAAATAAAACAAACACAGAAACAAACATCTCCAATAGTGTAGTAAAATATATCAAATTTAATTTAGAATAACACTCACATGATATAAAAAAAAGGGGGATGAACACCATCATAATTACTAGCCAATACTAAGGATTGTATGGAGCAGGAATCTTATTTGGTGTGCTCTTTTATTCATATTATCATGCAAGTGATAAGCCTTTTTCCCAATCCAAGTGATGAAACGCGTAGGTGTTGGGCATATTGGATGACATCATCATGCATAGCAAAACCAAGAAGTGTGGTATGTATTACAGTTAGCCAGAGCTAAATACTGGAAATGTATTTCTGATTGTGACTTTGGCATGTAGCTGCAGCATGTGCAACGTCAAAATGCGTGGTGAATAAAATAAATTTTAAAGGTGAAGCACTATAAGTGTCTGTTTGTTTTCTTGATCCTGTTACTTGGAGAAGGAGAAGGAGAAGAAGGAGAAGAACTTTTGTACTCCCTTACCATTTCACACAGGGGGGGGCAGGATCTTGGGGTCCCCTTGTTAAAGGGGGCTTCCAGATTCCGATAAGCCCCCCGCCCGCAGAACCCCACAACCACCGGCCAGGGTTGTGGGGATGAGGCCCTTGTCCTCATCAACATGGGGACAAGGTGTTTTGGGGGCTACCCCAAAGCATCCTCCCAATGTTGAGAGCATGTGGCCTGGTACGGGGGGGCACTCTCTCATCCCCCCCTCTTTTCCTGCGGCCTGCCAGGTTGCATGCTCGGATAAGGGTCTGGTATGGATTTTTGGGGGGACCCCACGCCGTTTTTTTTTAAAATGTTGGCGTGGGGTTCCCCTTAAAATCCATACCAGACCTGAAGGGTCTGGTATGGAATTTAGGGGAACCCCCACATCATTTTCTTTTTAAATTTTGGCCGAGGTTCCCCTGTCAATGAACTTTTATGTGTATTGTCGGACCGGCAATGCAATAGCCGCGAGTAGTTTTAAATGACTTTTTTTCTTTGAAATGTCATTTTGCTGTCAGACTGTTCTAAACACGGGAAACATGCGCCCCTTTACAGGCATACTATAGACACCCCCCAAGTACAAAATTTTAAGGGATATTACACTTTTATTGTTTGACTTTAAGCATTATTAAAATCACTGCTCCTGAAAAACGGCCATTTTTAAAACTTTTTTTGCATTGATCCATGTCCCCTGGGGCAGGACCCAGGTCCCCAAACACTTTTTATGACAATAACTTGCATATAAGCCTTTAAAATTAGCACTTTTGATTATTCATGTTCCTGTCCCATAGACTTTAACGGTGTTCGCGTGTTCGAACGAACTTTTTTCCTGTTCGGATGTTTTTTGCTATTCAGCACTGCACTATTTTAACTGTCAATTGCTAGGTTGGGCAACACTGTACACAAATGAAATTTTAGCATTTTTTCACAAAAATAGAGCTTTCTTTTGGTGGTATTTGATCATCACTGGATTTTCTATTTTTTAAATGATGTAATGAAAAAAGACCAAACATTTTTTAAAGAATTATATTTTCTACTTTTTGTTAAAAAAACATATCCAATAAAATGTCCCCATAAATGTAGGCCAAAATGTAGTCTGCTACATGTCTTTGGTAAAAAAAAATGCCAATAAGTGTATATTAATTGGTTTGCTTTAAGGTTGTAGCGCCTACAAACGTTGGTATATATACTAGAAATTATGAAGCGTTTACTTTCTGACTGCCTATCACATTTCTTGAGGTGCTAAAATGCCAGGGCAGTACAAACACCCATTAAATGACCCTTTTTGTAAAGTAGATACCCTAAGGTATTTGCTGAGAGGCAAGTTGAGTCCATGGCAAATTTTATTTTTTGCCACAAGTTTTTGAAAAAAAAAAACACATGCTATGGGTATATGTAAAATTACACCCCATAACACATTCTGCTATTTCTCCAGAGTATGGGGATACAACATGTATGAGACTTTTTGGAAGCCTACAGGGGCCCAAGACCAGAGACCACCTTCCTTTTTTCAAAGGGCATAATTTCCTCATTTTACTTTCTGACTACCTGTCACAGTTTGAGGCTCTGAAATGCCAGGGAAGTACAAATAGCCCACAAAACGAACCATTTTAAGAGAATAGGCATCCCAAGATATAGGCTGAGAGGCAAATTGAGTCCATGTAAGGCCTTTTTTTTTTCCTTTTACACAAAGTTGCCATTTTATTTAGATATTTCTCACACATGCCATAGGTATATGTGGAATGATGACCCAAACCACATTCTGCTACTTCTCCTGAGTATGGGGATACCACACGTGTGTGACTTTTTTGGAGCCTAGCTGTTTACCGTGGCCAATGACTGCCTTCAGGCTTTCAAAAAGGCATAATTTCCTCATTTCAATCCCTGACTGAAATGTCAGGATAGTACAAAAAAACCCTCCCAACCCAACTTTTTTGGAAAGTTGACGTCCCAAGATATTTGATAAGAGACATGGTGAATATTTTGCAGATCTAATTTTTTGTCACGGGTTTTGAAAAATGAAGAAGAAATTTAAAAAATACATTTTTTTTCCTTTGTACATGTCCCCATGGCCATTTCCTAGATAGGGATTCCCATTCCTATGCCATATCCTGCCTCATGCTTGGTGGTACCTTGAAAAAGGGAAGGCGCTGACATTGTTTCCTTTTTAGGGCCAGTTCTCACCCAGACATACATGGGTTGGTGTGAATATACTTTAAGTGTTGATGATACATCCCACTCCCCTGTGTCAGCTAACACCGCTGCAGGGGGAGGATGGGGTGGAGCGTCATCACGTAGGCTTGCGTCAGGTTCGCTCTGGAGCTTCAGCCTCCCCGCACACTCGTTTGGCTTGTAGCTGGAATGAAGAGACGCCGGGTACGCGACGGTGAGAGATAGCGACAGCTCACCGGGTAGAGCAGGCTCTCTCTCCTTGTTGGCATTGGGTGGCTGTGTCCACCCGCCGTCCCCCCCGCAGCAGCGCATAGTGGTTGGCCTCATCGGATCATGTTGTCAGCCGGAGCGAGGAACTGCTGAAGCGTGAGCGTTAGAGGTAAAAGCTGACCTTTGACGATCAGGTTAGTGGAGCTGGTTGGAGTAAAGCTGCAGCAGGAGGGGGGTGCCCAGCCATAGGACCTCTGGGATGGATGGTAAAGGAGGAGGTGAGAGTGTCTGTGTATCCTAGTATGCCCCCCTGAAATAGGTCCAGCATAGAAAGAAGTTCTGATGGTGCCAGCTCTATGTACCTGATAATAAAAGACTATTGGTGAGAGAATCCCCTCTGTATACTTACCATAGATGGAAATTTAAAAGTTGTGAAGATGAGAAGCGGGGGACAGTGGACAATGAATACCTTGTCAATGCTGGTTTAGAGGCAACTGTTTGGATGTACCATTTTCTTTGCTTGTGCCTATGAACTAGCAACATTTTGTATATAAAAGCTTACCTGCTGATATACTTAAATATTCAAGATATCTCCCCTCATATGATCTTACATACACAGGGACTGATACTGGGTAAACCCTCAGGTTTGCTTTTTCCTCCCTTCAGATCACCCTAGGATTAAAGGATATTGATTGGCACCTCTGCGCAGGTCCACGGGCAAGCTGAATTGAATTGATCAAATTAAGTGTATACAATCTTTAAGAAGATGGTCCTGTAGGTGTCTGACTGTGTCCCTCGATGAACAATTGTATTCAGGAAACGCACGAGGGATTAACCTGAATAGAAATTGCACTGTAGCTGGATATTTCCCCAGGACCAAACTAATACCACACTAATACCCCACGCCAGGTTAGGTGGGGAGTAAACCAGAGATATGAGGGGGAAATCAACCAAAGCTAATAAAAAGGTGCCACGGATGTGCTAAGCCCTGGTGGGATTCAACGCTACATGGCTGCGGAATCCAGTTTACTGGAAGAAGCGCAGGGAAGCCCTAGATTAGGGGCCCCAATACTGCCAGGAACTAGCAGACAGAAGGGGCAGCCGAGGAGAACAAAAGGAGTGAAAATACAGGAGGGTAAAATTGTAAAGAGGAATCAGTGGGAAAAAGATCAGCACAGCAGACAGCACAGGAGGAAGTCCCGCAAATTAAAGAAATGCTTGCTGAGATGTTGTTAAAAATGGAGACCTCACTAAAAGCAGATATTGCGGCTGTAAGAACAGATATTGGACATGTGCTCAGAAGAGTGGAGGAGACAGAGGATAGATTAGAAGATCACGAAGATTAGAAAGCATCAGAAGGCAACTAAGAGATTTACAAAATACAAACAGAAGCCGCCTCCTATACAAAATAGAAGACCAGGAGAATCACAGCCAACGTAAAAACCTGCGAATTAAGGGATTGCCTGAAAAATCTGGGAATAAAGACCTGATGCCAGTATTACAGCAACTGCTTAACCCCTTATTGGAAAAGGAAATAACAGACCCACTGAAATTAGACAGAGTCCACAGGATCGCACGATACTCCCAAAACAGAACAGAGAGCCCGAGAGACGTGATAATAAGGTTTCATTACGTAGAAGAGAAAGTTAAAATAATGGGGAAACTGCGGCAGCAGCCAGGGTTAGGTTTGGAAGGGGTGGAATCACAAGTCTATTCAGACTTGTTGGTGGAGACTCTTTCAAGAAGGAGACTGTTGAAACCACTGACTGGGCTATTGAAAGCATCAGAGATATTCTACCAATGGGGGTTCCGAGCCTGTTTAATTGGGAAAAAATGGGCGAACGGCAGTGTTGAGATTCCCAGAGGATATGGAGGACTTCTGTAGCAGGCTGGGGGTTGTTCCCCCCCCCCCCATTCCAGGCTGGGGAGAGGAGGAGAGAGTTTTACCTACGAGAAGAGTAATGGGCTGAAGAGGGGTGGAGGTCCAGTAAACAACCTAAGATAGCAGCAATGAAGTACAGTCGGGGGATATGCGATTGCTCCAGCGCGAGTTAAGTGTAAGGGGGTGGGGGGGACCAGGGTGGATCTAGGGGCTCCTGTGATGTGAGCCCACTAGGGAATATGGGGGCAGGGTGGCACCAAGCCGATGAAGGCCACCCGACCCATATAATGAACAGAGGGGTCTGCCCAGCCATTCTAGGCGACCTGTTCCAGACTAGGGGGGGAGGGGTGGGATTATGTCTCTGGGGGGGTTGGGGTGGGGTGTGTTTTTTTTTTCTCTCTCTCTCTCTCTCTCTCTCTCTCCAGGGTACGTCCTACTGGATTAGCCAGACGCTCTTTTTGAGATGAAATATGGGAGTTGTAAATTTTGTTACGTATAATGTGAGAGGACTTAACACAGCAAAAATAAAAAAGTATAAAATAAACCAGGAATTGCAGTTCCTGGGAGCAAATGTGGTGTTCCTGCAAGAGACTTATATCACACATTTATCAGGAGGCGGTCTTGCATCGCATCAGTTCCCAAAGTGGTTCTATGGAGATGCAGGATCAACACACTCAAGGGGAGTGGCTATTGGGTTTGATAGGACAATGATGTTCGTTGAAGAGGAGCAGCTGGGCGATCCAGGGCATAGGTTCCTTTTTGTGAAGGGGAAGTTGTTTGATATGCTGGTTACAGTAGCAAACATTTATTCCCCAAACAGGAACCCTGATAAATTCCTGATTAAAGTCCTGAGGAAGCTTGAGACCTTTAAAAAAGATAAATTAATAATTGCAGGGGACCTAAACTGAAGTATGGATCCTGGGATGGACACCTCAAAGGGGCGTAATAAAGCTTGGTATACAAGGAGAGGCACTAAAAAAAACGCTAATAAGCCTCCAACTAATGGACTCATGGAGGATTAGCCACCCAAAGGAACGGGATTACACCTTTTACTCTTTTGCGCATAAATCATTCTCAAGGATAGACCACATTTTTATAGAACACCAGTTAGTCCCTTATTTGAAGGCAGCTGAGATTAAAGCCATCACCCGATCCGATCACGCACCGGTGAAAATCCAACTTGAGATTACCGGTGTGGCCGGGACTAGGATGAATTGGAAACTGAATGACTCTCTTATTTAGGACCCGGATTCCGCTGGGAATATAGAGCAGGAATTGAAGAAATATTTTGAGATAAACAACACTGAGGAAATATCTAGGGCCACTCTTTGGGAGGCACATAAAAAGTTTATATGAGGGATTCTGATAGGTATTGGAGCAAGAAAAAAGAAAGAAAAGGGGGGAAAAAATGGCACGCCTTTATAGGGAGATTCAGGAAATAGAGCAGAGCACAAGACCCTGGGGGATCCCTGAAAAGAAAGAGTTAATGGGAAAAAGAAGAGATTTGGATGAGTTATTGGACCAGGAAAGGAAATGTGCTTTTGACACTATTAATAGAGATCTGTACCAGGAGGGTAATAAGTCAGGAAAGTGGATAGCAAGAAAGGTTAAGGAAAAGAAGAATAGGTCCTTCATACCCAAAATGAGGGATGGGGGGGGGGTTGTTTAGAATTCTCCTCTCCAAAGATTGCCAAAAGATTTCACTCCTATTTCAGTGCCCTCTATAAGGTAGGCCGGAAAGAGGAGGTGGGTGAATGTAAGAAGGAGGTGATAAGAGAGTACCTGCGGGGACTAGACCTTCCCAGGGCAGAGAGGGAGGAGGTTGAGTGTCTTGAGAGACCCATCTCGCAGGAGGAAGTAGAAAAAGCAATAAGCAATACTATTAAACCAGAAAAAAACCGCGCTTAGGATCAGTCTATATGGTAAATTTACATAGGTTGCTGCCTCCCTTAAAACAAAGACACTCCTAGGGGTGTCCTGCCTATTAACAATCTGTTTAAAGAATATTATAGGGATAAGACGGCGCTACCTCAAAAACCTGTATAGCTAAGCATGTACAGGAAACATTATGTGGAAAACATTTTTTGTGTGCTTGTATGTGAACACGTTTTTCTATATGTAGGGGAATTATGATGTTGTCACGGATTAGTAGAAGCTGACTAAAACACGTAGATATGAGTCAGCATGGGCTTACATGCAGCCTACTAAGAGATATATAAAACCTATCACCAAGCACCTGCCTGCAGCCCATATATTCCTGATAGGTCAGTGTACTATCTCTAGATCAGGAACTCCAGACAGCATATTCTGTGCATAAAAAAACCATATATCAACACATGTATATTATGTCCTGTAAGGAAAACAAAGATTTTTCCCTAATACATCAATAACATATATATCTCTATGTTTCAATGCAAAGTCCGTATACTATGGAGATCAAGACATATTTGTGACAGTCCCATGCAGTTCATGCAGCAATCAGGTTGTTCACCAGGTGACTTTCATGCGTACAGCGTAGGGTGATGACTTCTGTGACCCCCCTTAAAATGCTCACTCACCAAAGGTAGGAACCCCTGCAGGGGTATCACGCCTGTAGTCCTATACAAGGGCTTTTCTGTTCACTGCTGTCACATCTCCAGTTGTGTCCCAGTGGATCTTAATCCTCATGAAGGGGGAGGAGAAAGCAGTGTGAAGCAGAGAGAGTGAGCCCAGCCCAGCACCCTCAAGGAACAAAGACACCTTTGAGACTTTATTACACTATGGAAGTCTCCTTTTCTTTGACACATGAGGATTAAGATCCACCGGGACACAACTGGAGATGTGACAGCAGTGAACAGAAAAGCCCTTGTATAGGACTACAGGCCTGATACCCCTGCAGGGGTTCCTACCTTTGGTGAGTGAGCATTTTGAGGGGGGGGGTCACAGAAGTCATCACCCTACGCTGTACGCACGAAAGTCACGTGGCGAGTCCCATAAGTGCAGTTCAAGCTGGCAAAGTGGCAAGCACTAGTAGTGTCCCGCTGCCACCAAGAAGACAAAGACAGGCCCGTCGTGCCCATAGTGCCCTTCCTACTGCATTGGCCAATCCGAATTGGGAACCCACCACTTCTGCAGCACCCGTACTTCCCCCTTTCACTGGCCAACCCGGAATTCAGGTGGAAACAGTTGACTTTACGCCACTGGATTTTTATTCACTGTTTTTCACCGAAGATCTCTATAGATCTATTGTGGACCAAAGAAATTTATACGCTGGTCAACACATCGCCGCTAATCCCCAGTCCTCCCTTGCCAGAGATTGGAGACCAATTACGGTCTCTGAATTTAAGACCTTTCTGGGCCTTTCCCTCCTCATGGGGTTGAATAAAAAGAGTAAGTTGCGGTCATATTGGTCCACTGACCCAATTTACCATTCACCCTTGTTCTCTGCTTCCATGGCCAGGGCACGATACGAGCAGATTTTGCGGTTCATGCACTTCAACGACAATGAACTCTGTCGTCCTCGTGGACACCCTGCATACGATCGGCTCTACAAAATTCGGCCCCTCGTAAACCACTTCAACCAACGTTTTGCAGACTTGTTTACCCCCCATCAAGTTGTCTGCGTTGATGAGTCCCTGATTAAATTTTCTGGCCGCTTGTCATTCAAACAGTACCTTCCCAGCAAGCGTGCCAGATACGGGGTCAAGATGTATAAGCTCTGTGACAGGGCCACAGGCTATACATATAGTTTTATGGTTTACGAAGGCAAAGATAGTCACGTAGAGCCGACAAACTACCCTGACTACATAGGAAGCGCTGGCAAGATAGTGTGGGACTTGGTGTCACCCTTATTCGGAAAGGGGTACCACTTGTACGTGGACAATTATTATACAAGCGTGCCACTTTTTAGTCACTTGTTTGATCAGCAGATTGGAGCATGTGGCACCGTGCGATCTAATCGCCGGGGCTTTCCCCAGTGGCTTGTAGATTCCCATCTTAGGCTGGGGGAGAGAGCCTGCTTGAAGTATAATAATTTGCTTGCTATGAAGTGGAGGGATAAGAAGAATGTTTTCGTTCTCACCTCCCTTCATGCAGACACGACGACCCAAATTCCTACGGCGACTGGTGTTGTGGAGAAACCCCTCTGTGTCCACGAATACAACCTTAATATGGGAGGGGTGGACCTCAACGACCAGTTGTTGGCGCCGTACCTAGTTGCCCATAAGGCCAGACGCTGGTACAAAAAAGTGTCCGTTTATTTATTTCAATTGGCTTTGCTGAACGCTCATGTGCTATACAGAGCTTCAGGACAGACTGGATCCTTCCTTAAATTCCAGGAAGAGATCGTCAGAGCCCTTCTGTTTCCAGATGGTGCTCTACCTCACCTTCCCCAACCAAATGCAGTAAGCCGGCTGCATGAGAGGCATTTTCTTTATGCCCTCCCGAGTACCCCTACCCAACGAACCCCCCCAAAAAAGATGTCGTGTCTGCAGCAAGCGCGGATTTAGGCGTGACACCCGGTCTTATTGTCCCTCCTGTCCTGGCAATCCTGGTCTTTGCATGGGTGAATGCTTTGAATGCTACCATACATTAGTTGAGTATTAGCGTAGGGTTCAGCACTGCACAGACTAGGCACACTAACACAGGGTCTCCCAAGATGCCATTGCATTTTGAGAGACCCAAACCTGGAACGAGTTACAAAAGTTAAAAGTTACTAAAAAAAAAGTGTAAAAAAAAAATAAAAACACAAAAAAAATATAAAATAAAAAAAACAAAAATAGTTGTTGTTCTCTCTCTCTCTCTCTCTCTCTCTCTCTCTCTCTCTCTCTCTCTCTCTCTCTCTCTCTCTCTCTCTCTCTCTCTCTCTCTCTCTCTCTCTCTCCTATTCTGCAATGTTTTATTGTTATTATGTTTTACCATGTTTGCTTTTCAGATTTTTTATACTTTACCGTTTACTGTGTTTTGTTGGTAACCATTTTATTGTTTTCAGGTACGCCATTCAGTTGCAGCGCGGATTTATTTATCTTGACAGCAACAGCGTTTGCTCCCACGATATATAAAGCCGTGACTCCAGCGCTGTCGGAGGTGATTTCACCACCACAGTTACATACTTCAGCATATATGCCGAAGTGTGGGGGCAGCAGTGGGTGGAGGAGCAATTTGCTCCTGCCTTTTGTGGGAGGATGCCCCCATGCTTCGGCATATATAAATGGTGCATGTATGCCCATCATTAGAAGTGGGTGGATGAAGGGAGGTATTCTAATGGTGGGCATACCCACCGATCAATATCTTTTTTTCGTTTAGCCCACAGGCTGCATGAAAAAAAAGTTTACAGTATATGCCTAACAAGGACCAGCAACGTACTGGTATGTTGCTGGACTTTGAGTAGTTATACCAGAATGATGCCTGCAGGTTTAGGTATCATCTTGATATCATTCTTTGCAGCCAGCGGTTGGCTTTCATGTAAAAGCAATCCTAGCGGCTAATTAGCCTCTAGAGTGCTTTTGCAAGCAGTGGGAGGGAATGCCCCCCCCCCACCGTCTTCCATGTTTTTGTATGGCTTTCCTGTCCCAACAGGGAACCTGAAAATGCAGCCGGTGATTCAGCCAGCTGACCATAGAGCTGATCAGAGACCAGAATGGCTCCAAACATCTCTATGGCCTAAAAAACCGGAAGCTACGAGCATTTCATGACTTAGATTTCGCCGAATGTAAACAGCGCCATTGTGAAATTGGGAAAGCATTTTATCACACCGATCTTGGTGTGGTCAGATGCTTTGCGGACAGAGGAGAGATCTAGGGTCTAATAGAGCCCAATTTTTAAAAAAAGAGTGCCTGTCACTACCTATTGCTATCATAGGGGATATTTACATTCCCTGAGATAACAATAAAATTAATTAAAAAAAAATAAAAATGAAAGGAACAGTTTAAAAATAAGATAAAAAAGCAAAAAAATAATAAAGAAAAAAAAAAAAAAAAAAAAAAAGCACCCCTGTCCCCCCTGCTCTCGCGCAAAGGTGAACGCAAGCGTCGGTCTGGCGTCAAATGTAAACAGCAATTGCACCATGCATGTGAGGTATCACCGCGAAGGACAGAACGAGGGCAGTAATTTTAGCAGTAGACCTCCTCTGTAAATCTAAAGTGGTAACCTGTAAAGGCTTTTAAAGGTTTTAAAAATGTATTTATTTTGTCGCCGCTGCGCGTTTGTGCGCAATTTTAAAGCATGTCATGTTTGGTATCCATGTACTCGGCCTAAGATCAACTTTTTTATTTCATCAAACATTTGGGCAATATAGTGTGTTTTAGTGCATTAAAATTTAAAAAAGTGTGTTTTTTCCCCAAAAAATGCGTTTGAAAAATCGCTGCGCAAATACTGTGTGAAAAAAAAATATGAAACACCCACCATTTCAATTTGTAGGGCATTTGCTTTAAAAAAATATATAATGTTTGGGGGTTCAAAGTAATTTTTTTGCAAAAAAAAATTATTTTTTCATGTAATCAAAAAGTGTCAGAAAGGGCTTTGTCTTCAAGTGGTTAGAAGAGTGGGTGATGTGTGACATAAGCTTCTAAATGTTGTGCATAAAATGCCAGGACAGTTCAAACCCCCCCAAATGACCCCATTTTGGAAAGTAGACACCCCAAGCTATTTGCTGGGAGGCACGTCGAGTCCATGGAATATTTTATATTGTGACACAAGTTGCGGGAAAGAGACAAATCTTTTTTTTTTTTTTTTGCACAAAATTGTCACTAAATGATATATTGCTAAAACATGCCATGGGAATATGTGAAATTACACCCCAAAATACATTCTGTTGCTTCTCCTAAGTATGGGGATACCACATGTGTGGAACTTTTTGGGAGCCTAGCCGTGCACGGGGCCCCGAAAACCAAGCACCGCCTTCAGGCTTTCTAAGGGCGTAAATTTTTGATTTCACTCTTCACTGCCTAGCACAGTTTCGGAGGCCATGGAATGCCCAGATGGCACAACCCCCCCAAATGACCCCATTTTGGAAAATAGACACCCCAAGCTATTTGCTGAGAGGTATAGTGAGTATTTTGCAGACCTCACTTTTTGTCACAAACTTTTGAAAATTGAAAAAAGAAAAAAAAATACATTTTTCTTGTCTTTCTTCATTTTCAAAAACAAATGAGAGCTGCAAAATACTCACCATGCCTCTCAGCAAATAGCTTGGGGTGTCTACTTTCCAAAATGGGGTCATTTGGGGGGGGTTTGTGCCATCTTGGCATTTTGTGGCCTTCAAAACTGTGATAGGTAGTGAGGAGTGAAATCACAACATTACGCCCTTAGAAATCCTGAAGGCGGTGCTTGGTTTTCGGGGCCCGTATGCGGCTAGGCTCCCAAAAAGTCCCACACATGTGGTATCCCCATACTCAGGAGAAGCAGCTAAATGTATTTTGGGGTGCAATTCCACATATGCCCATGGCCTGTGTGAGAAATATATCATTTAGTGACAACTTTGTGCAAAAAAAAAAAAAAATTGTCACTTTCCCGCAACTTGTGTCAAAAAAGAAAGTATTCCATGGACTCAACATGCCTCTCAGCAAATAGCTTGGGGTGTCTACTTTCCAAAATGGGGTCATTTGGGGGGGGGTTGTGCCATCTGGGCATTTTATGGCCTTCAAAACTGTGATAGGTAGTGAGGAGTGAAATCAAAAATTTATGCCCTTAGAAATCCTGAAGGCGGTGATTGGTTTTGGGGCCCCGTACGCGGCTAGGCTCCCAAAAAAGTCCCACACATGTGGTATCCCCATACTCAGGAGAAGCAGCTGAATGTATTTTGGGGTGCAATTCCACATGGGCCCATGGCCTGTGTGAGCAATATATCATTTAGTGACAACTTTTTGTAATTTCTTTTTTTTTTTTTGTCATTATTCAATCACTTGGGACAAAAAAAAATATTCAATGGGTTCAACATGCCTCTCAGCAATTTCCTTGGGGTGTCTACTTTCCAAAATGGGGTCATTTGGGGGGGGTTTGTACTGCCCTACCATTTTAGCACCTCAAGAAATGACATAGGCAGTCATAAACTAAAAGCTGTGTAAATTCCAGAAAATGTACCCTAGTTTGTAGACGCTATAACTTTTGCGCAAACCAATAAATATACGCTTATTGACATTTTTTTTACCAAAGACATGTGGCCGAATAAATTTTGACCTAAATGTAGGACTAAAATTGAGTTTATTGGATTTTTTTATAACAAAAAGTAGAAAATATCATTTTTTTAAAAAATTTTCGGTCATTTTCCATTTATAGCGCAAAAAATAAAAACCGCAGAGGTGATCAAATGCCATCAAAAGAAAGCTCTATTTGTGGGAAGAAAAGGACGCAAATTTCGTTTTGCTACAGCATTGCATGACCGCGCAATTAAAAGTTAAAGCGACGCAGTGCCAAATTGGAAAAAGACCTCTGGTCCTTAGGCAGCATAATGGTCCGGGGCTCAAGTGGTTAAGGAGTTGGAGCGCTTTGGAGGATTGACAAATTTCAAATTAAATATGGGTAAGTCAGAGCTCTTAAACATATCGATCCCTATGCGAGAGCAGAAGGCAATCCAACCTAGGTTTCCCTTTACTTGGTGTGAGAGGGAGCTAGGGTACCTGGGTATAAAATTGACACCGACCCCGAAGGAATTGTTTGCCGCTAACTATATTCCCTTACTCAATAAGATTAAGGACCTATTAGGCAGGATGAGGTACAGAGCGCTATCGTGGATCAGCAGGATAAATGCAGTAAAAATGATTGTCCTGCCTATGCTAATCTATACCTTCCAAATGATCCCAATAGCTCTCCCTTCTATTTTTTTCAATAATCCACAGTCTATAGTTCTGAGTTTTATTTGGTCATGTAGGCGTCCTAGGATAGCGTATGATACTTTGCTGAAGGATAAAAAACAGGGAGGGTTGGGAGCCCCAGACTTTAAAAAGTACTATCAAGCTATTGCTATCTCTAGGGTTATTGATTGGTTATATAGTAAAGAGAAAAGTTGGGTGAATATAGAAATTGCACAAGGTGGAGCTGACATAGAAAAAATGGTATGGATCCCACCACAATTTCGGGAGCTAAGACACGGGATTAATTTTTTGACTAGGAACACATTTAAGATTTGGGATAGGTTAAGTATGAGATTCCACTGGGAATATAATTCGCCATTGATATCACTTTTGAATACTAGTTATTTTTTGCCTGGGAAGGAGGAGCACTTATATTTCACAAGGTGGGCAAAAAAGAATGTGGTACAATTACAGGATATGATGAGGGAAAATAGACTATGCACTTATACAGAAATCACACGGGTATGGGGGAATAAACCACTGGATAAATGGAGGTATGCTCAGATACAGCATTTCACACAATCACTCCCACAACCACTGAGGGGAAGAGACCAATTAAGAGCAATAGAAAAATTATTAAGCACCCCCACTAGTGTGAAAGGTAGTATATCTAAACTCTACAGAGTACTAAGGGGGGAAGCGAGTAAGGGGCTCCCCTCTTTCCTGGAGAAGTGGGAAAAAGAAATAGGTTATTTGAGAGACGAGGAACACAGGTGCAAGATATTAAAAATGGTACATTTAACGGCAAGGGACACTCAGACATATGAAATGGCCTATAAGGTGATTGCGAGGTGGTATAGGACGCCCCAGCAGGTGCACAAGTATGGGTCTGAGACTTCACCAACTTGTTGGAGGGGGTGTGGGGTGGTGGGAACCTTGGCGCACCTTTTGTGGGGATGCCCCAAAATACAGTTATACCGGCAGGGAATCTTGGGAGAAATCCGGCAAATAACGGGGGAGCAGGTTAATAAAAATCAATGGAGGTGTCTGTTCCAGGATATGGAAAAAGAAGTCCTTCAATACAGTAAATCTCTAGTCCCGCAGCTTCTAAATGCGGCTAAAGCGCTGATCCCGTGCCACTGGAAAGACCTGGAAGCCTCAAGGTTAAGGGAGTGGATAATAAGGGTGGAATGGGTAAGAAGAATGGAAGAGTCAATACACTTGATGGAGGACCTACGGGAGAAATGGCTGGAATTCAGGAGTACTGAGAGATGCATAAGAATTATGGAAATTTAGAGGGGGGAGAGAGAGGGGGGGTTTGAGTGGAGTGGATGTCCCCCCCCCCTTTTTTTTGGGAGGGGGGAGGGAGATAAATATATATTTATATATGTTACAGACACCAAAAGGGAAAGAAAAAAAGAAGGGAAAAGGAGGAAAAAAAAAAAAAAAAAAAAAATTAAAATTAAACTAATAAGAAGAAACGAAAGTGTAAAAATTAAATAATCTTAACCACAATGATGCAAAAACGAGAGGGGGCAAAAATGAATGGCTCGAATGAGTTAAGTCTCTCTAAAGCACTTGGTGATGTGGAAAAAAAGAAAAGAAGGGAAAGAAAAAAAAAAAAAAGGAGGGGTAAAAAAAAAAAAAAAAAGAAGTGTTGATGATACATTTGTCCTTGTTTATAGTGAGGGAAATTAACAGATGATGTGTTTGTTATGTGGAGGGGTGACACCAAGGGGTTGATTTATAAAGAGTATTCACTCAGTGAAAGTGCATGTGCTAAAGGGGCAAATAAATGTTAATAGGCTATATCCTGTGCTCTTTGAATGTAAATCATTGATTGCAATTGGAAAATGCTGTATTTAGCCAATAGATAGGGCTAAGTATTATTTGAAATTCCTATGATACTTCACTCTGTCTTTTGACCAAACTCCTTGTTAAATCAATCCCAAATCTATGTAGTTTGTTGGCTATTTAACTTAAGAACCCTCACAGATGTGGTTTTCATCTGTAGATTGCATTTTTGCATATCTAGGAGGTATTAACAATTAAACAACTTTTGAAAATCTACAGATATGAATCAGTTGCCCTCCAGCAATGAAAACATGTGACTTTCACTGTATTGTTTATTTAAGCACAAGGGACTCCATCTTACTTGCAATTTTGAAATGTTCTCTGTAACCTTCACCTAACACGTAGACACAACTTTGATAGAAGTTCTCTCTCTCCCCCTTCCTTCTATGTTAGGCATAGTTGATGACATATGAAATGTGACATTATTTCTATTCACATCTCACACCACCCCCCCTCAATAATACATTTTGTCAGAACAAATATTTTAAACACAGTGATTGTTTCCTGTGAATCTGATCCTGCATATGCATAATTAACTTTTAAATTCAGTGCCTCAACCAGAAATTTCCATAACTCATGTATTTAAAATTGCCAATTTACAGTGGTTTGGAGGATTGTAAGTGATACTGAGAAACTGCAGGAATGATTTAAGAAACTAGTTTATGTCCATAGATCTCAGACCCTCGGTTTTGGTAGACGTCAGGGGTGACGCGTTGTCCAGGGAAGATCCACCCGGGGACATCCAAGGACAAGAGTGAGGGCAACAGTGACAGCCATCAGGGATCACATCAGCCACAAGGTAAGATTGTAAGTCAGCAGGAATTAAGAAAAGGGCTAGGCCAAGTACTGTATGTGCTGCTGGTACCTTGCCTGTATTGGGTTTCAAGACACGAACACACTGTCCAAAAAATAACACTGCACAGCCCCTACAAGATAAAGCAAACTCCGAAAGGCTCGCCAAAAAGGTACAAAAATTGAGGTAGATCTAGCAAGTACCATAATACATGTGCAACATAAGCATGATAAAGGGCTTAACAATATCTATTCAGAGTTGTAACCAAGCCATCAACACATCCAGGTCAACCATGAGGCACTTGAAAATGGCATGTGGCCTAGGCATGGCGATGGAGAGGAGACTGTCTCTAACAATGTGACCGTTTCACGCAACGGATGAGAGAAGTCAATAAAAGAATAACAATACTGGTCATAGCAATCCACATTTAGTGAAGGTGTCCAAAGCACCACATATTTACATGGGTTTTCAAAGAGGATACAGACAGAAAGAAAAAGGAAGAAAAAAAAAAGAAGAAGGGGGGGGCACATAGCTATGTTCAAATGGTCCCAACTCTGCCAGGGCTGGGGGAGCAAAACTAATGCTGCAACAACATTCTGAGAAACCATGGAACATATTCACAACAAACAAACAGAAAAAATATAATCCTCCCCCTTCCACGGGACAGAATCACTAAGCCCTGATTGGCTGAAGCCATGCATCTGATCAGTGGTCGCTGCATTCTTAACTGATGATAAGTCATCAGCTGGCAAAGGGCTTCCCCACTGACAGCTGAATGAAAAAAATACATTACCGGCAATAGAAAAATGTGACGAAAAACAGCATGGGGGTCACTGCAAAATCCATACCCTTATCCAAACATGCAGCCTGGCAGGCCAGGAAATGGGGTGGGACGAGCGAGCACCCCCCCTCCCGAACCATACCAAGCCACATCCCCTCAACATGGGGGGTGGTTGCTTTGGAGCAGGGGGGGCTCTGCCCCCCACCTAAAGCACTGTGTCCCCATGTTGATGGGGACAAGGGCCATTTCTCCACAACCCTGGGCTGTGGTTGTGGGGGTCTGTGGGCAGGGGGATTATCAGAATCTGTAAGCCCCTTTTAACAAGGTGGCCCCCAGATCCCAGCCCCCTCTCATGTGAATGAGTATGGAGTACATAGTACACAGTACCATTCACCAAAAAAGTGTCAGAAATAAAAATGCACACAGTTTGACAATTCCTTTATTAAAAATTTTAAAAAATGACCACCGATGTAGATCTATCGTCACTCGTGATGACCGTTGCACCGCCACACTTGGAAAAAAAAATGCTTCGCCCACGATGAAGGCTAACTGCGACTGCCTGCTCTGCCATCTGACAGTTCTTAAATAGGTAAGGGGCCATGCCACCTGGTGACGTTACCTGGCGACACCCCCATGTGATGTCACGGACCCAGCATGCACTGATTAGTGATGTCACATGAGGACGTGCCACCAGGTGACGTCACCAGGTGGCTTCGCCCTCTTGCCTATTTAAGAACCGTCAGATGGAAGAGAAGGCAGATGTCGGTTAG
The DNA here is from genome assembly GCA_037952925.1 of Lithobates clamitans. Classification (NCBI taxonomy): domain Eukaryota; kingdom Metazoa; phylum Chordata; class Amphibia; order Anura; family Ranidae; genus Lithobates; species Lithobates clamitans. Next base: position 1,466,266 of record JBBGZY010000903.1, on the reverse strand, counting down.
CCTTTGTTGTGGGTGGAGCTTTTTTATTTCTTTTTCCGGGTCCGGTGCGGCAGACATCATGATTGACAATGGATCTACATTGAGAGACATTTTTTTTTATATTTAAAAAGGAATTATCAAAAACTGTGTGTGTGTGTGTGTGTGTGTGTGTGTGTGTGTGTGTGTATGTGTGTGTATGTGTGTGTATGTGTGTGTATGTGTGTGTATGTGTGTGTATGTGTGTGTATGTATTTATTTTTTTTTACACTTTTCTGATGAATGGGTAGGGGTACATAGGGGAGGTGGGATCTGGGAGCCTCCTACCCGCAGACCCCCACAACAGCCCAGGGTTGTCAGGAAAAGGCTCTTGCCCCCATAAGCACTGCCTCTTATGTTCAGGGCAAGTGGCCTCGTATGGTTCAGGAGCATGGGGAGCTCGCTCATCCTCTCCTTTCCTGGCCTGCCAGGCTGCATGCTCAGATAAGGGTCTGGTATGGCTTTTGTGGGGACCCCACATTGTTTTATTTATATTTTGGCACAGGGTTCCCCTTAAAATTTGTACCAGATCCAAAGAGTCTGCAAATGTTTGCATTGATACCTGTTCCCCAGGGCAGTACCAGGGCCTCCATATCCTTATTATTGCCAATAACTTGCATATAAGCCTTTAAAATGGGGACTTTTGCATTTTGAAGTTCAGATCCCATACACTTTAACCCCTTGCCGACCGGCTCACGCGATATATGTCGGTAACGTGACACTTTGCCGACGTATAATGGCTCACGCCATTATACGTCGGCAAAGTGGCACATTACCATGAAACAACAGACACCCGCGATTGCTGCCGGCCACCCGATCATGGGCACGAGAGCGAGAAAGGGGGTTTGTGTGTGTAAACACACAAACCCTGTTCTGTCAGGGGAGAGGAGACAGATCGTTTGCTCCTAGTAAGTAGGAACAGCAATATGTCTCCTCCTTCAGTCAGTCCCATCCCCCCACAGTAAGAAACACTAACTAGGGAACACATTTAACCCCTTAATTGCCCCCTAGTGTTAACTCCTTCCCTACCAGTGACATTTACGCAGTAATCGGTGCATTTTTATATCACTGATTGCTGTATAAATGTCAATGCAATGGTCCCAAAAATATGTCAAAAGTGTCTGATCTGTCCGCCGCAAATTTGCAGATCACCGCCATTACTAGTAAAAAAATAAAATAATAAAAATGCCATAAAATGCAATAAATCAGGAAGTGAGCCATGCAGACTCTTCAGAAAGGTGCTCCAGGAATACTGAAACTCCATCCTTATCCATCCTAGCCTTAAAAAGCCTGGAACCGGCTTGGACCCCATCTACCTGTTGGGCTTCGCCCCCTGTGCAAGCCCATACTACTATTTTGCAGATTCAATGCACATCGCGGCCTCCGGCCTAGTCCATTCCAGCCAATCCTGGTGCCATGCTCAGGCTCAGAGGGACGCATGCCAGCCACCCTCCATCCAGGCAGCACTGCACCACTCCGTCCTACCTCCCCACTATTTCGGAGGACTCCCTGAGTGAGCGGCCTAAAGAATAGACATGTGGAATACGTTTCGTAACGAATTGAAATTCAGACGAATTTTGCATCTTTCGGACATTCGGATGCATCCGAATGTCCAAATAAAAAAAAAAAATAATTACAACTAACACGAAAGAAATTATAGCGGATATAATGAATGAATTTGACATGATTCTGTATTTTGTTAAAGATCTAATGAAACAAAAGGTCAACTCAAAGTAAATCTTACAGTCGAATCAGCTGATTAATTTTGTGCTGGAGGTTGGATTACTGGCAAAGTGAATTCCTGAGAACTGAGTGTTGTATTGTATTTGAGCAGAGGAGATGAGATATTGGCATTGTGTGTGTTAATAGATTCAACAAACAAACAACTTATCAAACTACGAAATGTATATATATATGTATATATATATATATATATATATATATATATATATATATATATATATATATATATATATATATATATACACACACACACACACACACACACACAAATATCGAATTTCAACTAATATGAAAGAAATTATAGCAGATATGGATTCGACTTGATTCGAGATTCAGTATAAAGAATAATCGACACTATACGAATAACTAATTATCTGAAAACGAACATAACATAACTAAGGTAACAGAACGAAATCATGTATTTTACAAATAACAACGAACCGAGAGTAAATGAAAATTCCCGTTGTGCACAAATCTACTAAAGAAGCAGACAGCTCCCCTCTCAGCCTCAGCTACCACACCATCCCCTGCACTCATTCACATCATATGAGAGGATTGCCTGGGAGTTTGGCCTAGAAATAAAGGCGGCCTGAGGCACATGTGCGGCGGCTCCTAAGATGGCCGCATACAGCGGGAGCTCCACACTGCTCTGACTGCCTAGCCCCCATACGGGCATGCAATAAGCCTCGACACCCACTCCACTAACAGCCATGGAGGAACAAGTCACAGCATCACCCCATGTCAGCGGGACCCATCCACAGGTCCCTGGATGCACAGATTTCCTGAGCTAGAACCGCTCCTCAGGAATCCAAGATGGTGGCAGCAAGCCTGCCTCACACACAGGATACACAGTGTCTCTCTGCACACAGCACAGTTCCGGGCTCCCTGCTCCTCAGCCCTGTCCCAGGGGCATGTGTGAATATCCAAATTATAAGATGAAACAATCAGCGCCACAAGTAAAAAAATATTGTGATGTTTAAATAAGATAACCTAATAATAAACCGTGCACAGCTGCTAAACATTCCAAGTGGTACACCACACTAATTTCAAAATGGATAGTAAATAAATAAATGTAGCGCTGTGTGTAAAATTATAAATGTAAAGTGCAAATCTCTAAAATAAATAAATCTTACATATAAGTGAATAGTACATAAAATGAAAAAATGAAGAAATAAAACATGAAAAAAATCTTTGTGTGATCAGTGTATCCACACAATTCCACCACAGTGATTGTTCGTCCTCAAAAGGAGTGCACACCACCGCCAGTAAAAATGCACGTTCACCTCCCAGATGAGTCAAACTCACATGCGGAGCTCTTTGCTCTCGCTTCCTCTTCCCTTTTCTTAATGGTAACTCAGCTCATTAATATCCAAAGAAGCGGATCATCTCCCAGCTTGGCTCAAGATTCCATGACATGTAAATAATAAGTATAGAGACCATAGTGTTCTCCATATAAAAATGTATTCAAAGCCCCCAAACAGACAAGTTGCACTTACAAGATAAAAACTTTTAAAATCACATAAAAACCTCCAGAGTACCACCACCATGTCCACATACACAGTGCCTGGCTGGACATGACTATCAGCTCCTCCCTTCTAGACACGTATCGGCCAATCACAGGCCTTTCTCAGTAGATGGGTGGGCTGATCCCTCTAAGCTAATTTGTAGTGTATCGTTGCTATAGCAACCCTCCGGGTGTCACCACAGCTCAGTCTGCAGTGCAGAAAGAACCTCCTTCTGTCTGTGTCTCCAGGACACACAAATACCAAGACCAGAAAGTGTGTGTCTCTCTCTCACTGCTAAATTGCAGTAAGATCTAAACCTTTCTAAGCACCCGCAGACCTACATGAAAATCTCCGGTTACAATCTATTATAAGCTAACCATAATAGCATACAAAACAACTACCTATACTAACAATCTAAAATTACATAATTATGTTTAAAAATACCATATTTATTATAAACCAACAAAATTATATATATATATATATATATATATATATATGTTACGGGACAAAATTGATTTAAAATTATTATTCAAATTTTAAATATAAACAGCGTACTTCATATGTCTATGTATATATAGGGTCACCACTCCCATAACAAACACAGACACATGTAAATTAAAAATACACATACACATATATATATATATATATATATATACCGTATTTATCGGCGTATAACACGCACTTTTTTCCCCTTAAAATCAGGGGAAAGTCGCAGGTGCGTGTTATACGCCGATCCCCGCCGATCCCGAGCTGTCCAAATGTCAAAATCGCGGACCGCGATTTGAAAATGGCGCCGCCGGAGCCGAAGTACACAGAGCCGGTCCTCGGCTCTTTCCGGCGGCTCTCGTTTACTTTCGGCTCCACTCGTAGTCCCAAGCGGAGCTATCCGAACCTACTCGGATAGCTCCGCTCGGGACTACGAGTGGAGCCGAAAGTAAACGAGAGCCGCCGGAAAGAGCCGAGGCCGATCCCGAGCTGTCCAAATGTCAAAATCGCGGACCGCGATTTGAAAATGGCGCCGCCGGAGCCGAAGTACACAGAGCCGGTCCTCGGCTCTTTCCGGCGGCTCTCGTTTACTTTCGGCTCGGAACCTACTCGGATAGCTCCGCTCGGGACTACAAGTGGAGCCGAAAGTAAACAAGAGCCGCCGGAAAGAGCCGAGGACCGGCTCTGTGTACTTCGGCGCCGGCGGCGCCATTTTCAAATCGCGGACCGCGATTTTGAAGCCCTGGAAGCAGGGACAGGGGATCCCAGGCTGCACTGGGGCAAGGCTGCACTGGGGAAGGCTGCACTGACAAGGCTGCACTGGGGAAGGCTGCACTGACAAGGCTGCACTGGGGAAGGCTGCACTGACAAGGCTGCACTGACAAGGCTGCACTGGGGAAGGCTGCACTGACAAGGCTGCACTGGGGAAGGCTGCACTGGGGAAGGCTGCACTGACAAGGCTGCACTGGGGAAGGCTGCACTGACAAGGCTGCACTGACAAGGCTGCACTGACAAGGCTGCAATGAAGGGCATTTAAATGTAAGTTTTTTTTTCCTTCAACTTCCCTCCTAAAAGTTTTTTTTCCTTAAAATTCCCTCCTAAATTGGGGTGCGTGTTATACGCCGATAAATACATATATATATATATATATATATATATATATATATATATATATATATATATATACACACATATATACACAAATATATATAAAAATATTTTAAAAAATCTACATCCTATATAAAGAAAACAAAAAGACAAAAACTAAGCTAATTTGTAGTGTATTGTTGCTATAGCAGCCATCCGGGCGTGGCCACAGCTCAGTCTGCAGTGCAGAAAGAACCTCCCTCTGCCTGTGTCTCCAGGACATACAAATACCAAGACCAGGAAGTGTGTCACTCTCACTGCTAACTTGCAGTAAGAAAAAAAACACAAAAAAACTCCTATATTTCCTACAAAGTTATGTACATGTCATGAAGGGTTACCTAAAATCACCCATTATAGATGAAACAGTTCAGATCAAAATCAATATTGAGCCCCCTGGGCGTTAAAACCTGGGTCTGATATATCCAAGCTGATTCACGTTGGTTTAATTGTCTTATGAAATTACCCCCCCTCCAGTGATGTTTTACCTTTTCTATGGCCCAAAACTTTTAACTGACTGGGATTTCTATCATGGACTTCCCTAAAATGTTTAGAGACACAATATTCTTTTTTTTCCTTTTTTTATCAAAAAACGATCAAAAAAGGAAATGTTCCTTTTTTTTTTTTCCATGGTCAGTCTCAGCGTGTCAAGCCAGAGCTTTCCTATACAGAGTGTTCTGTTGGAGGAGGGCTGTCACAGCCTATCACTGTCAGCAGGCACTGTCACAGGTGTTCAGTCATACTGTCCCAGTCACCGCGTGTTCTGTCATAACTGGTGCGGTCACAGCATGGTCCAGTCGCTGCATGGTTCAGGCAGAGCGGGTCCAGCCAGTGGTCCTGTCATAAGCGGTTCTTGTCAGCATGGTTAGCGTTTCTGTCATAGCGTTTTCTGCCCGTTTCTGGATGTTCTGTCATAGCTTGACGGTGCCGTACAGCTACGGCATACACTAATAGCCATTTTATCTTCGTTGTTCGTGTCATCAAACTTTTTTCGTTCAGTGTTCTTCGTACACCTGGGTTAGTTAGCTGTGCTCACATCTCATGATCTGTCACGTCTACAGATCCATATGGGCTGGGGTTTCGTTTCTATGTTTGTTCACCACAATCTCCTCACCCATATACCATTCATCTTCCGCTGCACATTCATTTCATTACGCTTGTACGTCTACCCACCACGGTCTGTGGGTACACTAGCCCTGGGGGATTTTAGTTTGCTACTTGTCTGTTTTTCTGTCTTAGCATTTCATTCGTAGTATTCCTGTTGTTGTATTTCGTAGCATTTCTGTTAGCTAGTGCTCACATCCAGGATCTGTCACGTCTATGGATCCATACAGATCACGCACTGTTGGTCTTGTCATTTCTGCACCTACATCCTCACAATTGTCAGGTACGCAGGGGTGTTGGTTGTCTGTTCCCATTTCTCTAATTTGTGTCTTAGCTAGCGCTCACATCCAGGATTTGTCACGTCTACGGATCCATACGGGCTGAGGTTTTGTTTTTAATTGATTGTCGTCCCACAATCTTCTCGCCCGTATACCATATGTCACACATGGACATTCACCATTACACCTTTACTACTACCCACCACAGTCTGTGGGTACATCAGCCCTGAGTGTTAGTTTTTAATTACCTATCTTGGCGCTGCAGGTTGCTCGGGCTCGTTCACTGCATACACTAGGGTGGTGACATTAGGTTCACATTCATGCGCTGTTGGTCTTGTCATTTCAGCACCTACATCCTCATACTTGTCAGGTACGTAGGGATGTTGTTGATTGTCTGTTCATTTCTCTAAATTGTGTTTCCTGGGATTAGGGCAGGTTGCGTGTTTTTCGGCAGCAACAAATTAGCATTCATCTCTCAACGCCGCATGGGGGTTCAGTGCATGGCAGCACCCCATCATTAAGGGGTGGGACCTACCAAACTCATGGCTGGGTTTTATTACTGATGTACCCCTTTCCCGGCCTCTGCTGGGGGGGGCAGTATTTTTATAGGTTGTTATTCCCAACTCTGTCCCTACCCCTTCCATCCACCTGCGCAGTACATGTTTCCATGCATGACTCTTCAACTCAGATTCATGCATTACTCAATGCGCTCTTTACGTCCATGCTACATTGTTAGACAGAATGGAGGGGGTCATAGCCCTCTCAGCTAGTGCAGAAGTGCCAGCTGCGACCCCGGCTCCTGCTTTTCTCAGGGCGCCGGCAGGTGATGTTGGATTTTCTTCACAGTGGCATTTGGAACTGAGGGCAAGCCTGGTCATAGGTGATCCGCCTGGCCTATGGTTCTTTATTCAGAGTTCTCCGTGGGCTTCTACCAAGGGTGGGAAGACTCATAGGTTATGTCTCTGGCTTTCTCTGCATATTGCCTCTGCATTTTGGCCTCATCTGTCAATACTATCTAGTATCCTTCAGGTGACCAGCTTTCAGGCCCCCACAAACTCCTGTCAGTCTGTCCTTTTTTGCAACTCACCCTCTCAAGCCAGGTCATGGCGTATTCAGAGTTAATCAGGGATGCTCTGTTTGGCACGGCTACCAGTGAACAGCCAGGTTCCGTGGTGTCAGATTCCTGTCTCCTACCCTTGGTGCAGTTCCCATTTAGTGTTCTAGGCAGTCCCCCTTTTACTTCCCTTACATTTCCCCATAATTAAAATAGATGGTCAGCCAGGGGTTGGTGGTCTTTTTTACCATACCACAGTACAGTGTCGGATTCAAGTACATGTCCTTCTCTGCAATATTCCTCTGGTCAGTTCTTTCTTCCTTTTCCCCATGCGACCTCTCACTACTACAGTTCGTTCTCATGTCCAGGTTTCTTTCCAGTCAGGCTCATATCCTTTACCCCTTTCTGGATATTCGTCAGGATCGGAGTCAACTTAGTAGGTCCCGACAGGGGGTCCCTTCTTTTATCATTAGGTTCTTGGGGCGCTGGAGATCCTCCTGTTTAGCAGATGTTTGCTATATTTCTGAACTGATGGTTGTTGCTAGCCCTTTATTGCAGCTTCACATCACCTACTTTGTGTCTCTTTTTGCCCTCTTTTAGGCATACTGACCAGCCAGGCCAAGGCACACCTCAGGTCTTGGTAGTTAGGACTATCGCATTTCCAAGTGAAGACTCTGACTACAAGTTAGAAGGCTGGCCGCAGGCTAGCCTGCATTTGTAGAAGGAGTCTGAGGACTATATATCCCTCCTCCTCCTCCATCAGATCCTTGTTGGCTCGTTTCTGGGTTCCCACCCACCCGTTCCCAACTCTTTCACCATTTCATTACATTTCATACATATTCATTCAGGGTATGCCCTCTTTTAGGCATACTGACCAGCCAGGCCAAGGCACACCTCAGGTCTTGGTAGTTAGGACTTCACATTTCAAAGTGAAGACTCTGACTACAAATATAATTTTATATAGTAATATAGTAATAATAAATATGGTATTTTTAAACATAATTATGTAATTTTAGATTGTTAGTATAGGTAGTTGTTTTGTATGTTATTATGCTTAGCTTATGAAATATTGTAACCGGAGATTGTCATGTAGGTCTGCGGGTGCTTAGAAAGGTTTAAATCTTACTACAATTTAGCAGTGAGAGAGACACACACTTCCTGGTCTTGGTATTTGTGTGTCCTGGAGACACAGACAGAGGGAGGTTCTTTCTGCATTGCAGACTGAGCTGTGGCGATGCCCGGAGGGTTGCTATAGCAACGATACACTACAAATTAGCTTAGAGGGATCAGCCCAGACATCTACTGAGGAAGGCCTGTGATTGGCAGATACGCATCTAGAAGGGAGGAGCTGATAGTCACGTCCAGCCAGGCACTGTGTATGTGGACATGGTGGTGCTACTCTGGAGGCTTTTATGTGATTTTAAAAGTTTTTATCTTGTAAGTGCAACTTGTCTGTTTGGGGGCTTTGAATAAATTTGTATACGGAGAACACTATGGTCTCTATACTTATTATTTACATGTCCTGAACTCATGGAATCTTGAGCCAAGCTGGGAGATGATCTGCTTCTTTGGATATTAATGAGCTGAGTTACCATTAAGAAAAGAGCCATCTGGATTACCCACCATTGATTGGGAAGAGGAAGTGAGAGCAAAGAGCTCATGGGGAGATCCGCATATGAGTTTTGACTCATCTGGGAGGTGAGCGCACATTTTTACTGGTGGTGGTATGCACTCCTTTTGAGGACGAACAATCACTGTGGTGGAATTGTGTGGATACACTGATCACAAGAAGAGTTTTTCATGTTTTATTTCTTCATTTTTTAATTTTATAGACTATTCATTTATATGTAAGATTTATTTATTTTAGAGATTTACACTTTACATTTATAATTTTACACACAGCGCTACATTTATTTATTTACTATTAGGGATGAGCTTCGAGTTCGAGTCGAACTCATGTTCTACTCGAACATTGGCTGTTCGCAAGTTCGCCGAGCAGCGAACAATTTGGGGTGTTCGCGGCAAATTCGAATGCCGCGGAACACCCTTTAAAAGTCTATGGGAGAAATCAAAAGTGCTAATTTTAAAGGCTTATATGCAAGTTATTGTCATAAAAAGTGTTTGGGGACCCGGGTCCTGCCCCAGGGGACATGGATCAATGCAAAAAAAAGTTTTAAAAACGGATGTTTTTTCAGGAGCAGTGATTTTATTAATGCTTAAAGTCAAACAATAAAAGTGTAATATCCCTTTAAATTTCGTACCTGGGGGGTGTCTATAGTATGCCTGTAAAGGGGCGCATGTTTCCTGTGTTTAGAACAGTCTGACAGCAAAATGACATTTGGAAGGAAAAAACTCATTTAAAACTACCCGCGGCTATTGCATTGCCGACAATACACATAGAAGTTCATTGATAAAAACGGCATGGGAATTCCCCACAGGGCAACCCCGAACCAAAAAAAAAAAATGATGTGGGGGTCCCCCTAAATTCCATACAAGGCCCTTCAGGTCTGGTATGGATATTAAGGGGAACCCCAGCCAAAATTTTTTAAAAAAATTGACGTGGGGTTCCCCCTAAATTCCATACCAGACCCTTCAGGTCTGGTATGGATTTTAAGGGGAACCCCGCGCCAAAAAAAAAAAAAAAAACGGCGTGGGGTCCCCCCAAAAATCCATACCAGACCCTTATCCGAGCACGCAACCTGGCAGGCCGCAGGAAAAGAGGGGGGGACGAGAGTGCGGCCCCCCCCCTCCTGAACCGTACCAGGCCACATGCCCTCAACATTGGGAGGGTGCTTTGGGGTAGCCCCCCAAAACACCTTGTCCCCATGTTGATGAAGACAAGGGCCTCATCCCCACAACCCTGGCCGGTGGTTGTGGGGGTCTGCGGGCGGGGGGTTTATCGGAATCTGGAAGCCCCCTTTAACAAGGGGACCCCCAGATCCCGCCCCCCCCCTGTGTGAAATGGTAAGGGGGTACTTACCCCTACCATTTCACTAAAAAACTGTCAAAAATGTTAAAAATGACAAGAGACAGTTTTTGACAATTCCTTTATTTAAATGCTTCTTCTTTCTTCATTCATCTTCTTCTTCTTCTGGTTCTTCTGGCTCTTCTGGTTCTTCCTCCGGCGTTCTCGTCCAGCATCTTCTCTGCGGCGTCTTCTATCTTCTTCTCCTCGGGCCGCTCCGCACCCATGGCATGGGGGGGAGGCTCCCGCTCTTCTCTTCATCTTCTTCTCTTCTTCATCTTCTTCTTCATCTTCTTCTTCTTCTTCTTCTCTTCTTCCTTCTTCTCTTCTTCATGTCTTCTCCGGGCTGCTCCGCAGCCATGCTGTGGCATGGAGGGAGGCTCCCGCTGTGTGACGGCGTCTCTTCGTCTGACGGTTCTTAAATAACGGGGGGTGGGGCCACCCGGTGACCCCGCCCCCCTCTGACGCACGGTGACTTGACGGGACTTCCCTGTGACGTCACGGGGAATGCCACAGGGAAGTCCTGTCATGTCACCGTGCATCAGAGGGGGGCGGGGTCACCGGGTGGCCCCGCCCCCCATTATTTAAGAACCGTCAGACGAAGAGACGCCGTCACACAGCGGGAGCCTCCCTCCATGCCACAGCATGGCTGCGGAGCGGCCCGGAGAAGACATGAAGAAGAAGAAGATGAAGATGAAGAAGAGAAGAAGATGAAGAGAAGAGCGGGAGCCTCCCCCTCCATGCCATGGGTGCGGAGCGGCCCAAATAGAAGAAGATAGAAGACGCCGCGGAGAAGATGCTGGACGAGAACGCCGGAGGAAGAACCAGAAGAGCCAGAAGAACCAGAAGAAGAAGAAGATGAATGAAGAAAGAAGAAGCATTTAAATAAAGGAATTGTCAAAAACTGTCTCTTGTCATTTTTAACATTTTTGACAGTTTTTTAGTGAAATGGTAGGGGTAAGTACCCCCTTACCATTTCACACAGGGGGGGGGGGCGGGATCTGGGGGTCCCCTTGTTAAAGGGGGCTTCCAGATTCCGATAAGCCCCCCACCCGCAGACCCCCACAACCACCGGCCAGGGTTGTGGGGATGAGGCCCTTGTCTTCATCAACATGGGGACAAGGTGTTTTGGGGGGCTACCCCAAAGCACCCTCCCAATGTTGAGGGCATGTGGCCTGGTACGGTTCAGGAGGGGGGGGGCCGCACTCTCGTCCCCCCCTCTTTTCCTGCGGCCTGCCAGGTTGCGTGCTCGGATAAGGGTCTGGTATGGATTTTTGGGGGGACCCCACGCCGTTTTTTTTTTTTTTTTTGGCGCGGGGTTCCCCTTAAAATCCATACCAGACCTGAAGGGTCTGGTATGGAATTTAGGGGGAACCCCACGTCAATTTTTTTTTTAAATTTTGGCTGGGGTTCCCCTTAATATCCATACCAGACCTGAAGGGCCTTGTATGGAATTTAGGGGGACTCCCACATCATTTTTTTTTTTTAATGTTGGTTCGGGGTTGCCCTGTGGGGAATTCCCATGCCGTTTTTATCAATGAACTTCTATGTGTATTGTCGGCAATGCAATAGCCACGGTAGTTTTAAATGTGTTTTTTCCTTCAAAATGTCATTTTGCTGTCAGACTGTTCTAAACACGGGAAACATGCGCCCCTTTACAGGCATACTATAGACACCCCCCAGGTATGAAATTTAAAGGGATATTACACCTTTATTGTTTGACTTTAAGCATTATTAAAATCACTGCTCCTGAAAAAACGGCCGTTTTTAAAACTTTTTTTTGCATTGATTCATGTCCCCTGGGGGAGGACCCGGGTCCCCAAACACTTTTATTGACAATAACTTGCATATTAGCCTTTAAAATTAGCACTTTTGATTATTCATGTTCGTGTCCCATAGACTTTAACGGCGTTCGCGTGTTCGAACAAATTTTTTTCCTGTTCGCATGTTCTGGTGCGAACCGAACAGGGGGGTGTTCGGCTCATCCCTATTTACTATCCATGTATGAATATCCACCACGCAGGGGCTTCCTTACCGACTTCCATTGAATTCCTAATAGGACACTCTGTGGAGGATTTTCTGCTATCCCCTATGGAAGAAAGCTCCATTCTCCCTAAGATGAGGGAGAATCATCAGGCCCTCCAACCTGTCCTGTCCACTAATATAGCAAACATGTTCTCCAGATTGTCAGACGTGCTCAGCATTGGCCTGTCCCAAACCACAGCTAAAATTACAGGGGACATTAAGGCGGAATTTCACAACTTAGGATCCCGCATAGAAACGATTGAATCGCACCTGGACACAACAATCACCAGAACCAACCAAAACACGGATCGAATACAGGATCTTCAAGACCAGCTCGAGCCAGCCATATCCAAGATAGATGACCTTGAGAATAGATCTTACAGATATAACTTCAGGATTAGGGGCCTTCCTGAAATGGTCATAGATGTGAACGTAGCAGTTTGTTCTCTCCTTCAGGACCTCATTCCAGATATTCTCTCTCACAGATTGGAACTGGACAGGGCGCATATAGCTCTGGGGCACCCGTTCTGATGGGCTTCTGGGAAACATTGTTGTAAAACCCCACGATTATGCAGTCAAGGAGGAGGTCATGCAGTGGGCCCGCTCGGCCACACAACTCAGGATCCAGGATCACCCTATCCAAGTCTTTGCGGACTTACCCCCATCCTCAAAAAAAGGAGATCACTCAAACCACTCCTCTCAGTACTTTCTCAAAAGGACATAAAATATTGGTGGCTGTTCCCATTCAAGCTTAACTTTTCATTCAAGAACAAGTTGTACACCTTCTTCAAACTTCAAGAGGGAGAAAAACTCCTCCTCCACCTGGGACTCATCACTCTCCACCTTCAGGATCCACCACAGGAGCCTCTAAATGACAAATGCCCACAAGCCTGCTTACTCCATTATGGCAGAAACCTAAACCAAAGAGGTCCAAAGACTCAGCGCCTACCTGAAAAGGCTAGATCCTCTGTAAATATTTTGGTCTGATGAACACACTTATTTTCTGGGCCCTTCATTTTTTAATGACTCCAACATGGTCTCTTGGGAGCCCTTGTATCTCCCCCTCTTTTTTTTGTTTTTTTTCTCAGTTTTTTCCCCTCATTGGGGAAGGGGAGTTTTTTTTCCCTCATTGGGGGAAGGGGAGTTTTGTTACCCCTCTCTTTACATATTGCGAACAATTTAGAATATTATACTTAATCTGAGGTTTAATTTTTACTGTTTTACGTAAGTTGTGAATACCATGGGTGAGGGGCTCTTAGGCTAGGCAGATACCGCCACTGTTGTAGGGGTTTATCTGGACCTCTTTAGGCAGGACGGGTTGGACAATGGAAACTATTTGAGGTGAAAGAAAAGGAGTAACTCTAGTTGCAGCTTACAAGGCTGGAACAATCCTTTACTGAAAATATCGCCCCTCAGGGTACTTTCCAGAAGGGGGGAGGAGGGAGAGCAAGGATGGCTAACAAGCCAGAATAATGGGTAAGGCCTATCAGGGATACCCAGGTTATACTTGGGGCTATACTGAGGGTTCCTCTGACCACCACATTCATCCCACTCTCCATCCACTATTCCTTTTATCCCCACCCACTATCTAGCAGGGCTGGACTGGGATAAAAATTTGGCCCTGGACTTCATCCAGACTGGCCCACTTTATTTATGCAAACAACCCCAAAAAAGTATATAAACTATACGCAAATGTGCAAAAAAACATAAGTAGCATAACATAAGGAGTCCTCACTAACCTCTTTTACTATTTCACTTATTCTCCTCTGTATTTTTCTCATCTTTCTCACATCACTGTGTGAAGTTGAAGGCGAACCAAGAAAGCCATTACTTTGACAGGCTGTCACTGAAACCAGCCCACTGAGCCATCGGCCCACCGGGAAACTCCCTGTAGTCCCGATGGCCAGTACAGGCCTGCTATCTAGCCTCTCCACATTTAATTTCTTAGGACCCCATACTAGTCCAAAGAGGTTAGACCCAGTCCCGCATCCCCTCTGAGATAGCTACATCTCATTTTCAATGCTCTATGATTCCCTCTACTCTCTTTCTTGCTCATATTTTTCTTTCTTCTAGATGTCCTGCCGGAAACACTCACTTCTGCATCCTACCTGATCTGAATCCTAAGCACCTGGGCAACTCATGTGACTCCCTTTCACAAGACCCACAAGTAAGTGGCTATATGTCGATTGTGCTCCCTCCCTATCTTCTCCATGGCTGATGTTGACAAACCACCTCCCCCTTTACGAATAGTGTCCAACAACACACAGGGTCTGAATTCTCAGGTCAAAAGATGGAAAATTTTTCAATATTTTTCAATATTACCACAACCAAAAGATAGATGTGATCCTGCTTCAGGAAACTCACTTCCCAAGATCGTACAACCCTAAATTCACCCACCCTAAATACCCTATTTTTTTTCTAGCTACAGCAGAAGATAAAACAAAGGGGGTAGCAATACTCTTTTTGCACAACTCAAAATTTACACTACAGGTGGAATTTAAAGACCAGGATGGTAGATTCATCCTGCTCAAGGGGGTACTAGATGACCAGCTCTACTCTTTTGTATCTTACTATGCACCCAATCGAGGACAGGCAAAATTCTTTTAGTACATGTTCCAGAAGCTGGGACCCTTGCTCGAGGGCACAATTGTAGTTGGAGGGATTCCAACATGGTCTTTGACTCAGGGTTTGACAAAAAGCACCCGCCCTGAGCCCAAACAACTCATCCTCCCAAACAAAGCCTCCGAATAGCTAGGCTCATTTACCAACAAAAACAGATATCTGGAGAGCACTCAATCCACAAACGCAAGATTTCACGCTCTTTTAACACCCGCACCAATCCTTTTCCAGAAATGACCACATTTTTTTTTCCACGATGCACATACCATTAGCACACAAATAATTCATAAGAGACTCAGTGTAGTCAGGCCACTCTATAGTTTTCCTTCTTTTACAAAGACCCCAAGGCCCTAGTGGAAACAGTCACTGGAGGCTTAATGAATCAATCCTTAGTGACCCGGTGAGAACTACTAAAGTTGAGAGAGCCATCAATGACTGTTTCCTCCTAAATGACATGGAAGGTGTAGCCCCAGAAACATGGGCGGCCCATAAAGCCACCATTAGAGGGAAACTTATTCAGATCTCTTCTCAAATCCGCAGAGCACACAGACTGGACATACAGTATCTCACAAAAATGAGTACACCCCACACATTTTTGTAAACTTTTTATTATAGCTTTTCATGTGACAACACTGAAGAAATTGCACTTTGCTACAAAGTAAAGTAGTGAGTGTACAGCTTTTATAACAGTGTAAATTTGCTGTCCCATCAAAATAACTCAACACACAGCCATTAATGTCTAAACCGCTAGCAATAAAAGTGAGTACACCCCCAAGTGAAAATCCAAAGAGTGTCCAAATTGGGCCCAAATGTCAATATTTTGTGTAGCCATTATTTTCCAGCACTGCCTTAACCCTCTTGGGCATGGAGTTCACCAGAGCTTCACAGGTTGTCACTGGAGTCCTCTTATACTTCTCCATGATGACATCACGGAGCTGGTGGATGTTAGAGACCTTGCGCTCCTCCACCTTCCATTTGAGGATGCCCCACAGATGCTCAATAGGGTTTAGATCTGGAGACATGCTTGGCCAGTCCATCACCTTTACCCTCAGCTTCTTTAGCAAGGCAGTGGTCGTCTTGGAGGTGTGTTTGGGGTCGTTATCATGTTGGAATACTGCCCTGCGGTCAATTACCCGAAGGGAGGGGATCATGCTCTGCTTCAGTATGTCACAGTACATGTTGGCTTTCATGGTTCCCTCAATGAACTATAGATCCCCTGTGCCGGCAGCACTCATGCAGCCCCAGACCAAGACACTCCCAGCACCATGCTTGACTGTAGCAAGACACACTTGTCTTTGTACTCCTCACCTGGTGGCCGTCACACACACTTGACACCATCTGAACCAAATAAGTCTAACTTGGTCTCATCAGACCACAGGACAAAGTTCCAGTAATTCATGTCCTTAGTCTGCTTGTCTTCAGCAAACTGTTTGCAGGCTTTCTTGTGCATCATCTTTAGAAGAGGCTTCCTTCTGGGATGACAGCCATGCAGACCAATTTGATGCAGTGTGCGGCGTATGGTCTGAGCACTGACAGGCTGTCCCCCCACCCCTTTAACCTTTGCAGCAATGCTGACAGCACTCATATGTCTATTTCCCAAAGACAACCTCTGAATATGATGCTGAGCACATGCACTGAACTTCTTTGGTCGACCATGGCGAGGCCTGTTCTGAGTGGAACCTGTCCTGTTAAACCGTTTATGGTCTTGGTCACCGTAATGCAGCTCAGTTTCCAGGTCTTTGGCAATCTTTTATAGCCTAGGCCATCTTTATGTAGAGCAACAATTTTTTTTTCAGATCCTCAGAGTTCTTTGCCATGAGGTGCCATGTTGAACTTCCAGTGACCAGTATGAGGGCGTAAACACCAAATTTAACACACCTGCTCCCCATTCACACCTGAGACCTTGTAACACTAACGAGTCACATTACACCGGGGAGGGAAAATTGCTTATTGGGCCCAAATTGGACATTTTCATTTAGGGGTGTACTCACTTTTGTTGCCAGCCATTTAGACATTAATGGCTGTGTGTTGAGTTATTTTGATGGGACAGCAAATTTACAATGTTATACAAGCTGTACACTCCCTACTTTACATTGTAGCAAAGTGTCATTTCTTCAGTTTTGTCACATGAAAAGATATAATAAAATATTTACAAAAATGTAAGGGGTGTACTCACTTTTGTGAGATACTGTAGATAAACTAGAAAAGGAATTCCTTAATATTTGTAAGCAACATAAGACAGACCCTAAATCCATACCTGCAGCTAAACTAGACGAAGCCAGTTTAGTGTTAAATCTAGCTCTTACCTCCAAGGTGGAAAAGAGTCTACGATGAAGTAAAGCCCAGGGGGCGTATAACCCACAGAGAATTATGGGCGCCTTACATAATTTTTAATAAAAATCTTTATAGCGGAGGGGCACAGGGGCTCTACCTATCCCCAAACTAGAAGACCGCCATATAAAGGAATTAGAATCTCCAATAATGACTGACCCTGGTCATCAAAAACTTGAAACGGGGATCTGCCCCTGGACCTGATGGCTTGTCAAATCCCTACTATAAAACATTTGCACCCATCTTTTCCCCATACTTGGCACGCTTCTTTGATTCTTTAAAAAATGGAGCTACCCTGGAAAGCTCACTTAATTCAGCCTTTATCACCGTAATCCCAAAACCAGGGAAAAACCCAGGGGAGGTTAACAGAGCCATGTCGCTGATAAATTATGACCTAAAGATATTAACCAAGTTTCTAGCAGACAGAGTTTCTTCCTTCATAAGCTTATATATTCACAAAGACCAGATAGGGTTCATCCTGAGCAGACAAGGTCCAGATCAGATTAGATGGGCAATAGACATTATTTCGCTGTTGCGCTCAGGATGGGATGAGGGGCAACCAGAAGAAGGACTTCTTTTATGTATAGATTTATCTATTTAATATCTTACAATGTTTGACCAGAACTTCACCAACATTCTAAGAGCATTAAACTTGTTTCTCGAAGCCCGTGTATGGCTTCAGGGATACTATTCAGAGCCTTTTCTGATTTCCAAAGTAACAAGACAGGCTTGCCCCCTACCCCCCTGATCTTCGCAGTAGTGATCAAAACTTTAGCAATAGCAATAAGGAGCCACCTAGATATTCATGGTGTACGTTGTGGCCAAAATGCACACAAATGTGCACTCTTTGCAGATGATCTGCTCTTCTTCATCACATCACCACTTATCTCCTTATCAAATGTCTGCCGCCTATTGGATGACTTTGGAAAAATCTCAGGACTCCTAGTCAACATGTCAAAGTCACAGGCCCTCAACATAAATCTTCCAGACTCATTAGTCTCCCTGCTAAAAAGCTACTTTCTCTTTTCATGGAATGAGAATAACATTCCTTATCTAGGGGTGCATCTACCACATAGGATAGATCAAATATATGCAACCAACTACCCGCCATTATTTAAAAAAACTGGAATCGGATTTGCAAGACTGGTCTCAACTCAACCTATCTTGGCTAGGGATGGTACATTCCATAAAGATGACATTGCTCCCAGGAATCTTATACCTGTTTCGATCCCTACCCATACCTATTAAAACAGATTATCTGTGACGCTTCCAGGCAAAAATTATTAGCTTTCTCTGGGGTTCAAAGGGACACAGACTAGCTAAGGGGATCCTTTTTCAAGCCCAAAATATAGTAGGGATGGGTCTACCTAACCTACTTAAATATTACCAAGCAGCCCAGTTAGCCCAGATATCAATTGTTTACTCTCGGTTTGCTAAACCCGATTGGGTGCATATGAAAAGAGAAGCAGTACCACAATTCAGGCTAGACCAAGCAAATGACCTGCGATTCTCGCTCCAACTCTTTCTCACTCCATTACATTATGGGGCAAACTCAAAATTCTCCCAGGGCTGGTCTCTCCGATTCATCCGCTAGCTCATCTCTTCCATAATTCACAATTCCCACCAGGCATAAACATTGGGGCCTTTCAGTAGTGGTTAAACAAAGCTTTGTACAAAATATGACATTTTTTTAATTCAACGGTTACACTTACCCTAAATCCCTGCATCAATAAACTCGAAATGCCTTTGAGGGAAACGTTCAGATACCGACAAATCTCACACTTACTACACTCCATTTTGGGAACCAAACTCTTACCACCCAACATCACACCACCAGCAGACTGACATACCAGGAAGGGGAGCCTCATACCCCCCAGCACCATAATATCTCCCTCATGTTTTCCAGGTTTGCAAAAAAGCTGGATAGGGGATTAGCACAGACTGCAGCCAGGATCACTACTGATATTAAAATGAATCCCCAGGGGGGCGTAGCTGAGCACATGGAGAAGTAGGACATGTCCTCCTTGAGCTCCTGCACACACCAGACTATTCACAGCACCCAGCGCTCTCAGAATCTGCAGCACAGGTCGGTAATGGGGAGAATAGGTGGGGGAGAGGGCCACCAGACCCCCGACCCACATAAAGAGGGGGAAATCAGCTTGTTTTTTCACCCGATTAGGGCCAAATCAGCACGGCCCCCCCATCCAAGATGGCGCCATCCCGATCCCCAGGCACACATGCGGCCTCACAGTGAGCTGCTTCACAGCACTCCACACCACGCATGAGAACCAGGCAGTGCTCCAGATCCCCTGCAGACTCTAAAAACAGCTACATCCATTCTGCCTGCCATTCCCCTGAATCACACCGGTCCTTCAGTAGCTGGGACATGGAAGCTTACATTAAGGCCCTGCCAACCAGACATGATTTTGAAGCCTGTTTGCAGAGACTTGAACACTCATACAAACAAGAGATGTCAGGGCTGTGCAGAGATGTCACAAACAGGCTAGAAGAAGTGGAACTAAGTGTAGAGGAGACTGTCTCCACATTGAATTTACATGAAGCCATTTTACATGAACACACCCTGCAGATTCAACAAATAATGTATCACCAAGATGACCAGGAAAATAGGGCCAGACACAACAATATACGCATCTGTGGTCTCCCAGAGACAGTGGAAACCAAAGACCTGGCCCCTGCTGTCATTGCCATGTTTAATGATCTGTTCCAAAAAGCCAAAGACGCCCCTCTGGAACTTGATTGTGTACACAGAGCCCTGGGCCCTAAAAATCAGAATCTACAACACCCCAGAGACGTCATTGGCAGAGTGCATTTCTATGCTGTTAAAGCTGACCTAATGCAAGAGTCCATATACTTTAATGGTGCCCAGGTATCCCTACTTCCAGACCTCTCCAAGCTGGCGCGGGACATGTGCAGAGCTCTGAAACTACTCACAGGTGTCCTACACACTGGGTGACCTCCCGAATTTCCTCAGGACCTTTGAGCTACCACAAATCCCTATACCAGAATGGCCACTTCATGCAGCCACTCCTGGACTCCCCGTTGCCACAGGCTGGCAAAAAAAATCCAAAAAGAACAAATGTTCCAGATCGGAAGCCTCCAAATTGACATATGGATGAACTACCACTTTGACTAACTCATTTTCCCCTCACAGGCACCAGACCCGTGAAGCCTTCCCCGTTTCCAGTTTTGTTGGGACGGTACTAACCCACTCTTTATTGCTCTCACACAGTTTTTGATCTTAAAAACGAGACTTCCTCTTAAATGAGATTTACCCCCTGTTGGATACTGTTATCCCTCTCCCATTCCGGGTCTTCCCCATCCCTCCCCCCCTTTTATTACAATGTATTGTTATATGTAGAGCCAGTAAATGGACCCTGTATACTGTCAGCTTTTCACTGTATCTTCCTAGGACTTGTCCTCTCAGATACTCACTTACTGGTATACAAAATATACGCGACTTCTCAGGGTCCTGAGCTGTAATGTTTACAAGCAAAGTTTTATGTTGTTGCCCGGTGTGTGTGTGGGCCCCTCTATACACTGGCCGTGACCCCATCGTTTAGGGTATTCAGGGCCCCTAGGCGGTCTTAGCTGACATGTTGATTACAATGCTATTAGTTTGGCCATTGAGGCCTTGGTTTCCTACTTTTCTCTCTCTTTTAATTCCTATGCTATTTCTCATACTTACCTTCTACTTGTTCACCACTAGATGCTGCTCTGTTACCTCCAACTCCCCTCCCACCCCACTCATTGAGACAGCGAGCCTTGACTCCACCAATATATATCTATTCCTCAAGCTATTCCCCATGGCAACACAAGCTTCCTTGAAAGTCTCCTCTCTAAATTGTAGAGGCCTCAATACCCCAGAGAAAAGAAGGCAAATATTGTATAATTTCTATAAACTCCGTACCCAAATTCTCCTCCTCCGCCTCTCTGACCAAAATCCGAACACTTCTTTCTGACTTATCGCTGGTATACGTGTGGCAAGTGCTAAATCCAACGACCAAAGACTACACATATTACTCCCCCACACACTCCTCATACAGTAGACTAGACTACATTTTCATCTCTTAATCATTACTACATTATCCCCCCACTACCTCCATAGTCCTCACTCTCTGGTCTGACCATGCCCCCATTCACATGAGTTTGGGAAGCATCCCCACACACAGGTAGAGATCCTCCTGGAGGTTGAATGACAACCTATTAACTGCTTTAGTTTGCACCCAGGACATCATACAGACCATCAGAGAATTTGTTAAAGAATTTGTTAAAGGCAATACACGTGGCGATACAAACCCGCTTACAAAGTGGGAAACACTTAAATGTGTCCTCAGGGGTAAATTCATCCAACATGGCTCTCGACTATAGCCTCCCGAAGAACCACATAAACTAACCCCTAACCCCACCATACAATTAGAACTGACTAATGCCAGGAGAGACCTCCTGTGAATTTTCATGGAACGCTTTTTGATAGCAAGAGACAAAGGGCGATTTACCCACTACTCTCAGGCCAGTAAGTGCGTTAGGCACCTAGCAAATGTACTCCACCCCCTACACACATGGAAACCTATCCCTTCATGAATACTTCTTCTAAAGGTAAAATACTAACCAACTCGGCTATAGCCGAAGAATTCCGCCAATACTACTCCACCCCATACAACCTCGCTCCCCAGGCACCACTGTCCCTACCCCAAACAAGTAAATCAACACAAGACTTGCTATCATATATCCAAGAAAGTGCACTTCCAACCATCTCGGCTTCGGAAATTGCAGACTTGCTGAAGCTGAATTCCAACTTGCCATAAAAAGTCTTAAAAAACGGTAAGAGCCCTGGTCCTGACGGATTTTCTTAAAGCTTCTACAAAACATTTGCTCTAATACTAACACGTCTCCTGGCAAATGCATTTAATGCCATAGACGAGACCCTCCCCCCTCCCCCACCCTACTTGAAACCCAAATAGTAGTCATCCCGAAACCGGGTAAGGACCCTTCCTTATGCTCCAACTATGGACCTATATCCCTCCTTAATATAGATTTAAAACTATTTGCCAAAATCCTAGCAAATTGCCTTTCACCCATATTACCTAAGATAATACACAGGGACCAGGTGGTTTTTGTCCCTGGATGCAAAGCCAGGGACGACACCACTAAGACTATACATCTCATTGCTAATGCCCAATGCAATCACATACCGACCTGCCTTCTCTCCTGTGACGCAGAGAAGGCCTTTAACAGGGTCAGCTGGTCCTTCCTCCAAAACACCCTTTCCCAGATAGGATTAGGCCCAAACATGCTCTCACGCGTCATGTCCCTATACTCCAAACCCTCTGGTACAATCTTAGTGAACAGAACTCAATCAGATAAGCTTACAATCACCAATGGCACCAGACAGGGCTGCCCCCTCTCCCCACGTCTGTTTGCCCTAGTCATTGAGCATCAAGCTCAAGCCATCAGAATGAACCCAAATATACATGGTATACAAACCTCCCCTTCTCAATGTAATCTTTCCCTATATGCAGATGATCTTCTCCTTCACGTGACCCAACCCCACATCAGCATTCTATCCATACTCTCAGAGATCCACAGGTTTGGCCGTTTCAGCATCTACAAACTGAACATCTCCAAAACTGAAGCCCTGAACCTCTCCTTAACACAACCTACCCTCTCCTCCCTTAAGGCCAACTTCTCCTTTCAGTGACAAACAAAATCAATATCATACCTATGAACGGCCATCCAAACACACACATCAGATATATATGTCCTAAACTTTAGCCCACTACTCAAAAAACTCAGACGCCTCATTGAAAGCAGAATGGACCTACCAGTGTTATGGTTTGGACGCATGAAACACTAAAAATGGATATTCTCCCCAAGATATTGTATCTATTTCAAGCCCTACCAATTGCACTTCCATCCACTTTTTTCCGTACCCTTCGTTCCATGGCTATTCGTTTTGTATGGAGGGGTAACCACCCAAGGCTGAAACATAAGCTCTTATGCTCTCCCACCTCCAATGGCGGGGTAGGCCTACCAGATTTTGAGCTCTATCATACATCTGCATTGGTCTCCCGAGTCCTGGAGTGGTTCCCCTATCCTCTGATTAAAGCCTCCACCTTGGTGGAACAAGATTTGTCCTCAGTTGACCCCTGAGCACTTCTCTGGGGTTATGATCGGTCTTACAAATCTCTCCCAATGTAGTCCCCCCCCACCAGAGATGCTCTATTAATCTGGTACCGCGGAAAGCAGAGTTTCTCACTATCCACTGAACTGAGCCCTCCCAGAAGGAAGATTAGCCCTAACCATAGATGATTATAACAGATCCTTCTGGCCCACAGCACAACAATTTGTCAATGACACCCAGGGTACCTTCGTGACAAACCACACCACCATAGCCTCCAATATAACATGGCTGACCCCCCTGCACTTGACCTCCTATTGTAAGAAACTTCACGACTCTCAACAAATCCACACCTGACCACCCCTGACTGGCTTTGAACAGCTATGCACATTTTTAGAAACACTCCGGCACACTCTATCAACGATCTACAGACTGATCCTAGAACATACTCATGGTACTTGCCTAAGTACACTAAGGCCTGGTCAGAAGAGCTCGGGAGAGACATATCAGAGGCAGAATGGGGTAAGGTCTTTCTCTTTACCCATAAGTCATCCATCTTGAGTTAAACTCAGGAAAAAAAATATAAGCTTGTATCTAGGTGGTATCGTGTGCCAGAGAACCTCAAGATCATGTTCCCATCAGTTAGTGATATCTGCTGGAGATGTAATTCAGTGAAGGGTACGTACAACCACATCTGGTGGGAATGCAATGAGATCTTCCCATTTTGGGAGCAAATTATTCAAATTTACACTGAAATATATGAAAAACCGCTCACTCCCTCCCTTTCCATTGCCCTCCTTTCCATACTACCTGGTACTGTTAAATCCCAAAAGCACAACCTTCTAAAATGTTTCCTCAGTGCAAGTATGCAGCTAATTCCTAGGCATTGGAAAACCATCTCTCCCCTCATCCCTTATAGAGTGGGTGGCTGAGATAAACGACATTATGCTTATGGAGGAGATGCAAGCCAAATCTCTAGATAAATACAAAAAATTTTCCTTTATCTGGAGTATCTGGAGGCATTACTCTACTTCAGACAAATTGAAGCATAGACTCTCACAGATGAGTACTCCCTAAGAGACTAACTAACCTCAAAATTATTCCCTTATACCTTAGACTAGCAATCACCCCCCCCCCCCCGAATAAGGCTTTCTGTCTCTCCACCCCCTCTCCCTCCCCGTTATATCCCCTCACCCCTCCCTCTCCTTATCTAGCTTCCCCCCTTTCTATTGTTTCTCCCTCCTCTCATCTCTGTCTGTATTCGACTGTATATAGCCATACCATGAAATCCCTTGTATTCCAGCTCCTCTATATGAGCACTGATATCATCCAAGGGATCTGAAAGTATACCAATACTATTGTACTGATAATACCCAATGTTCAGTTTAGATACATTGATTTCCTCTGTCTCCAGTCGCAGCAGGTTCCCACAGGGGCACCCAGACCGACAGAAATTGCACTTGTATGAATGTTAGTACTACGTTTGAAACTTTACCTCAATGACTCATTCTCAGATTACCTATATAAACGACATAGAATGCACTATTTTTTGTACAATCCGAATTTGTCAGACCAAAATGCCTTTTTGTCGAGCATCTGGTCCTGTTCTTGTTTATTCTTTTTAAACTTATGTTGAAAACAATGAAAACGTATTGAACCTAAAATGGATCTCCAGATGCTGTGCTCTCGCATTGAAACCATTGAGAACAGTGTGGATTCCACAATGAACAGTGTTAATCAGAATACTGATCGTATCAAAGATTTACATGATCAACTAAAACTGCCATGGCCAAAATTTATGACCTTGAAAACTGGTCCAGAAGGCTTAATTTCAGAATCAAAGGCCTGCCTGAGACCGTTATGGATATAACAGAAGCAGTGCGCTCCCTCATTAAAAATCTCATTCCTGATGTCAGAGCACACAAAATGGAGCTCGATCGGGCTCATGGGGCTCTAGGACTTCCCCGACCTGATGGTCTGCCCCGAGATATTGTGGTCAAACCACACTACTATAACATCAAAGAAGAAGTAATGCGAGAAAGCACAATCCGCCCCGCAAATCCAAATTGTGGGTCACCCAGTCCAAATTTATGCTGACATTTCTCCATACACGGTCCAGAAACGGTGAGCGCTTAAACCCCTACTGACAGTACTAATGCAGAAAAACATTTTTTCCCTTCAGTTTGAAGTTTGAGTACCATAACAAGTCCTTCAGATTATCCTTGTTCTAGGAAGGTGCTACAGAAACTAGGCCTCATTTCCATGGATCCACCCTCTCCAATGCAGACTTCATATACAAGTCTGTCCAAGCGACCACCCCCTTCTAGCCCACTCACATCTCTATGGCAGAAGCCTAAAACCAAAAAGGCCAAAGAAGGATTACCTCCCTAATCTGGTGGTCTACTATATTCCATTTTCTACATTCCCTTTACTGGGACTGGGTCCACTTGGCCCCTTTGGCATTAATGCCCACCTGGAATCACACATCATTTGACCTCTGGGGGATCCTCCCCCTACTCCACTGTTGGACTCTGTAGGTCCCCTACGTCCTTCCACCCTGCTCACAAACTGTCAGATTGTATACTGCCCCTCTACAAGCTCCCCGCTATATGGGTTTTGGACACCTTCAATGTTCCCCTGGACTTCCTGAACTATGTCTTGGTCTACTCATCATGGATTTACTTCCCCCCCTTCCCCTCTCCTACCTCCTACCACCTGGAATCACACATCATTTGACCTCTGGGGGATCCTCCCCCTACTCCACTGTTGGACTCTGTAGGTCCCCTACGTCCTTCCACCCTGCTCACAAACTGTCAGATTGTATACTGCCCCTCTACAAGCTCCCCGCTATATGGGTTTTGGACACCTTCAATGTTCCCCTGGACTTCTTGAACTATGTCTTGGTCTACTCATCATGGATTTACTCCCCCCCCTTCCCCTCTCCTACCTCCCTCCAGATGGCCCTAGCGTTATATGTGACCCATGCTGATTTCTAGCAGACATTCCTGACCCCTTTCCTCCCCAGACATTGACTGTCAGCTGCCGGACACCTGGACTGCCTATTTCTACACCCTCTGGAGTTCCCCCTGTTGCCCTCTACCAGATCTCCCTGGGAGCTTGGAGCTCCTTCCCCTATCTAGCAAACTGAATACCTCCCCACCATTCACTTTCTCTTCCCCCAGCTGTAGTTCAGACCCCATCAGCTCGACCCCCATTGAGTGTTTATTTGTTAGAGTTGTTTTGTAGGATTTGTAAAGCTCGCAAGGCAGATATTGCATGGACAGCCTTGATCCTTGCTTTCACCGCCATAGCCGAAAAAAGTCTACACTGGGAAGGAGGCCGGTTTTATCACCAGAAAGACAAGACAGGGGCCCTCCTGGCCAATAGGTTGACCCCTAAAATCAAATATCACACCTTACCCAAAATTAAACTTTGTGATGGCACCTTCTCACAAAACCCTCAAAAAATCCTGGAAGTCTTCAAAAACTTTTATAGCTCCCTATATAGTAGTGAGGGGAAGGTGTCCTCCCCTAACTTACGGGACTCATTTCTCAATTCACTAAACATCCCTAAGATCACAGACCAGCACAGGGCTGAATTGGAATCCCAATATCAGCTGAAGAAGTGACTCAAGTCATTAAAAATCTCCAAAATAATTCAGCCCCCGGCCCCGATGGCTTCTCAATTCCATACTACAAACACTTTCCCCCACCTTAACCCCCTACCTGGCTAGATTCTACAACCAATTATGAGCAGGAACTCTGCTTGATAAGGCCTTAAACTCTGCCTTCATTACAGTTATTCCCAAACCTGGCAAGGACCCTAGTTCAGACTCCACCAGATCTCTCACTTTGTCCATTCCCTGGGGTCCTCTGCACCCAACCCTCTGATGGTCACGGCATATGAAATGTGGTGTGGTCAGGCTATGGAGCAGCGGGGAGGGATAACGGTGATATACCGATCACTTGCCTCGGCTGATTCTAAAACCTCTACATGAGGGAGTGGTAGAAAGACCTGGGACAGAGCTGGAGCCTGGTTGTGTGGCACAGAGCATCAGCCTCAGCCTATAAGGGTGAACACAACACTGATCGAGGCTAACCTGAAAGTACTAATGAGGTCATATCTTGTTCTGCTAAGAATTGCTAAAATTTACCCAAACGCATTTCCACTGTGTTTCCCTAATTGGGGACACATGGGGTCAATGCTACGTACTTGGTGGGATTCTTCCAAGATCAGAGGACTCTGGAATAGAGTTTTCCACATAATTAGGAAACCTACAGACAGACCCATCCCTCAGACTCTGCAAATAGCTCTTCTTAACTTCCCTTATCCAGGGACACCGAAACTGACCCAACCCCTAATTATGTTAATTCTACTTGGAACTAAATTGACAATTGCCCGAGCTTGGAAGCAGCCTTCAGTATTCCTCACTTTGGATAATGGATTTCATGGATAATGACCCAGGAAAAGACAACTAGCATCCTTTTGGATACAGTTGCCAAACATGATGCCACCTGGGAACCTTGGACTAGATACATATCTCTGCCACCTACTACCTCCCCTTCTCTGGTGTCGTGTAGAGGAGCGAGTATTGCACCGTCACTGAAGATTTTCTTCTTGTTTTCCTCTTGTTTCATTCTCCTGTTTTGTTTTTGTTTCTCTCAAGTTGCCTTACATGGCTGAAACACAGGATCTATCCTTAAGGACACAACCATAGATGGGCTTGTCCGGACGCGGAGCAGGGAAGACGTGTTTGTGCTGAGCTCCGCACAAACAGCGACAATCCACTGCCATCCTTTCTTTGCCTCATCCCGGTGAACGTCGGAACTAACAGCATACCCTTCAGGCTTTGGGTGCTGCATCCACAACTGTTCCTTGGCTGCAGACTGTGCCCGGTTGTGTGTATTCCCCAGAACTCCTTGATCTTCAGGCTCGAGGCCCACCTCCATCATGAGGCCTGCGGGCCCCCCTCCTCCCTGGCACATTGAAAATCAAGGGTTGAAAGACCGCTACATTGCAGCACACCAGCAGCCATCCCCCCTCCGGAGGACATTGGATATCTCTACAGAGGGGGAGGATTGCCTGAAATCACTTGAGATATCCTCAGCTCCACCCTCCCATGGCCTGCAACCTGCCGACCTGGCTTCTTCCTCCCCATGTGGATTCAGTAAGTAACAGATCATCTGCCTCCTCCTCACAAAGCTCCCTGGCAGTGGCTGCCTGCTGACCCATCGACTGAGCCTACTGGGGAATACTGGGGATCAAACAGACCGGAACTTACACAGCCAGAAACCGCTACTAGGAAAGTCCGTGGCTTTGGCTTACACTCGGAAGTCGGCGGCCATCTTGGGACTCCAGATACACCCGGCCACTTCCCTCTCACTTCACCTGTAACCCAACCTCACACTAACTAAACGGTATTCACCATTGGGAATATTACCTCCTCCCATAGATACCCAAATGGATTTCTTTAAAACAGATAGATGTAGCTAACAAATGAATGGCGGTCACCCCACCTAATATGGATTTTGTCCCTTAAATGAGCTTAGTGGCCCACCTGTTCTCCGAGACCTCCGTTACACTATATTAGCCTTTTATAGCTCCGGAGGTAAGCCTGACCATCTGCCACATCCCTTGAACATCTCATGGGCAAAGTTGGCCAGCAACAGCGAAACAACAAGCCTCTGTTTGGGCCGTGAAAGTTCAAGTATGGAACGCTATGTCACCAGATCACAACTTACATCCTTGAACTATTCCATAGACCCTTTTGCAGCGATGGATCCATCTATGGGAGTGGAGAATGCTGTGAACAGGCTTGCTACAGAACTGAGAGGAGAGATAGACCAAATTAGAGAATGAATTGACACTCTTGAAAACAAATTCGATTAGATGATAAGCTATGTACAGACTATTGAAGAGGAAAACCACAACTTACGTTTATCAGTCTCCCAATTACAATTACAGCAGGAGGACTTGGAAAACAGAGAAAGGAGACAGAATTTACGCTTCAGAGGTATCCCTGAAACAGTGAGGGACCCTGACCTATGTACTTATCTTCTGAGTCTCTTCAACAACCTGGCCCTACGATAGTGGACATAGACTGGCGCCTGGATAGGGCCCACCGGTCTTTGGGCCCAAATCCCCTGGCTGGAGCTAGACCCAGAGATGTTATAGTGAAATTCCATTTTTTTGAAAGCAAGGAAGCACTCACCCTAGCCACGCGTAACAAGTCCCAACTTACATACAAGGGGCAAAACTCCAGATTTTCAGTGACCTTTCCCCCATTATCCTTGCTAAACATAGGAATCTGCGCCCAATCACCTTGCAGCTACAACACCACAAGATTCCGTTTTACTGGGGTTTTCCATTCCACCTCACTGTTTCCAAAGATGGAGTACAACACACCCTGTGTGAATTACTGGAAGGTGAGGCATTTTTGAAAAGTCTCGGTTTACTTCCCCTCCCGGAAGAGGATTTGATCCCTCCAAACAATCAGGCCCGTCCACCTCCTAACACGCCCAGCCATATCTGGACCCCCGTGAGAGACAAGTCCAGGAAACGCTTCTCCACACCCCAACGCCTACGCACCTCCAAGCAACCTCCTTGATTGTCTTGCTCCTGTCTCTCTGGATCCATCCATACAGTATTGCTTAGAACATTTTCGAATCTAAATGTTTTAAGAGTAATGGAAATTGCTGTTCTGGCCTAAAATAATTTTTGTATCTACCCGGTTCTTTTTGTTTTGTTTAGGGTAGAGCTATTTTTTTCCTCATCCCATGCGGTTCTGTTGCTAATGGTCTGTTTTCCCCTCCCTGACCATTGTGCCTCAGTTGACAGATTCTCTTGTTCATCTGCTGACATTTTCTCTGTATTGTTAACTGTTCTCCTACTGGCAGATCTACTCCAATTGCTACCAAGCTCATAAGGCGAGCGGCCGGTGCTTCCCCGCTCTCTACCTAGAGTCTCCTGACAGAAGTCCATATATGCCCCTACCTGGCCTTGACATTTGTTCAGGGCCTC
Source organism: Lithobates clamitans (assembly GCA_037952925.1). Lineage (NCBI taxonomy): Eukaryota > Metazoa > Chordata > Amphibia > Anura > Ranidae > Lithobates > Lithobates clamitans. The sequence continues at coordinate 1,435,833 of JBBGZY010000903.1, read as the reverse complement.
CTGAGACGCAGTTTCCTCTCAGGTCTTCAAAAATTCCAGTTCTTTTTTGTTTTTATTTTTTTCTCCAGTTGGTTTTTGTTTTCTACTATGTCCATGGATATCAACCAGCTCCTTAGGTTGAAAATGTTCTACCCATATCTTTCTAACCAAATGCAGTTTTATTACAGGATATGTCTGCTAATATTTGGGTACCAAGGGGATGCTTCTACAGACAATGTTTATGATCATATTTGTATCTTTTTTTTTGTCTGTTATGTTTCCGTGCTCTTTGATGTCTCTGCCTTTACACAAGCTTATCTAACGGGTCCACACACATGGCTTTAAAGATTATGTTGTACAAGGTGAAAGGTCTAGGTTCCATCCACAAGCGCTGGATGGCCCTGAAGGATTTCAGGACCTCAGACGCAGATGTGATGATGATCCAGGAGACCTACTTTAAATCAGAGGGTTCACTTAAATTTGCCTCAAGGTATTTCCCCACCTCCTTCCTTGCCTCGGATCCTTCGGGCAGGGCGGGAGTGTCAATTCTGGTTAGGAAATCATCGTGCCCTATTAAGGTTAAAAGCTCTCATGCCGATCCTCTTGGTAGATTTCTTATACTAGATTGCGAATATATGACCACCTCTTTTACCCTCATCAATCTATATGCCCCTAATACAGGCCAAGTTGATTTTCTCAGTAAACTGTTTGACTCCCCTCACTACTCCTCACAGCCTTTTATGATCATCGGCGGGGATTTCAATCTGGTTATGTCACCCACTAGAGATAGGCAAACCCTCTTTAACACTACGCCTTCTAAAAAAATTAAATCCCAAGCTAACTACTTTCGCAAGTGTATAAGGTCTCATCAACTATGACTCATGGAGGATCAGACACCCCTCCTCTAAACAGTTCACTTTTTATTCCTCAGCTCATTAAATGTACTCACGTCTTGACCATTTCTTTATAACACTCCTGTGCTCTGTACTTGTGGATTCTGTTCATCTGTATCTTTTACTCCATTGTTTTTCTGTTCTAGTATCATTATGTTTTCAATATTTTTGTATTCTACATTGTGCAACAATTCTGTATATGTTCGCTTTAAAACATAAAAGTTTAATAAAAATACAATTTTGCAAAAAGGATACAACCATAACCCCTGTCTGTTTGGAGATGTGGAGGCACCACGGATGGGCCACCCACTGTGAACGCAATTGGGCAGACACACTGGCTTTCAGCCTAACACCCTCTAGCCAACAGACACCCACATGTATGACCTCCTCTAGCTCACAACAGACAGCTGGGGTGCTTGGGCATTCACATCACACTGTATGTACCTATGCCCTTTTCATATGGGCACAGTTGTCAACACATTTATTGTTTACATCACGTTTACTATGAGATATGGTTCTAAAGCTTATTGGATCTTCCGATCTGTTTCTAGGATGACCATTTCCACGTTTACCCCACATACATTCTGCAATTGATAATGGTCCACTTTGGTACTGCCTTGGGCTGAGTCTTTCTTGATTTACACTCCTCAGGGGGGGTGGCCCCCTCTCCCGACACAGCTAGATCCCTTGAGGGGTGCCTGTCATCTCTTTCTCCATGTATGAGGTACGGATGAGGACTCTGTCAGACTCACGCAGGAAATCACGGTATACTACAGACTCTCTGTTGACTACTATCTGTGTTTGATTAACTATTGTTAACAAGTTTTTCTGTACCTGTGTCTCCGTGTTATCTTTGATATACTTAATAAAAAACTATTGAAAGTAAAAGTTCTAACAAGATGGTACTTAGTCCCCACCAGACTAGCAAAATTGTATCCATCAACCTCCCCCTATGTTTCAGAGGGTGAGCAAATATAGGATCCATGGTCCACGTATGGTGGGAATATCCAAAGCTAAGAGGGTTCTGGGATAGAATCTTTACGATAATCACAAAGACCACTGGTCTATCTCTTCCTAAGTCCCCTCACATAGCATTGCTGAACTTTCCAGTCAAAAGGACCACTAAAACATCCTCCTAGGAGCCAAACTGACAATAGCGAAAACATGGAAAAAGTCGATTGTTTCCAGTACCTAGGCCAAACAAAAAATATCATGGATCATGGTCCAGCAAAAGATGGTCAGCATCCTCCAAGACACAGATGAAAAATTTAAGGCCACCTGGGAACCATGGGCTGACTACATGCACGTATCCCTAACACCTTTGTATGACCTGATCAAAATTTGTTAAGAGCAGTTTTCCGGCAGGACATCTTATTATTCTCTTTTTTATCATCCTCGCCACCTGATCTATTCCTACCCTTTCCATTTTCCACTTTTCTCACTTTTACCATGTATAGAGGGCTACCAAGTTCAGAAGGTAACACTCCCCCTAGTTCCAGTTAAAAAACACATAACAGAGCCCACTTTTTTTTAAATCTCAATAAAAACCGATTGAAAGAAAATGCCATAAATCTATCCCCTATTTTGTAGATGCTATAACTTTTGCGTAAACCGATCAATATACGCTTATTGTGATTTTTACGCTTATTGAGATATGTAGAAGAATATATATTGGCCTAAACTGATGAAGAAATTTTGCTTTTTAAAAACATTTTTGGGGATATTTATCATAGGAAAAAGTAAAAAATATTGTTTTTTTTTTCAAAACTGACACTCTCTTTTTTTGTTTATAGCTCAAGAGGCAATCAAATGTCACCAAAAGAAATCTCTATTTGTGGAAAAAAAGGACATCAATTTTGTTTGGGTACAGCGTTGCATGACCATGCAATTGTGAGTTAAAGCAGAGCAGTGCCGTATCGCAAAAAAATTGCCTGGTCATTAAGCAGGAAAATCTACTGGTCTGTAAGTGGTTAATAGGGTTCGTGGCTTGGGTGCAAACTTTTTCCATGTTCGGGAGTTCTGGTGTGAACCAAACTGGGTGGGTGTTCAGCCCAACTCTAATGGTAAGGTTGTAGACAGGAAAGTCAAAAGACCTGTTGGTAGCAGTGGGGTCAAAGTTTGCAGTCCGACTGTAACATCAGAGGTAAAAGGGGAAAGAAAAATAGAACCAGTAAAAGTTTCAAAAAGCCATTTAAAGCAGACCTTCAGTAATTTTTTTCAACTTTCCATCTATTAACCATTTCAATACAGGGCAATTTCACCCCCTTCCTGCCCAGTCCAATTTTCAGCTTTCAGTGCCGTCGCATTTTGAATGACAATTGCGCGGCAATGCAACACTGTACCCAAACAAAATTGTTATATCACACAAATAGAGCTTTCTTTTGGTGGTATTTTATCACCACTGGGGTTTTTATTTTTTGGAATCCAAAGTAAGAAAAAATGAAAATTTAAAAAAATTGTTTCTGTTACAAAACTTTGTAAATAAGTAAGTTTTATCCTTCACCGATGAACACTGATGAGGCTGCACCGATGGGCTCTGATGAGGCAGTACTGATTGGCACTGATGGGCACTAATGATGAGGCACTTATAAGCAGCACTGATGGGTGGCACTGATATGCAGCACTGATGAGCACTCATAGGTGGCACTGATGGGTGACACAGTTGGGCACTAATGGGCACTGATAGGTGGCACTGATGGGTGTCACTGATGGGCACTGATAGGCAGCACTGATTAAGAGGCGCTGATTAGCACTGATTTGCATCCCTGGTGGGTTCACCTGATGGTCTCCAGTGGGCATCCTTGATGGGTCTGCACTCAGAATGGTAAAGATGTTTTTATTACAAATTATGTGAGCAGTCCATGGAATCGGGTGGAGCAAGGGCTGGAGAGATGACTCTAGCATACTTTAAGGAGCCTCGATGACCATCATCGGATGTGGAAGTAGAAGCTTTCTGGGGTGAGCAGGAATCTGAACACCAGTGTTGATGCTGGTCATCTAATGAGGGTGGTGGGGAAGTCAGATGCAGTTCCTGTAGGAGGTAATGGAGTTCCTCTGAGGTTTTGCAGGTTTGCTTGGTACCTGTGTAGGTGCTGCTGTGACTCTGCAGGATCAGCAGATGCAGCCTTAAGAGCTTGGAGTTTAGAGATGGTCAGCAAATAGCTGATAATGATGGCCTCCCGTTGACGTGCAGTGGTCAGGAGTTGTTTCTTCATGCGGTAGACGTGAACATTTACAATTATGTCACATGGAGGTCCCATCAGTTTGCATGGGGGTGAGAGCTCTGTAAATCTGATTCATTTCAAGGTGTTCTATAGGAATGGATGGGGAGAGCTCTTGAAACAAAACTGTTATTGTGGATTGGAGATCGACGACTGATTCAGAAATACCACTTTCTCACAGATTAGAGCGTCAGGCCCTCATTTCATAATCTTCCAGCTGAGAATGTAGGGAAAAGTTTTGCTCAGGAAGTGCTTTGAGCTGATCTGCAGGATTACAGGGTATGGCCTCAAGGTCAACCACTCTCTGCTACAAATCTGAGATACGCTGGCCTAGCTTGTGGATCTCCCTGGAGAGGTGTTCTGTGATCTGGTCTGAGGTTTGTTTGCTCAGTGCAGCTGGTGCATGTTGTAGAGAGTTGAATGTAATAGGGAACATTCTACAGTGCTATCGGTGTTACAGGTTGCGTGACAGTTGTGCCGAGCGTAAATGGATTGCACAGTGCAGTGTGTTAAGTGTATTGTGGTGAAAAGTGTGGACTGTGGAGTATTAAGTGTACTTGAGGTTTACTGTATACTATGGCTTTATTAGTGTAATGCAGTGCCTAGTTTGGTGTTCAGGGTATTTGGGATACATGCTGAGATATAATGGAGGTATTGGGGTGCAGAGTGAAGTTTGCTGTCTGGTGCCAGCCTTCATGAGGTCACCCCATTTGTAACCTGAATCACTCAAACACATGCTAAAGCTAAAAATGTTTTTCAAGGAGTTTCATATAGCTAAGGGTGTGGTTGCCATCATCTTAATGTACATTTAATACATTAAATTACAAGTATAACATTAAAAATAGCCTTTAAAAATTCATATGTTATTCTTGATCAATATTGTATAAAAACCCCATCAAGGGTGTATATCATTAAAATGACTTTTTACATAACAAATCATACCATAATAGAAAATACTCTGAAATATTACAGCATAATAATATACAACAAATTGCAGTATTTCCCAGCTACTTGCCGTTATATTCCATCATTATGATGTTCATCCAATACAGTGGATGGGTGTAAGTTGGGAAGAGCTCGATGTTCGACTCAAACACAAGTTCGACTTAATCATTAGCTGTACATTTGTTCATCGAACAAACGAACATATGGGGTGCTCGCGGCAAGTTTGCCCGCCGCAGAGCGCCCTCTAATGCACTGTGAGATCACAGTGCATTTACAGCTGCTGATTGGCCAAAGCATGCACCTGACCTGCATGCTTTGGCCAATCACAGCGCTTTGTGCTGGGAGAGCCATAACTGGCCAAAGGCAGGGTGCCTTTGGCCAATCATGGCTCAGGGGTTAAGTCCACGCCCCACACTATATAAAGCTGCTGCTTACACGGCGGCTGTAAATAGTGAATGAATGGAGCTTAGGCAGGTAGTGTAGTGGGAAGTCAGTCAGTGTAGTGTGTATATATAATACAGATCAGAGTGTACAGTGCAGTCCGTGTAGTATATATAATACACTTCAGAGTATATAATGCAGTCCGTGTAGTGTATATATATATAATGCAGTTCAGAATATATAGTGCAGTCTGTGTAGTATATACTGTATAATACAGTTCAAAGTATATAGTGCAGTCCATGTAATGTATATATAATACAGTTCGGAGTATATAGTGAAGTCTGTGTAAGTCCGTGTAGTATATATAATACAGTTCAGAGTATATAATGAAGTCTATGTAGTATATATAATACAGTTCAGAGTATATAGTGAAGTCCGTGTAGTATACATAATCCAGTTCAGAATATACAGTGCAGTCAGTGTTGTATATATAATACAGTGGAAAGTATATTGTACCATCAGTGTAGTATATATAATACATTGCAGAGTATATAGTGCAGTCAGTGTAGCATATATAATACAGTGGAGAATATATAGTGTAGTCAGTGTAGTATATAAAATACTGTGCAGGGTCTATAGTGTAGTGCAGAGTATATAATACAGTGTATTGAAGAGGTTAAGGGGAACCCTATGACAGAATTAAGAAAAAAATGGTGTGGGGTCCCACCAAAATCCATACCAGGCCCTTTGGATCTGGCATGAATTTTAAAGGGTACTCCATGCCAAAATGTAAAAAAAAAAATGGTGGCAGGCCAAGAAAGGGAGGGGATGAGTGAGTACCCCCCTCCTGAACCATACCAGGACGCTTGCCATCAACATGGGGACAAGGTGCTTTGGGTTTGGCTGGCCCAGAGCCCCCCCCCTGCCTCAAAGCATCCAGCCCCCCATGTTGAGAGCATGTGGCCTGGTGTGGTTCAGGAGGGGAGGGGGCGATCACTCACCCCCCTATCCTGACCTCCAGGCAGCATGCTCGGATAAGGGTCTGGTATGGATTGGGGGGGACCCCAGGCCAATTTTTTAACATTTTGGTGTGGAGTTCCCCTTAAAAACTATACTAGACCTGAAGGGCCTGGTATGGACTGGGGAGGACCCCAAGCCCTTTTTTTTATTGATTTTTCATCTAAATTTGCCAGGATCCGGCAATACATTACAGCCGCGAGCAAGTTTAAATGACATTTATTCCTTTAGAAATGTCATTATTGCTGCGGCACAGATGCACCACTTTACAGGCAGACTAAGGGGACCCGCTATTTCATTTGATACATGTCCCCTAGGGCAGTACCCGGGTCCCCGTGCACTTTTTATGGCAATAACATGCATATAAGCCTTCAAAATGAGGACTTTTGATTTTTCATGTTCGTGTCCCATAGACTTTAATAGGGTTTGCATGTTCACTAGAACTTTTTGCCTGTTCGAGGTGTTCTGGTGCAAACCAAACCGTGGAGTGTTCAGCCCATCCCTAGTAAGAACTAGAAATAATTCCAACATGTTTTGAAAGTTTAACTGATATCTTCTTCAGGGATTATATACCACTCTGTGAACAAAGGTAACCATTACTTAAAGACATCCCACTTCAGAATAACAGCATCAATCATATACTAATTTGGTGTGAACATTCACCCACAGACAACATATGTGTGACCTTTGCAAGTCCTCTTCATAGGACACAAGGACCATAGGAGCACTTTACAACCAGAGAGACTGCCATAAATCCACATCAAAATGTGCTGAAGCCACTATGGATCATGGGAACTAAAAATAAATATGAGAAAATATATGTAGTACTGTGTATTGGGGGGGGACCCCATTAGATAATGCTCAAGTACTATGTATAAGGGGGGACCCCATTAGATCATGCCCCAACAAAAAGACCCCTAAGGGGGGGCAAAGGTGCAAAACACATCTTCCTTGGAGCATATTTACAGGCAGTCGGTAGCCAAATAGTTCCAGGTAGGGAAGGGATCCCACTGTCCCAATTCCTTTAGACAAGTCAGTCTAACCAGTGGCAAGTTCCCCCTCTCCCCAGGGTGGAGGGAGGTTAGATGGCGTCTCCTTGAGGTTTCTGGCATCTCTAATATACCGCATATGCGCGCCAATGGCCCGGAGCACAGGTGTGTCATTGCCGATCACAGAGTGCCCTCCCAGAACATCACCACCCTCACTGGAGCCACCTCCAGGAGACCAGACCACCACACATAGGGAGACTATTAGGTGATGTAATCATGAGGCAGAGCAGGACGGAACTGCAAATGCCGGGTTACATTGCCAAGTTTACGCTGTTGATTTTTCACTTCTGAATTGTGAGTTTGATATTTATTTTAATAAAAGCTTGGTTAAATGATCCACACTAGTGGCCCTTTCCTTCTGCTTTTATATATATCATTATACTGTGGAGCTGAGGATTGTTATTGGTGGAGTAGCATAGAAGTCCCTGTATACCCTTCTAATGCATTTATGACCTCCTCTAACCAATAAAGTCCATTGAAGCGGGTGAGAGGCCACCCACAGAGGGGTGAAGGGCACTGGGATGGATTGGTGAAGATTGTATTGGTGTGTGGGATTGCAAAGTCACTAGAAGGTGGAATCCTCTGATGGACTTTATTAATAGACTATGCACTAATGAACTTTATGGAGATTAAGTTTACACCTTATACTTATGTTTATGAATTTTCACTGATTTATGAATTTTGGGATTGTATCTTCTAACTGGTTTACTGTATATTTGCTTATTTGCACAACTGAAACTTTTGACAGTAATCTAATGGAAAGATAAAACTACACTGGTTATAAGCATAAGAGGACAATGGGGATAGACCAGTTGTACTCGGCCAACTATCCCTTTATTTACCAAAAATTGGAATCTAATCTTAGAATTTGGGTGCAGTACGAGATATCATGTTTAGGCAGGATCAACTCAATTAAGATGACTTTGCTCCCCCGACTGCTCTCTTTTGCTCCCTCCCAATTACAATTAGAAGGGATCAACTTTGGAACTTTCAGGAGAAGATAATTAGATATATCTGGGGCACGACCGGGCATCGCCTATTGCAATGAGTTCTTTGCCCACCTAGCACAATTGTCGACTATATACTCTTGTTTGAAGAAACCTGATTGGGTACATTTAGAGCCACCTACCTACCTTCCTACCTTAACATTGGACTACCTACTTTGGTGTTTCCCAAAGAACTGAGCCCCAATTTTGTCTCCAACTTTATCACACTCTTTATCCCTATGGGATAGTCTTATAAATCTTCCCTCTCTGACCTCCGCTGTCCAATCATTGGCTCATATTTTTCAGAATCCTCAATTCAACCTAGATATGGACATTAGGGCCTCCCAATGGTGGCTGGATAAGGGGTTGTACCACACTGGCCACTTTTTTACCTCACTAGGACCAATTCCACTTGAAATGCCAGCCTCTTTAGATTCCTGCAAATCTCTCACTTTTTGAATACATTATGGAAAAGTAAACCTGATCCCCGAAATTTACAGCATATGAGCTATGGTGTGGCCAGGCCAAAGGGGGGATTTCAATAATCTACTCGTCACTGGAAGCCGACCTCACTAAGCTCCCACATATGTTGGCGTGGGAGAGTGTTCTACAGGAAAACTGTAATTTAGAGGACTGGAATAGATCTTTCTCTCAATCTTTCAGAGGTACAGTATTATAATACTTCCCTGTGTTCTTCCCTCACAATGTGTCTGAAGTACAAGACTTGGCAGACAGCTAACAATTTTCCAATAAAGACAAGGCTGAAGGGTTAACAGCTGTAATTTTTACTGAGATATTTTTTTTAAGTTGTAAAACTGCAAAACACAATTTATAAAGTATACGTTAGCATTGAACATTACATTACAAAATGCAAGTACAGTCAGGCATGCTTCTCTAGTGTAAGGCCCTAGCTAACATAAACGTGGCCTGGCTGAAAGGAACTCCCTCGCAGAAAAGTACTATCAAACACACACAAAAATGCAGTTGAATCAGTAGAGCACATACTACTTAATTAAATACTGATGACAGCCTACTTACAGACTTATGCCATGTACACACGACAGGTTTTGCCGTCGGAATAAACTCCGAAGGTTTCTCCGACGGAACTCAGACAGAATTCCATTCAAGCGGTCTTGCCTATACATGGTCAACCCAACGTCTGACCAAAGTCCGACTGTCCAGAACGCAGTGACGTACAACACTTATGACGGGACTAGAAAAAGGGAGTTCAATAGCCAGTAGCCAATAGCTTCCATCTTGTACTTGCTTCAGAGCATGCGTCATTTTTGGTCCGTCGGAACAGCATACAGACGATTGGTTTTCCTGATAGGAATTGGTTCCGTCGGAAATATTTAGAACATGTTCCATTTCTAGGTCCATCAGAATTTTTGAAAAGAAAGTCCGATGAGGCCTACACATGATCGGAATAGACGTTGAAAAGCTTCCGTCGGACTTTTTCTGTCGGACATTCTGATCGGGTGTACACTTCTGCTAGACAGGAAGTAGGAGTGATATACTACAGTTATCTGCAAGCAATGGATGTCAGCTTAAAGCAATGGTAACATATGTAAATTTATACTGTATGGAGACCAGAACACTTCCCACCTGGCATAATAAACATTATACCACTATGTTTCTTTTTTAAGGAGTAATGACAGTTAGTAGAATGACATCTCCCACTTGCTGGTTAGGCTTGTCAACTTGCCATTTTTTTGCATGACTGGAGCATCACCAGGTACTCTTGTTTCCATCTTCTCCAGAAGATGTCTGCAAGATTCTGAACTTTCTTCCATTGCTTGGTGTATAGATCTTTGAGCTCAAAGTCTACTGTGGGAGGTGACACTGTTTCAATCTTCTGTGTCAAAAGCATTGCAGGGGTCAAGACTGTTGACACTGGAACTAAAGGTTGTGCGTTCAAGATGGCCATGACTTCAGCCATAAGTGTGGTGAGAACTTCATGTGTAAGGTGAGTAGAGTCAACCTTCAGAAACATGGCATCCAGAATGTGACGAGCCACTCCAATCATTTTCTCCCAAGACCCTTGCATATGTGACGCATGGGGAGGATTGAAGGTCCAAGTGCATCTTTGATCTTGAAGATAAGCACTTGTCTCAGAGTCTTCTGTAATGATCTTCAACTCCTTACAGGCCCCAATATAGTTTGTTCCACAATCTGAGCGAAGTTGTTTTACAGGTCCTCAGATAGAGAAAAATCTTCTCAAAGCGTTGATAAAACTTGAGGTAGACAAAGACTTAATCACTTCAATGTGTACTGCCCTAGTACTCATGCAAGAGAACAGAACAGCCCAACGTTTACTTTCTGCACTGCCTCCTCTGGTCCAGTGAGATGAGATGTTCCATGGACCAAAGACATCTAGGCCAACATGAGTGAATGGTGCGTCTGAAGCTAGTCTATCTGAAGGTAAGTTGGATATCTTTTGCTCTTCAAGTTTCCCTCTACTTTTCCTGCAGATCACACATTTGTGGATTACACTGGAGACTAATCGTTCACTTCCTATGATCTATATGATCCATAATCCAGCTGCCTGGACTTCTCCCTCAGTGATGTGGCAACCGTGATGTGCAACTTGATCATGGTAGTGTCTTACTAACAGAAAGGAAATGTGATGATTCTTGGGCATGATAAAGGGGTGACAAGCGACCTCCAATTCTTATCACTCCATCTTCATCGAATATAGGGTTCAGTTTTTTGAGTCGACTGTGTTTGGAGATCTATTCTCCTTCAAAGAAGAAATCATGTGCCTTCTTAAAGACTTCTTGCTGAACACTGATGATGATTTTGACTTGCGTAAGATGATTGGTATTACACTTGTCAGTGTTAGTATCTCTGCAGAAGGATTTGGCTAGGTGAATAAGCTTTCTTATTGCTCGTATGAGTGACTTCCAACTGGAGAATCTTTCAAACCTGTGTACGCAAAGATTGCCTCTAGTAGTTATGGTACTGAATGCTATAACTTGTGCCCATCCCTCTTTGTCGTTGTCTGGTTCTATAAGTTCAAAGGTCTCTAACTGAATGGTCTCTGCAAGTTCTGATCTAGTCAGAAAAGATGGACCTGAGAACCAGTTAGTGTGCTTGAGGACAGCCGCTGGTACAGGTCTAGTCCCATAATCGGCTGGATTTTTATCTGTACTGATGTAGTGCCACTGTTCTGGGTGTGTGGCCTTTTTGATGCGTGTCACTCTGTTTGACACGTACATGTAGAATCTTCTAGAAGCATTGGGAATATATCCTAACACAATCTTGCTGTCTGTGTAAAACTTCACTGCATGGATCGAGGTGTCTAGTTCAGCGACGATCAAGTCTGCCATTTCCACTGCTAAGACAGCAGCACAAAGCTCTAAGCGTGGAACAGTGTGAGCTGGACGTGGGGCTAGTTTGGACTTTCCAAAGATAAACCCAACATAACGTTGTCCTTCAAAGTCCACTACTCTAAGGAAGTCTACTGCTTTAGCCATAGTGGATTTATCTGAGAATATGCACAATTCTCTTTGCTTTGTGGCAGACATAGAAACAGGGACATAAGACCTTTGGATGATAAGTTGTTCAAGCTCTATCAATGAGACCTTTCACTGCATTTCTTTCTCTTTAGGTAGAGGTGTGTCCCATTCACTTTGTCCATGTTCAATGGCAATTTCTCTCATAAGATCCTTACCTTGCAAGGTGATGGGGGCTATGAACCCTAGGGGTCATAAAGGCTGTTGACAGTGGACAAGACACCTCTTCACGTGAACGGCTTCTCTTCTACTCTAAATTTAAATCTGTCGGTTTTCAGATCCCAACTGAGCCCTAAACTTCTTTCATAGGGTAGTGAATCTGTTCCTAGATCCAGGTTCTTGAGGTCTTTTGCAGGGTCCTTTGAGGGAAATGCTTTCACTGCTTGGAAGCTATCTTGAAAGCTATCTTGTGCAACTTTACGTTAGACTCTGCTAACATCTCTCTTGTTCTTTTCAGGAGGTCGATAGCCTCTTCGTTGCTGGAGAAAGAAGCGAGTCCATCATCCACAAAAAATTTTCTCATGACGAACTGTTGGGCATCTGTGCCATGTTCTTCTTTACCTTCCTGAGTTGCTCATCTGAGGTTGTAGATAGCTACAGCTGGGGAGGGGCTGTTTCCGAACACATGTACCTTCATCCTGTATTCTGTGACATCTCTGTTGAAGTTATTATCTTCATACCACAAGAACCTTGGGTAGTCTCTGTGATCTTTGCGGACAAGGAAACAGTAGAACATTTGTTGTACATATGTTGTCACTGAGAAGGATGTCATTTAGGGAGATGCCTTCATGCTTTGCACTTGGAGTCGAATACTACTCGTATCTGTCCTGGTTTCTGAGGATGATATACGCCAAATATTGGTAAGTACCAACATTCTTGTTTTTCTTCCACTGGTGGTGCTTTTTCAGCTTGACCACTGTCAAAGATCTTCTGCATGAACTCATGGAAGTGTTCCTTTAATGTCTGGCTTTCTGTCCAGAGTGCATCGCAACGAGTTGAGGCGCTTCGCTGCTTGTCCTCAGTTGTTAGGAAGCCAATGTCAGGGTGAACGGAAAGGTAGTGGAGCTACCCAGCTGTTTGATTCATCCCTGAAGACTTCTCTGTCGATGATCTCAAGGAAGAGGCTATCTTCAACAGATGTTGCTGGTTTGTCATCATCTCATGTTCTTTCAAACACCTTGCATCCTAGCTCATCTGTATCTTTAGCTGAGGCTATAGACTCCATGCAGCTTTGAACTCTTTGCTGTTGTATTGGGTAGACTAGTCTCTCTTTAATCTGTATCCTGTTGGTACAGGACCTAAGACACGATGTGCAACCATTTTGCAACATGGTTGTTTTGTAGGCATTTACTTTTGCTGGCTTGTGAGCTCTGTCCAGACATACAGCACCAATGATGACCCATCCAAGGTCAAGATTTTGTGCAAATGGTGCGTTGTGTGGCCCATTGTACTGTTTTCTGACATTATGTACTCTCAGTATGTCTCTTCCTAGTAGAAGGATAATTGCAGTGTCTGGGTCAAGTGTTGGAATCATGTCTGTTATTTGCATCAGATGAGGGTAGTGACATGCAATTTCAGGTGTGGGGATCTCTGATGTATCATCTGGTAATATATCACATTCTATGAGAGTGGGTAGAGTCAGCTGTATCCGCCCATCTAATGACTCAATGATGTAGTTGCTTGCTCTCCTCCCTGCTGTCTCCATAACTCCTGAACATGTCTTTAAAGTATATGGAGTTAAACTTCCTCGGTCACTGAAGAAGTCAAAGTACTCTGTTCTTGCTAGAGATCTGTTGCTTTGATTTGGTTGCTCTCTCTCTGAGACCTGCAGGATACACCTTGACTAAACATATCTTGGAGCATGATCTAGAGCTAAATGTCTCTGTGCAGATCTCAGTGCACTTTTAGGGTATTGCTAGTGTTGTACTCTCTTTTTGCTCCCCACCATGATTTTCTTGGGTAACTGGATCCTCCTTTTTCCATGGTGCTGGTCCTGGGTGCCACGCAGACAGATGGTTGTCATTATTGCATTCTTTGCATTGTATTTGCAAGATGTTGATTTGAACCATAGCATCTGAAACTAATGGCCTTGTGCTTAAGATGAGACTTGTGTTCCTATTGTCTTGTTTCTGAAACTGGGACATGTTCTAAGTGGATGAGGCTTGTTATGTATTGGACACTGCTTCTCTGGGTCCTCAATTTTCATTCCTGAGCTTTTATCTTGGTTGACTTCAGACTTAGACGGTACTTCTGTCTTCCATACAGACACTGTTGCTCTGTGTTCTTTATTGCACGCTGATGGTTGTTTCTCTGTCTTTACAGAGTTCAAGCCTCCCATATTCAAAAAGGTGAAGCTGGGTCATTGTGCATTTTAACTTGATTCATGATGAACTTTGCGAGGAAGGAGAAAGGTGGAAATGTCACTTGATGATCTTCCTTGTATTTTGATGCTTGCGTGATCCATATTTCTTGTAAGTTGTAAGGAAGCTTCTCGATTATCGGGTTGACTCCACGTGCTGTATCCAAATATGAGAGGCCTGGCAGGTATCCACCAGCTTTTTCCACTTCCAGCTCTAAAAGTATGTCTCCAAGCTCTCTTAGTTTCTGATTATCTTTGTTATTTTTGGATATTTTTTAATTTTCTTGAGCATCTTCAATTAATTCATGTGACCCATAGCAGTCTCCCAATCTCTGCCATACCATTGTAAGCCCTGCCGTTGCATCATGAACATGTACTGAACTGTTTATTTTGGCTTGCTCAGAACACTCTGGTCCGAGGCATTTGGAGAGTAGGTCTGTCTGTCAGATTTAAGTCTTGGGTGCTGCTTAGAAAAGATGACTTCCAGGCTCAATAGTTTTCTGGACGGTCATCAAACTTCAGGAGACCAGAGCTCACCATTTCACAGCGTATCAAGTATTTTGTCACATCAGTGGTTCCTTGAGGGTAGGGACTCATGTAAATGTATAATATATATATGTAAAGTGCTGCATGAATTGACGGCGCTATGTAAGTACCTGAAATAATAATATCAAAGTTGTCTGCTGCTAGCAGGACCTTTGAGAATTTTGATGCATCATTAGACTGTTGATCAGTGTACATGATCGCATGCAATTGTGCATACTCACTGGTGCGTTGGATTGCACTGAGAGGCGTCATCTGGGTTTCTATCACAGAGCTTTCTCTGTACTGTTCTTCGGCGGCTTCAGCTAAGGCTGGTGAAACAGTTTTTTCTTGCTTGAGAATATGTAAAGATGCTTTCCCCTTTGCTTTTTTTCTAAATGCTTCAGCTTTACTTTTAGCTTTAATTATATGATGTTCTTTGTCTATGCGACCCTGTTCTCTTATAATTTCAGCCTCACTTTTAGCTTTACTTTTAAGCTTTTCAGATTCATTTTTAGCTTCAATCATAAGATGTTTTTCATCTATGCGGCCCTGTTCTCTTATTTCGGCTTCACATGTTGCATAGAAAGCCAGTGCATGTGCAGCTTCTGCTTTTGCATGGGCCTTGGCGGCTGCAGCACTTGTGGATATCAGGTTCGAGCAGCTTGAATGTCTAGAGCTAGTGCCCTTGGGCCTGGCAGCTTCAGCACTAGCTGATGTCTGATCCGATTGACTAGAGACTCTAGAGCCTGAGCAGCATGACCTGGTCTTTGGCATACTGTATGTGCTTTCCTCTGCTTGTGTATGCTGAGGGATGGCTGGTGTAGTATCCTGATCTGTGTGCTGCATGATGAAACAGATTACTTCTCTGTAGTCTCCGTGGCTGCAGAAGTTAGCTCATGATCAGAATGAATTCACTCTTCCTTAGACTAGGCCCGCTGTGTTAATGTCTTTTTACTGTTCTGCCCTCACAATGTGTCAGAAGTACCAGGCTTGGCAGACAGCTAACAATTTCCCAATAAAGACTGAGTCCGGAGGGCTAACAGCTGTAATCTTTACTGAGATATTTTTTAAGTTGTAAAACTGCAAAACACAATTTATAAAGTATACATTAGCATTGAATATTACATTACAAAATGCAAGTACAGTCAGGCATGCTTCTCTAGTGTAAGGCCCTAGCTAACATAAATGTGGCCTAGCTGAAAGGAACTCCCTAACCGAAAAGTACTATTAAACACACACAAAAATGCAGTTGAAGCAGTAGAGCACATACTACTTAATTAAATGCTGATGATAGCCTACTTACAGTCTTATGCTTCCAAGGCCAGTTTTCAGAAATCCTGGAGCTCTAATGCCATGCTTACTTCCCATGAGGTTTAAGCAAAATGTCTGCTAGACAGGAAGTGGGAGTGCTATACTACAGTTTCCTGCCAGCAATTGATGCCAGCTTAAAGCAACGGTAACATATGTAAATTTATACTGTATGGAGACCAGAACACTCCCCACCTGGCATAATAAACATTATACCACTATGTTTCTTTTTTAAAGAGTAACGACAGTTAGTAGAATGACATCTCCCACGTGCTGGTAAAATCTATACTGTATGGGGACCAGAACACCCTGATAGAAGTAAATCTAAAGCTGCTTACAAGATGGTATCTGGTCCCAACTAGGCTAGCCAAAATGTTTCCCTCTTCTTCTTCCCCCCAATGCTTTAGAGATTGTTGGATTTGATGGTACATGTGGTGGTAATGCCCAAAGATTAGGAGTTTTGGAACACGACTTTTTACTTAATTTGCAAAGTTACTGGCTGTTTGGTTTCCAACCCCCCCTCATTAGCTCTTCTCAATTTCAGCATTCCAAAAGTATCTAAACACTCACACTAATTGTTTTTTCTCTCTTAGGAGCTAAATTGTCCATAGCTCGGGCCTGGAAACAACCCCGGGTCTCCATTATGGCTGCCAAGAGGAAAACTTCTTGAATAATGTCTCAGGAGAAAATGGTTAGCACCCTACAAGACTCAGTTAAGAAGTTTGAGGCAATTTGGGAACATTGGGCGCACCATATGGGCATACCTTTGATCCCAGGAATTGCCAAACCTTGAGCAGATGGGGTGGTTGTTTTTTGAGGTTGGCTAACCTGTCTCTACTCTTTCGTCTATTTTTCTCTTTTCTGTTAGACTTTTCTTTTTTAACACCTTTGCCCTACCTAAATGTTGGTACTAAAATATTCTCTTTGCCCTTTTGTATTGAGAATTGTGACTGAAGGTCAATTTAAGATCTATGCTTCACTGAATATACGTAACAAGTTTGTTTGATAGTGGACTGTTGTTTCCACATGGAATGCCATTTTTGAACACTTGGAATTCTCTCTCAATATCTCCTTTTTGCTCTGTAGCTATTTGTTTATTGGCTATTGGATTGTCTTGTGCAACCCTTTTCCTAACTTAAAGCTAACAATGTCAATAGTAATTATCAGTCATTTCAGTACTGCTTTTCTTGATATGAATACTGTTTTGTATTATTGTTACCTGCAATAAAAATGTGTTGAAAGAAAAGTACACAATGGGGAGACCGTGGCCGACACATTTGATTTTGGCACATACCCCGATCAGTGATCTGGGCAGGAATAGCGAGATGGAAACACGCAAATTCCCTAGTAGTGCCGAAAAAAGTCCCTAGTGGTACAGCTGGGGCCTTTCTGTGCCGGGTGTTGCCATGGTGACTTAGACATTACAAAACACATTAATTTGTATGTGGAAAAGAACAATTCGGCCATTACAATTTACAGACAGATGCTTTAAACAATATGCAGAACAGATGAGAATGCCAGAATACATTGACCAATATAGGAATTTATTCACAGCCCAGCAGGTGGTGTATCTGTATTTATATCTAAGCCCTAAGGAAAAAGCCTTAATGGAGAAAATGTAAGAGGACCCATGTAAACATACTGTACATTCACCAAATATCAACCACTTGGATCCTATTGGAAATAAATTAAATCCTCTAACTGCCTTAGCTTATTTTATTAATTTTAATTGGTCTTCCCTGAAAAGAAACCCTCCAAGACCCTCGGCCTTGTTTAGTCCCGGGGGGGGGGGGGGATTTTGATGCCTGATCCAGCTCATTTAGTGCTGGAGTAGCATTTTTTCCCAATCCCCACCTATTAATGGAATTAGAGTCATTGCTACATGTTTCTCCATGGGTAATTAATTACCTTATTCTCATATTAGTAGTAGTAGAGAATGCCATCCTGTTTTGTAGTTGTGTTATACTGCTGATTATAAACAGAGTTATCTTGCTCCTTTGGGAGGGATGTTATGCTGTTAGCATGTATTCATGGGAAGATTCATTTATATTTGGCTGCACTTTGTGGCCTTAACTGACCACACTTTTGACCTAATTTTTAATTTGCAGTACAGATTTTAAACATTCAGGTCCCCTTAATCTTGTCCAGGACCACATTTTTTTCTTAAACTTGTTCTGATTGAGGTTTAGTATAAAAGAGTATGTGGAAACAATGTGGTCAATGTATGCAACCTTGAAAATTGTGTGAAACTATTTATTGCAATAAGGTTTGTCTTTTAATAAACACTGATGTGTTTGTATACTATTTTTGCCATTATTATTTATTAAGTGAGTTTTTTGTTGTTAGTTTTCTACATGCCTACCAACCATTGCTGTCAAGGCCAACTTGTGAGCAATGAACAGCCTTGGCACTTGAATATATTATTTGTATTCATAACCAATTCTTGTTAAGCCTAGTAAAAGCATTTTTTGTGTGCATCACTTTACCTCATTAACACTGAGGTGTCCAATACCAGATTCCTCTAAATGCATGGTACAATTTATTTATATGCTTTAGGATATTAGGATCTTCCTCATGCCCATAGATAATCTCGACCAGAATAATTCTTCTGAATACCCTAAAAGTGCTAAGAGGGCAATAAAGGGAAATAAAGGGTTGATATGTAATGGTTTGCATGTAAGCTGAAGCTCAAAAAAACCTTTACCATGTAACGTGCAATAGAAACATAGTTTGGATCGTTTTGTTTCCTACAGATAAATTTGTTTCCTGCACTCTTATATATGGTTTACAGAACATTTACTATTTTTAATACTGTTTTTTGAATATCTGCTTAAGATGAAACGTCACCCTAATAGGCCAATGTTATGCTTAATATCCTTTGTGAAATTAAGCAAATATATACAATCCAGCTCCACACCATCCAGGCTCCTGGATCAGCTTTAAAAGCATTATACAGACACCCCACTTGCTCCTTGACACCTTCAATGCAACAGATGGTGAAACTTACTGATCTGGTCTGAGACAGCAAATGGATTCTCACTGCACCCACCGACTAAGTGCTCACTTGGCAAGATGGCTGTGGGGGACCTTACTTCCACGGTAACACCCCACCTACAAGAACCTCTTCCTGATCTTCCAATTGAAAGACTGAAATTTGATAGGATCCACTAAGCTCTCAACGTACAAAAAACCCGAGAGCCCCACGTGATATAATCGTGAAACTGTGAAAACTATATTTTTGACCAACACTAGGTATCCATAACATTTTTTCACTACTGGGAACAGCTTTATGAAGGTGACAACCCATCTACCAGGAACTGATCCCATGCAAACGTCTGTCCCTTCCAGGAACTTAAGGTTGTTATCTATATTGCTGTTTTTCAAATTTTTCTTCCAATTTTGTTTTGTTTGGTGGTTGCCTAATCCATGGGTATTTGCTTGGGTGGGTAGAGTGGTGGTGGGCATGAAACCTGCCCTAACTCAGTTGATATATCATTTGCGGTTCCTAGCATCACAGCACATAGTATGCGTAAAGTATTTGTTAAATGTTAATATTTAAAAATGTCTACACTAAGAATCTCTCCCTCTACCTGATTGCAACATCCCACATATGGCGAACCAACCTTTATAGATCCTGCTATTGTGGGAGCTGCACCAATTGAAGTTCAATGATAATAACATCTTGCCCATTATTTTCTATCTAGCACAGGGGTTGCAGCCAGGGTAAGTTCAATGATCCTGTAAGATCTAACTTGCCCATACTACTTTTAGGTCCTCTGGGATTGCCCCTGCACTTCTTGGAGCCACTGACCCAGTATTACCCTCCATTCCTTGACCTTCTGACACCCTGAGACCCGTAATCTATTTTTAATGAAATTGTTTCTAACTGTATTTTTCTGCATGCATTTAATGTCTGTGAGCTCCCAAACCTTTCCTTTTTTCCCTTTGTTTGTGTTATTTGTGGCATGCTTTATGCACACTAAAAATCCCTTAATCACTTAATTCATAGCCCATAATCTCATTTTCATTTTGGGATTGAGAAAAAGTGGAAGGCTATGCTCCTACACACACAGAGAAAGTAGACACTCGCCAACAGGAAGTCAGATCATAGTAGCAAAGTTTACTTTTATCTCTCATAGGGCTCCATTCATAAAAGGAACTTGAATGCGATTTTTACTGTAGGTGTCCGGACACATTTTGTCTAAACATCCCATGAGATCCTGTAACTGTCACTTTACTGTACCATTTTGTGGCATTTACCACAAAACACTGAAAACGCTCAGTAAATACTGTATGAAAAGGCATTAAACACCATTCACAGAAGGAAATAAATAATAAAATGCATGCGGTAATTAAATAGTGTTTGAGGCATGCGGTAAAGATGGAATGTGTACTGATTTTTTTTCTTAAACTTGTTCTGATTGAGGTTTAGTATAAAAGAGTATGTGGAAACAATGTGGTCAATGTATGCAACCTTGAAAATTGTGTGAAACTATTTATTGCAATAAGGTATGTTTTTTTTTTAATAAACACTGATGTGTCCGTATGCTGTTTTGCCATTATTATTTATTAAGTGAGTTTTTTGTTGTTCGTTTTCTACAGGCATACCAACCATTGCTGTCAAGGCCAACTTGTGAGCAATAAACAGCCTTGGCACTTGAATATATTATTTGTATTCATAACCAATTCTTGTTAGGCCTAGTAAAAGCATTTTTTGTGTGCACCACTTTACCTCATTAACGCTGAGGTGTCCAATACCAGATTCCTCTAAATGCATGGTACAGTTTATTTATATGCTTTAGGACATTAGGATCTTCCTCATGCCCATAGATAATCTCGACCAGAATAGTTCTTCTAAATACCCTAAAAGTGCTAAGAGGGCAATAAAGGGCAATAAAGGGTTGATATGTAATGGCATGCATGTACGCTGAAGCTCAAAAAACCTTTACTATGTAACGTACAATGGAAACATAGTTTGGATCATTTTGTTTCCGACAGATAAATTTGTTTCCTGCACTCCTATATATGATGTAAATAACATTTACTATTATTATTACTGTTTTTTAAAATATCTGCTTAAGATGTAACGTCATCCTGATAGGCCAATGTTATGCTAAATATCCTTCGTGAATTTAAGCAACTTTATACAATAAATGAACAATAATATCTTATGTATATCTTATGACATGTATCAATGCAAAAAAAAGTTTTAAAAATGGCCATTTTTTCGGGAGCAGTGATTTTAATAATGCTTAAAGTGAAACAATAAAAGTGTAATATTCCTTTAAATTTTGTACCTGGGGGGTGTCTATAGTATGCCTCTAAAGTGGCGCATGTTTCCCGTGTTTAGAACAGTCTGACAGCAAAATTACATTTCTAAAGGAAAAAAAGTCATTTAAAACTGTCATGAAGCTTGGAATACTGAAGTATTTCTCCTTTGATTCTATTACACAGTGGGTGTGTCTTCTGCCCTGTTTTAAGGCTAACCCCCTCCAGATGGCACCATGGTCTGGAAAGAAGACATTGTTCTGTGTCTGACTGTTTGTTTATGTACTTTAATTACCCCATGAGGCTTCTCTGTGTCATTACACATATCAGTCCTCCTATTCAAGCTATCGGATAACTGAACAATCAGACGTTGCGATATGCAATCTGATTCAATAGCCGCAGAGGAGTGTCGGGAGAGTGGAATCGAACGAGCAGGGGCTCGTTACAAAAACTACTCGCGGCTATAATGAATTGTCGGTCTGGCAATATACATAATAGTTCATTGATAAAAACGGAATGGGATTCCCCCACAGGGGAACCCCAAACCAAAATTTTTTAAAAAATGCGTGGGGGTCCCCTCAAATTCCATACCAGGCCCTTATCCGAGCACGCAACCTGGCAGGCCACAGGAAAAGAGGGGGGGACGAGAGAGCAGCCCCCCTTGAACTGTACCAGGCCACATGCCCTCAACATTGGGAGGGTGCTTTGGGGTAGCCCTCCCAAAGCACCTTGTCCCCATGTTGATGGGGAGAAGGACCTCATCCCCACAACCCTTGCCTGGTGGTTGTGGGGGTCTGCAGATGGGGGCTTATTGGAATCTGGAAGCCCCCTTTAACAAGGGGACCCCAGATCCCGGCACTCCCTGTGTGAATTGGTAATGGGGTACAAATGTACCCCTACCATTTCACAAAAAATGTGTCAAAAATGTTAAAAAAGACAATAGACGGTTTTTGACAATTCCTTCATTAATGTCTTCTTCTTTCCCAGCTTCTTCTTCCATCCTCTTCTGGTCTTCCTTCGGTGTTCTTCTTCTTTCTCCATCTTGTTCTTCCTCCGCTTCCTCCTCTATCTTCCTCTGCTTCTTCCGCCGGTCTTCTCGTCCGGCATCTTCCTCCGGTCTTCTTCTCCGCTTCGTCCTCCGGACGATCCGCCTCAATGGGAGTCTCCCGCTGTGTGATTCTTTTCAGGTGACATCTCTTATATAATGGAGGGTGGGGCCACCCGGTGACCCCGCCCCACTCTGACACACGGGGACTTCCCTATGGCTTTCCCCATACCAGACCTGAAGGGCCTGGTATGGAATTTGGGAGGATCCCCACACATTTTTTTTTTTTAAATTTTAGTTTGGGGTTCCCCTGTGGGGGAATCCCATGCCATTTTTATCAATGGACTTTTATGTGTATTGCTGGGACCGACAATTCATTATAGCCTCAAGCAGTTTTAAATTACTATTTTTCCTTTAGAAATGTCATTTTGCTGTCAGAATGTTCTAAACACGGGAAACATGCGCCACTTTACAGGCATACTATAGAAACCCCCCAGGTAAAACTTTTTTTTGCATTGATACATGTCCCCTGGGGCAGGACCCAAGTCCCCAAACACTTTTTAAGACTATACCATGCATATAAGCCTTTAAAATTAGCACTTTTGATTTTTGCATTGATACATGTCCCCTGGGGCAGGACTCAGGTCCCCAAACACTTTTTATGACAATAAATTGCATATTAAAATAAGCACTTTTGATTTCTCCCATAGGCTTTTAAATTGTGTTCTACAGCTTTTGAATTTACTGCGAACACCCCAAATTGTTTGCTATTCGGCGAACGTGCGAACAGCCAATGTTCAAGTCAAACTCATGTTCGACCCGAACATAAAGCCCATCCCTACTTATAAACCATTCCTGTGAGAGATTTGAGACTTTCTAAAGTTAGATGCTGCCTTCAATGGGGCTGCTCATGAGCAGCCAAGAAAGATGGGTGCACATTGATCCAGCTCCACACCATGCAGGCATATTGGCAGCTCCTGGATAAGCTTTAAAAGCATCATACAGACACCCCACTTGCTCCTTGACACCTTCAATGCAACAGATGGTGAAACTTACTGATCCGGTCCGAGACAGCAAATGGAGGCTCACTGCTAATGTCCCCCGGTATAAATCCATCATCAATCACGATGCCTGCCACCACCGCCGAACCTGAAAAAGGAAAAGATTGCTCCTCTCCTGATTAAGGCTCCCGCTGTCTGACAGTTCTTAAAATAATTAATAAATATGCATTACAGTGCCTTAAAAAAAGTATTCACACCCCTTGAAATTTTCCACATTTTGTCATGTTGCAACAAAAAACATAAATGTATATTATTGGGATTTTATGTGATAGACCAACACAACGTGGCACATAATTGTGAAGTGGAAGGAAAATGATTAATGGTTTTCAACATTTTTACAAATAAAAATCTGAAAGTGTGGCGTGCATTTGTATTCAGCCCCATGAGTCAATACTTTGTAAAGCCACCCTTGGCTGCAATTACAGCTGCAAGTCTTTTTGGGGATGTCTCTATACCAGCTTTGCAAATCTAGAGAGTGACATCTTTGCCCATTCTTCTTTGCAAAACAGGTCAAGCTCTGTCAGATTGGAGGGAGTGCATCTGTGAACAGCAATTTTCAAGTCTTGCCACAGAATATCAATTGGATTTAGGTCTGGACTTTGACAGGACCATTCTAACACCTGCATATGCTTTGATATAAACCATTCCATTGTAGCTCTGGCTGTATGTTTAGGGTCATTGTCCTGCTGGAAGGTAAACCTCTGCCCTCATATTTTCTTTTAAGATTGCCCTGTATTTGGCTTCATCCATCTACCCATCATCTCTGAGCAGCTTCCCTGAACAAAAGCATTCCCACAACATGATTCTGCCACCACCATGTTTCATAATGGGGATGGTGTGTTCAGGGTGATGTGCAGTGTTAGTTTTCCGCCACAGGTAGCGTTTTGCTTTTAGGCCAAAAAGTTCAATTTTGGTCTTATCTGACCAGAGCAACTTCTTCCACATGTTTGCTGTGTCCCCCCAATGGCATTTGTGCAAACTGCAAACAAGACTTTTTAATGGCTTTCTTTCAACAATGGCTTTCTTCTTGACACTCTTCCATAAAGGCCAGATTTTTGGAGTGTATGACTAATAGTTGTCCTGGGGACAGATTCTCCCACCTGAGCTGTGGATCTCTGCAGCTCCTCCAGAGTTACCATGAGCCTCTTGGCTGCTTCTCTGATTAATACTCTCCTTGCAAGGCCTCTCAGTTTAGGTGGATGGCCATGTCTTGGCCATATCTTGGTAGGTTTGCAGTTGTGCCATACTCTTTCCATTATTGCATGATGGATTGAACAGTGCTCCGTGAGATGTTCAAAGCTTGGGATATTTTTTTATAACCTAATCCTGCTTTAAACATTTTCACAACTTTATCCCTGACCTGTCTGGTATGTTCCTTGGCCTTCATGATGCTGTTTGTTCACTAAGGTTCTCTAACAAACTCGAGGGCTTCACAGAACAGCTGTATTTATTCTGAGATTAAATTACACACAGGTGGACTTTATTTACTAATTACGTGACTTCTAAAGGCAATTGGTTCCATTAAATTTTAGTTAGGGTTATCAGAGTAAAGGGGGCTGAATACAAATGCATGCCACAAAAGAAAAGAGCGGGGCAAAAAGGTACCAAACCTCACGTACTTTAATGGTGTAGGGTATGGAGATCAAAACTTATTAGGTAACATTAAAATTGAATTATGTTATTTAATAATGATATAAAAACATGAGAAGGAAAAATACATCGGTATAACAAGGTACATTGAATTAGTGAAGCATATACAAACAAGGCACAACCACTCTCGACATGTTTCACTCGATAGAGTTTCTTCAGGAGATTGATGGCGTGACTCTTTTTATACTAGAAATGAAAAAACAGTTTCAATATATCTCATGATCGTATTGAAGAACAATACATAACATAATTGAGCATGCAAACTGGCATAGAATAGGAAAAAAGAACTATGCATGAATTGTTTACAGGGAAAACCGAAATATCAGAACAAAAAAGGGGAATAGAAACATGTGTACACACAAAAGAACCAAACCTTACCAGAACTGCTCCAATCTCAAAAGAGATATCAATGAGGCAAAAATATAACAATAAAATCAGTTTATTCGTGTATCATCCCAGTCATCCAGACTTAGACACCCAAGCTGCTTGCAGAGAGGAGCTAAAGAGGTAATATTTCAAAAAGAAATATATAATGAATAAATAGGGCCATATAAAGCACAATGTGATAGCTAGTGCAATGAGTATTAACCACTTCCCGACAGTCGCACGCCGATGTACGTCCAAACTTTGAAGGGTTATATCGTTGTTATGGTAGCAGCTAGCTGCCATAACCCCGGTATCCCCGTTTTCGTGCGGCAGTCCGCCTTCTAATAAAAGTGGTCCCTGCGGCGGATTCGCTGCGAGAGTACTTTTATCGGTGGTGGGAGAGGGCCCCCCTCCTGCTACGATCTGGTGCCCTCCGCCGCTTACCGGAGCCGTCGGTAGCGGCGGAGGCGATCACGTCCGTCTCCCTCCTCTGCCTGGAGACAAGTGAGGCTAAGATGGTGCCTACTCGTCTCCATGACACTGCTGGGCGGAAGCGACGTCAAAACGTCACTTCCACCCATGCCTCTTAAAGGCATATTTTTTCCAATGTCATTTTTTTAAATGACTTCTTTTTTTTTTTATTGCATTTTAGTGTAAATATGAGATCTAAGGTCTTTTTGACCCCAGATCTCATATTTAAGAGGTCCTGTATTGCTTGATGTTTACAGTCCTTGTAATAGGAATAAAAGTGACACATTTTTTTTAAAACAGTGTAAAAATAAATAAAATAATGTAAAATAAATAATAAAAACAAAAAATTTTTTTCTTAAAAATCCCACGTCCTGACGAGCTCGTGCGCTGAAGCGAACGCATACTCGAGTAGCGCCCGCATATGAAAACGGTGGTCAAACCACACATGTGAGGTATCGCTGCAACCGGTAGAGTGAGAGCAATAATTCTAGCCCTAGACCTCCTCTGTAACACAAAACATGCAACCTGTAGAATTTTTTAAACGTCGCCTATGAAGATTTTTGAGGGTAAAAGTTTGACGCCATTCCACGAGCAGACGCAATTTTGAAGCATGACATGTTGGGTATCAAAACAAGGCTGGTCCTTAAGTGATTAAAACACCCATAGTCCAGCATAAGTGTAAATGAAAAAATTACCTTAAATATTAAAGAGGTTGAATCAATAAATTCTGGTCCTGCTGACAGTGCATAAATAGATGGTAACACCCAGGTTCCGGACATCCCCCAAAAGAAATAGGTTTTTGGAACACCGGACACCAAGGGCTAAAAGAACCTAATTGCAGTCTGGAACAATGCCAGAACCAGTGAGCAATATAGTCTATAGAGAGAAAGACATCTACCCAAACAATTCCAATAATAAATCATAGAGATCCAAGGGAGATGAGAAAGCATCCCTATACAGGGATCTCAAGCAGAGTGTAGTGGCCTGTAACCGCCATTTAAATAGCCCCTCTCCAACTCGGCGGCATCTGATGTCACCGTTCTGGCATTGTTCCAGACTGCAATTAGATCTAACTCCTTTCCAACGTTGTTTGTAGGTTCTTTTAGCCCTTGGTGTCCGGTGTGTTCCTAAAACCTGTTTCTTTTGGGGGATGTCCGGTACCTGGGTGTTACCATCTATTTATGCACTGTCAGCAGGACCAGTCTAACTTATTGATTCAACCCCTTTAATATTTAGGGTAATTTTTTCCTTTACACTTATATGGGTGTTTTAATACTCATTGCACTAGCTATCACACTGTGCTTTATATGGCCCTATTTATTCATTATATATTTCTTTTTGAAATATTACCTCTTTAGCTCCTCTCTGCAAGCAGCTTGGGTGTCTAAGTCTGGATGATTGGGATGATACATGCATAAACTGATTTTATCATTATATTTTTGCCTCATTGATATCTCTTTTGAGATTGAAGCAGTTCTGGTAAGGTTTGGTTCCTTTGTGTGTCCACATGTTTCTATGCCCCTTTGTTCTGATATTTCTGTTTTCCCTGTAAACAATTCATGCATAGTTCTTTTTTCTCTATTCTATGCCAATTTGCATGTTCAATCATTTTTATGTATTGTTTTTCAATACGATCATGAGATATATTGAAACGGTTTTTTAATTTCTAGTATAAAAAGAGTCACGCCATCAATCTCCTGAAGAAACTCTATCGAGTGAAACATGTCGAGAGTGGTTGTGCCTTGTTTGTATATGCTTCACTAATTCAATGTACCTTGTTATATGGATGTATTTTTCCTTCTCATGTTTTTATATCATTATTAATAAAATAATTCAATTTTAATGTTACCTAATGAGTGTTGATCTCCATACCCTACACCATTAAAGTCCCCGAGGTTTGTTACCTCTTTGCCCTGCTCTTTTCTTTTGAAATTTTTCATATTTGGGATGTGGTGTTTATGTGTTTGATTTCTCCATCTTGCCCTTTATCAAATGCACGCCACACTTTTCACATATTTATTTGTAAAAAATTTGGAAAACCATTTATCATTTTCCTTTCACTTCACAATTACGTGCTACTTTGTGTTGGTCTATCACAAAAAATCCCAATAAAATAAATTTACGCTTTGGTTTTAACATGACAAAATGTGGAAAATTTCAAGGGGTATGAATACTTTTTCAAGGCACTGTATATAGTGCTTGTGCAATAATAATAATAATAATAATAATAATAATAATAATAAATAATAACAATAATAAAACACAAATCCCATTCAAAAAATCCCATGAAAAAGTGTTGTGATATATTTGTGCAGATTCATTGTTGACACCAACTTCAGTGCAGATCACAACACAGTGCCACATAAAAAAGGTGCTTGTGCAATAAATAAAGGCGCACATTTCATATAAATTTCAAATGAAGTTCAACAGAAGTGTGTCGTGATGAATTTGTGCAAATCTACTGCAAGTTTACACTGACTTCAGTCGTGACTTTACAGTCCAAATGCCTGGATCTGCAGTCACTGAGAGCCTGAGTGAGCAACTCCCACCCCCTCCACAGCCCAGTGCTCCAGTGAGCGGAGGTAGAGCAGACAGCCAATGACTAACAGTAACCAGCTCTCTGGAGGCTGAGGACTGAAAGCTGAGTAATCTCTAGTGTTTGATCACTCAGTTCCCAATCTTAGAGGCAGCATGGGACAGTTGCAGCTGGGATTGGTGCTGCAGCTATCTAGGTAGGTACGATTTTTTTTTTTTTTTTTTAGATTCCCAAACTGCTCTTTTAAAGACTTGCAAGATAGAGGAGGACTGGTTGGAGACTTGGTCTACAATTGCTGCCTTTACCACCAATGGTATTACTCTTAAGTCTGCCTTCTAGACTCATGCATACATATCCAGAGCACTCAGGCCATTGCTTCAGGGGTTTTCAAACTATCCGTGACTTCCTACACACTTGGTGGACCAGCCTGATACTCAATCATTTATGAACCTTGTTCTTTACTTGAACAAACTATTCAACACTCAGATTCCTAATGATCAATGGTTAGCCCTTTTTCACTTTAATCACCTTCCACCCAAGCAATGTATATACAGTATATACAAGTATATGGACATGCCGGAGCTTAATCAATCCTCTTGCGGGTACATCCTACTGTTCTTGCTAATTGTGCATGGCCCCAAGGCAACACAGCAGAGCACTCTGTGATTGCTGTGTCCCTCATACCCTTGTACTGCCTCTACACCACCTGTTTTAACCCTCTAAATGCTAGACTACTGCACTGCAACGCAAGTTGTGCACACTTGTGGGAAAGTTACAGCATGGTCCTATTCACTTGGATGACAGGGAGTATAATTCCTACTATGTGGTGTGTACCCCGGCTGCTACCTTCCCAGCTAAAGGGGGGCAGTTGAAGGAGGGGGCAGTTAAGGGGGGAGTAGGGGGGAAATGTGGCTCTAACGATGGGGTTTTAGCACCCCCAACACCAAGCTTGACTGAGCCCTTACACACTTACCAAATCAGTGCAGCCAGTCACAATGTCCCTGACCACCACCACACCAGTTCCAGTTTCACCATAAGGCCTCATTCACATGGGGCGTATCAATGTTTACCCCATGCGAGGGATGTAGTTCCCTACACAGGGGTGCGTCGGTGTTCCGTGTATCAGTCCCATTCATGTCTGCTGGGACACAGTGGCTGCTCAGACACAGCTGCTGCTCCCTATCTGACATCCCTATGGGTGCAAGGCCAGAACACAGACAGTGTAAGTTCAGGGACATGCCCTTGCATGGATATCAGATTGGGAACAGTGTCTGTATCTGTACAGTTGCTGTGTCCCTATAGACATCAATGCAACTTCCTGCACAGGGATGCATGGAACATCTATCCATCCCTGTGTGGGTAAACACAGCCCTCACATGGGGTATGCACTGATACACTCCATGTGAACCAGGGTTCACGTGGAGTGAACCAAGGATTTTTGTCTACACAGGCGAAGGTGCATTTTGCCGCCCCAATAATCATCCTCCCACCATCCCCGCCCCTCTACAAAGGCAGTGTGTAACGTGGCGTATGCATTCCCCATTTTCCCTCACTGGCTACGGGCAGCTGGCAGGTGAGGCAAACAAAAACCTCCACACCATGCTCGGTAGGAGAGAGGGTTCAGTGTTAGAGAACATAGGACAGGTATTTTAGCCATTTGAGTACCAGTGCCATTTTTTGTGTTTACATGTTTTAAAAATCATTTTAGGCCTTAAGATGACTTAAAACTCCTGAAACAAAGAAGACACCCTAAAGAAAATGTTGGTAGTTTCATTTTTTATGTCACACTATATTAGCACAATGATTTATGAAACACATTTCAGTAAAAAATAGATAAGGAACAGAAAAGTAAAAAATGGTGCAAGAACCAGGCAAACAATAATTATAATAGCAATAATCCAATGTATCTATGATAGCAGCAATCTAGATCCCCGGGTGGCCCCGCCCTCAGTTATAAAAGAACTGTCACCTGCGAGGACACGTCATATGGCGGGTGCCTCCCATGGAGGCAGGTCGGTGCAGATTTTTTTTTCTTTTTCGGTGGAGCAAGAGAAGAAGAAGAAGACTTTGTGGGACAGTTTTATTTTTTATTTTTTAGTAAAGAACTTGCCCAAAAGCCGTGTCATGTCATTTTTACCATTTTGACACTTTTTTTGTGAAATGGTAGGGGTACATTTGTACCCCGTTACCATTTCACACGGGGGGGAGGCCAGGATCTGGGGGTCCCCTTGTTAAAGTGGGCTTTCAGATTCCGATAAGCCCCCCCCTGCCCGCAGACCCCCACAACCACTGGGCAAGGGTTGCTGGGACGAGGCCCTTCTCCCCATCAACATGGGGACAAGGTGCTTTGGGGGGCTACCCCAAAGCACCCTCCCCATGTTGAGGGCATGTGGCCCGGTATGGTTCAGGAGGGGGGGTGCTCTCTCCTCCCCCCTCTTTTCCTGCGGCCTGCCAGGTTGCGTGCTCAGATAAGGGTCTGGTATGGATTTTTGGGGAGACCCCATGCCATTTTTTTTTTAAATTTTAGCGCAGGGTTCCCATTAAAATCCATACCAGACCTGAAGGGTCTGGTATGGATTTTGAGGAGGACCCCCACACCATTTTTTTTTTAATTTTGGCACGGGGTTCCCCTTACTATTCATACCAGACCTAAAGTGCCTGGTATGGAATTAGGGGGGACCCCCACGCAATTTTTAAAAAAATTTTGGTTCAGGGTTCCCCTTAATATTCATACCAGACCCAAAGGGCCTGGTAATGGACTGTGGGGGAAACCCATGTCGTTTTCTTTCAATGACATTTATCTGTATTGCCAAGATCCGACAATTTATTATAGCCGCGAGTAGTTTTAAATGACTTTTTTCCTTTAGAAATGTCATTTTGTGCAGGGACTGTTCTAAACATGGGAAACATGCGCTACTTTACAGGCATACTATAGACACCCCCCAGGTATGAAATTTAAAGAAATATTTCACTTTTATTGTTTCACTTTAACCTCCCTGGCGGTATTCCCGAGTCTGGCTCTGGGTGGAATTTCTGTACCAAAAGTGGTAACCCCGAGCCAGATTCTGGATCGCATTGCAGGATCCAGGAAGAACTTACTTACCTTGTCCCCTGGATCCTGCGATATCTCCCCGCAGTGTGAGCAGCTCGTCCTCTGCTCGATTCATCATGGAGCCGATTTCCATTCCCTGCAAGCATTGCGATGCACGGGGAAGGACAACGGTGCCAAATTCTCCCCAAAGTGAAACACACACAATACATACAGTATAATGTAGTCTTACAGATTACATTACTGTATAAATTTATTTCACATCCCTTTTGTCCCTAGTGGTTTGTCCAGTGCCCTGCATGCAGTTTTATATTATAAAAACTGTTCTTTCTGCCTGGAAACTGGAGCTTGTCCATAGCTACCAAAACCATCCTTTTACATCAAAAGTGGTTTTAGACCTGCTAGAAAACAGCGATAATAAATTAGAATCACTCACAGAATTGAGTGATTGCGATTTGTGGGGGGATCCGTCATCAAACACTGAAAAGTAATGACAGCGACAATTCTGCAACTGAACAAATTTCAGTGTTTTTGATTTGATTACATTATTGAATCATTTGTATTATTATTTTATTATTATTTGGTATAATTATTTATAGTTATTTATTATATTATAATTTATGATTTCTTTTTTCAAACTTTATCATACCAGGGATGTCTACTAGACTCTGGTTTGGGCAGATTTAAGTGAATTATTCCTAAGAATTACAGGCCTACAATATAAAATGCCAAATTTCCATGCAAAATAATTGTACCACTTTCAGCATCAGAAATCTGACATAATCATACCGCCAGGGAGGTTAAGCATTATTAAAATCACTGCTCCCGAAAAAACGGGCGTTTTTGAAACTTTTTTTTGCATTGATACATGTCCCCTGGGGCAGGACCCAGGTCCCCAAACACTTTTTATGACAATACCATGCATAATAACCTTTAAAATTAGCACATTTGATTTCTCCCATAGACTTTTAAAGGGTATTCCGCGGCTTTCTAATTTGCCACGAACACCCCGAATTGTTCACTATTCGGCGAAAGGGCAAACAGCCAATGTTCGAGTTGAACTCATGTTCGACCCGAACATAAAGCTCATCCTTAATTGTTAGTGAGAATCAGGCAAATAAGGTAATAGTGGTAGAAGGGTCCAGGTTCACTGTAAGGTACGGGGTATCATCGGCAGGGGTGCCCAAGCGGCATCCTGGTAGATTGCCAGGGATAGGACTGCGGAATTGCCTGGATGACCAGCTTGAACAGCTTCCTGAGATGGCCAGAACCTGGAACCGGAAGAGCATACGAGCGTGGAACGCAAACACGTTGAAGTCAGTGAACCCGGAAGTGACGCGTGGATGTGTCAGATGACACGTTTCAAAGCTTCCACTTTTTCCTCAGATCTGAGATTCCAGAGATGTGAGAAAAAATCAGAAGCTTTAAAATGCGTCATCTGACACATCCACACGTCACTTCTGGGTTCACGGGCCTCATAGTTACATAGTAGGTGAGGTTGAAAAGAGACACAAGTCCATCAAGTCCAACCTATGTGTGTGATTATATGTCAGTATTACATTGTATATCCCTGTATGTTGCGGTCGTTCAGGTGCATATCTAATAGTTTCTTGAAACTATCAATGCCCCCCGCTGAGACCACCACCTGTGGAAAGGAATTCCACATCCTTGCCGCTCTTATGCCCCGTACACATGGTCAGATTTTCCAATGGAAAATGTCCGATCGGAGCGTGTTGTCGGAAATTCCGACCGTGTGTGGGCTCCATCGGACATTTTCCATCGGATTTTCCGACACACAAAGTTGGAGAGCAGGAGATAAAATTTTCCGACAACAAAACCCGTTGTCGGAAATTCCAACCGTCTGTACACAAATCCGACGGACAAAGTGCCACGCATGGTCAGAATAAATAAAGAGATGAAAGCTATTGGCCACTGCCTGGTTTATAGTTCCGAGGTACGTGTTTTACATCACCGCGTTCAGAATGATCGGATTTTCCGACAACTTTGTGTGACCGTGTGTAGACAAAACAAGTTTGAGCCAACATCCGTCGGAAAAAATCCTAGGATTTTGTTGTCGGAATGTCCGAACAAAGTCCGACCGTGTGTACGCCCTATAACAGTGAAGAACCCTCTACATCAGGAGTCTCAAACTGGTGGCCCTCCAGCTGTTGTGAAACTACAAGCCCCATGAGGCCTTGCAAGGCTGACAGTTACAAGCATGACTCCTTCAGGCAAAGGCATGATGGGACTTGTAGTTCCGCAGCAGCTGGAGGGCCACCAGTTTGAGACCCCTGCTCTACATAGTTTAAGGTTAAACCTCTTTTCTTCTAATTTTACATTTTCTGCGAAAAAGTTTTATCCCTATTGTGGGGTCACCAGTATGGTATTTGTATATTGAAATCATATCCCCTCTCAAGCGTCTCTTCTCCAGAGAGAAAAAGTTTGGTGCTTCCAACCTTTCCTCAAGTAATATCCTCCAGACCGTTTATTAGCTTTGTTGCCCTTCTTTGTACTCGCTCAATTTCCAGTACATCCTTCCTGAGGACTGGTGCCCAGAACTGGACAGCATACTCTAGGTGCAGCCGGACCTGAGTCTTGTAGAGTGGGAGAATTATTGTTTTATCCCTGCAGTTGATCCCCTTTTTAATGCATGCCAATATTCTGTTTGCTTTGTTAGCAGCAGCTTGCTGAGCCTATCATCTACAAAGAACCCCAGGTCCTTTTCCATCCTAGATTGCCCCAGAGGTTCTCCCCCCAGTGTATATATTGCATTCATATTTTTGCCACCCAAATGCATTACTTTACATTTTCATTGTGTTTGCTTTCCACGCTGGTATGCTCTTCCGGTTCCGGGTTCCAGCCATCTCCAAGAACGTAAGCCGTTCAAGCTGGTCATCCAGGCCACTACGCAGTCCTATCCTTGGCAATCTACCAGGATGCCGCTAGGATGCCCCTACCAATGATACCCCGCACCTTACAGTGACCCTGGACCCTACTTCCACTATTGCCTATTTGCCTGATTCTCACTAACAATATGTAAGTAGCCATTTGGTTGTGTTTTATTTCTAAAATAAATTGTTCACCACATGCTGCACTTGGTTTGGCGCACCTTGTTCTTTCTTTATTCTTTCAGTAAAAAATACACTAAAGTTAATTTTTGGGCACTTCAATGCAATTTATTACCCAATTTTTGGTAAAATATAAAAGATTAGGTTGTGTCAAGTAAATGGATACTTACCATGTCAGACTTTAAAATTGCATGCACCTGTAAAATGGTGAAAAATATGTTTTTTTTAAAGGCAATGCTTTAAAAGCTCCTACAGGTCATCAATTTAGAGTTACTCAGGAGTTCTATTGCTAAAATTATTGATCTCACTTCAACGTACACAGAAACATGTAACATGTGTAGTCAATCACCATTTTCCTATGTAGCCACCAAAAACATGCGTTTTTGTATGTGTGTGAGTGTGCAGCTGATGGAACACATATCATAGTCCATCAGCCGCTTTCCTGGGCACTGGTTGACAGCTCATGACCAGGAAGTAACTGTTAGGTACCTGGTAGTTGAGCCTGACTGGTAGGAGAAGACCCCTCTTATAACGCTGGTTCAGGAGCCACTGGAGTGGGAACAGTGGTCTCGTGAGCACAGTGGGTAGGAGTGCATGGTGAAGGTTTTGCAGAGGCCGGCACAGAAGGCTGAGTAGAGATCCTTCAGGAATGGCTGAGCTGTAGATGCTGGCAGGCAGAAGAGGATCAGCAAGCTGACAGGTAGGAGGTATAGAAGCAGCAACACCTGGAGCTGGATGAGAAGGCCGCAATGCAGCAATACAAGGCACAGGCAAAAGGCAGAGTCAGACAGTCCGGATTGGCAGGAGATCAGGCAGATGATGCAAATGGATAATCACAGAGTAGTCAGGCAAGTAGGAGTTTGGCAACAGGTCACAAGAAGATAGCAGAGTCAGGCAGGCAGGGTCGGATTGGAGATAGCAGAAGAGTCAGACGTAGCCGGGTCGATAACAGTAATAACAATCAACAGGCAGATACAGGAACACAGGTACGGAGCTGCAGATGAACAGCACCACATGAGTGCAGCTGTCACACTTTTAAAGGCACCTTGGAGCCAAACAGCGCTAATGCGCACGGGCGTGCGCACGCGCCTGAGAGCACGCCGGTGCACACCAGTGGGAGAATTCTGCTGTGTAACTCTGGACAGACCCTGCGTGCGCATGCACGCATGCATATTCCCCTGAAAGGCACTGGCACGTCCCTGACAGTGACATCATACATGTCACTTGCTGATCTGTGCACAGGAGAAAAACTTAGTGGATAGAGGTCCGATGAGCTCCCACCGCTCTTCCCATGACTGTACTGGGCCTGTAGG
The DNA here is from genome assembly GCA_037952925.1 of Lithobates clamitans. Classification (NCBI taxonomy): domain Eukaryota; kingdom Metazoa; phylum Chordata; class Amphibia; order Anura; family Ranidae; genus Lithobates; species Lithobates clamitans. Next base: position 1,399,828 of record JBBGZY010000903.1, on the reverse strand, counting down.
TGGGACAGCGGAGCCTGGTGAACATGGTAGGGAGGTTGTGCAGTGGCGACACATTACGGCGGTGGTTGTGGAAGCTGCTTGTATCACTTCAACATGAAAGCCAACGGTCGTCTTTACTAATATATTATATATGTTATACTGGCTGGCAGTGTGTAAAAAAACTGCAGATCGGCTAAAGATCAAATGGCTGGGGATTCAGATTTTACCACCCGACCATGCTGGTGCCCTAAGGTGGCTGTCTGAGCCGCCTTATGGTTGCACTGGCCCCGATGTGAACAAGACCTAATAGTGCAGCCAGTCACAGTGTCCCTGATCACTGCCACACCAATCTCAGTGCCACCATAAGGCCTCTTTCACACGGGGTCTATCAATGAATATCTTGTTTGAGGGCCATGTTTATCCATACAGGGATGCACAGATATTCTGTGCATTTTTGTGCAGACAGTCTTAATAATGTTTATTGGAACACAGCTGCTGCAAGGACACAGCCACTACTCCCAATCTGACATCCATATGGTTGCAAGGCCTGAATGCAGACAGTTTGAGTTTGGGGACAAGAAACTGCATGGATGTCAGATTAAAAGCAGCAGCCACTACATGCCAATTGGCATAAATAAGATTGCAGGCACAGGGAAGCACGGAACACCTGTACATTCCTGTGCAGGTAAACATAACCATCAGATGGGTAAAAAATTGATACACCCTATGTGAATAAAGTCTAATAGTACAGGCAGTCACAGTGTCCCTCATCTCCATCACACTAATACCAGTGTCATCATAAGGCCTCGTTCACACCAGTGCAGCCATCAACAGTGTCTGCGATCACAAAAGGCCCATACACACGATCTGACTTTTTGACAACAAACATGCAAATTAGCTGTTTTGGAGCAACATCCGACCATGTGTGCGCTCCATCGGACAAACTTTTTCTGTTTCCATCGGACTTTTGTTGGCTGTGCAAACGCACAAACTTTCCGGCAACAAAAGTCCAATGGAGCAAAGTCTGATCGTGTGTACACAAAACCATCAGACTTTTGTACAAACTACAGTACACAGCCGCGAGAATGTTTCCAGCGCGATCCCATCACGCTGGTTCTCGGCGACAGGGTACTGTACATCTCGCGCTGGCTGCAATAGGAAAAACACATTTTCTTTGCTCTCCAGCCTCTTCTCCCAGTGTTTGGACACTGGGAGAAGAGGCCAGAGAGAGCGGAGAAGAACTGGACACTGGGAGAAGAGACCGGAGAGACCCCCGGAGCTGCCTAATAAATTACTTTAAAAACCTGTATAGTGTGTTTTTTTTATTGACACTTTTTTACCTAGGTGAATGGGTAGGGGTACGATGTACCCCATACTCATTCACACAGGGTGGGGGACCGGGATCTGGGGGCCCCCTTATTAAAGGGGGTTTCCGGATTCCGGTAAGCCCCCCGCCACCGCAGACCCCGACATCCAATGTCCAGGGTTGTCGGGAAGAGGCCCTTGTCCTCCTCAACATGGGGACAAGGTGCTTTGGGGTGGGGTGCCCGCAGGGCGCTCCCCTCCCCCAAAGACCCACCCCCCATGTTGAGGACATACTGCCTGGTACGGTTCAGGAGGGGGGGCTCGCTCGTCCCCACCCCCTTTCCTGACCGGCTGGGCTGCATGCTCTGCTCGGATAAGGGTCTGGTATGGATTTTGGAGGGACCCCCATGCCGTTTTATCAGCGTAGGAGGTTCCCCTTAAGATCCATACCAGACTAGGTTAGGCTTGTTTGGCTTATAGGAACAGGGCCTTCTATAGGTAAAGCTACACAAAGCTATATTCCATGAGCACTCGTACAGAGGAGTCCATTACAGTACACTGGTTTTGATACAATGGGTTACTTATTGTGATATACAAGATGCAATCTCCAGTGCATAACCAGTCCAGACTTTGAAAAGTTCTCACACTTGTGGTATTCCTATGCTTTGAAAGAGTAGCAGAACATGTTCTGGGGTGTAATTCTATGCCCCGTACACATGGTCGGATTCTTGGACAGAAAATGTTCGATGGGAGCTTGTTGTCGGAAATTCCGACTGTGTGTAGGCTTCATCGGACATTTTCCATCGGAATTTCCATCACACAAAATTTCAGATCTGGATCTCAAATTTTCCGACAACAAAATCCGTTGTAGGAGATTCTGATCATGTGTACACAATTCCTACGCACAAAGTTCCATGCATGCTCGAAATCAAGCAGAAGAGCCGCACTAGCCATTGAACTTCCTTTTTCTTGGCTCGTTGTATGTCACCACATTCTTGACGTTTGGAATTTCCAACAAGATTTGTGTGACCATGTGTATGCAAGACAAGTTTGAGCCAACAGACGTCGGAAAAAATCCATGGATTTTGTTGTCGGAATGTCCGACGGGGCATAAGTATGTCCATGCTGTGTGTGAAAAATATATAAAACTGATAACTTTGTGTAGAAAAAAATATATATTTTTATTTCTGCATTTTCCAAAGAGTGTGACAAAAGTCTTCCAAAGACTTATCATGCCTCCTAAAAAATACCTTGGATGTTTACTCTCCAAAATGTGGTCATTTTGTGGGTGTTTCTAGTGTTGGGAAATTAAATACAATATTTTATGCCCCTAGAAAGACTGAAGGTGCTCCATGGATTTTGGGTCCCTCTATGTGGCTAGACTGTGAAAAAGTCTCATGCATGTGGTATTGCCATACTAGAGTAATAGAAAATGTTTTGTGGTGAAATTCAAAGTATGCTCATGCTTTGTGTCAGAAATATCTTAATAATTGACAACTTTGTGTGGAAAAAATATATTTTCATTTTCTTTCCTGCATTTTCCAAAAACATGTGGCAAAAAAAGACATTATTTAAAAGACTTTTAGAAAATACTTTTGGGTGTTACTTTCAAAAATGTGGTCATTGTTCTGGTACTTTCTCCAAAAATGTGATAGGTAGTCTGGGAATTAGACTTGCAATTTATGCTCAAAGAAAGCCCGAAGTTGCTTCTTGGATTTTGGGCCCATCTATGCATCTAGATTGTGAAAATGTCTCACAAATGTGGTATCCACATAATTGAGAAGAGTGTCACAATGTTTTTTGAGATGTAATTATAAGTATGCCTATGCTGTATGTGAGAAATAACTTGTTGTAATGACAATTTTGTGAAACAAATATTTTTTTGCTTTCATCAATTTCTAAAGAATTGTTTAAAAAAAAATAAAAATACAATCTGAAAAGATTCACTATTCCTTCTGCTATATATTTTGGACTGTCTACTTTCCAAAAGGGGTCATTTTGGGGGTATTTCTACTGTCCCGACATTTTAGGGCCTCAGGAACTGAAATGAGCAGTAAGAACATCAGGATTGAGCAATTTTCAAAAATATATACCATAGTCTAAAATGGTGTTTCTCAACTCCAGTCCTCAAGGCGCTCAAACAGGTCATGTTTTCAGGATTTCCCTCAGAAGAAACATCTGTGGTAATTACTAAGGCAGTGAAACTGATCAAATCACCTGTGCAAAATAATGTTAAGCCTGAAAACTTGACCTGTTTGGGCGCCTTGAGGACTGGAGTTGAGAAACACTGGTCTAAAACTTTCACAAATAATCAAATCAAATATTTTTTCCAAATAATTGAAACCTATTTTTTTTTTGGGGGGGGGTTGTTTTTTTTTACCAATGAAATGCAGCAGAATACATTTTGGCTTAAATTTATGAAGAAGGATTATTTATTTGTAAAGTTTTACTGTGTTTTTCAAAATGTTCTGTCTTTTCAGTATCATCATACCATACTTTTCACCCAGACAACTCTCTGGGGAACCCAACACATGGACTTGGAGCCCCCTGTGCCATGTTTTTCCTCACCTACTCTTTTTTTCCCCACCCACCGATCACTCTAGTCCTACTGATTGTTTTCTTTTCTTTTTCTCTCACTTCTCTCCCCGCCTCCCTTTTTTTCTTCCTATTTTTATATCAGCACATCTGGACAATAGGTCCTTATAAATCTTCCCACTTTCCACCCCTTTCCTACACAGTACCTACCTTGAATACTTCCCAGTATAGGAATTGAAATTTTAACAATGATAAAACCAAATCCAAACCCTTTTCTGTCCCCTTTCTTCTCTCCCCCAATTTCTTTCAATCTCCATAAACCTACAGTATCTCTGCTCCCTTGTTCCTCCATCTTTCCTTTATCTACAACTAAACCTTTCCTTTATCAGGTCCTATGGTGTCTGTGTCTCAACTACTAAGCTTCCAGATGCATTTAAACAACCACAAGTCACTATTTTACATGTGTCATTTTGTTTATTGACTCATTCCATTTTTGAGATTTGTTGCAAAGCTTTTTGTAACTGAACAAATGCATTCATTTTCTGTGAAACCTAAAAAAAAAGATTGCACCTTAATGTTGCATTGAAATATAGAGTGGTGTTTGTCAATGAGGAATCGGGGGCAAAGCCATGGTCTCCTTGATGCTACTGTTAACAAAAAAAAATGTCATTTTTTTGAGCACTATTACATATTTCCAGACATGCATTTTATTAAATTGCAAATTATTGATTGCACAGAGCTTCACAGTATTTATGATATAAAATAGACAGTAAATTCTGCCTGCTGGGTTTTACTTGTAAACCTGCGTGAGACTACAATTGACTAAAACAACTCAAAGCAAAAATTACTGTAAGCCTCGAATAGTGCTGTGTGTTTTACAAATGACACTTCTGGGTCTTTCAAGGGGTTGAAAGGACTGCACATGTTGAAGTTTAAGATTTGATAGTTTCTTCTTTAGGATTTGAGAGAACTCATCCAAGAATATTTAATGTATGGTGTTTGGATTTTACTGATATTACTCTTCTGTGATATTGGTAAATGTCAAGATTGTATCATAGATGGATTACACCATTTGTTTGTGCCAACTCATAAAGGTGCAAAAGATTTTTCATGGCTGAATTTCTATCAATGCAGGTTGGGATAGATATTTAAAGCGGAGGTGCGCCCTACTAAAATAAAATATAAGCCAGCAGCTACACATACTGCAGCTGCTGGCTTTTAATAATAGGACACTTACCGGTCCTGGAGTCCAGCAATGTCAGCACAGCAGCCGGAAGTGGAAACAGGATACCTGTCAAAGACAGGTATCATGCCCCCCCCCCCCCAAAAGGTGCCAATTGTGGCACTGGAGGGGGAGAGCAGACAAATGAGTAATTTAATGATAAAATAATGATAAATTGGGTATTATTGATGTGCAGTACTTTAATTTGCCATGGATTACACAAAGAAAATAATCAATTTTTTTTTGTTTTACCAGTATTACTAAAATACTAATACAGGTACTGTATTCACATGTTTTATGGTTTTATTAGTATACATAAGGCATACATGATCTAAAATTGAGCAATAAATGTAATTAAATTCATCACTATTTTAATCACATTGACACATGAATTGTGCTAATCTGTTCATACAGAATACATTTTAAATCATGCTTTTTTTCTTAAATAGTGAGGGACATTTGCACTCCATCGTCACATAATGTGAATATGTATAAATCATTTGCAGTTCCACGAATCTAGTGGTAGGTTGAGCCAAAATATTCCAGAGATCTTGCAAACATAGGCCAGAAACATGGCGGCTACCCGGCAGGGACACACACAGTCTGCGTCATGAAAATTGATGGTTCTTGAACCTGCTGTCATATCTCAGTTAAGTGTTGATAGTTCTCTCTGGCTGTTTATACTCGCTAAGCATTGCCCTAACTTGTTTGTGATCATATAACACCTTATTCTTTAATAATTGGGATAGCCTTTTCTTGCTTCCCTCAATAACCTGAGCACAACCTTACTCTGCATAATGGAATAGCCCATTATTCTCACTGTTGTTAATAACCCCTTTGAGCTCCTATGGTCACCTCAGCCTACCAACCCCCAAAAGCCGAGAACTCTGCCCCCTAAAGCTTCAAATTGCAACAGGGACTGCGAAGGGTACAAATCCCTCCTAAAGGATTCCATACTCACTAATTGCCTTCTATAGCTACTACTCTTAGGGGCTAACAGACTCTTTCAATGAGGAGAACCTTTCTTCACCTTCAGTCTCAGGTGTTGTCCACCCATACGCAAACTTTCATATGCCAACCAAGGCAAGCCCAGGGACGCTCCTCTACGCACTTGCTAGGGGTCTGTATCGCTACGGCAAGAACAATTGATCTATGGCTCAACACCCAAACAATCCCAGGTGATCCTTTATGGATATTTTTATGTTATGTTATATTTGCTGTATTCTGGCAACTGGGAAATGTCTTGCAGGGCCTCTCATGCAACTTAACTCTTTTTTGCATCTCACATGCATTTTGGGACCCCAGGCACCCACATAGCTTTATCCCGCACCAACACAGATTTTTACTTGTGCCTCCACATGCACCCATGGTGCCCCAGATGACGTCATTGTGTGACGAAATGCGCATCGGGAGGAGCTGACGTGCTGACGTCTCGCGTGTTCAGGTTGTGGACGGGCGATCGCTGTAGCCGGCCGGCTCATGCTATTTTATGCTTGTATTTTCCTTATACCATGTAAGTGTATTTTCAGCTTTTAATGAATAAATTAGTTTACTGGATTACGCTATGTCGATTCCCTCTTTTCTCTTGGGGAACCCCTGAGTGACATGTGTTCCGGTACTCTGGAACTGTTTGTGAAAAGTTTTTACTGGGACCGATCCCTCTATGCGGTTTGGTGGACCATCGCCTTCCATTCATCCCTTCTGTTTTAAGGCCCCGACCGGGTCAAGGTCACAAGCTTACTTGAGCTTGCCTTGTGGTAAGCATATAATTTTACTGGTGTTATCACAGTGGTGCGGTGGAGGATTCATTTGTCTACCCAGCAACATCACCTTGGAGATATTATTATAGGATTGTTTGATTTCTTCACTTACATCTAAATGGACTTGATTAATGCCTATTTAGAGCTGTTTTATATTTTTTCATTTATTTGACCCATTTTAGTTTATGGGCTGTTTTTCACAAATATATACTTGCGCTGCTACTTATTGTTATTTGTCTTGTTGGGTGTGTATCTCACTTGTAGCGGCAGCTTTTTGGATATAGTTTTTTTCCATTTTGTCATTATTCATTGTTTATTTTATCACAGCGTGGTATTTATTGTTCATTTGTAAACCCATGCAACTGGCCAGCTGTTGAGCCTCTTTGCTACATATACCTGTCACTGACCCCCTGCAAGACATCTTCCTAGCCCTCTCAAAAGATGGAATGCATGTGTTCTATCAATGCAGCCAAGTGGGCTCATACATATAATGACCTGATGATGATTCACAATATATTCTCCCTTTTGTCCTCAAACACACCACTCCATTCCTCACAAATAGCAGGTATTCCTCTTTGAGACAAGGTTTAAGGTATAGGGAGCTCCTGTATAAGTGTTCTGTTCCAAAAGAGCGGTATATAGCATCTTGCAATTACAACGCTTTAACTGGGGACAAGAGTGGATTACTGCTAGTTGCGGGGTGGGGTCAATATAGATATTAACTCTATCACAATATCTTATTTTACCCCAGAACTCATCACTTTAATTTTCTCACATGGCAGAATGGGTCCTCCTCCCCTCCCTATGAGTCTAGAACTACCCTGCCCTGAACCAGTTTTGGGACAGAATTTTTATGTACATATGCTCTCCTCTTTACTACAAAGGGGGGGGTCTTTGGTTTTCATGGTCCTCCCCCACTGGAAGATCCCCACTATTAGTAGGGGGAGCCGGTACCACAATAAGAGGGGCACATTGCATTACACCATCTAGGATGACCCTTTCTACATACATGACCTCCTGCTTCTGATGTTTTCATTACGAGAGCTGGTAGTGGATGTTGAGTGTAGATAGCATGGGTACTTCACAAAGTAAACAGGGTGTGAATATCCTGTTTCCTAATATCTGTGACCAGTTTCCCTTTGCTCCAAGGGCGTTCTGCCTACACAGGCCTAGGGTACCTAACGTATCAAAATTATTGTTCATACTTGGGACTATCTAGATGCTAGCGGGCTTGTTAATATTTGTTAACGTTTGTTAAAGTTCATATTGTTATCGGTAATCATAAATGCTTTATTATGGTCCTTCAGGACTGAAGGTTCTATTAGATGTTTGGACTCTCCTTCTAACAGGTACATGGGTTATGGTCCTTTTGTTTTAGTAATAAGTCCTTCTATTAACATCTTCCATGACAAATCTTTAGATTTCCTCACTCAATAACCTCCACATTTTAAATACACATTTCCCTGTAGTGGTGGGACACCATGGTATTCTTTCTTTGTGCCGCCAGGTTTATTTCAACCCCCACACAGTGGTATTCCGCTCATTATTGTCCACATTTAACTTGCTCCTCCTTCCTCGCAATTCCACTGTACCACTCCAACATGCCTGTCTCATTGATTACCCCTCCCCAGACAGAAGAGCAGGTCTCCCCTGTCGCCGGACCTATCTAGTGCTAAGCTGACCCTTTTACTTCACTGCCCCCTTCTGCCCTTAGCTATCATCCACACCAGCCCTAACCCCTATCTTCTCCCCACCCCCTCCTCTTTTCTCCCCACTACCCTTTTACTACACCACGCTCTTTGGGCTAACAAGCAACACCCTATCGTTTGACCCCCATATACTCATGTCAAACTCCTCAGGAAACACAATGGCTTACAGACACTCTTCTAACTCCCATCCACAGGTCAAGCTCTACTTGTAAAATTTTCGGGATCACAATACGCCTGAAAAGCGATCCAAGCTCCTATTGTCCTTACACAAAACTAAAGCTGACGTGGTCTTTTTACAAGAAATGCATTTCAGATCCGACATCATTCCTAAACTTCATAACACATACTATCCCACTGTTTTTCACGTTTCCAACACTGCCTTCAGGTCCACAGGGGTCTCCATTCTCATCTCCAAAAACTGTCCTCTACAAATCAATGATACCCTCAGCAATACCAATGTCTACTACTTGTTTCTCAAAGGGGAAATTCATGGCAGACCAATTATTTTAGCAAACATTTATGCGCCAAATGCCCAACAAGTGTGCCCTTCTTCCGCTTCACATTACAGCTCCTTATATCCTTCCAATCTGGAATGCTGATCCTGGGAGGGGACTTTAACTTGGCTCTCACCTGTGTGCACAGGACACCTCCTCAGGGTCCTCTTCTTTACCTCATAGAGTCCTATGAACAATTAAAGAACTACTTAGAAACATACCCCTACATGATGCGTGGCGCACTTTACACCCCAAAATCCAAGATTTTACCCTTTTCTCATCTCCACACAACAGATACACAAGGGTAGACTACTTCTTTATCACTTAGTATGATCTCCCACTATTACTTAATGCATCAATCGAACCTATGTTCCTCTCAGACCACAAACCAATCACCATGACTCTTTCTTTCCCAGAGAAAATCAGATGACCCCCACTTTGGCGCCTCGACAACTCTCTTTTAACTGACCCTTCTACACTAATGTCGTTTAAACGTATACCTGAAACAATATTTCATGGAAAATTATTCCTCAGAAATCTCTCCATTGACACTATGGACTGCACATAAATGGGTTGTTAGGGGAGGATTTATTTATATAGCCTCCAAACAAGGGAAAGATAAACAAGCCTGTATTAATGCTCTTTCGGCCTGCATTCACTCTCTTGAGAAAGCTCACAAACAATCTCTGGCTACTCAAACCCTGCAAAGCCTGGTACAAGCTAGGAACGAGTTACTAGAAGAACTAGGGAAAATAACCAAATGCAACTATGCTTTAACACACAGGTTATTTTATGAATTTGGTAATAAATCCAGGGAATTATAAGCCAGAGCTCTTCAGGCCAAAAAGGCAACGTCAACAGTGCACGAGATTACCAACCCCACTGGGTGCAAAATTGTTCCAAATTATACAATATATCCTCCCCAAACATAAACGCAGATAAAATTGTGAGATACAAAATGATTACTAATTCTCTTCGTCAATATAGCCCCAAACCCATCACCTCATCAGAAGCTTCAAAATTAAAATGCCCAGTTTCTCTAGAAGAAACCACAAAGGTTCTCAAACTGCTAGCCCAGGTCCAGACAGGTTATTATTGACCTACTATAAAACTTTCGCAGACACCTTACTCCTTCACTTCCTAAAATCATTTAATGCACTATCCAACTCATCTCCTCCCAGTCAAGATGTATTGGAAGCACACATAACAGGAATACCAAAGCCGGTTAAAGATCCCCCTATGGTTTCCAACTACAGACCTATCTCGCTTCTTAATGTTGATGTCAAAGTTTAAGTGAAATTACTCGCCAATCAGTTACTTTCCGTACTTCCCAAACTAATATCCTTAGATCGAGTAGGTTTCATCTCTGGATGTGAAGCAAGGGACAACAGCTTGAAAGCGATTAGCATACATCATTGGCTATCCTCATCAAGCCAACCTGGCTTCCCTCTATCATTCAATAGAGTTGCATGGGACTACATGACAGAAGCCCTCAAAGCATTGGGCATTCAGAATCACATGCTGAATTCAATTTTAGCTCTGTACTCTACTCCTACAACAAAAGTAAGGGTTAATGGCCAGCTGTTGAACGCCTTCTCCATCTTGAATGGGACGCACCAAGTTTTCCCTTTATCTTCATCCTCACTCTAGAACCCATGCTTTGCACATTAAGACAAAACCTTGACATCAAGGATGTCAATGCAGAGGGACATTCCCACAAACTAGTGGCTTACGCAGATGATGTCCTGTTACAGTGCCTTGAAAAGTATTCATACCATATTTTCCACAATTTGTCATGTTACAACCAAAAACGTTAATGTATTTTATTGGGATTTTATGTGATAGACCAAAACAAATTGGCACATAATTGTGAAGTGGAAGGAAAATGATAAATGGGTTTTCCACATTTTTTTAATGAATAAATATGTGAAAAGTGGGGCGTACATTTGTATTCAGCCCCCCTGAGTCAATACTTTGTAGAACCACCTTTCACTGCAATTACAGCTGCAAGTCTTTTTGGGGATGTCTCTACAAGCTTTGCACATCTAGAGAGTGACATTTCTGCCCATTCTTCTTTGCAAAATAGCTCAAGTTCTGTCAGATTGGATGGAGAGCATCTGTAAACAGCAATTTTCAAGTCTTGCCACAGATTCTCAATGGGATTTAGGTCTGGACTTTGACTGGGCCATTCTAACGCATGAATATACTTTGATCTAAACCATTCCATTGTAGCTCTGGCTGTTTGTTTAGGGTTGTTGTCCTGCTGGAAGGTGAGCCTCCAGCTGTAAGTCTTAAGTCTTTTGCAGACTCTAACAGGTTTTCTTCTAAGATAACCCTGTATTTGGGTCCACCCATCTTACCAATAAATCTGACCAGCTTCCCTGTTCCTGCTGAAAAAAAAAGAATTCCCACAACATGATGCTGCCACCACCATGTTTCACAATGGAGATGGTGTGTTCAGGGTGATGTGCGGTGTTAGTTTTCTGCCACACATAGCATTGTCCCCCACATGGCTTCTCACACACTGCAAATGGGACTTCTTATGGCTTTCTTTAAACTAGCTTCCTTCTTGCCACTCTTACATAAAGGCCAGATTTGTGGAGAGCATGACTAATAGTTGTCCTGTGGATAGATTCTCCCACCTGAGCTGTGGATCTCTGCAGCTCCTTCAAAGTTACTATGGGGCTCTTGGCTGCTTCTCTGATGAATTCTCTCCTTGCCCAGCCTGACAGTTTAGGTGGACGGCCATGTCTTGGTAGGTTTCAGTTATGCCATACTCTTTCCATTTTGGGATGATGGATTGAACAGTGGTCCATGAGATGCTCAAAGCTTGAGATATTTTTTAATAACATAACCATGCTTTAAACTTTCCCACAACTTTATCCCTGACCTGTCCGATGTGTTCCCTGGCCTTCATAATGCTGTTTGTTCACTAAGGCTCTTTCACAAACCTCTGAGCGCTTCACAGAACAGCTGGATTTATACTAAGATTAAATTACACACAGGTGTACTCTATTTTTCTAATTAGGTGACTTCTGAAGGCAATTATCCAATAGATTTTGGTTAGGGGTATCAGAGTAAAGGGGGCAGAATACGAATGCATGCAACACTTTTCACATATTTATTTGTAAATAATTTAGAAAACAATTTATAATTTTCCTTCCGCTTCACAATTATGGGTCACTTTGTGTTGGTCTATCACATAAAATCCCAATAAAATACATTTATGTTTTTTGTTGCAACATGACAAAATGTGGAAAATTTCAAGGGGTATGAATACTTTTTCAAGGCACTGTATTTCTCACTGATCATATTACTACTATTCCTAATCTGCTAAAAGATTACTCCCCATTTAAAAACCTATCAAACTTACAAACTAACTTTTACAAATCCCATGCGCTCAATGTTTTCCTCTCACAAGACACAGTATTGCAGTGCCAGTGCAACTTCCCTTTTGGATGGGAGCCACACGCCATTATATATCTTGGAGTACAGCTGCCAGTAAAATTGTCTGACTTCTACAGCAGGAATCATCTCCCACTTCTAAAAACCATCCAACTAGACCTCCAGAAATGGACCTCTGGATCCTTCTCGTGGTTTGGGAGTGCAGCCATTATTAAGATGAAAATCCTCCCCAGAATTCTTTGTTTCCTACAAATGATCCCTATTAAACTTCCACCAGCATTCTTCACCTCTTACAAACAAATGTGCATGCACTTTATATGACACTTTAAATGCCCACAGATTGGCTTGGACAAACTTTTGGCCCCCAAGCTAAAAGGAGGTATAGGCCTTCCAGACATATACAAATATTACTGGGCATGACACCTTGCCAGGGTGATAGATTGGCAGGTTTATTCTCAAACCAAGGCATAGGTGAAACTGGTGGACTCGTTCGCTAAGATCCCACTACTTAACCTCCCATGGATTAGACATAACATGATTCCGAAAGATAGTGCTAAGCATCCTTTAATAGGTTCCACGCTCCGGGTCTTCCAGGAAGCATGTAGGAAACGTAACCTCTCGTCCCCCCCAGGTCCTCTAACCCCAACCAAATAAAACCTGGAGTTCCCCCTGGTCTCTCGGAAGCGTTTCTTAACAACCCTAAATCTGACATACCCATCAGAGGGGAAAATTATTTGACAAGGGCACAAGTTTGACACATAACGCCTTATCTTCCTGACTCTCAGAATGCCCTATCCCTTTCTTTACCTAGTTTTGTAGGGGGTAGAGACCGCACACTTTTCAAAGCACTATGTTCTAGAACTGAACCCCAAAGACATTTGATATCTGATTTATATACACTAATTTTTTCCTGATTGAACAAGGTCAGTCAGCAGTGAGAGGGAGATCTAACCTTGGATCTTGTGGCAAACGACTGGGAGCGTGTGTACACACACATCCACAAAGGTTCGACAAGTGTCCACCCAAGAAAATGGATTTAAACTGTACTCAAGATGGTACAGAACTCCAAATAAAATTCACAAGTTCCACCCCAAGGTTAAAGCCTTTTGCTGGCTTTTCAACACAGAACTCGGTACACCACTCCATGCCTGGTGGGACTGTCCAGCAATACAACCCTTCTGGAAAGAGGTCCACCGCCTCCTATCTAGCACGACAACTTGCTCCTGGACTACACACCCACGCAATTTCTTCTTCACCACACCTCCATATTAAATCACCACACCTCCTTATTAAAAGTCCCTGGTCCAAGGCGCATGCGTGGAGCTCTGAGGTATGGCTGCCTAGCCCCAGAGCTCCGTCCCGCTCAAGCTGACAGGCGCCCCCAGTAGCAAGCGACACCACACAACACCCCTACCCATGCCTGCCTGACAGTTTAAACACCCCGGGAACAGTTTGATGGCCATGGGGATGGCCAGGAGAAGCCTACAGGAGCACTTTGCCACAGATCTGGAGCAGGCTGGATGTATCAAGATGGTGGCAGCTCGGCAGGCACACAAGGCTGCTAATGCAGAGATCCCTGCGACAGCTCCCTGGCACAATCAGCAAGCTGTGGAGGTATGTGAAGCCACCCACCTGAACACATCCTTCAGAGACCTTACATCCCCAGCTTCCACGGAGTCTCTCATAAATCAGACCCTGGATGTTCTGTTAATGTCCCCCATGGTTACACCTTCGTCCCAGGTCTGGAGACCTTCCACTAGGCCGACACAGCTCCCTCTACAACAGCCAGACATGGCATTTATTTTCACCAAGTTTGCTGAAATACTTCACAGGGGTCTCTCCCAGACTACTGCACAAATTTCCTTAGACATCAAACATGATTTACAAAGCCTGGGTGCACGTATTGAAACAATTGAGATCAAAGTGGATATCACCGTTTCCAGGGCGAACCAAAACACTGATCGCATACAAGACCTACACATTCAACTTGACATTGCCATGGTAAAAATCGACAACCTGGAAAATAGATCTCGAAGTTACAACTTCAGGATTAGAGGCCTGCCAGAAAATATTACTGAGATACAGGAATCAGTTTCCTCCCTCATCAAGAAACTCATCCATGACATTCGCTCCCACAGATTGGAACTGGACTGAGCTCATAGGGCCCTGGGCCCACCACGTGCTGATGGCCTGCCCAGGGACATTGTAGTGAAACCACATTACTATGGAATTAAACAAGAGGTGATAAAAAGGGTCCACACCACACCGCAACTACAAATTATGGGCATACAATTTAAATATTCGCCAACATTTCTCCCTCCACTCAGCCCTCCAACAGAAGAATATCAAATACTGGTGGCTTTTCCCTTTCGTCCTCAAATTTTAAATTAACAACAAATCTTTCTGATTTTCTCCCTTTCCTGAAGGGGAACACCTACTGCTGAAGCTGGGCATCATCTCCAGGGATCATCTGGAAACCTGCACTTACAGAAAAGCCTCCCTCTAGCCCTCTCACTTCCATATGGCAAAACCAAAAAAGCCAAGGAGAGCAAGAAAAACCAGGAAGATTGACTCTTCTGAGCTTTTTCCCTAATGTGTGTTATTGCTCCTACAGCATAGTTTACGCTTGTACGTTCCAGAGTCATTAGGCGGTGATACAGTAGGCTCTGGGGACTCCTCCCCTAATCTGACACCCACTTTCCACTTTCCACCCCCCTTTTTTTGCCTACCTGCACCTACCTACCCTCATCCCCTCACCTGCCCTCAATCTACAGGTGTTGTTGCAGATGTTCGTAATTTTTTTCTTATTAATAGTTGATGTTGTTAATTTCGGGGTGCTGCGGTCTGAGAGGTACTCCTGCGCCTCCCCCCGTACTAGGTACTGAGGTTTTTTTTTTTTCCCGTGCCTGGTCAGGCTCCCCCCTCTCTTTTGGAGGGTGGTTGTTTAGTGATTTAGGACACAAGGGGTAGATCCCCCCCATCCTGCCCTGTGTGCTCTTTTATGTTCCGTTTTTTCTGGATCTCAATTCTCTACTCTTTCCTTCTTACTAACTTCTTTTTTCAGTGACCTCCATAGCCTCATACCATCGCCCGTTCCTGAATTCCCGGCTGATATTAGGGTTCCTCCTATGGATCTCGAAATCTTATGGAGGGTAAGTGACGACAGCTCGCTGGCATCCCCTCTCGCTCTGCTTCATGGCTGACCCAACTGCACATAACACTTCCTTGTGCTTCGCCTCTCACAATGTGCAAGGCTTAAATGCAGAAACATTTTCCAATACTAGCATACCCAGAAAATAGATGTTCTGTTCTTACAAGAGACACACTTCCCCGGCTACTATCCCCCTGCCTTTCTCCATGCCAAATTCCCCAACTTTCACCTCACTAATGCGGACACTGAAACAAAAGGGGTAGCCATTCTATTCTCCCGTAACTGCAATTTTACACTGATCTCAGAATTTAAAGACCCAGAGGGCAGATTTCTACTAGTTAAGGGCCTCATAGACAACCACCTATACACTCTGATCTCTTACTTGGCCCCTAACAAAGGCCAAGCCAAATTCTTCATCTCTATGTTTGGATTCCTACAGCCACTTACGGAAGGGATGGTCATTTATGGGGGGACTCCAATTTAACTTTTGATATGGGGCTTGATAAATCCCAGCTGGGAGAGGACTCATTCATCCCACCAGACAGAGTCTCAATGTAGCCAGACAGATTTACCAACAGGGATTTACCAACTTCTTCGCTAGAATCAATTTTTTTATAAGGTGTAGATGCCATCCCCTGGGTGACAAAGTCTTTCATAAGGGACTCTGTCTGGTAAGACCACTCAATGCTATACTTAGTTCTGGGACATCCTGTGAAGCAAAAACACAGAGGTAACTTGAGACTGAATGCCTCCATCCTCAGCAATCCGGCTCATGCGAATGAAATATACAAGTCCATTAAGGAATATTTCCTTCTGAATGATGTAGGAAATACAACTGCAACCACTTTATGGGCAGCACATAAGGCCACAATCAGAGGGAAACTCATTCAAATGTCCTCACGACTACGGAAAGCATGCAGAGCAGATATTGAACAGCTAGAACATGAATTCCTACTCCTTAGTAAACAGCATAAATGTAACCCATCATCAATGTCGTCTGACAAATTGGATGCTGCCCGCGTGGCATTAAACTTGGCCCTTACTGCCATAGCGGAAAAGAGTTTACGTTGGAGCGGGGCCCATTTTTACCATCTGAGGGACAGGTCAAGCTCTACGCTGGCTACCAGGCTGACCCCTAGACTCCGGTCTCACACCTTACCCAAAATCAAAATCGGAGGTGGCACGCTCTCACAAACCCCCAAAAATCATGGAAGCTTTCCATGTATTCTATAGAAAGCTATATAGTGCTGAGAAAGAGGCCACAGATGCTTTCTTGGATTCCTTTTTCAGTACTGTTAGGCTCCCTACTCTCAAAAGTAATCCCATTGATGAACTTGAAGCACCAATATCAGCAGTGGAGGTCTCCAGGGTAATAAAAAACTTGAAAAGTCACTCTGCCCTGGGTCCAGACAGCTTTTCTGTCCCCTATTACAAACACTTTACTACCACAATAGCACCTTACTTGGCCCGCTTCTTCAACGAACTATGACAAGGGACCCCATTAGACAATCCCTGAATTCGGCCTTTATCTGGGTAAACCCAGCAAGGACCCTAACTCAGTCGCCAACTATCGCCTCATATCTTTAATAAATAAGGGCCTTAAAATTCAGATGAAGATCCTAGCAGACCGTATTTCTGCCTTTATTGGACTCTATGTCCATAAGGACCAGGTTGGGTTCATACCCAGAAGACAGGGGCCAGATCAAATTAGAAGGGCAATTGATATAATTTCCCTGCTCAAGTCCAGCTGGGATGATGGACCTCCTCAAATGGGCCTTCTGTTATCGCTGGATTTCCAGAAGGCCTTTGACTCCTAGTCATTTCTAATACATATTTTGAAATACTGGGGCTTTGGCAATAGCTTAATGAATGTCATAGGTGCCCTGTATTCTAACCCAGAAGCAAAATTCCATCTGCAAGGTTACCATTCTGAACAATTCCCAATATTTAAAGGCACTAGACAAGGCTGCCCCTTATCACCCCTGATCTTTGCCATTATTATTGAGACAATTGCTATAGCTATAAGAGACTGTCCAGATATACACGGGGTATGATGCGGGCCACATATGCACAAATGCACACTTTTTGCGGATGACATTTTGCTTTTTGTCTCCTAACCACTCATATTGCTCCCTAATATCTGTATATTGCTGGACAGTTTTGGCACAGTATCTGGCTTGAAAGTCAACATCTCAAAATCAATGGCTCTAAACATAAATTTGCAGGTACATCTGGTCGAGAGCTTAAAACCACAATTCCTGTTCACTTGGTGCGATGGGACGATTCCCTATCTTAGGGTAAGTCTGGCAGCCTCTGTGGATCATCTTTACACAGTGAATTTCCCACCAATGTACCGTAAATTAGAAGCTGACCTCAAAAGTTGCGACAAATTAGGGCTCTCATGGTTAGAGAGGGTCAACTCCATAAAAATGACCCTACTAACAAGAATCTTATATCTATTTAGGAGCCTCCCCATCCCACTCCTCAAAGACCACTTACGACACTTACGACAGTTTCAAAAAGAACAAAAGGTCACAGGGTAGCCAAGGAAACCCTCTACCGTGCTAGAGATAAGGGAGGAGTGGGACTCCCAAAACTACTTTGGTATTACCAAGCTGCCCAACTTTTCCAACTCTCAGTCATATACTCCAAAGTGTCTCACCCTGACTGGGTCCATATGGAACGTCAAGCTACCCCCATTACGCACCAGATTTTCTCTTTTGGTGCTCCCCCAAGGCCAGACCTGCAGTCATGGTACCCAGTCTATCACATTCTCTTCTCATCTGGGACACCCTCAAATGTAACCCACACTTGATTTCCTAATGGCACTCCCTGTCACACATATTTTAAAATCCTCTTTTTCCCCCTGGTATGGATATCAAGGCCTTTAGCTGGTGGCTCAACAAGGGGATGTATAGAATAGGACACTTCATCCACCCCGCTGGATCCTTCACTCAGGCTTATTGTATAAGCAAACTAGATATGCCCCCAGAGGGACATTACAGACTACGCCAGTTAAGGAATTTTCTCCACAAATTATGGTCCTCCACACCTGACCCTTTAACACTCACTGAATATGAACTTTGGTAGGGCAAGCCACGGAGCAAAGGGGTGGGATTTCAGTGATATATTGTTCACTGGCCAAGAGAAACTTCAAGACCCTCTTTATGCTAGAATGGGAAAGGGACCTGGGACAATCCTGGAGCCTGGCTACTTGACCAAGGGCTTCACAGTCTGCAGTTAAAGAAATTATTTATACGGCACTCACTGAGGCGAATCTGAAGGTGCTCATGATGAGATGGTACTTGGTCCCACTAAAACTGTCCAGGAATTATCCCACATCCTCATCCCTATGCTTCCAAAATTGCGATCATGTAGGATTCATGATACACACATGGTGGGACTGCCCCAAGATCAGGGGATTCTGGAATAAAATTTTACAGATGCTCCGAAAAGGTCTCCCTATACAAAAATATGCTCACTTAACATTGCTCAATTTCCCTATCTCAAACACACCCAAACTAGTAAGCCGTCTCATTATATTCATACTAATTGGGACAAAATTAACCATCGTGAGAGCCTGGAAACAACCCCACGTTTCCTTCAATCTAGGTAAAAAGAAAGTCTCCTGGATTATGGCCCAGGAAAAGATGGTAAGCACACTTCCAGATACTACAGAGAAGTACAAAGCCATCTGGGAACCCTGGATATGATATCTATGGTTGGGGCTCACACCCTGATCTGGCTATAGATCGCAGACTGGTGTGACACTATTCAGGTCACTACTTTTCCTTTTCTATCTTTTATCTCCTCCTATCTTTTGTTTCCTTTCTTTTCCTTTCCTCTTCCTGTCACATCTCTCTCTTGAGCTGGTGTAACTTTATCCCTGAGGATTCCTCTATGAGAACTTGGACCATTCTCATGGTCCTCTCCGATAGATGGGGTACCTACTATAATTATCTGAGAAAAATTACTAGGAAACGGAATCTATAGGACCCTTCCCAAGATAGCTACTATTGCTACACAACTCTCTCAAGGATTTGACATGGGTATCACACATTAATAATTAATATAGGATATTTCTGCTCAGTTAGAGCTACTGCTGGGTTGGGGGGGCGTGACCGGATGTTGAGGTGAGAGGCGAGAGAGGATGCCGTGACTGAGTTCAGCCCCTTCCCCTCGCTCCGTACCCGACGCTCGATAGTGCGGGACCTGGGAGGCTGCCCGGAGCAGTTAAACATAGCCGCCGCGGACGCGACTGCGGACGTGACCGCCGCACGGAGCCGCATGGAATCCAGTTGCATAGCGCTCTCCCAGGAAGCACACCGGCAGCGCCTGGCCCATGTGAGAGAGGGAGGCGCTGACACTTGGGATCGAGCGGAGCTGGGCGGTATTGGAAAACCCTGGAAGGACCAAGCAACACAAAATTCCGCCCGGAGCACTGGGGGGGTGAGTCGCTGGCTGTGTGTGCATCCACAGCATAAAAAACCCAGCCACGCAGAGACATTAACACTGATATCCAGACAAGGGGACTGTGGCTGTACAGGCTTAGGTCACAAGGCAGGGGGCTAGCACAGCGCTTTGGCAAAGCGGCATACTGTCAGGATATTACCAGGAATGTCCAAGAAGAAAGGGATGGAGGATGGGTCAGCCCAGCAAGGGGCAGGGGGTCTTGGAACCCGCAGCGCTAAGGAGAAGGGGATCCAAGCAGCTACCAAATTGGAGCGCTTTGCGCACACCCCAAATCAAACCCCTAACAAATCCAGCAACTTGGGAGGGGGCCAACAGCAGATAGGACATCCTCAGAGGAGAAGCCAGGCCCAGGAAAATGGGACTTTGGTAATTCCATCATCAGCTAACCCATTGGCAGGCTCAGCTTCAAGGGGGACCTTGGATAAACAGCAAAACCCGGGCCTAGAAGGAGCGATAGGGGGAGACCAGGGCAGCTTGGGTGAGAGAGAGCCATCCCCGCAAGATATTCTTACAGCTGTCAATACCTGTAAGCAGTCAATCACTGAGCTGTCTGAGCAATTTAAAAGCATTAGAAATTAACTGCTTGTGGTTAAAGGGGAAGTGCGCACAGTTTGCACCCGCACAACAGCACTTGAGGAGAGATTCAGCCAAATGGAGGATGATGTATACCCATTAAAGCAAGAGGTGGCACTTATGAAAATCCAATTAAGGGATTGTCTACAGAAAATGGACAGTATGGAAAACAGGCTACGCAGAGAGAACCTGAGGGTACTTGGGCTCCCAGAAGGCTGCGAGGGGAACAACCCCATTCAATTCATGGAGGACTGGCTGAGGGAGAAGTTCGGCAAGGAATCATTTTCTGCTACATTTGCTGTTGAGCGGGCACATAGAATAGGTCCCAAAATCTTAGCACCGGGAGGCCGCCCTAGACCCTTTATTTTTAAGCTTTTATGTTTTCGGGACAAAGTCACTATTTTACAGAAGGCAAGAGAGTTAAGGACCATCCAGCATAATGGAGCTAGGATTTCAATTTACCCAGACTTCTCCCCTGAGCTGCAGAGGCAAAGAGCTAAATTTGGAGACTGCAAGCGTAAGCTTCAACAACTCAGAATCAACTACGCGCTTTTGTTCCCGGCGCGATTGCGGGTCTCAGCTCTAGGAGAAGTTAGGTTTTTTTCCACTCCCAATGAAGTGTCAACTTGGCTAGAGAGTATTGAGGAAAGAATTAAGAGAGGAGAGGGAAGTTAGGTGCTGTCTGGAACTCTATCCTGTTTCTTTTTTGAATTTTTTATTGTAACATCTTTTGGTGTTTTTTTTTCCACTGGACTTTTTCCTTGAATTTTTTTTTTTGTTTTGTTATTTTTTGGTTGTTTTTTCACTGGACTTCACTGGACTTTTCTTTGTCAATGCAATAAATGGGGAGTGGAGCGGGGGAGGGGGGGAGGGGGGGATTAAGCAAATAGTAATATAATAACATATAGAGAAAAATGCACAAGGCAATAGCACAAAATATTTTCTTTTTTTTCTTAAAGGGGGAAAAGTCCCCCCCCCACTGGACTTGGTTCACGTTTTTTCCCTTTTTTTTTTTGTTTTCAAACCTCAAAAAGTTTTCTGAAGGTCACAATAGAAGCCCGGGGGTTAGGCCCTAAAGGGGGCGTGGGGGTAAAGTGGGGAAGGGGGGGAGGGGGGGTGCCGAGAAGGGGGGATGTTGGGAGGGTGTGGGGGATTGGGGGGTGGCGGGTGGGGGGGAAGAGGCACGTGTGTAATCAGAGGTGGAAGGTAGGGAGTGGTATGAGTGGATATGAGTGGATTCAGGTTGTTAGACCAGAGGGATGGGTAAAAGATAGGGAGATATACTATGTAGCCCCTTATTACACCTGTAATGGGAGATGATTAGTTTTGACAGGAGATTAAAACATCGCATTTGATAGAACGGCCCATTAGTATTAAAGGAGGGAGCGGTAAAATCCCGGATACGGGTAAAAGGATCAATATATGTTCATGGAATGTAAGAGGAGTAAGGGATAAGCTTAAAAAACAAATAATTTTTTCAATAGCTAAAAAGGGGAATGTCAAGATACTCTGCCTACAGGAGACGCATCTGGTTAAAGACACACTTGAAACTCTGAGCAATAAACAGTTCCGGATGCAGTATCACTCTACCCACTCATCATACTCGAGAGGGGTGAGTGTACTGATAAGTACAGATCTGGCCTTCTCCTGCGGGCAGAGTAGGTTGGATGATAAGGGAAGGTATATTTTCCTTTCTTGTTTAATAGAAAACAGAAGATATATATTAGCGAATGTGTATATTCCCCCCCCCATTTTGTACAGAGGTAATGGAGGACCTGGCCAGGTTTGTAGCAGACTTCCCTGGGACACCGATAATAGCACTGGGAGATTTTAATATGACGATGGACAGGAGCATAGACAGGTTCCCGTCGAGGCTCGGAGCTGGAGAGGCCAACAGGAGCCCCCTTTTGCAGTACTGTGATGAATTAGGGTTGGTAGATATCTGAAGGAGGAGACACCCTGGAGTGAGGCAGTACTCGTGTCACTCCAGAACCCATGCCACCTTGTCCAGAATCGATCTCGTACTGGGGAATGAAGAGGCACTAAATGTAGTGGAGGAGATAACATATGAGCCAAGGGGCGTCTCAGACCACACGCCAGTTATTGCCGCCGTGAGAGTGGGGGGATGGTATGGCAGGGGGAGCTGGAAGATTAATCCCTTCTGGCTTGAACTTATAGGAGAAGAGGAGAAAATGATGGAGGGGTTGTCTGAATTTATTAGTATAAATTTAGGATCGGCTTCACTTGGGGTGGTCTGGGACGCCTTGAAGGCACATATTCGAGGAGTTTTAATCCAGAGAATAGCGTATGTCAAAAAACAGTCGCATGCTGAGGAAATGGAAGCTAAAGAAAATGCAAGACTGTCAGTGGCGCACTTTGTAGCAAAGCCATCCCAAGCCAACCACGAGCGCTGGGCGAGGAGGCAAGAAGAATATAGCAGGGTACTTCGGGAGAAGGCGGAAAAGATGAGATCCTTTCAGAGACTGAGCTTTTTTGGAGAGGGAGAGAAAATTGGGAAAGCTCTGTCTCTGATAATTAAGGCAAATGGCCCCCCGAGTGCAGTGCCGGCAATTAAAGGGAGGGAAGGAGAAATAAGAAAAAACACTCAGGATATAGTAGACGAATTTAAAATATACTTTGAGAAGCTATATAGCTCCTCCAGGGTAAATGTAGAGGGGGAAATGCAGGGTTTCTTTGAGGGGCTAGAGATAACTCCGGTATCAGAGGAAGATCGGGAAATGCTGGATGCCCCATTGACCCTTAAAGAATTACAGAGGGCTGTCGGGGATATGGCGGCTCAAAAATCCCCGGGCCCGGACGGCCTGCCCATAGAACTATATAAAAAATACGGGGAGGTACTGCTGCCCTTATTGCTGGAGGTATTCAATGGGGCTAGGAAGCAGGGGGCTTTGCCCCCCTCAATGGCTGAGGCCATAGTAATACTTCTGTTAAAAGAGGGGAAGAACCCAATAGATATGTCTTCATATAGGCCCATATCGCTCTTATGCTCAGATTTGAAGATCCTTGCCAAAGTGTTAGCTGCAAGGCTTAACAAGATAATCCCTAAATTAATACACCCGGATCAGTCTGGGTTTATCCCAAACAGATCCACAAGCACGAACATAAGGCAGGTATATCTTAATATGCAAATCCCCATAGAAAACAGCGGTAGGAGAGCAATTCTTTCGCTAGACGCGGCCAAGGCCTTCGATTCCCTGGAATGGCATTATCTATGGAAGGTAGTAGCGGAATATCAGCTCGGCCCCGGGTTTGCGCGGTGGCTAAGGTTGCTGTATAGTGAGCCAAGGGCCAAGGTGAAAATCAATGGGCAATGCTCGGAGTGGTTTCAGCTGAGTAGGGGTACAAGACAGGGGTGCCCTCTGTCCCCCCTGCTCTTTGCATTGGCAATTGAGCCCCTGGCGGTGGCTCTAAGGATGGCACAGGGCATACAGGGATTTAAGAGGAGCAGAGGGGTGGATAAAGTGGCCTTGTATGCCGACGATATTTTATTATTTTTAGCGGATACGCAGGAGTCACTGGAAACAGCCATAAGGATAGTGAGGGAGTTTGGAACTTTCTCTGGGCTACTGATCAATTGGGAGAAATCAGTGATTCTGCCTATCGATACCCAGAGTGAGCCTCTCCCACACCAGGCATCCCAAGCCCAAGTGGTTAGGCAAATGAAATACCTGGGGATTAATATCACCAGAGATCCAGGCCAGCACATATCTGGAAACTTAGTTCCATTGATGAAAAAGCTGAAGCAGAAATGTCAATTGTGGAGATGCCTACCCCTCTCGGTCGCCGGTCGCAATCTGATTAAAATGGTCTGGCTACCTCAAATCTTATATGTCATACAAAACTCTCCTGTTTGGATTCCCAAGCACTGGTTCAAAAAAATGGACAGTATATTCAGAGAACTTATCTGGAAGGAAAGGGTGGCTAGGATCGGGGTTGGAGACGTTACGGCGACCAGAGGGGAAGGGGGGCCTGGCGGTACCAGATCCACGGGGCTACTTCCTGCCAGCCCAATTGCAACAACTCGGAGGTAGTAATAGGCTAGGAGAAGCAGGAGCAGGGGGTAGCATCTTATTGTATGACACTAGACACGATACAGTGGCGGAGGGATTAGAGGCAGACTCATTTTGTACTAAATGTCCTACTACCCGGATGATGAGTAAAGTTTGGACACAAGCTAAAGGAATTTTGGGATATGCCCGTTTTGCAGAATTTTCGCCACTCTGGGACAACAATAGCCTTAAGGAGCTTAAAAAAATGGGGCGCGTAGAGGAATGGGACCGGTTGGGTATCCACTACCTTGCACAGGTATATAGGGCAGGGAGGTTAAAGTCCTTTCGGGAACTGGTAGAGGAGTATGCGATCTCCAACAGGTCATTTTACAGATATCTGCAACTCAGGCATGCCCTGGAGGCACAATTTGGGAAGGAAGCACCAGTGTGGTGCGAAATGACCTCTTTGAGAAAGCTGATTGATGCGGGATCCACAAAGGGGCTGATCTCGGACATGTACGGATGCTTGAAAGCAGCAGCTCAAGAGGGTCTGGTTGAAAATAAAAACAGGGCTAGATGGGAAAAGGATGTGGGAACAATGTCCGACGATCAATGGGATCAAGCCCTGGCGTTGGGTCCCAGGGTCACCCTCTCTCCTTCACAAGTGATGTCTCATTTGTACCTGTTATATAGAGCATACTATACGCCCCTGAAACTATTCAAGTGGGGCAAGAGACCTGATGCGAAATGTCAAAGATGTGCAGGGGGACATGGGGACTTGATCCACATGTTCTGGCGCTGCCCCAAGTTGCATAGATATTGGGTAGGAATAGTGGGGAAAATAAACTTAGTGTTTGGGACATCGCTGAGGGTGGAGGCGGGAGAGTGCCTGCTGGGCTTGAGGGGGGATGGAGAGATCTCAATGGACATACAGACGGCAAGAGATAGATGCTTGTTCCAGGGAAAAAAGCTTATCGCGCAGCATTGGCAGAGGAAGGAGGCCCCGACACTGACAGAATGGGAAAATGCAGTAAGGGAAGTGATCTGTAGGGAAAAGTATATCTATAAGAAAAGGGGTAATTATAAGAAATTCAGGAAAATATGGAATGCATGGTTGGACTGGGAGTGAGTTGAATAAGAGGTGGAGAGAGGTTGATATAGGATGAGAGGAATGCAGGGTATGTGTGAGGACGTATGTCAGGTGATGGGAGGAAATGGGGAGGGGAGGGGAAGGAAAAAAAATGGGGGAAAATGAAGAAATTGTTTCTATGTTTCCCTTTTTGAAAGATACAGCCTATGGACATGTTTGTATTGGTACATACTGGATGCAGAGAAATTTATGGGAGTAATGGATGTTCCTACTGAGCTGGCGATTTTAGTGGCAGTCCCTATTTGTGTATTTCCTCTTTTTTCTTTTTTTTCTTTTCTTTTTTCTTTTCTTGATGTGTCAGTTGTATATGCTGTATCAGATAATTTTTTCAAATAAAGAGATATATATAAATATAGGATATTTCTCTTCTGTTTACAACTTATTCTCTGTCTTCCACTAAATTCATTTGACTAGGTACTCCAAGAATTTAGTTTATCGCCATAATGTTCTTTAATGTTCTTGTGATCAATTATATGGTCAATTTTTAAGGTTGATTTGCTTATACCATAGAATAAGATCTCTCTTAGGAATTATCCTCAGGAGTCAATAATACAAACGCATGTGATTTCCTTCGAGAGCCCTTGGTGGGTGGCCTGGGCAGCCCTTTGCCTCATGACACAGATTGATTCCAGTAGGGGTGTCGTGGGGATGAGGGGGGCTCAGATACCCCCTTTTTTTCTTTTTATTATTCTATTATTTATTGATATGGTATAGCAAGCATATATTTGGCAGTGATAACTTTAATGGTTTTGGCACACTCATGTATGACTCTTTGTTGTGGACTATATGTTAACATGTATATGACTGTGCAAAATTAATGTGGCAAAATGATGCATCCCCATGCACTGGCAAAAAATGGCTTCAGCACATTAAGAAAATTGGGAAAATGGAGGAACTAATCCATCAGGCTAGAGAGACCCCTGCCTCTTACCTCACCTCAGTAAAACATGAGCCCATTGGCTACATTTAGTAGATTCAGCAGAATACGCTAGAATACTAAACAATACCAATATTAATAACCAGTAGGAGTGTGACCCTAGAGAACAGAGAAAGAGTGAAAGTGTTTTTTTAAAAAAAAAGGGAACAGATATCGATGATACTCCCTTATCATTTTTCCTTCTCTCTCTTTAGAGCCTAACTTTCACACACCCACCCTTCTAAAACCCATATAATACTTTTTGACTATAGAAAACCCAACACTACCCCCTATATCCTTCCCAACTTCCTCCCCCTCCTCCCCGTACCCCTATTATCTCCAAGGTATGTCAACGATTGATGTAGACAGTTTTTAGGGTAAAACTTACCTAGCCTTCTATATCTGATTAATGTTGACCAGTGTTTTTGTTTGTCTCTATATGCTGGATAACATATATGCCTTGTTGTTAGGTACATCGGCTGTAACAACCTGAGTGCCTTCTTCATTGATGTTATTTTTTTTTTTAACAATAATTTTTATTAGTTTTTCCACATATGTTACATGTAAACAGTAAAGAACATATTCCAAGTTGATTAAATCTCAAAATAAGTACAAATAGTTCCGTTTAACATAGTAATATGTAGTACATTTCCAAGAGCAGATCAGGAGTGACTATAACCTATTATGTCCGGTAGAACTTACCTTACAAGTTGAAGGCTTCATAGGTAAGCTGCTGCTCTGGACCAGTGAGACCAAGGGAGCCATTCTAATCTGGCTTTAGTAAGTTTGCCTTTGCTGGAGGCTAAGATCAATTCATAGCTATAGTGTAAATTAACCAGGTCTAGAGAGTTTTCTATGGTCATTGCCTGGTTGTTTTTCCCGAGCCTGGTTATACTTAGCCTAGCCGCTAGGTGGATGTGAGTGGTCACTTTTCTGAGATGTAAGGGTATGTTTTCTTTTGTTAGATTTAGTAGTCCCAAGGCTGGTGATGGGAGTATGTTGTGCTGTGTGACATCTGACAATATATGGAATATGGACGTCCAAAAGTTATGTATGGCCGGGCATGCCCA
Organism: Lithobates clamitans; assembly: GCA_037952925.1. NCBI lineage: Eukaryota > Metazoa > Chordata > Amphibia > Anura > Ranidae > Lithobates > Lithobates clamitans. The sequence goes on along the minus strand of JBBGZY010000903.1, from coordinate 1,372,076 downwards.
CAATATATGGAGAAGGTCACCTTTTGACTTATTGCATCTCCAGCATGTGTCTGGAGTAGTCTTGTTAAAGAACGCTATTCTTGTGAGTGTCAGGTACCAGCATAGGGATATTTTTTGTGTGAGTTCCCAAAGTGTGGAGCATTGGGTGGATTTGTAGATAGAACGCAGTGCTGTCTGCCATTGTGCATCTGAGAAATTGTGTGCTAGATCGGATTCCCAGTGTAGGTGTGAGTTTGATTTAGTAAATATCTGTTTTTGATGGAAGGTGTTATAGAAAAGGGAGATACCTTTCACTCTCTCATCGGGGTTGTTTAGGTATGTCCATATTTTGGGAGGTAATGTGTATGTTGGAGAAGGTAAGTGGAAAATACAGTGTCACTCGCAGGTAGTTGAAGTATTCAGGTGTAGGAAGATTAAACTTTTTTTGTAGTTGAGGGAACATCAATAACTTGGGTCCTTGAAATAGGTTTTGTATCTTTGTGATGCCTTTTGTTGCCCAGTGAGCTTGAGATAGGTCTGATGAGAATTGATGAAGTATATCTATTGAGAGAGGTGGGGAGAATGTGTTGTGTTGGAGTGTGTCTATTTTACTTAGTTTCTTCCAAGCCAGAGCCGAGGCATTCGATGTGGGAGAAGTTGCAGGGATGTATGTTTGAAGGTTGCTGCTTCTATATGGCCCCATAAGGTTTTAGGTTGGGTTAGGATAGATGACCAATGGTAATCTTCAAAGTTGATAGATCCCACTCCTCCTGCTAGTTTGTGCTTGAATAATTTAGAATGTGCACATCTAGGTTTTTTCCCTTTCCAGAAGAATTTGTTAAGCATGGACTGGAGGTCTTTGAAGTATGATGTTGGTAATGGGATAGAGATGGTTCTAAAAAGATATAAAAGTTGAATTAGGTGTAACATCTTGAAAGCAGCCAATCTACCTGACCACAATAGTTCATGTTTAGCTAGGTGTTGTATTTCTTTTTGGAGTTTGGTAAGGAAGGGTTTAAAATTGTAATTAAAGACACTTTTCATTGATTTTGTTAATTGAACTCCTAAGTAAGTTATGTAATTTTCAGCCCAAGTGTATGTATAGCATGTTTGGAGTAGATTCCTGGTTGTGGCGTCTATACCGACATCTAGGATATATGATTTTGTCATATTGACTTTGTAGTAGGACACCTTGCTGAACTGTTGCAGGACTTTTTGAACTTCTGGTAATGAGGAATTCGGGTTGGTAAGCATGAGGATTGCGTTGTCTGCAAACAAGCTAATTTTATGGGATGTCTTGCTTATCTCAAATCCTGATATTTTGGGGTTTTGTCTGATGTGTTTTGCCAGGGGTTCTATTAGTAAGTCAAAGATAAGTGGGGATAATGGGCACACCTGCCTCGTACCGTTGGATATGTGAAATGTTTGGGATAGCATGTCAACCGAGAAAACCTGGGCAGAGGGGGTGGAGTATAATGCTAATATGGCATTCAGAATGTGTCCTTTAAAGCCATATTTTTGGAGAGTTTGCTGTAGGTATGTGCAATTGATCTTGTCGAACACCTTCTCTGCATCCAGTGATAGAAGCAGAGAAGGTGTTCCGCTGGACTCAGCATAGTGAATAATATCTATCATTCTTCTAGTTGCATCTGATGCCTGACGTCCGGTAGTGAAGCCGGATTGATCTTTGTGTATTAAGTTAGGCATGATATTGAGTAGTCGTGTGGCTATCGTTTTCACATAAACTTTGAGATCTAAATTTAGGAGTGAGATTGGGCGGAAGTTTTGGGGTGTCACTGGGTCTTTTCCTGGTTACGGTAGAGTTACTGTATAATTAGTGCTTTTAGGGATTCGTTGGGAAACTTTGCAGAGGAGGCCACATTGTTAAACATGTTGGTTAGATGTGGTACTAGGTGTTGAGAGAATTGTTTAAAGCATGCTCCTGTGAGTCCATAAGGATACGGTGCTTTATCAGGAGGGAGGTATTTGATAGTGGTTGTGATTTCCTGTGCCGAGAAAGGTTCATTTAGTCGTGTTAGTTGGTCTATTGTTAGAGTTGGGAGGTTGATTTGGCTCAAGAATGTATTAATTTCATTAAGTGTAGGTTGATATTTATCTGGGTCTTGTTTGAGGTTGTATAAGTTACTGTAGTATGTGCTGAAGGCATCTGCTATTGTTTGGGGGTTTCTCAATTTTTCCTTTGTGCCGGGGTGGTATAAGTGTTCTATTTTATGTTTGATTCTCCTATTCTTAATGCGGTTAGCTAGGGCTTTACCTGCTTTGATGGAGGTGGATTAGTATGTGGCTTTTAGTTTTCTTTGTGCATTTTCAAATGACTGCAAAAGGTGTAATCTAAGGTCTTGTCAGAGGGATAGTAGTTGTGCCAAGAGTGAAGGGTGGGTTTTTAAAAAAAAAAAAAAACACATCAGTGCTTTCTTTTGAGAGACCCTTTTCAACTTGACGTTCAAAACTCGTCCCTTCTTAAATTCACATCATTGTGGCCTCTTTTCAGAAAAGTATAAACAACAACAAAAAAGACGGGGAAACAAAAGTACCCTCCTTTATTAATAACCGTATAAAAATTTCCCCAACCTACACCACCCACCAATTGCCCACCCTTTCTAATTTCCCTCCCCCCTGCCTTACTTCCTGGATTTTCCTCGTCTCCCTAGTGTTTATCCTTCTAAGTGATTTATGCCTTCCAATTTCTTCTGCCAGTATTTGTCTGAGGTTTTGTATCTTTCACACCCAGTCCAAATAGAATTACATTTTTCTGTTTGCTCTTTGTCTTTACAGCAGTGAAGTTCCATTCTATGGTAGTACTCCACTTGTTTAAACCAATCTCTTAAGTCTTGACCTTCGCTCTTGAACCAGTTTTTTGGGATCACTCCCTTTGCTGCATTTAGTAATTTTGACGTTACATTTTCCGTGTATTGCTTACTAGAAGAATTGGTGTCATTGAACAAGCAGGTCATTCTATTGTTCTCTATCGTCTCGCCCGTAATTTCCTTTATACTTGTAATTATTTCTTGCCAATACGTGGAAATTTGCAGGCAGTCCCACCATATGTGTATCATTGCAGCTTTTTGCCCGCAGTTTCTCCAACACAATGGTGTTACAGCTAGGTTGATTTTGTGGAGTCTCACCGGGGTCATATACCACCTAACCAGGAATTTGTAATTCATCTCGATGGTGTTTGTATCCCATGCTTGATTATATCCTCCTGCAATCATTCTCTTAATTTGTTGTTCTTCCAACTTTATTTCTAACTCATCTTTCAATGAAGGGAGGCCTATCTTGTCCTTCTAGATCTGTCAGGAACTCATACACTTTCGAGGTGCCTCCCTTCAAAGGCGTTGTTGTCATACAGAGCTTTTCCAATCGATTTAAACTTTCTCCGTCTCTAAACGGGTGTAGTGATGTGTTTATTAAGTGATTTAATTGAAAATATTCCCATTCTCGTAATTTCTCGCCAAATTTCCTCTCCAATTTTTGTGCAGATTCCAACTTCCCTCTTCTAGTGATATCTTTAATTAGTGGATTTTTTATTTTGAGTCTTCGAAAAATATCCTCCCCCGGAGTGAAAAAATGTATTCCCGTGAGGGGCGTCAATGGTGAATTGTATGCCCATTTTTGTTTCCGGTGTAGTGCATCCCATATTTTAAATACATTTTTTGTCACCTCATGTGCGTTGGGGTCTAGTGTTCTAAATTTATTTGATATCCAAATATTTTTGTGAAGCGTGGTTTTACTTAAAATGTTATCTATTTCTATCCATTTTTTTTTTCATTTTCTTTTGTCCATTCTATCATGCGTGCTAAAATTACTGCTTTATAGTACCTTGAAATGTCTGGTGCTGTTATACCCCCGTGCTGTCTTTTCCTAGAAATTAATGCAAGTTTTAATCTTGGCTTTTTTATTTTGCCATATATATTTTGTTAATATTTTTTGTATGGCTTATAGAAGATCTGTGGGATTTTTATTGGTAACATTTAGAATTTGTACAATATCTTTGGTAGTATTGCCATTTTAATCATGTTGACTCTTCCAATCCACGATATTGCTTGTATGTTTACCTTCTTAACTTCTGCCTTAATCTCATTTAATAGTGGGATGTAGTTTGCAGGGTAGATTTTCTCAAGTGATGCTGTTAGTTTAATTCCCAGGTAGGATAGTTCCCCCTTTACCTACGTAAATGGAAATTCTTTTTGCAGGGCCAGAATGTCCTTTTTTCTTACTCTCAGATTCAATATTTCTGTTTTATTAGGATTTATTTTGAAGTTTGAGAGTTCGCCATATTTATCGACTTCTTTCAGGAGATTTAAGAGGGTCTCTCTAGGTTTAGACACGTGCACAAGGATATCGTCGGCATAAGCCGCGACTTTATGTTCTTTTCCTCCTATTTTCTCCCCCTCTATTCCTCGGTTGTTTCGTAGGGTCCCAAGGAATGGCTCCAATGATTTTACGTATAGAAGTGGCGAAAGCGGGCATCCTTGCCGTGTTCCGTTAAGCATTTCAAAAACTGGCGACATCTTGCCATTTACTTTTACACAAGCCGTGGGCCCTCTATAGAGATTCATGATCCACTTCATTATTTTAGGGCCCAAACCGAGATGTTGTAACGTGGCCATCATAAATCCCCAGTCTACCCTGTCAAATGCTTTTTCTGCATCTATTGACAGGAGTAGATCTGGGGAGGTATTGGTATTCTTCCTTCGCAGCATCAAAATTGTTTTTATGCTATTGTTCCTTCCTTCTCTTCCGGGTACAAATCCAGTCTGATCCGGGTTTATCCATAGTGGCATTAATCTTTTTATTCTGGTGGCAAGTATTTTGGAGTATAACTTTGTATCCGTGTTCAATAAAGCTATGGGCCTGTAGATTGAACAATTAACCTTGTCTTTTCCTTCTTTGGGTATTATGGTGATATGTGCCAGAAGTGATTCTTTTCTGATGTCTTCATCTTCTCCTATTTTATTTAGGTATTCACATAGTCTTGGGATCAATTGGTCTTGGAACTGTTTATAGTATCTATTCGTAAATCTGTCTGGCCCAGGACTCTTACCGGTAGGGGTTTCTTTTAATGCCATCTTGATCTCTTTTTGCGTTATCTCTTTCTTTCTAGGTCCTTTAAGGTCTCCGGTTCAATTTTTGGAAGATTTGCTTTTTCTAAATACCGTATATACTCGAGTATAAGTCGTTCCGAGTATAAGTCGAGGCCCTAATTTACTACAAAAAAAATGGGAAAAACTTATTGACCCGAGTATAAGACGAGGGTGAGAAATGCACAGCTACTGTAAGTGGAAAAGAGTGCCCATTTGCAGCATCACTGTGCCCATTTGCATGCCTCACTGTGCCCATTTGCAGCCATAGGTCCCCTGAACTTCAAACTCGGTAGTTAAGGGTCCCTAGATGCCCCCTAGCTGCAGCCAAAATTTGGGATCTCTGAACCCAAAGGGTCCTGAAAGGCATTGCTGCAGATGGACACAGTTGACCGAATTTGGGGCCCCGTATCTCGGGGCCACTTAATGCTAGGAACCCCAAATTTGGTGTGCAAACCCAATGGAACTAGCACCATAAAATTTCCAAAGCTGGGGTTTCTAGCACAAAGTGGCCCCGAGATACAGGGCCCCAAAAATCAGTTCAGAAAATGTCAAGCACTTTTCTGCAGCAGAGAATGACATTTTCCAAACCGGTTTTGGGGCCCCGTATCTCAGGGCCACTTGGTGCTAGGAACCCCAGCTTTGGATATGTTATGGTACCAGTTCCACTGGGTTTGCACACCAAATTTGGGGTTCCTAGCACCAAGTGGCTCTGAGATATGGGGCCCCAAAGTCGGTTCAGAAAATGTCAAGCACTTTTCTTCAGCAGAGAATGACATTTTCCGAACCGATTTTGGGGCCCCGTATCTCGGGGAACTTGATCTTTGGACATGTTGTTAAACCAGTTCCACTGGGTTTGCACACCAAATTTGGGGTTCCTAGCACCAAGTGGCCCTGAGATACGGGGCCCCAAAGTCGGTTCGGAAAATGAAATTTTTTGCTGCAGAAAAGTGCTTGACTCAAGTATAAGTCGAGGGGGGCACTTTCAGCACAAAAAAATGTGCTGAAAAATTCGACTTATACTCGAGTATATACGGGTACTTTAGGATCCGCTTCTTTCTGCTTTCTATTTGTTTGGTTGTTTCTTGTTTTTTTATTGCATATAGGAAACTGTAATATTGTGCGAAAGCTTGTGCTATTTCCGTAGTTTTATTCTTTATCTCGCCTTTTTCGTTATTTATCTTCTCTATATAATTTAAGGTCTTCTTTTTTCTTAGGAGATTCGCAAGGTGCTTTCCTGCTTTATTGCCCATCTTAAATCTCTCACTCACTAGCCTTTTGATTTCCTTTCTATCTTCCTTTTCCAACAATTCCTTTAGTTCTCTTTTTAGAATCAGGGCCCGATATATATATTTTTTTTAGTTTCCTTTTTTGAAGTTTCAACATGTTATTTCCATTTTCCTTCTTCCTGCTTGCCCCTATGGATATTAATTTTCCCCTTATGACTGATTTATGTGCCTCCCATAGGGTTGCTCTTGACAGATCTTGGGTATCGTTTTCTCGGAAATATTTTTCGATCTCATCTTTTATAATTTTTTCAATGTCTCCATTGTCCAAAAGTTCTTTGCCATGTGTTTCTTTCTATAGGCTCTCCTTGTAGAGCCAACTGCAAAACGACCGGGGAATAATCTGATAATGCTGTTGTTTCAATTTCTATCTCCGATACTTCTTCTAGTAGTCTATGTTCCAGCAAGATGCAATCCAATCTAGTATATATTTTATGGACTGTTGAGAAATAAGTGTAGTCTTTTGTACCTGGATGCCATATTCTCCATACGTCTACTAGTTGTAAATCGTGAAGTTTTTTTTAATTTTCCTTAGTTGATTTCTGTCTCTGTATGGTACTGTAGATGTAGAATCTAGGTTGTGGTCCATAGTGAAGTTAAAATCACCCGCTACTATTATTTTGCCCTGTTTAAATTCAAATAAGTCTGTCAGTTTCTCAGCTAAAATTTTTTTAGGGTTTTTGTTAGGGCAATAAATATTTGCAAATGTGTACCTTATACCCTGTATAGTGCCTACAAGGAAGAGAAAACGTCCTTCTGGATCAGCTTTTATTTTTTCAACAATAAATCCAATCTTGTTTCCAAAGCCTATTGTGACCCCTTTTGATCTTCTGATTGGTGAATCTCTGTAATACCATTTGGGGATGTTTTTTGAATATATTCTCACATTTGAATTTTGCGTTATGTGTGTCTCCTGGAGAAAGATTATATCGGCTTTTAATCTTTCCAGTTCCCTCAAGATTGCACGCCTTTTTTGGGGTGAGTTCAAACCTCGGGCATTGTATGTCAGAATTTTACCTTTGTTTGATCCTGCCATCTGCGTTTATAATTGCCTGCATATGCCTCCCCCAGGAGAAAACACCCCGATCCCCCAAGAGGAGCTCAGGGGGGGCCCCGCCTAAGAGCCAGCAGCCAGGCAGGCTCCTCCATCCAAGAGGTTGATGAAACAACAATACTTTCACTGGTAAGGCAACCCTATACCCTTCCCTATCCTCCCTCCCATTTAGTTTTCTAATTCCCCTCTTCCCTCTTGTCCCCCTTCCCTCCCTCCCCTGCCCCCCCTCCTCCCTTTTTGGTGTTGGTGATTTGACCACATGGTCCTGAGAGCAGAATAGAATTATACTTTTGTTTTCATGGGGTACACCTGGTCCCCTATGCTCTCTACTGCAGAAGTGGATATCTATGAGGCGCACTTGGCCCCCCTCTTCTTTATTCAAGTAAGAAAAGATCCCCTGTGCACACTGTAGGTCCAAGGCCTCACCTCCCTCCCCCTGCCATTTTCCCATTTTTCCCATTTTCAACCATTTTCCCACATCCCACACCCCCCTGGTTCCCCTTCCCTCCCCACCCTCAGTCAGTAAGGATAAGAAGTCCTATCAAGATAATTCTAAAACTTTGTTTTGTTTTGATTTGAATTCTAGACTCCATTTAATTGCAGTCTATGGTATTATTTAATGCAGAGAAGATCTTCAGCTCAATTGCCATTGTGTTACATCGTGTGTCGCTGCCTGTTCTTGTCTAGTACCCATGTTCCTGAAGTCTTCTGGTATCGGGATTTCTAAATTATTACAGAAGTCCGGAATCTCTTCTATAAATCTTAATCTAACACTTCTTCCATTTCTTCTTGCAATCAGGCATGCAGGGAAACCCCAATTATATTATATTTCCTGTTCTTGGAGGGTTTTCAATAGAGGTCTCAACTTCTTCAACCTTCTTCTTCCTAACGTTTCTTGTGATAAATCTTGGAAGATTTGTAGGGTGTTTCCTGCATAATTGATTGGTGGTTTTCTCTTCAAATTTGTCCAAATTTGGTTTCTTTCTACCCATTTTTTGAGGTTCTCTGTTGGTATCCCTTGGAGTCTTCTTATTCTGTGAACTCTTTCTATTTTTATTATATTGGTGTCTTCTTTCTCCAGGATGGGGTTGAGAATCTTGTTCATTGTTTCTATTATATTTTCTTCTTGTGTAGACTCAGGGAGACCTCTTATTCTCAGATTTTTCCTTCGTTCTCTGTTTTCCTGGTCTTCTATTTTGTACATTTGTTCCTGTTGTTCTTTTCTTAGTAAATTTATTTTGCCCCTCAGCTCTTTTATCTTTTTTGAGTGAGAGTCAGTTTTAACCTCCACTTCTTCCATTCTTGTCAGAATATGACCCAAATCTTTATGTATTGTTGTTTTATTGTACCTTCAGAGAGCTTTCCAAAGCCGCAAACATTTTTTCCATATCGGATTTTGTTGGTAGCTCTTCTTGCTCCCCCCTTCTCTTCCACCTCCATTTTCTGGATCTTGTTCCATTCTGGTTTCTGAGAGTAGGCTGTTTTCAGATGTTATTTTGTTTTGGCCCTTTTTTTCTTTTCTATCCTTCTTTTCGTTATTATTTGTCTGTCGGCCCTTTGCACTTTGTTGTCTTTCTTCCTCTCCATTTCTTTGAGATAAATATCTGTTCATAGGGCCAGGACTAGGGCTAGGGCCCAAACTGGTCCGGGGCGATTTCACTATTGCTCCGGCGCTTTTTGCCGATTTACCCTTCATTTAGTACAAATCAGAAAAGGGGAAAAATTGAAATTGAGAGAGAGGAAAAGAAAAAAAAAAGAAAAAAAAAAACACCTCCAAAAAGATTTTCTCTCTTTCCTTCCCTCTCTCTTAATCAATCATTCATTGATCATATGTTGCATGTTGATCAAATATCCTCACGATCATAGATCAATCCATTTAACATTCCTGGTTTATCAGACTGTCTCTGGGTTAGTATCTTAATATTCTTCTGTTATTTATTGCGGATATAACTGTTATCCCATAATTCAATAGATTAACCAAATATTTCACTGAATACCATTACCAATCATATATGCCTATAATAATCTTAGACACCCACGTCCTCGTTTCATCACATCATTATACCTTCTTCTTATAGCAAATGATTCTGATTTAGTGTCTTATATACTTTATACTGTTACGTTGTTACTCTGATTTTTCCTCTTATCCTTTTTACTTTTTTCCACATTTTGTCTTTTCTGTCTCTCTCCTCTCTTTACTTTTTTCTTCCTCTTGTTTACAGGTACCTTTACATTCAATTAATGTTTAAGTGTTGAATCTAGCTCCTTTTTTCTTTTCACTTTACACCTATTACGTTTGTTTAATATGAGGGAGTAAATACAAGGATAGGTGTACTTATCTGCAGGGGGGAGGGAAGGGAACTTCTCCCACGGCACTTGCTGTCCTCTAGCCTCTGTCCTACTATGTGCTCATCCGCTTGTGAATCCTTTTCGGCCGCCCTCGCCTCCCTCCGGAATGGGCACTGCTTTGGTTCGTTCTTCAGACAGCTCTCCGACGGCTCCCTCGACAGCTAATCGGGGAGCGGGTCCCGCTGCGAGCCACGAGCCGCTCCCGGAAGCCTCAGCTGAGAGCCTAACAAAAGACCGACCCGCAGCCGATCTCCGAACAAGAGCCAGCCCAAGGGCTCCGAGCGCTCCCACACCCGCACCGGAATGACGCCGACTGCAACCCATGGCCGAGTCCTCTCTCCCTCCACCAGCATGCTGGAACAAACGGAGAGACAGCCACTACAGCTGGGAAGTATGGAGGTACCAGACAACGGGGAACCGGGGGGGGCTAGTTAGCAGCACTCTTTCATGCCGAGGCAGGAGGAGAGATCACAGAGACCTTACAGCGCACAGCCTTTCGGCGCCATCAACAGACTCCTCCCTCCCTGAAGGGCGGGGGTTTATTTTGATTTGGTTTTCCAAACTGTTATTTGTGACGTGAGAGTGTCTATATGTTGTGTCCTTTTCTTCTTGAATTGGGAGCTCAGTTTTATCAGTACACCTCAAATAAATGCCTTGTGCGCGTTCCACCCCACTCCTGGATTGGACACAGAGCCTGCATTATTTTCATAGTGTCCTGCTAGTTGTTTAGTTATATCTTGGGAGTACTCTGGGTGTTGAATAATGTAATTATTCGTTCTCCACAGGAAGGTTTTTTTTGTTGCGGGGAATCTGAGATAGAAATGGTGATGGGGGCATGGTCCGACCAAGGTGTGAATCACAGATTTCGCTAATTGTTTTCAATAACCATTTGTCTGTACAGAAGAGGTTGATTCTAGAGTAGGTTTTATGGAGCAGAGAGAGGAAAGTATAATCTCTCTCCATTCCATGTTGGCAATGCCAAACATCAAACAGATCATGAGTACTAATGAAAGATTTAAGTGGGGATTCTCTACGCTTTGCTGCAGAGTTGGAATCCATTTGGACATCTGGAACTAGGCTGAAGTCTCCACACAGAATTAAGTGGCTGCACTGTAGAGGCTGGATTTTTTTTCATAAGTTTACGGAGAAACTGAATTTGGCGGACATTTGGAGCATATAAGTTGACTAATGTATAGTCTGTTTTGTTAATGGTGCAGACCAGGATGATATATCGTCTGTCAGGGTCTGAGATAACTTGTTTCAGTTGGAAGGTGACTGTGTCCTTAACTGCTATCAGTACACCTCTTTTCTTTGAAGTGAAAGATGTGGTGTAAATATGTGGGAAATATTTTTGCATATTGATGTAGCTGAAGAGTCAAAATGCGTCTCCTGTACACAAAGGATGTTGCATTTAGTGTCTTGGGCTGTTTTCCAGAGTGAGTGTCTTTTGGCTGGGTGATTAAGCTAATTTGCATTGAGGAACAGAATTGTGACTGTCATTTGCAGTGTGTTGGGTGTGACTCAAGCGGTCACAGACACTTACAGTTAGTTGATGGAAGCTGTGGTGTAGTAACAGGCGATGTATCTTCTGTGGTTTCTGGTGGTCTTGGTCTTCGTTGATGGTCACTGGAAGAAGGTAGAACAAGAACTGCAAAACAACAAAGTCAGTAGAAGAAAAACTGAACAAGATCAAACGTAACTTGTAGGGGGGTGAATGTGGGTGATTTTATCATGTGTGAGGGGGATAGGTGGAGTAGCGAATCTGGTGGTTCAACTAAACCACTACAGGGGGTAACAAGAGTCAAGAGCTTTGGTGACAATTAGTTGTACAGCTGATAGCCGGGGAGAGGTTCTTCGGAGAGTGGATATAGGCCCATTGAGATCAGGACTTGCGGGTTTTATCAAGTGGTGTGTTTCCCATGGGTATGGCGTGAGGATTTGTGGGGATGATTCCCCAAGTGTGCAGTAGCCGCATGCCACTTTTAAGGTTGTTGAGTGTGTGTGGCGATCCATTGTGTGCCACAAGTAGTGTTGCTGGATATCTCCATTTGTATAATATCTTGTGGTTATGGAGGCCTTTGGTAACAAGATTTAGTTGTCTCCGTAATTGTAAGGTATACTTGGATAGTTCAGGAAAAAAGAGGATGTTTTCGTATGGCATTGGGAGCCGTGGGCCATTTCTGGCTGCAGTAAGTATTTTCTCTTTGATATGGAAGAAATGTACTCTCATCAGCACATCCCTGGGAACAGACGCTGCAAGATGTGAGGGTTTGGTAATCCTGTGTATCCGATCAATTACAAGGTCCCTTGGGGGGTATCTGGGAGGATCGTGTGTATTAGCTCCTTGGAAAATTTAGGGAGATCAGGCGGCGGGATGGATTCAGATATACCTCTCAGTTTTATGTTATTCCTCCTGGATCTGTCCTCTAAATCTGCCAATTTGGCCCTTACTAAGGATTGCTCTTCTTTTATTTCATCATAAGTGTCGATGATATCATTAACAGTTGTGGTGCATTCCTCCATGCTATTTTCAATGTGTGATACTCTTTCATCCATTACATGCAGATCTGTGGATATCTTGGTAAATAAGGATGAAAAGTCAGTCATTAGAGAGGACTGGAGGGAGAGTAACGTGTCCTTTAGGGTGGTAGGAAAGGAAGCCATGGAGGATTGCAAGGCCTGGTTGGATTGGAAGGCGTGAAAAGCCTGGGCTTCAATTTGCGGGTCTGGCGGCTGTGATTCCATCCGCATGTGGGCCTTTGCGGGGCTGCCTGTGATGGGATTAGCCTCTGATCTGTCACTATGTGACAGGGATGTGGATTGGGGTACTTGCTCTCCCTGACTCTCGTCAGTGAGATCGGTATAGGCCTCATGTATCGGCGCCATCTTGGGTCTGACTGACCTTAGGAGGAGGTTTCTGGAAGAAGGCCGTGAGCTTTTGAGGGCGATAGTCGTTCATCCTCTTGCGGGACATAGTTCTCTGAGGTCTCCGACTGACAAAGAGGCAAGATGGCTGTGGATGTATTGCTGGCTCAGGCCTGTGTCTTTACTCTCCCCAGGCTGATGAGCTCAGTGTCTAAGCGGCCATCTCCGGCGCTGGCAGACCACGTTGATGTTATTAAATGTTATGTTTTTCTCTAAATGCATGTCATACCTTGATCGTATGTAACTGTTAAATCTCAAGAAAATCTTTGAAACAAGAAGTGATGTGAACCATTTTCAAACTGTAACTTAAGACAATGTTTTTTTCTCATTTTGAGTAAGGAAGGGTTGTAACCCCTGTCAGTTTTTTTTTTCTTTTGCCATCTGTGTCCCACAGGAGAGATATCCAAAACAGGTAGTGAGAAGAAATCTGTAAGAAACGGCATGCCAATACACAAGATGGCTCCTCTGGACAAACTTCTGTGCACAGACTAAAACATGTTCCCATTTGTGCTCTGAGAAATTGGATACTTGCTAATACAACTGCTTGCGCACTTGTGCAAGTGCGCATTCCCATGCACACCAGTGCTCACGGGCCCTTGTGACAATTGTTGAAGCTGCATGGGCTATTTAAACTGGGCCAGTGCTCAGGATCAGTGCTGCTTTATCTTCCACCTCCTGTGTTCCTGTGATTCTGTATCCTGATTCAAGTTGTTGACCTGGCTTGTCTTGACCACTCTCTGAACTTCACATGCACTGACCTTGGCTTGTTCCCTGACCTTCGCTTTTGTCTGCTCCATTGGCTCCTGCTTCTCTGATCGGTTCCATACCCAGCTTGTTTCCTGACCATGCTCCTGCCTGTGCCCTATACCCAATCCATCCTGCCTGTGTATGACCCAGCCTGACCCTGCTATTTTGCCTGTTGTCATCGGTACTCACCTACCACCCTGCTGTTCCAGCTGAGCCACTATCTGCTACCAGCAACCGTCTCAGCTTCCCACTGTGTCCTGTGCCAGCCTGTCTCAGTCTGCTGCCTTCCAGCTCACTTGCTTACTGGAGCCTTCTGATTACTTCAGCTGCCCAGCATGGACAGCTGCCCTGCTGCTAGCAAGCTTTAAAGGAGGAAAGTGATTACCAGCACCACGCCAGCCTTCTCTATTATCCCCAGAGGGGAACACTGCTTATTTTATTCATATGTGAGGTGAACAGCCTGTGAGACTGTTGCAGGAAAGCACAAGCAGTTTGGTTGTTTGCACCGTTGATGTAATTATTTTTCAAATTCACTTCAATCAGTCGCAGATACTATATATCAGCTCTCAAATTTTTCACTCGCCTTTTCCCATTTTGCGAGTGGGCTGCCTGGGAGGGGGGGCAACCAGCAGACATGTTGAATATGAGCTGTTCTCCCAGTGATCGCCCAGAGGGAAAAGAGCATGGAGGAAGAGAGGTGCTGGCTGGATCATCACAGAGCGGGGATAGTCCACTGTAACAGCATACATTAGAATTGCCGTCCGCCGTCACACACAGCTCCACCTCCTGACACAGCGCCTGTGACAGACAGAACACCGGGATGCCAGGATGTGTTCTGTCTGTCACAGATGGAAAAAGAAAAAACAGCATGCAAACAAAAAATTGCATATAGGAAAATGTATAAATAATGTGAAAATGTAAAAATATATGAAAAATGCGTTAGTCTATAAACAAATGTATTAAACCATAAACCATAAAAAGTCCATATGTTCATCTCTGAGTTCCAAAGAAGCATCTGTTCTTCAATTGATAGAGTGTTCCAACATTCTGATATAAGATGTAAAATCACAAACTGCTTACCAGATTTGTAGGATCTCATATGATAGCGATCAGAAGCACTTGTGCATCAGCCTGCCGGCAAGCTCACGATCCACCTGTGATGTTCTTGCAAGAAGGAAAATTCCACCCACTGCAGATGGACCATCAGAAGGGAAAACTCACTCCAGAGATCGCTTTCAGATTTAAAGGAATGTAAAAAGTCTCATTTAGTAGAGGACAGAAAAAGAGGGCTTCATGGTGTAGTATGCTCCAAAAAAGATGTATTTTAAAAGAATAACACAGGCTTTACATCCATCAATGCACAGTGAAAAAAAACAAATTGAAACCAACACGGCTCAAGCCAACCGACTGTTCAGCATGATGATGTCACAAGTTATGCTCCACTCCATAGAATGCATCAATTGGGAACAGAGATGTAAGCTAGAATTGCAGCTATCCCCTCTCTAAGATGATATGGCCGCTCTCTTATTTCCTCTGCACTGGTCATGCTGCAATGATGAGCACAGGTGAGGCTGCATTGGTGAGAACTGGTCACACTGCAATGATGGGTACAGGTAACACTGCAATGATGGGCACAGATGAGGCTGCATTGGTGTGAACAGATCACACTGCAATGATGGGCACAGGTGAGGCTGCACTGGTGAGAACTGGTCACGCTGCAATGATGGGCACATGTGAGGCTGCATTGCTGGGCACTGGTCACACTGCAATGATGGGCAAAGGTGAGGCTGCAATGGTGAGAACTGGTCACGTTGCAATGATGGGCACAGGTGAGGCTGCATTGATGGGCACAGATCATGCTGCATAGATGGGCACAGGTTATGCTGCATAGATGGGCACAGATTAGGCTGCATAGATGGGCACAGATGAGGCTGCACTGATGGGAAAAGGTAAGGCTTCATAGATGGGCACAAGTGAGGCTGCATTGATGGGCACAGGTGAGGCTGCATTGATGGGTACAGATGGGGCTGCATTGATGGGCACAGGTGAGGCTGCATTAACGAGCAGAGGTGAGGCTGCATTAATGGGCACTGGTCATGCTGCATTGATGGGCACAGGTGAGGCTGCATTGATGGGCACAGCTGAGGCTGCAATGATAGGCACAGGTGAGGCTGCATTAATGAGCACAAGTGAGGCCGCAATAATGGGCACTGGTCATGCTGCATTGATGGGCACAGATGAGGCTGCATTGATGGGCACAGCTGAGGCTGCAATGATGGGCACAGGTGAGGCTGCATTGATGGGAACAGGTGAGGCTGCATTGATGGGCACAGGTTAGGCTGCACTGATGGGCACAGGTGAGGCTGCAATGATGGGCACAGGTGAGGCTGCACTGATGGGCACAGGTGAGGCTGCATTGATGGGCACAGGTGAGGCTGCATTGATGGGCACAGGTGAGGCTGCAATGATGGGCACAGGTGAGGCTGCACTGATGGACACAGGTGAGGCTGCATTGAGGGGCACAGGTGAGGCTGCAATGATGGGCACAGGTGAGACTGCAATTATTGGTACAGATGAGGCTGCAATGATGGGCACAGTTGAGGCTGCATTGATGGGCACAGCTGAGGCTGCATTGATGGGCACAGGTGAGGCTGTACTGATGTGCACTGATAAAGTTGTTAATATTTATTTGTATAAGTTAATTCTGCATAAAACATTTAAGTGTCATTTCATGAGATAATTTATGAGGACATGTTTGGGGGAGGAATTAGGGGTGGGGCAGGGTAGGGATTGTGTGGGGCAACAGGTGGAGAATAACCCTTAAGGTCTGGCTAGTAGTTCAGGACTTGAAAATGTGAGCCCTGCTATATATGAACTTTCAGCAATATATGTTTATTGATTACCATTTTTAGTTGCACTTTTATTATTATTGATATTTTTAATTTCAACAAGTTAAAAAAATCTGTGACAAATCTGCCACACTTCTACATAATGGGGGAGACTTACTAAAACTGGTGCACTCAGAATCTGGTTCAGCTGTGCACGGTAGCCAATCAGCTTCCAACTTCAGCTTGATCAAGTAAGCTTTAACAATAAAACCTAGAAGCTGATTGGTTTCTATGCAAAGCCGCACCAGATTCTGCACTTCTAGTTTTAGTAACCCCCCATGTGACAAAACAATGAGCACTAAATTGTATGACACATTTATTATATGAAATGCAATCTTATGATAGACCAGTTGCAAATTTTTGCAGGTTTGCAACTTTTACAACACATTTAATTACGTTGTTGAAGAATGCAAACCAGAGCTGTCTTCTTAGGGGTATAAACATTAACCACTTCAATACCAGGCACTTAGACACCTTCCTGCCCAAGCCAATTTTCAGCTTTCAGCGCTGTCGCAACTTGTTCCCACAAATAAAGCTTTCTTTTGGTGGTATTTGATCAGCTCTGCGGTTTTTATTTTTTGCGCAACAAATAAAAAAAGACCGAAAATTTTGAAAAAAAAAAAAAAGTTTTTCTTTGTTTCTGTTAAAATTTTTTGTAAATAAGTACCGGTAAGTTTTCTTCTTTAATGACAGGCACTGATATGGCTGCACTAACGGGCACTGATACGGCGGCACTGATGGGCACCGATGAGGTGGAACCAATGAGGTGGCACTGATGAGGTGGCACTGACGGGCACTGATGATGGGCACTGATAGGCGGCACTGATGGGCACTGATAGGTGGCACTGATGGGCACTGATAGGTGGCACTGGTATGCGGCACTGATGGGCACTCATAGGTGACAGTGATGGGCACTCATAGACCGCACTGATGGGCACTTGTAGGTGGCATTGATTGGTACTTATGGGTGGCACTGATAGGCACTAATGGGCACAGATGGGCACTGACAGGTGGCACTGATGGGCACTGACAGGTGACACTTATGACACTGATTGGTGGCACTGATAAAACTGATAGGTGCCATTGCTGGGCAGAACTGAAACATAATGGTGCCAAATGGGCACTGATTTTCACAGATTGGGCACATTGGGCACATGTGGATGGCCATGGGGTACATACCTGGCCATCCACATATTGCCCCTTCCCTGGTGGTCCTAGTGGCGATCCCTGGTGGTCCAGTGTGGTCATCTGAGGGGGGCTGCGCTGATAAACAATCAGTGCAGACCCCCCCATCAGGAGAGCCGATCAACGGCTCTTCCTATTGACATCGTGATCAGCCGTGATTGGACATGGCTTATCACATGGTAAAGAACCTCCGCTGGAGGCTTTTTACCAAGATCGGTGTAGCGGTGTGTTAGACTGACACACCGGTCCACCAATCGCCACGATGTGCGCCCCCGCAGGCGCGGCGGCATGTTATCCTGCTGGACGTCATATGACGCCCAGTCAGGATAACTGAACCACTGCCCGGCCGTCAATCTGCTATAGGCCGGGCGGGAAGTGGTTAATAAATGAAGGGGCATAAACATTAACTGCTGTATATTTAGTAGAATTTAACTCACTGACCAAGATAAGATATCTGCCCGCAGAGTCCTTAACCACTTCTGCCCCGAAAAGATTTGCCCCCTTCCTGACCAGAGCACTTTTTGCGATTCGGCACTGCGTTGCGTTAACTAACAATTGCGCGCTCATGCGACGTTGTACCCAAACAAAATTGACATTCTTTTTTTCTCACAAATAGAGCTTTCTTTTGGTGGTATTTGATCACCTCTGCATTTTTTATTTTTTGCGCTATAAACAAAAAAAGAGCGACAATTTAAAAAAAAAAGGCAATATTTTTAAATTTTTGCTATAATAAATATCCCCCAAAAATATATATTAAAAAATTGTTTCCTCAGTTTATTAGTATTCTTCTACATATTTTTGGTAAAAAGAAATAGCAATAAGCATATATTGGTTTGCGCAAAATGTATAGCATCTACAAAATAGGGGGGGTTTTATGGCATTTTTTAATTTATGTTTTTATTAGTAATGCGATTTTTATTGGACCATTGTCATTTATACAGCGATCAGTGCTATAAAAATGCACTGACTACTGTGTGAATGACAATGGCAGTGAAGGGGTTAACCACTAGGGGCGATGAAGGGGTTAAGTGTGTCCTAGGGAGTGATTCTAACTCTAGGGGAAATGGGCTTCAACACACATGTCAGTGATCACTGCTCCCGATGACAGGGAGCAGTGATCTCTGTCATGTCACAAGGCAGAATGGAGAAATGCCTTGTTTACAAAGGCATCTCCCCATTCTACCTCTCCGTGACATGATCACGGGCACCCGGCGGACATCAAGTCCACAGGAACCACGGTCACGGAGAACGAGGCGAGTGCCCGCAGCACCACTTCTTAAAGGGGACGTAACTGTACGCCCTTTTGGCCACCCATGCCATTCTGCTGACGTATATCGTCGTAAACCCTCCTATTATTTTCAGCCAAGGAAGCTGCCATCTTGGCCTCTGTTTAATCTTCAACTGCCATGATGCTACACATGTGACCAGTTACCAGCATGTGCTGGAAATGTAACTGTTTTTGAAACAGTTAAATCAATGGGTTCACTTCCGCTTTAAGTTCCTCATTTAGAATAAATGCTACTGTGTCCCTGAGTTTTTGTGGCTCCGATATATCAGGAGGATATATATGTACAGATATGAAATTGCTCAGGCAGGGTTTTCATCTTGGAGATGAGTAGATGGTCTTGCATAGTGACCATTAGATGCTGAATATGAGGAAGGCGATCCCATTTACTGGTAGGAAAGGGGTCAGCCATGATTCCCTATGTTCTGAAGAGTTGCAGCCCTTTTTCCATTGAGCAATGGATGGTGCCATTTTTGAAGATCAAAAGCTTGGACGGGTTGCCCTATTTATACACAATTTTGTGGTTAGTAGGGCCTTGGTGATTGTATTCAATCTCTTTTCTAAGTTGCATGGTATATAGCGACAGGTCAGCGTAAAATTAAAAGGTAGCATACAGTGAAGGCATTGGCTCTGCAGAGCAAGATCTAGTAATTAGCTGGTCCTTCACATGAAAGAAATGGATACGCATCAGCACATCCATTGGGATTTCCTCAGGGAGAAAAGAGGGTTTTGGTAGCCAAAGGATCCTATTTATAATCAGTTCAGATACAGGCACTTCAGGTAGTAGCATTTTAAAGAGGTCAAAGGTATAATGGCGGGGATCATGCATTTGCACTGATTCTGGGATGCCCCTAATCTTAAGGTTATTCCACCTAGAGTGATCCTTTAAATCAGCGAGCTTGGCCTTCATCCACGTGTGCTCATCTACGTGCTCATCATGGGCATCCACAAGGTCTTTGATAGTATGTGTTAATTCATCCATTTTTCTTTTATATGCTCAACCGGTGAGCCCCCTGCCTGAAGTTCTTCCTTCAATTGTTTGGTAATGTGCATAATTTCAGCATGCATGGAACTTCTGAATGATATTAAAGTGATTGTAAAGGCTCGTTTTTTATTTTTATTTTAAATAACAAACATATCATACTTACCTCCACTGTGCAGCTCATTTTGCACAGAGTGGGCCCGATCATCCATTTCTGAGGTCCCCCTGCGGCTCTCACAGCTCCTCCCCGCATCAGATAACCCCCTAGGAGAAGCACTCTCCCAGGGGGTTACCTTGCGGGCGCGCTCCTGAATCCAGTATTTCCATCCATAGACATGAACGCCAGACTCGGCCCGCCCTCCGCCACTTGCGTCATTGGTTTTGATTGACAGCAGTGTAAGCCAATGGCTGCACTGCTATTAATCTATCCAATAAAGAGCCGAGACCCCATGGAGAGAGGGACAGCCCGTCTCTCCCGAGGGAAATATGGGGCTCAGGTAAGTAAAATGGGGGGCTGGGGGCCAGTCACTGCCAGGTGTTTTTTCACCTTAATGCATAGGATGCATTAAGGTGAAAAAACACAAAGGTTTACAACCCCTTTAACATGTCTTTCATGGTAGTGTCCATGACAGGCTGGTTAGATGTGAGAAATGTGGGGATAGAATCTGGGGGCTCTCACCCAGCGTGGCACTATTGTCTTCCAGCCTGATTTTAGACTTGGCAGGAATGCCCATCAGAGGGGTAGAGAATGCTGGTGAAGATGGGGTCTGTAGAGATCCACAAGCAGAAGAGGCCCCGGAATAAGCTAAAGAAAATGAGTGTCTGCTTCTACATCTTGTCGAGTCCCCTTGCCCGCCTGATAAAAAAAGGCCATCAACTTTTTCGGTTTGCTATCTTCTTTTGCGGGTCATGTTGCTGCAGCAGTTGGGAGCTGGATCGCTGCTATTTGGACTGAAAACAAAGCCTGCTTAAGCTGTGAGGAGCCAATTGCCTATGTGGGTGGCCAGAGCTCAGGATCTAAGTGGCCATTCCCAAGCATGCACTAGACATGTGCCCCAGAGTGTCTTCCTTGCTCACAAAGTCTTTGCCACTTTTTCTTCCTGCACTGCCATTTTGAACTCAAAATAGACCTTTCACTTCCTAATTAGTCCTAACTGTCACACCACTGCACATATGCAAGTTAACAGAATGCAATGAGACTGTCCTGAAGCCTCTTTGGACATGTGATGTGAATCCCAAGAGGCTACATGTTCCTTGCCTAGGAATAAGGAAGTGGGAGCAAGTACCAGCAAAAAAGTTACCTTCAAATGTGTAACAGGGAGAGGGAGAATGATGATAGGTGTACATTTTGACTCCACTTCAATTGAGTCAAGGTCCATTTCAATATTGAAGGTAGTTTACTTCTAACGTGCTTTGGAGAAAGAACACTTCCATTATTATTGCCCAGGTGATGAAATAGCAGAAAGCCTATACATCCAAGTGGCTGACACTGTCAAATGTATAGCTTTTTTTTAAATTCCTGCATTATTATGAATCTGTAATTACTGTATTTATTGGCGTATAACACTCACTTTTTCACCATGAAAATCGGGTGCAAATAGTATGTGTGTGTTGTTATATGCCAATACTTCAATTTAGGTGCCTCAAAGGGGACAGGGAGGGGGCGGGACAAGCGCCGTCAGATTACATACAGCGAGAATCTCCTGTTTACTTGGTGGCCTCTGTAATAGGCTGCACTGATGGCAATAGTGAGGCTGCTGCATTGAAGGCAATGGTGAGGCTGCTGCATTGATGGCAATGGTGAGGCTGCTGCATTGATGGCAATGGTGAGGCTGCTGCATTGATGGAAATGGTGAGGCTGCTGCATTGATGGCAATGGTGAGGCTGCATTGATGTGGACTGATGAGGCTGCATTGATGGCATTTGTGAGGCTGCAGATGGGCATTGATCAGGCTGCATTGATGGCAATGGTGAGGCTGCAGATGGGCACTGTCCCTTATTTTGCTTCAAAGTTCCTTATTTAAAATGTAAGTTTTTTCCTGAAACTTTCCTCTTAAAATGAAAGTGCGTGTTATACGCTTGTGCGTGTTATATGCCGATAAATATGGTATTTCATAAAATCAGGATCCCACCTAGTCTTTTTTCTCTTTATCCCTTTCCAATTTTTTCTGGGTCCTGTGATTTCCTTGTAAACCAGAAAATGTTTAGCACTGCTATCAGCTCAGAGCTGACAGAAGCCACAGTGGGACCCTGGTATATCCATCCACAATCTGAAGAAATCTTATGAGAATTGATCTTCATAGTAGATTTATGAACAAAAGCCATTCTTCTAAGGTTTAAACAGAGCCAATGTGTTTACCTTGGCATGAAAAAACTAGGACTGGGATGCATAAAAATGGTAGTATGTTCTTTATCTGATTTGACTGGTTTCTTGATTACTAAAAACTATTCAAGGCGTTCTTTTTAAAATAATTTCTGCTTTACTGCACTTTTTCACAAACACCTGACATATTTACACCATATTGTATAGTAAAATATACTTTGCATTCTCTTATCATAGAATGGCATGATCCGGTGTAAACAGTAGACCAGCTAAAGAAACCCAGATCCCTTATCACTATTAAAGAGTTATGTCACCTACTTTAAAGAGCTGACTGGATTTCAGTAGGGGCATTTGTGGAATAAATCATATTATTCCCCTTATATTATCTTTATATTTTTACATAAGACTGACATGTTATATTGCAGCCATTTGCTAAAATCATTTAAAGTGGGGTTCCACCCAAAAAAACAAAAATACATGAAAAATCCTAAAAAACAAAAACAGAAAAACATTTGGATATTTTTTTTTTAACTTACCTCTAAATGCCTGTTTCTAGGGGGTCCCTCGTAGTCTGCCCCTTCCAGTGCCTGGGCTGGTGACATCACTTCCCCCTCGGCACAGGAAGGGCTCCGTTCTGCTCCCTCCCTCCTGTCAATCATCTGGGACCCATTACAGGTCCCAGGTGACTGAGCGGCCAATCACGGCACGCGGCGCCGCTCGCGCATGCGCAGTGGGTGCCAGGCTGTGAAGCCACAGGCCGGCGCCCACAGTTGCAATGCCGACGCCGCTGAACGGAGGGGGAGACGAGCGGGGCTTCGATCCCCCGCATCGCTGGACCCAGGGACAGGTAAGTGTCCAATTAAAAGTCAGCAGCTGCAGTATTTGTAGTTGCTGACTTTTATTTATTTTTATTTTTTTTACTGGACCCCCTGGGTGGAACTCCTCTTTAAGTTCATTTTTATCCTCATTAATGTACACAGCATCCCATATTAACAGAAAAACACAGAATTGTTGACATTTTTGCACATTTATTAAAAAAGAAAAACTGAAATATCACATGGTCCTAAGTATTCAGACCCTTTGTTGTGACACTCATATATTTAACTCAAGTGCTGTCCTTTTCTTCTGATCAGCCTTGAGATGGTTCTACACCTTCATTTGAGTCCAGCTGTGTTTGATTATACTGATTCGACTTGATTAGGAAAGCCACACACCTGTCTAAATAAGACCTTACAGCTCACAGTGCATGTCAGAGCAAATGAGAATCATGAGGTCAAAGGAACTGCCTGAAGAGCTCAGAGACAGAATTGTGGCAAGGCACAGATCTGGCCAAGGTTACAAAAAAATTCTGCTGCACTTAAGGTTCCTAGGAGCACAGTGGCCTCCATAATTCTTAAATGGAAGACATTTGGGATGACCAGAACCCTTCCTAGAGCTGGCCGTCCAGCCAAAATGAGCTATCAGGGGAGAAGAGCCTTGGTGAGAGAGGTAAAGAAGAACCCAAAGATCACTGTGGCTGAGCTCCAGAGATGCAGTTGGAAGATGGGAGAAAGTTGTAGAAAGTCAACCATCACTGCATCCCTCCAGCAGTCGGGGCTTTATGGCAGAGTGGTCCGACGGAAGCCTCTCCTCAGTGCAAGACACATGAAAGCCTGCATGGAGTTTGCTAAAAAACACCTGAAGGACTCCAAGATGGTGAGGAATAAGATTCTTTGGTCTGATGAGACCAAGATAGAACTTTTTGGCCTTAATTCTAAGAGGTATGTGTGGAGAAAACCAGGCACTGCTCATCACCTGTCCAATACAGTCCCAACAGTGAAGCATGGTGGTGGCAGCATCATGCTGTGGGGGTGTTTTTCAGCTGCAGGGACAGGATGACTGGTTGCAATCAAGGGACAGATGAATGCGGCCAAGTACAGGGATATCCTGAACAAAAACCTTCTCCAGAGTGCTCAGGACCTCAGACTGGGTCGAAGGTTTACCTTCCAACAAGACAATGACCCTAAGCACACAGCTAAAATAACGAAGGAGTGGCTTCACAACAACTCTGTGACTGTTCTTGAATGGTCCAGCCAGAGCCCTGACTTAAACCCAATTGAGCATCTCTGGAGAAACCTAAAAATGGCTGTCCACCAATGTTTATCATCCAACCTGACAGAACTGGAGAGGATCTGCAAGGAGGAATGACATAGGATCCCCAAATCCAATTGTGAAAAACTTGTTGCATCTTTCCCAAAAAGACTTATGGCTGTATTAGATCAAAAGGATGCTTCTACTAAATACTGAGCAAAGGGTCTGAATACTTATTACCATGTGACATTTCAGTTTTTCTTTTTTAATAAATCTGCAAAAATATAAACAATTCTGTGTTTTTCTGTCAATATGGGGTGCTGTGTGTACATTAATGAGGAAGAAAAATGAACTTAAATGATTTTAGCAAATGGCAGCAATATAACAAAGAGTGAAAAATTTAAGGGGATCTT
This sequence comes from Lithobates clamitans, assembly GCA_037952925.1. Lineage (NCBI taxonomy): Eukaryota > Metazoa > Chordata > Amphibia > Anura > Ranidae > Lithobates > Lithobates clamitans. Next base: position 1,347,488 of record JBBGZY010000903.1, on the reverse strand, counting down.
AATACATTCCGTCCCCACTGTATATATGTATGGTTAAAGGGAAGTGGTTAAAGGGAACATTATGACAGAAAAAAAGAAGAAAAAAAACAGCATGGGTCAGCCCCCCCCAGTCCAAATCAGGCCCATTGGGTCTGGTATGGATTTTAAGGGGAACTCAACATCAAGATTAAAAAAAAAAACAGCATGGGGTCCCCCCAAAAATCCATACCAGGCCCTTATCTGAGCAAGCAGCCTGGCAGGCCAGGAAAAGGGGGGGAGACAAGCGAGTGCCTCCCCTCCTGAACTATACCAGGCCACTTGCCCCCCAAAAGCACCTTGTCCTCATGTTGATGGAGACAAGGGCCTCATCCACATAACTCTGGCCTGGTGGTTGTGGGGGTCTGCAGGAAGGGGGCTTATCAGAATCTGGAAGCCCCCTTTAATAAGGGGGCCCCCATGGGTAAGGGCAATTTTAAATGACATTTTTTCCTTTAGAAATGTCATTTTGCTGCGCCACTGTAAAACACATCACACAGATGTGCCACTTTACAGGCAGACTAAGGGGACCCATCAGGCATGATATTTAAAGGAATATTTCATTTTTATTGTTTCACTTTAAGCATTATTAAAATCACTGCTCCTGAAAAAACGGTTGATTTAAAAACCTTTTTTTTTGCATTGATACATATCCCCTGGGGCATACCTGGGTCCCTATACCCTTTTTATGGCAATAACTTGCATATAAGCCTTTAAAATGAGCACTTTTGATTTTTTATGTTCGTGTCCAACAACAGCACTCTGGATCCAGGGGAGGGAGTTAAATTTGGTAGAAATCAAAACCATCAAAATTGTATGCCTCAATTGGGCCTATGGGGCTGGTAAGCTGATATGGAAAGAAATCCCTGATATCTTGAGACCTGCATTGTAAATAGTGAGAGAAAACAAAAAGGATAAAATGCAAGTCAGCCATCTGACACACTAAGCTGGACATGGTTCAGCAAAGCAGGAGATCAATGTCCAGTCAACATTTGAGATCAATATGGTATAAAACGTAGGGGTGGCAATATATACACTTACTTGTGGTCAGCCAAAAGTAGAAGTCGCACAAGTGAGGAGGGTGGTACCAAAGCGCGTCAGCTCTTGCCTCCACACGAGGGAGATCACATAACCGCCGAGAGGAACAAATAATGGCAAAGATGACACCTGATGGCAGTCAAGGGAAAGGACAGGCAGATAACAAGGCACTAAGAAACATTTGACAAAAAAATACGTATGTGTAAATTGAGTATATAAGATAAATACAAACATTGTACACAGAGAAAATTATTATAAACCAACTTAAATTTGTGTTAGTGAAGAAATACCACATTTAGCCATAAACCCTAGAAGTAACAAAACCCACATTGGATGTCAAAAAGGCACAGTCTGTTAAAGGCTATCAAAATATGAAAAAATGTCAAATAAATACAGAGAATAGTAAATAGGTAAGGAAGTTACACTTAAACATGCTGTCAATACTGACAGTGGATCAAGCCATAGGTGCAGAATTGGCAAGGCACTGTAAACACATTGCTATTATTTTACAGAAATGGTTTAAAGGAAGAGACCTGGTGGAACGGTGGCATTGAGCCTCTCGATCCATAGAGTTTTGCATTGCAAAAGAGCCTTGTCGCGATCACCCCCTCTAGGATCTTGGGGTACCACTTCCAAAGATAGAAATTTAACTGCCAGGGGTTAAAACTATGGTAAAGACCAATGTGGTGGCCAAAGGTAGTGAGTTTACTGTACAGGTGATCCCAAATACGCTATCTCAGTTCCATGATGGTTTTACCCACATAGAAAGCTTTGCATATTTGCTGATATGGAAGTATGGGATCTAATATGCTCTGCCAGAGGCTTGATAGACAGGGAGAAGGTTATGGGTGAAAGGGGGCATAATTGCTGAGTGTATAAAGCCCTTTAGCCCAAATTTTGACAAGGTTTTGGAAAGATAACCCCAGTGCACCCTGTCAAATGCCTTTTCGGTGCCTAAGGCTAGAAAGACATGGGGCTTTCCTGATAATTCTGCATACATAATCAGATTGACCATTCTTCTGGTCCTGTCCTGTGCCAGTCGACCCTTCATGAACCCTACCTGGTCTAAACCCAATAACATAGGAGTAACTTCCATCATTCTATTTGCAAGTATTTTGGCAAAAAATTGTAAATCTGTGTTTATATCTGTGTTTAGATTCTGTGTTTAGATTCAATAACAAAATGTTGCGGGATATAGGAATTCTTCCCAGGTTTTGGAGGTGTTACTATCACTGCTTGGAGCATTTCCTTGTGGAAGTACCCCTTTTTTGTTGCTCCATTGAAGAGTGCTGTTAGGTCAGGGGTAAGGGACTCAGCAAAGGTCTTATAATATGTGGCGGAAAAGCCATTAATTCCTGGGGATTTGTGTAGTGGCATCTCCTCGATTACAACCTCATTGCTAATTGGCTTATTAAGCCTTTGGCGGGCCTCGTTATCCACGGTGGGAAAACATAGAGGGAAACGTCATAATATCCTGATCTGATGGCTGGCAGGTATCTATATCTCTATTTAAATTATATAGGGACTCATGGTATTCCCCAAAGGCATTTGTGATTTCTTGTGGGTTGTGGAAAATGGAGTTTGTTTTATAGTGTTTAGGGAGGCTAATTTGACTTTTACCTGTTGTTGTCTTACTTGGGCAGCTAGAATCGTACATGTTTTATTGCTTTGGGAGTAGTAGGACAGCTTCAATTGTTTGAACTAATTGTCATAATCTGATATTAAATTTAGTCTTAAATCCTCTCTACATATCATGATCTTTTGAAGAAGGTTTGTGGAATTAGGGGGAGCTTTCCTATGTTGCGCCTCTAAGTCCGCTATTGCTTTAAGGAGCTTCATGGATTTTAGTATTTTACTTTTCCTTTCCCTAGAGGCTAGCTGGATGAGTATGCCTCTCATGTAAGCCTTATGAGCACACCATACCAGGGCTGAAGTGCTATTGTCATCTTTGTTAATGGTGAAGTACTCTGTAAGTTTACTTTCTAGAGTTGACCTGTGATCAGGGTTAGATAACAGAAAGGTGTTGTTGCACCACAGAACTGTATTGTGTGAGTCCACAATATCTAGTGTTATCGTAACATGGTCAGACCACGTCATATTGTGAATGCACACTTTAGACACACGCTGTAGTAAATATTTGTCCACTAGAAAAAAATAAATTCTAGAATAAATATCAAGTACCGCAGAGTAAAAGGTGAAGTCCTTCTTCATGGTATGTGAGCAGCGTCATGAATCATAGAGATCGTCAGTAGAACATAGTGGCCCTAGATCTTGGCACCACCTCATAGCACTAGAAGAGAGGTGTCCATACATGCATTCAACAATATATTATAGTCACTACATAGAATTAGGTTACCCTGCTGCATTTGTTTTCATAATTTCAGGACACTGCGGATAATCTTTACAGGTCGTTTGTTGGGAGCGTATAAGTTCATCAGAGTGTACTTTGTATTGTTAATTTCAGCTGTTAGGATGATATATCTGCCTTGCTTATCTATACGTTTGTCCAATAAGGTGAAAGCCACAGAGTCTTTAATTGCTATTAAAGCCCCATTTTGTTTGGTTGGTGCATTAGCAACACATATGGTGGGGAACCTTGGATGGGAGCATTTAGGGGCCTTGAGTTTGACAAAATGCATCTCCTGGACACAAAGAATGTCACATTGATGAGATTTGGCTTCCTTCCAAAGTGCTCTATACTTGAAAGGACTGTTCAAACCTGTCACGTACCTCTTTGGAGGCCGAAATGCCGAGTGGGCTCCCCTTGCGGCTGAGTGCAGTACACCCCTGAAGTTGGGTACAGAGGGTGTAGTGCCCAGAGAAGCACAGGTTGCCAGATGGATTCCAGAGAGAAGAGCTGGTGGGCACCAAAAGGACACCGGGTAATAGAGGAAACACAGCTGGGCTAAAGTCTATAAGAATCCTCGGTAATACTTGGCAAGGTGTGCACAAGGAAAAGTAGTGGAAGCCAGGCCAGGGGTCAAACACAGTAGATCCAGCAAGAGGAAGAGGCAGGTTGCAGAAACAGGGACAAGCCAAAGGTCTGGTATCAGGAAGCAGGGAGGAACAGGTACTGTAGCAAAGTTCGTAATACAAGCCGGGATCAGGTACTGGAGAGGACAACAAGTCGGTAAATCAAGCCAGGGGGTCAAACCAGGAGTGCAGATCAGACAGGTCAGGAACAAGCCAGGTCACAACAGGAATCCAAATAGTAATTGCACAGAGGCTCAGGAACACAGGAAGACTGACACACCAGCAACTGCAGACATTAGCAGACTTCCTTATATAGGCCCATGTGACCGGCTGGTAGAGATACTGGGTCCTAAAGTCCTTCTCCTGCCAGAGATGCTGGGTCCTAAAGTCCTTCTCCTGCCATAAGTGCTGGTAGAGATGCTGGGTCCTAGAGCCCTTCTCCTGCTGTTGGTTCCTTGACAACTAGCACTATTGCCAGTTCTCCTACGGCCATTTCCCTGACAAAACCTTTTAAATTGAAGGATAACACCTTAAGTAACATAGGAAGGGAAGAATGTGCTCTACAGCCATCTTATGTTGAAGACACAATCCTCAGAATCAGATGGGTTTCCCTGAAAACAAGTTGCTGAGGGACTTGATTTGTTCAGACAGAATTTGTAGAACAGTAACAGAACTCAAAACAAGACTGATCCAGTGAGATATGTGGAAGAAATTGGATACGGTGTTCCCTCATAAATCAACATGGAGGGAGACAACAAAAGTTCAGCTGAACATCGGGAGGCACATAACCTATATAGATTACTATTCACACATTGCCAGGCAATCTTCAAAGAGAGTTCTCCTGTACTTATGGCAAAGGAGCTCTTTGGAGATTGCCTTGACCTAGGCTGTTCTTTCAGGTAGTGCACCTCTGCACTGTACTTCTGTTATGTGGATAAGCACCCAGGTTGTCATCATCATTGTTAACCAGTAGGCCCCATGAGCGAAGAAGCTCCAGGGCTTTTTACTGAGAAGTAATTGTAAAGGTTTCGTTATTTCTCTCCACCAGTAATTTGACTGGACATCCTCTTGTGATCACTCAAATTTTTTGTGATTGATACTAAGTTGCTCCTCGTCATCATGGCAGCTTGCGATAAATCCACATATAAGGTGATGCCCCCAAAGGGGTCAGATAGAGAGGGTTTCTGCCTGGGGAGAACCATCAGCTGATCTTTAATATGGTAAAAGTGAATCCTCACTATGACATCTCTGGAGACTCTATCAGGCAGGTGTGCTGGTTTGGGAAGTCTGTGCGCCATGTCAATAGTGACTGGAGGATAGTGAGGGGAGAACATCCAGCTTTTGTAGAAATAGGCGGTGGTCTGCAGGTTTTACAGATTCAGATTTTTATATTGTTTCTCCGAGATCTATCCTCCAGGTCAGCCACCTTAAGCTTTAGGGCCGCAAGCTCATCTTCCACCTCAAAATGTGCATTTACAGTTTTTACATGCTCATATTACAGCCATCCTGAAACCTGGAAAAAACCCACTCCTCCCTGCCAATTATAGGCCCATAGCTCTACTTAATTCTGACTATAAAAAATTCACCAAAATCTTAGCTTATAGACTTACCCACACACTCTCTTGACGTATACATAACAAGACCAGGTAGGTTTTGGCTTACCATACATACCGGTGACAACACAAGATGCACCATCTCATAGACCTACTTAACAAGACCACTCGCCCAGTCCTTATTCTGCGCTTAGACTCCCAGAAAGCCTTTGATAGGCTTACGTGGCCCTATATGTTTGCCATTTTTTCACACTATGCATGTACTGGTCCATTTATTTAAGCTCTTCATGCCTTGTATTCCCATCCCTCTTCTCAGGTGCAGTTGTCCTCTTTTCTGTTGCCACCATTCCCCCTGAGCAACGGTACCAGGCAGGGGTGCCCATTGTCTCCCCTGTTCTTTAGTTTATGTTTAGAGGCTATCCATTCACACTTTGACATTAGGGGGGTCTTTTTTAGGACGGAGGGAGTATAAACTGTCCCTTTTTGCAGACGATATCCTTTTGACACTGACCAGCCCCCATACCTCTCTCCCAAACCTTCATCATTTATTGACAACTTTTGATCTACTTTCAAGCTATAAGTTTAACCCAGTCAAGACAGAAGCCTTACCTATACATATTCCCTTTCCACTCCTTACCACTTTACAGCAGAACTTCCCTTTTCACTGGTACTCTCTCTCTTAAATACCTAGGAGTACATTTAACCCCCCCTACTCCACTCTCTATCAAGCCAACTACCCCCTCTATTTGTTGCAGCGCACCTCTAAGGGATAGTAGCATGTCTTTTAATGTGGTGTCCAGTACAGGCTGTCCTGATGTGGGGAATGCATCTAGCTGTTCTTCCGTTTGCTCCTCCTCAATGTCTGCCCCTGACTGACAATTCTCAGCTGTCTGATCCCCTTCTAATGTTAGCCTTCTCTTTTGCTTGATTTGGCTATTAAGTGCTGATGAGGGATTGTGATTACCTTTGTTCAATGCCTCTTCTGAGGCAGTGTCACTGTGGGAGTCCTCTGGCCGCTGCTGATGGTCTTGCAGGGCGCATGGCACCAGTGCCATCTTGGCTGTGTTATATTTTTTGGGCCATCACGGTCCTTTCTCTTGCCCATAATGACGCATTGGTTCTCCTCTGTCTGGCCGACCCCCTGTTTTTTTTCGGTACTTGTTTTCCACCGCTGTGAGTTGCTTTAGTGCCTCCCTGTGCCTCGGAGCTCTCTCACACCACGACCATACACTCCGGCTGCTGGCTCCACCCCCGTCATCTGGGGTTTCAAAGAATTGTGGGGAAAGCTCCACCTAAAGCAAGTTGTAGGTGATACCATTCACTCGTAGACGTTTCCGAACATCCTGGGAGGTTCTCCTGTAGTGCTGGATCTCCACAAATTAGTCTGGAAACAGCATCACTGTGTGTTCTCAAATCCAAGTTTTGGCTTGTTCCGAGCTGTAGTCAAGATGTGATCTCGGTCTCGATAATTCAAGAACATCACCAAAACTGTCATAAAATTTAGGAGGCCCTTAAAGAACGACTCTGCAAACATTTCAGGGTGAGCCCCCTCAGCACCTTCCGGGAGGCCCAACACCCTCGCATTATTTCTCTGCAAGCTGTTTTCAGCGTCCTCTACCCAATCTGAAAGCTGCTGAACCTGGCATTGTAATTCCTCTATAGTGATCGGTAGGGGCTTGGTATCTTCAACTGCCGAAACCCGCTCCTCAGCTTCAGTTAGGCAGGTGCAGAATTTGTCAAAATCATGGCAGATTAGGTTGCACTCTGTGGCCAAATGATCCATGCACTCCGTAAGAGTTTTACAAGAGGCTATAGCTTGCAGAATCACTTCTGTGTTGGTGGAGTCAGAGAATGAGCCTGCAGGCAGATGTTCAGAGCGGCTGTGGAAAACAGTCACGTCTGGGCTGCTATGTGGGGCTGACATGCCTGGGCTGCTCTGTGAGAGCGACATGACTGAGCTGCTATAGGAGACAGACCTTGCTACAGGAGCAGTGCCAGTGCCCATGGAGTGTGAGGGGATAGCAGGCAAGATGGAAGAGCCACAAGGTAGAGTGGACACAGGGCTCTTCTTGCAAGAGCAGAGCTTGGCTGGCATCAGCGCAAGTTGGAAAGGTGGGTGAGTGTTCCCACACAAGCTTTAAGTGGTAACGACGGCTACAGCCCCTCAGACACTGCAGGATAGCGAGAGGGTGACCGAAGCATTCCCAAGACACAGCAGCTCAGCTTCACATCCCGGCCATGCCCCCTTATTTCAGAATTTTTAACAAAAAAATTAGTAGATGTGAATTAATTCAGCGATGTGAGTGATTAAAGGGTTATCCTATCTGTCTGTCTTTATCGTTTAATATATTATTCATGCACCATGTATTATAATTTAATATTTAAAGTAAATGCATATAACCCATGCCATGTAAAATTCCAAAACAAAACATACTGTATTCACAGGTGTATATTCACATGCATTTGTTGGTAATCTAAGCCCATTTCAAATTTAACATAGAGCTGTATGGGTCATTAAAATTCTTTATTGCAGATTGATGTAACCATGTGTTGGTAGTCACATCATTAACCACATGCCGACTGGGCCATAGCGGAAAGACAGCTCTAGCGTGGTCGGCTTGTTCTGAGTGGACATCCGTGGGACGTCTTCCAGAACTCTCGCACGCCTGGTGGGGAGCGTGCATGATAGATGCTCGCCGGGTTCACGGGACCCGGCGCAACACAGATTGTGGTAAAGGGCCAGTGACAGAGGCCCTTTACCACATGATCGCTCCCTCCAATGAGGGAGCGATCATAATGTCAACAGACTGGGGTCATGCAAAGGTCCCAGCTCTCTTCTCTCCTCACACCAATACAGAGTGAGAGGAGAGAAGAGAGATCGAGTGAAAAAAACGACTGAAATCGTGAGTGAAAGTACTACAGTGCCCAGCAGGGCCATACAGTACCACACAAGTGCCGCTACAATGCTAAATTGTGCCCTAGAGTGCCACCAGTGCCACTACAATTCCCATCAGTGCCACTACAGTACCCATCTGTGCCACCAGTGCCACTACACTACCCATCAGTGCCACTACAGTACCCATCTGTGCCACTAGTGCCACTACAGTACCCATCAGTGCCACTACAGTACCCATCAGTGCCACTAAAGTGTCCATCAGTGTCACTACAGTGCTCATCTGTGCCATAAGTGCCACTATAGTTCTCATCAGTGCCATGTCAGTGCCACTAGTGCCCATCAGTGCCACCTCTGCCACTACAGTGCCCATCTGTGCCGCCAAATTATTTTGGACTAATTTATGGACTATATATATATATTTTTTTAAATGCTTTTTACTGTTATATCCACTGACTTTAGCGCTGTTACATTATATATTTTATCTGTGCCGCCAGTGCCAAGTCAGTGCTCCGTCAGTGCCACACCAGTGCCCAGTGCCACTACAGTGCTCATCTGCCATCAGTACCACATCAGTGCCATCAGTGCCACCTGTGCCACTACAGTGCCCATCGGTGCCACCAGTGCCACGTCAGTGCTCCATCAGTGCTACGTCAGTGCTCCATAAGTGCCACACCAGTGCCCAGTGCCACTACAGGGCTCATCTGTGCCACCAGCACTACATTGGTGCTATCAGTGCCACCTGTTCCACTACAGTGCCACCTCTGCCACTACAGTGCCCATCTGTGCCGTCAGTGCCAAGTCAGTGCTCCGTCAGTGCCACACCAGTGCCCAGTGCCACTACAGTGCTCATCTGCCATCAGTACCACATCGGTGCCATCAGTGCCACCTATGTCACTACAGTGCCCATCGGTGCCACCAGTGCCACGTCAGTGCGCCATCAGTGCTACGTCAGTGCTCCATCAGTGCCACACCAGTGCCCAGTGCCACTACAGTGCTCATCTGTGCCACCAGCACTACATTGGTGCCATCAGTGCCACCTGTGCCACTACAGTGCCACCTCTGCCACTTCAGTGCCCATCTGTGCTGCCAGTGTCACGTCAGTGCTCCGTCAGTGCCACACCAGTGCCCAGTGCCACTACAGTGCTCATCTGCCACCAGCACCACATCGGTGCCATCAGTGCCACCTGTGCCACTACAGTGCCCATCGGTGCCACCAGTGCCAAGTCAGTGCTCCATCAGTGCTACGTCAGTGCACCATCAGTGCCACACCAGTGCCACTACAGTGCTCATCAGTGCCACATTAGTGCCAATACAGTGCTCATTTGTGCCATCAGTACCACATCAGCGTCGCTAGAGTGCTCATCTGCACCACTACAGCGTTCATCTGTGCCACTACATCGCTCATCAGTACCACTACAGCGCTCATCGGTGCCACTACAGTACCCAATAGTGCACATCAGTGTCCATAAGTGAGTGCTCATCAGTGCCACCATATCAGTGGATCCTCATCAGTGCCCATCAGTGCTACCTTAGTGCACATCAGTGCCAGATAATCAGTGCATCCTCAGTGTGGTGCATTAGTGTACATCAGTGCAACCTTATCAGTGCCCATCAGTGCACCCTCATCAGTACCCAGCAGTGCACCCTCATCAGTACCCAGAAGTGCACCCTCATCAGAACCCAGCAGTGCACCCTCATCAGAGCCCAGCAGTGCAGCCTCATTAGACCAGCTCATCAGCACCCATCAGTGCAGCCATATCTGTCCAAGTGTCCCTACCACAGCAGTTTGTCACCACAGTCACCAGTATGGCAAAAAAAAAAATTCCGCTGAGGAGGCATACCAACAGCTTAGCTTGACTGACGAGAGCAGCGGGGAGCTCTCGGAGTCTGCGTCTGATTCTGGTTCAGAATATGAACCCGTTGTAAGCAGTGGGTCTGATACAGAATCAGAGGAAGAGCAAAGTGTGCCTGTGAAACGAAGGCGCTCTGACATGGAGCAGCAGGCTACCACAAGTAGTGCTGTGGCATCAACAAGCAGCTCAGTGCCATCCACCAGAAATGCAGTGGCATCAACTAGCAGCTCAGTTGCTTCCACCAGTAGCACAGTGCCATCCAGAAGAAATGAAGTACCAATGCAGCAAAGACCAAGAACATCATCTCGGCCCCAAAGCATTAGGACCCATGCCGGCCTTCCCTATGTCCTTAAAAACCCTCTGTGGCTTCCCACTAATTTAGGAGTAGCAAACATCCCCCCTTTCATCGCCCAGCCAGGTGTTCAGGTGAACAAAGAGAATTTTGCCCCTATTGATTTTTTTCATTTAATTTTTACCCAAGACCTATTGTCCTCCATCGTGGCCCAGTGCAACCTCTATGCACAACAATTTATAACAAGCAACCCTGGTTCAAGTTATGCCCGTCCCCATGAGTGGAGAGCATTGACAGTGGAGGAATTTAAATTATTTTTAGGTTCAACATTTAATATGGGACTCGTAAAAAAAAAAAATTATACTCCTATTGGTCCACCAACCCCATCCACCATATGCCAATCTATTCATCCATTCTGTGAAGATCAAGATACCTCATGATAATGCGTTTCCTCCATTACAATGACAACACCCAGTGCCCTCCCCGAAATGACCCATCACATGACAAATTATTTAAAATTCGGCCACTTCTAAATTTTTTCTCTGAGAAATTCCCCCAGTTATTCATCCCCGACCAAAATATCTCCGTGGATGAGTCATTGGTCCACTTCATAGGTAGGCTTGGGTTCAAGCAGTTTATCCCCAGCAAAAGGGCCCGATATGGGGTTAAGCTTTACAAGCTATGTGACCGAGAAACGGGGTATATCTACGCCTTCTGGGTGTACGAAGGGAAGGACACCCAACATCATCCCCCTGAATGTCCGGAGTACATAGGAGCCAGCGGATAGGTTGTTTGGGAGCTTGTATATCCACTCGTTGAAAAGGGTTACCACCTTTATGTGGATAACTACTATGCAAGCTTGCCCCTCTTCCGTAATCTTTACCGTAAGGGCACTCCAGCATGTGGTACAGTGCGAGCCAATAGGAAGGGATTCCCGCAAAGACTCATTACTGAAAGACTACGACAAGGGGAGACGGCGTCTTTACAGAATGAAGAGATATTGGCTCTCAGGTGGAGGGACAGACGAAACGTCCACATGCTCACAACTATCCAAAACAACACCTACGTGGAAATCCCCAGAAGAAGCGGCCCAATCCAGAAACCAAAATGTGTCCATGACTATAATTTGTTTATGGGGGGTGTCGACTTCAATGATCAGATGATCGAACCCTACCTTCCCACAAGAAAAAGACACTTTTGGTATAAAAAAGTCTCTATATATCTTTTCAGTTTGGCCATTTACAATAGTTTTGTTATTTACCGTAAATCTACAGAGAGCCCCATATCTTATCTTCAGTACCAAGAACAAATTATCTTCACCCTTTTGTACCCTGAAGGCACACCAGAAAGCATTCGCTCGGATTCAGTGAGCAGACTCCACGAGCGCCACTTTCCTGAAAATCTCCTTCACCATGAAACAGGCCGGAAACGTCAGAAGAAATGCCGGGTGTTCTCCAGAGGAGGAGCTAGAAAAGACACTGTGTTCTATTGTCCTGATTGTCCTTCCCAACCAGGCCTTTGTATTGATGAATGTTTCCGCCATTTCCATACTTCTCTACATTATTAGGGAAGTATGGTAAACGTAATTGTCTTTTACCACCACACCCCTTTATGCCACTAAACATACCGCTGCCTTCTCCGCAACTGACCCTGGCCTGCTGAACAACCACGCTTCTGCCTAATACTAAACTGTACCTACCTCTGCCTTCTCCGGAACTGACCCTGGCTTGCTAAACAACCACGCTTCTGCCTAATGCTAAACTGTACCTACCTCTGCCTGCTCTAGAACTGACCCTGGCCTGATATATGACCACGCTTCTGCCTAACGCTAAACTGTACCTACCTCTGCCTGCTCTGGAACTGACCCTGGACTGTTTGACCATGTTTTTTGCCTGCCTCTTGGACTGGTCTTTTACTCTGCTACTGGAATAGTGGGCTTCATAACACAGGGGTCTCACATATGTGATGGGCTCCAGAATTGTTTTTCTGGATGAAGGAAACTTTTTTTTTAGTTTTCTCATTCCCAGATTAGGGTCTGGAGACTCGGAGGCTTCAAAGAGATTTGGGTGGGAGAAGCCTCTACCCCTGTCCCCATTCTTTCCTGGCCTGCTACTTGGACCATGTTCCTGCTTACTACCAGGACCAATATTTTGACACTGCTGGCAATGTCTCTACTTGCACTGACCCTGGACTGTATAAGGACAGTATCCCTGCCTGTACTATGGACAATATTCTTGCCTGCTGCCTGGACTATTCCATTCACTGTCGCTGACCACATCCCTGCCGGCTGCCTGGATCAGGGCTCTCCTCCTGTGGACAACTGCACTACTAAAACCACAGGTAATCTTTTGTTTACCCTTTGCTCAACAGAATGTATTTTAGGGTGTAATTCTTGGTTCATGTTATGTGTTAGAAATATGAAGGGCCTTCAAAAATGTGATAGATTGTAAGGAGTGTAATTTATGCTCCTAGAATGCCTGAATGTGCTACTTCAATGTTGGGCCTCTGTACGTGGACAAGCTGTGTAAAAGTCTCACACATGTAGTATCGCCAAACTCAGGAGGAGTAGCAGAATAGATTTTGGAGTGTCATTTTTGCTATGTACATGCTATGTGTTGGAAATATCTTAGAAATGGACAACTTTGTGTAAAAAAAATGTGTTTTCATTTTTTTCCCACATTTTCCAAAAACTTCTGGAAAAAAATGAACCGTTCAAAAGACTCATTATGCCTCATAGATTATACGTTGGGGTGTTTGGTTTCCAAAATGGGGTCACTTTGTGGGCGTTTCCATTGTCCTGGTGCTCCAGGGCCTTCAAAAGTGTAATAGGTGGTTGAGAGGTTAGATATGCAATTTATGCTCCTAGAACGCCTGAATGTGCTACTTCAATGTTCGGCCTCTGTATGTGGCCAAGCTGTGTAAAAGTCTTACACATGTGGTATCCCCATACTCAGGAGGAGTAGCAGAATATATTTTGGGGTGTCATTTTTGTTATGTACATGCTATGTGTTGGAAATATCTTAGAAATGGACAACTTTGCGTAAAAAAAAATGCGTTTTCATTTTCTTTCCACATTTTCCAAAAACTTCTGGAAAAAAATGAACCGTTCAAAAGACTCATTATGCCTCATAGATTATACGTTGGGGTGTTTGCTTTCCAAAATGGGGTCACTTTGTGGGTGTTTCCATTGTCCTGGTGCTCCAGGGCCTTCAAAAGTGTAATATGTGGTTGAGAGATTAGATATGCAATTTATGCTCCTAGAACGCCTGAATGTGCTACTTCAATGTTCGGCCTCTGTATGTGGCCAGGCTGTGTAAAAGTCTCACACATGTGGTATCGCCATACTCAGGAGGAGTAGCAGAATATATTTTGGGTTGTCATTTTTGTTATGTACATGCCATGTGAGAGAAATAACCTGTTATAATGACAATTTGGTGTGAAAAAAAATAAAAATAAAAAAAATCTTAATTTTGCAAAGAATTCTGGGAAAAAATGACAACTTCAAAAAACTCACCATGCCTCTTACTAAATACCTTGGAATGTCTACTTTCCAAAAAGGGGTCATTTTGTGGGTATTTGTACTTTCCTGGCTTGTAAGGGTCTCAAGAAGTGAGATAGGCCTCAGTACATCAGGTGTGATCAGATGTGATCAATTTTCAGTGATTGGCACCATAGCTTGTAGACGCTATAACTTTCACACAGACTAAATAATATCCACTAATTTGGGTTATTTTTACCAAAGATATGTAGCAGTATAAATTTTGGCCCAAATTTATGAAGAACAATTACTTATTTGCAAAATTTTATAATACAAATGAAGAAAAATGCATTTTTTTACAAAATTTTCAGTCTTTTTTCTTTTATAGCGCAAAAAATAAAAAACCCAACGGCGATTAAATACCACCAAAAGAAAGCGCTATTTGTGTGAAAAAAAGGACAAAAATGTCATATAGGTACAGTGTTGCATGACTGAGTAATTGTCATTCAAAATGTGAGAGCACCGAAAGCTGAAAATTGGTCTGGTTAGGAAGGGGGTTTAAGTGCCCAGTTGTCAAGTGGTTAATAGTACTCAGAAATAAATATGCTGCTAATGAGATAATTGCCAAAAAGTGGTTAAATCTTTCAGTAGCAAACGATAACATTTCTGATATAGCTCTAGCCTAAAGATGCACAGCTGCAATAACCATTTTCATTGCCTTAAAGTGTGTACATTTCGATAGTCTAGACATTGAAGTGAAAAAAGGATGAATTAAGGTACAAAAATGTAACCATATCCAAAGGAAACAAAATCTATACCTGGACACATTGGAGCAGAGACATTTACGTAAAGCAGTACTCCAACAAACAATAACAAGATACAAATTATAGTTCATTAAAAGATTGGCTAAACAGGGGGGCATGGCTAACCGCTGAGCACAATTGACGCGTGATTCCTCAGTTCCTGCACCGACCGGACTACCACACAGCATCGCCGCTATTCAGATAGCTTACCACAGCTACTCAGCACACCAGTGAACCGAATTACACCCCCAGAATGTCCAGCCTGACCCGCAAGAGGAAAGAATACCATCAGCCAAAGAAACTGACAGATTTCTTCTCACAGCAGCAGGACACAGGAATCCAAGATGGTGCCCGCAGCCCTGCACACGGATCAGCAGTGGCTTACATAGACCTTCCTGATGCAGAGGGACTGGAAATATCCACGCAGAATAACTCCTTAGATGCCTCTCATTCCTCCCTATCATCATCTGCCAGTAACAGCCCAGCAAAATCGCGGGTTGCGACTAGATTCAGATCCAACTGCTCATGAGGTAAGCCCTGTATCAGATCTCATCCCAGCTCATTAATCCCACATAGCAGCCTTACTCACCAAAATTCAGCCTGTATTAGACACCACCATGAAAGAGATGCTCATCTTTCTTCAGAGCTCATTTCATAATGATATTGCCTCCATGTTTACCAAATTCTCATCACAAATGCACTACATGGGGCAGATCTCATCCCAGCTCATGCATCCCACATAGCAGCCTTCCCCACCAAAAATCAGCCTGTATTAGACACCACCATGAAAGAGATGCTCATCTCTCTTCAGAGCTCACTTCATAATGATATCACCTCCATGTTTACCAAATTCTCATCACAAACACACTACATAGGGCAGAAAGTTCACCATATTGAAAGCCAAATAGGAGATATGACTGAAACAGCTAACGGTCTAGTAGATGCCCATGACCATATCCAGGAACAACAACAGCGGATGAGAGCCAAAATGGCGGACATCGATAACAGGTCATGTCGTAATAATGTAAATATCAGAGGTGTACCTGAGACCGTCATGCCGCATGATCTTTATACATATGCCAGAAAGCTAATTTTCATGCTATTGACTGATCACTGATTCACCCATGGAAATTATAATAGATCATATTCACGGCCTCCCCAAGCCACCACACCTCTCGGCGGAAGTTCCCCCCAATGTTCTAATGAGAATACATTTTTTCACGCCAAAGACCAACTTCTACTCAAGGCGAGACATCTTGGCCAACTCCCAGCGCCAAACGCCAACCTCCAACTATACGTGGATCTCTCGCAGCATACACACCAACTGAGAAGACAACCAAACACTATTACCAAACCATTCAACAACCACAAAATTCCTTACCAATGGGGTTTTCCTACTAAAATCATAGTCACTAAAATGGAGTTAAACACAATATCTCCATAGTGTAAGAGGGCCTCAAACTTCTAAACATTTGGGGTATCATTCCTGACCCGCCTATGTCAGCACAACCCAATTGCAGGGAGAACACCCAACCCTGCAACGTGATCCTCCATGCTGGTAAGCACTAAATCCTATCTGA
Organism: Lithobates clamitans; assembly: GCA_037952925.1. NCBI lineage: Eukaryota > Metazoa > Chordata > Amphibia > Anura > Ranidae > Lithobates > Lithobates clamitans. Next base: position 1,331,007 of record JBBGZY010000903.1, on the reverse strand, counting down.
TTAGTGGACTCAAACAAGATCCATGTAACAATACCTTCAGTTGGATGCCTTGCTTGTTGCAAATTGCTCCACGAACTTACACCCCATAGTTTCACAGCAATCTCAGTTACAGTCGGTTGCTGTCAATTGTTGCTTTGTTCCTGCTTACTTTTTTCTTACTGATTTGCTTATCTCATCTTCAACTTATTGTTTTCCCTTTTACCCACATTTTTTTTCTACCCCCGAGGGCACTCGAAGAATACTGATACGAAGAATAGAGGACATCAACCATCTGATCATACTGAATAGAAGCTTACTTCCACACAACTGTGAGTAAAAACCTTACTTTATATGGTATCTTACAACACACAACAAGATGCCTAAATTCCTGTCGCTCAATGCCAAAGTGCTGAATTATCCCACAAAGAGAACCTCCCTATGGTGTACAGCTCAGGAATCTAACTGTGACATCGTATGTGTGCAAGAGACACACTTTAAAAATTCTGCAGAACCTCACTGCACCAACAAAAACTTTACCCATATCTATCAAGGATTAGGACCCACCAAGAAAAATGGGGTTATGATCACAACGAAAAATACAATTGTCTTCACGCTTCACAACAGCTTGATTTATGCGGACGGTAGATATCTGGCCCTAGACTGTACCCTAGACAATACCAAATACACTTATGTTAACGTGTTTGCACCCAACACCAGACAAATCAGGCCCCTTTCTAAGCTAATGAAAAAACTCATCAAATTCTGTAAAGGTTACCTCATTGTTTGTGGAGATTTCAATATTGTACCAGACAACTCTATTGACACAATACCAGACTCACTTCACCTATGGGAACTTTCATAAGAAACAGTGACTTGTACAATGTATAGAGGTGCCACCACACCACTGAGCGGGACTATTCTTTCTTTTCACATAAGCACAATTCGTATACCAGAATTGACTACTTTCTAGTGGACAAATGGACACTACCCAAAATTTCAGATTCATCTGTAGCCACAATTACATGGTCAGACAATGCACCCATATCATTAATCATCGACAACTTACCACCTTCCCCTCACATGAAGATCTGGAGAGCCAACGCCTCGATCCTCCACTCGCCCAAACACTCGGCCTCTATTTGTAAACACCTGGAAGAATTCTTTGATCTCAACAAAGGAACAGAATCTAACAATACCATTCTTTGGAACACCCACAAAGCGTTCATTAGAGGGATTATTATTCAGTTAAGTGCTAGAGAGAAGAAAAGGAGATCACAGCTTATAGACACCCTCACATCCAAAATGAAAATAGCAAAATATCAAAACCAGAAAAACCCTGACCAGAAACTGAAAGAAAAATTTTTACTCCTCAGACAAGAACTAAGAAATGTATTACTAGAGTCGTATGACAAAGCCCAAAAACGATTCAAAGCTAAACATTATTCCACAGGGAATAAAGCAGAGAAAGTCATGGCACTCAGAATCAAAGGTCACCACATCAAAACCAAAATCTCATACCTATACCACCCTTCCAAAAAACAAAAATTTGTGGATCCTCAAGACATTTAGTCATTACTACAACATGCTATATAACTTAAAAGATGAATATACCACTACCCAACCATCCATAGATTCCTTCTTACAAGATATTAACCTACCCAAAATATCCCAAGATCAACTCTCCAAACTGAATGCCCCATTTACTTTACTAGAAATTTTAGATGTCATCTCAACCTTACCATCTAACAAATCCCCTGGACCAGATGGTCTCACTGGGGAGTACTATAAACAATTCCGCACAGTTCTAGCACCCTTTTTATCACAAATGTGCAATGACACTGCCTCCTCCTCTTCTCTCCCAAAGGAAATGCTTAATGCATCACGTGACCAAAGCCAGATAAGGAACCTACCTCACCACAAAACTTCCAACCTATCTCACTTCTCAATATAGACACAAAAATCTATGCCAAATAGCAACCAGATTAGTAGACTTTATGCCCTCACTGATCCACCATGATCAATCTGGCTTCACGATAAGGAAGACAAACATTTGATGCAACCCGTAGACTCATCAATATAATCCACAATGCTGAATCTATGTGTACACTGCTTTTATCCCTGGACGCGGAGAAGGCGTTTGATATGGTCATATCGTCAAGCGTCACTTCTAATATTTGGATTCCAAGGCCACATCCCCTCCGCCATAATGGCTTTATACTTAACTCCATCTGCCCAAGTATACACATCTGAGATGATCTCTAAATCATTCCCAATTACTAATGGTACCCGCCAAGGCTGCCCCCTATTGCCACTTATTTTCAACCCTATTAATGGAACCCCTGGCGGAACACATCAGATCAAAGGTTCAAATTACAAAATTACAGGTTTCATAGTTGGCACTGTAGAACATAAAATCAATCTGTTTGCTGATGATGTGATAATGATGATCACCAACACTCTGTCTTCCCTGGTTTAATCTGTGTTACAGAGATTCAGTGCCATTTCCTATTTTAAAGTTAACAACAATAAGTCCTATATTCTAGATTTCTGATTAGATGCTACAACCAGCAACGTACTACACAACCTCTATACCTACCCCTGGGCAGACACGGGAATATCTTATTTGGGCATTACACTTACCAAATCTATTAAAAGGGCTATTCAGTAACAACTACATTGAAGCTAAACAAATGCTTATTAGAGACACAGCCAAACTTTATAAAAACGAGTTTTCATGGTCTGGTAGGCTGGCAGCCTTTAAAATGCTCATACTCCCTAGACTACTATATATATTTCGTACAATACCTATACCACTTACAAATTCTTACATCAAATCTCTTCAATCTATTGTACACAAGTACATATGGCAGCGCAAAAAACTAAGATGTAGTCATTCAAAAATTATTAAACATAGACTAGCAGGAGGAATGTGGTACATTGACTTGAGAGATTATTACTTAGCCACCATACTGTCCCAAATGAAAGACTGGGTAAATACACACCGAAACACATTATGGGGAAACATCGAAAACACCATGACACTGGGCAACAACCTTAAACATTGGTTGTTCAGCACCACCACCAATCTACCACACCTACACCTGTACTTACCGACTATTCAAGTCTCAGTCAAAGCATGGAAAATACTACATTGTACTAAATGGTCCACACTTCCAACCAGCTAACAATACCGCTCTAAGCCCTCCAATTTGTGTCACCACCTGACCTAATTTTACCCAACTGGATATTAGAACAGGCAACCTACACGTCTGAACTTAGGGCCAAGATATTACACAAATACTTTGCTCAAATTCGAAAGACATAGAGTGCACCCATCACAGATTATTTCAAATACTATAGAATTCAAAAATGTCTCTCAGCACACACACACCTAGAAGGGGCATTGCCAAAATATGAAGTTACTATTTCTCAAATAATATAGATAACAAAGGTATCTCACTAATCTACTGTACACTACAAGAAAAATTGGTGTTCCATAAATCTAAATCTTTTAAAGATTGAGAAGAGGATTTGCAAGCACACTTTTCTGGACAGCAATGGCAAACAGCCTTGAAGTCAATCTATAAAGCTACTTGTTGCACTTCCTTATGGGAAATGACACACAAAATAACACTGAGTTGGTATTTGACACCACAGACATTGGCCAAATTCCAATCAAATACCTCACCCATCTGCTGGAGAAATTGTAACCAAACAGGTACCTTATTTCATATCTTGTGGTCATGCTCAGCCTTGACAAATTTATGGAAAGAGGTAGAAAGTGTAATCCAAGATATATGTCACTTCATTATCAACCTTACTCTGCAGGCCGTCCTCCCTGCACACTCGTCCAGCTCGTAGCAGTGAGGAGGAGATGCCAGGAACGCTGGCGTCGTGAGCATTGTTGGCACTACTCAGAGAGCGGTAAGGGAAGAAGCCGCCAATCCCTAACAGTTGCGGGGGCCGGTCGGAGTCGGGAGCTGGAAGCAGACTTGAGCGGACCCGTACAACGCAGGTCGGTGAACCTGATAAGGTAAAGCCGCAGCGAGGGGGTGGCCGCTACAAGTCCATTCTAAAGCAGGAGCAGTAAGAGGTGAGAGGAGGTGAGAGTGCTCGTGTATGCCTGCATCCCCCCTGATACGGGAATAATAGGAAAAAAAGGAGAAAGATGGTGATGTACCCCTGTATAACCCTGGGAGAATGAGACTGTTGTTTGTTCATGAAATATCCGGATTGAATGTTTAATGATCTAACTATAAGCGTGACAGGATTGCAGAGACAAACCCACAACAACAATAACTATATAAGACACATTTTCCTGATTGTATACGATCTGTGTATAAGCGATACCATAGTTTTTTGTCTGTTAGTATCTTCCTTGACATTCAAGACTTGATCAGGCTTAAGGACCCTAATCAATTGCTCTCTTGGTATCTTGGGCTATCTAAGCGAACGTACACCATTGTGACAGAGGGGTAGAGAGGCAAGTGTGAGATAAGCTTAAGAAGAGCCGAGCACCCCAAGCTTGGGCTTGGATGTTAATAGGGGTCCAGTAACAATCACTTAAGAGGTATCTCCCTTTCAAATATCTGGGCTTGTAAAGACGCACCTAACACTCTGATACCCAGGGCGTAAAAGAAGCCGGCAGTAGTACTGCTCAGACAAGGTCAGGTAAGGTGTGTTATTGGGTAAAACTCCTATGCATGTTTGCCCCTCAGACATCTCTGGGCCCTGGGAGAGACTCTGCAGAACCGACACTGGAGCTTGCGCTTAGGTTGATATAAGTGATACAATCAGCTGTATATTATTTAAAGGAGGGGCTTTGAAGGTGCTGGCTCTCGAACCCCCTGCGCATAATCTTTTTATGAACTTCAGGATACCCCTTTAGGCCTGAAGCTGCACACTTGGACAGTTTGGAAGGTCACAAGGGTTAGAGAGTTGAGGAGAAAGGCAACCAAAGGGAATAAGGGAGCCACAGCCGTATTGAGCCCAGGTGGGATCCAACAATACATGTCGGCAGAGTCCAGCATATTGGAAGAACCACAAGGAAGCCCCAGACCGGGAGCATCTACACGCCCAGGAATAAATAGACAGAAAGGGGTGGTAGAAGAGAATAAAAATAAAACTGCAAGACCAAGGACTAGTGGAATTCACCAAATGGGTGGCTCTGAGACCCAGGAGGGTCCACATGGGAGAAATGGGGACAAAGAACACTCAGCAGGAAAAAGACCCCCACTGCAGCTTACACAGGAGGAAGTCCCATACATCAAAGAAATGCTCGCCGAGATGTTTCTAAAAACGGAGACCTCTCTGAAAAAAGATATTGCGGCTGTTAGAACAAATATTGGGCAAGTGCTCAAAAGGGTGGAGGAAACGGAGGATAGATTGGAAGACCACGAGCAAAGGCTAGAAGGCATGAGTAAGCAAATAAGGGACCTACAAAAGGCCAATAGAAGTCTCCTATATAAATTAGAGGACCAGGAGAATCGCAGCCGACGCAAAAATTTGCGAATCAAAGGTCTCCCAGAGAAATTTGGGAAGGAAGACTTGGTGTCAGTACTACAGCAGCTGCTAAACCCTTTATTGGACAGAGAAACAACAGACCCCCTGAAGCTAGATAGAGCCCATAGGATCACACGATATCCCCAAAACGCATCAGAGAGTCCGAGAGACATGATAATAAAGTTTCATTATGAGGAAGAAAAAGACAAAATTATGGGAAAACTGCGACATCGGCCAGGCTTAAGCTTCAAAGGGGTAGAATTACATATGTACTCAGACCTGTCAGCAGAGACCCTCACAAGAAGGAGGAGGTTGAAACCTCTGACAGGCCTATTGAAAACGACAGAGATATTTTATCAATGGGGGTTCCCAGCCTGCTTGATTGGAAAAAGGAACGGGCGAGCGCCAGTGTTAAGGTTCCCAGAGGACCTTGAGGACTTTTGCCGCAAGTTGGATATTGTTCCCCCACCTATCCCTGGCTGGGGAGCTGAAGAGAGTGTAGCATCTATGCGAAACACAACAGGGTGGAGGGATGGAAGGGGCATAGTGGATAATCCAAGCTAGTATTAATGAAATATAACTGGGAGGAATAGTATAGTGCTAACATGAGCTGGACGGGGTGGGGGGGAGGGGGGCACCAGGGTGGACTGGGGGGCACCAGGGTGGACTGGGGGGCACCAGGGTGGACTGGGGGGCACCTGCGAAGTGAGCCCAAAAGGGAATACGGGTTCAGGGTGGCATCAGATAGAGGGAGATAACCCGACCCATATAATGAACAGAGGGGTCTGCCCAGCCACCATAGGCGACCTGTTCCAGACCTGGGGGGAGGGGGGATGGAGGGAAGGGGGGCAGGGAGGGAGGGAGGGTGTGTGGGTTGGGATGAGGGGGGATTTCCCTTTTTTTTTTTGCCCACCTCTCTCTCCTGGTGTGCCGCATGGGATAGGCCAGACGCTCCTCTCTTAGGTGAAACATGGGAGTAGTAAACTTTGTCTCGTACAATGTAAGGGGATTGAATACAGACAAAAAAAGATATAAAATCAACCAGGAGCTGCAGTTTTTGGGAGCAAATGTGGTGTTTCTGCAGGAAACCTATATGACGCACTAAGGAAGGGGACTAGCATCGCATTTGTTTCCAAAGTGGATCTATGGGGATGCAGGATCAGTACACTCAGGGGAGTAGCTATAGGGTTCAATAGAACAATGAAGTTTGCAGAAGAGGAGCGACTGGCTGACCCAGGGGGCAGGTTTCTTTTTGTGAAGGGTAAACTATTTGACACTTGGGTCACAGTTGCGAATATATACTCTCCTAATAGCAACCCGGAGAATTTCTTAAGGAAAGTTTTGATGAAGCTTGAGACTTTTAAAAAAGGTAAACTAATAGTTGCAGGGGACTTAAATCTGAGCATGGACCCCGAGATGGATACATCAAGGGGCAGGTCAAAACCGGGTACACAAGGTGAGGCACCCAAATAAATGCTAATGCGCCTTCAGTTAACGGATGCATGGAGGATAAGTCACCCAAAGGAACGCGACTATACCTTCTATTCCTTTGCGCATAAATAATTCTCGAGGATAGATTACATTTTAATAGAACATCAGTTGATTCCTTTTCTGAAGGCAGCAGAAATTAAAGCAATCACCCTGTCCGATCACGCACCGGTGAAAATCCAGGTGGAGATCGCTGATGTGGCCTGGCCTAGGATGAATTGGAAACTCAACGACTCTTATTCAAGACCCGGACTCAGCCGGGAAAATAGAACAGGAATTGAAGAGCTATTTTTAGATAAATGATACAGAGGATATTTCTAGGGCCACCCTTTAGGAAGTGCACAAAACCTATATAAGAGGGATTTTGAAAAAAAGAGAGGGGGGAAAAGTTGACACGCTTATATAGGGAGATACAGGAATTAGAACAGAGTACAAGACCCAGGGGGCTCCCAGAAAAGAAAGAACTAATGAGGAAAAGAAGAGATCTGGATGAGCTATTGGATAAGGAAAGGAAGTGTGCTTTCCATATGATCAATAGGGATATGTACCAAGAGGGTAAAAAATCAGGAAAGTGGATGGCAAGAAGGATTAAAGAAAAAAGAATAGGACCTTTATACCTAAAATGAGAGATGAAGAGGGGAATATAGAATTTTCTTCTCCAAAGATCGCTAGAATATTCCACGTTTATTACAGTGCCCTATATAAGGTAGGCCGGAAAGAGGAGACGAGCGAAAACAAGAAGCAAAGAATAAGGGAGTATCTGCGGGGACTAGACCTTCCCAGGGTAGAAAGGGAAGTGGTCGAACACCTTGATACCCCTATATCTCAGGAGGAAGTAGAAAAAGCGATAAGGAATACTGCCCTGGGAAAGAGCCCGGGTCCCGACGGATACTCCATAACATATTACAAAAAATTCAACTATTGAATGCCCTGGGCGAGAATGAAGTGTCCTGGGAAGAGTCCCTGTTAGCTCATATTACCCTTATTTTGAAAGAAGGAAAGGATCCAGCATCCCCTGGAAGCTACAGACCAATCTCACTATTAAACTCAGATACAAAAATCTTTGCTAATACTTGCAGACAGGTTGAAAGTTGGCTTGAAACAGTGGATACACAATGACCAGGTGGGATTCGTCCCCGGAAGGGAGGGGAGGGATAACTCTCTGAAAACAATTTTTTTAATGCAGGAAGTGATTAGGAGCGATATTCCAGCAGCCTTGCTGTCAATCGATGCCGAAAAGGCTTTCGATAGAGTGGATTGGGGATTTATGGCTGAAACTTTGAAGCATTTAGGAATCAGGGAGAGGGTGATGAGATGGATCCTGTCTCTGTACAGGCACCCTAAGGCTAGAATCAGAGTAAACGGAACCCTGTCTTCTCCCCTTGAATTATTTAATGGGACAAGACAGGGTTGTCCCCTTTCCCCGATTTTGTTCGTTATAACCTTGGAGCCACTTTTAGCGGCATTTCGTAAGAACGTAGATATCAAGGGAATAAGGGTGGGAGCAGGGGAGCATAAAGTAGCAGCATTTGCTGATGACTTACTGTGCTACATTACTTGCCCTAGAACAACAATCCCCATGGCGCTCAAGGAATTTGAGCGCTATGGAAGATTAACAAACTTCAAAATAAATATGAGTAAGTCAGAGCTCCTAAATATATCAATCCCTAAGCAGGAGCAGAAAGCAATTCAACCTGGATTCTCATTTGCATGGTGCGAGAGGGAATTAGAGTATCTAGGCATAAAACTAGTGCCAACACCGGGGGACTTATTTTCTGCTAACTATATCCCCTTACTCAATAAAATCAAAGACCTGCTTGGTAGGATGAGATATAGAGCTCTGTCGTGGATCGGCAGGATAAACGCGCTAAAAATATTTGTGTTGCCCATGTTAATATATACTTTTCAAATGATCCCAATAGTTATTCCTTTTTTTTTTTTGATAAATTACAGTCCATGTTAAGGTTCATATGGGCACATAGATGCCCTAGGATAGCTTATGACACTTTGGTGAAGGACAAAAAACAGGGGGGGTTGGGTGCACCAGATTTTAAAAAGTATTATCAAGCTATTGTTATCTCTAGGATCACTGATTGGTTATATAATAAACATGAGAAAAGCTGGGTGAATATAGATATAGCACTGAGTGGGGTGGATATAGAAAAATTGATATGGATCCCTCCACAATTTAGGGAGCTGGGAAACAGAGCTAATTTTTTGACTAGGAACACATTTAGAATTTGGGATGGGGTAAGTAAGAGATTCCACTGGGAATATAATTCGCCACTGACACCACTATTGAACACTGATTATTTTGTACCAGGGAAGGAGGAGCACTTATATTTCACGAGATGGGCAAAAAAAGATGCAATACAATTACAGGATGTGATGAGGGGAAACAGATTGTACACTTATACTGAAATTACATGGGCTTGGGGGAACAAACCATTAGATAAATGGAGGTACGCTCAGACACAGCACTTTGCACGGTCACTGCCACAACCACTGAGAGGAAGAGATCAACTAAGGGGCATAGAAAAATTATTAAGCACCCCCACTAGCGTGAAAGGTAGCATTTCCAAACTGTATAGAGTACTCAGGGGGGAAGTGAGCAAAGGGCACCCTGTTTTTCTGGAGAAGTGGGAAAGAGAAATAGGAGACTTAAAAGATGAGGCACATAGATGTAAGATAGTAAAGATGGTACACCCAACGGCAAGAGACTCTCGGACATATGAAATGGCTTATAAGGCAATAGCAAGGTGGCATAGGATGCCCCAGAGGGTGCATGAGTACGACGCTGAGACCCCCCTAACTTGTTGGAGAGAGTGTAGAAAAATTGGTACCCTTGCGCATCTTTGGTGGGAGTGCCCCAAAATCCAGGCGTACTGGGAGGGAATTCTGGGTGAAATACAGCAAATAACGGGGGAGCAGGTTAATCAGAACCCATGGATGTGTTTGTTCCATGACACCGAGAAGGAGATACCCCAGTATAGCAAGTCAGTAGTCCCATATCTTTTAAATGCGGCTAAAGCACTGATCCCGTGCTGTTGGAAGGAGGCGGAAGCCCTAAGGTTAAGGGAGTGGATAATAAGGGTGAAATGGGCAAGAGGTATGGAAGAATCAATCCACTTGATGGAGGGTATGCGAGATAAATACCATAGGACCTGGGCAAGTTGGCTTGAGTATAGGAATACGGAGAGATATACGACAATCATGGATCCTTGAGGACTGGGGGGAGAGAGAGGGAGAGGGGGGTTGTGGGATTTTTTTTTTTTCCTTTGGGGGGGAGGGAGAGGGAGGGAAAAATAAATATTTGTACCTTTGGCAGACAAAAAAGTAAAAAAGAAAGGGGAAAGGAAGGGGAAGAAGAAAAAGGAAGAAAGGAAAAAAAGGGAAAAATATTTTTGTAAGTCTTTTATAAATAAGAAAAATTGGAAAAAAAACATTCTATGCCACAATGATGCGAAAATGAGAGGGGGCGCATTGTAATGACCCAGCTGAGTTAAATTCTCTCTTAAAATCTGCTGATGTGGTACAAGAAAAAAAAAATCAACCTTACTCTGCAAATGGCTATCCTGAATATGAACACAAAGTCACTACCACCAACTTTTAGATTAGTGATCACACACATACTCCTAACAACCAGGTTACTCATGGCTAGATGCTGGAGAACAAAAACTACCCCAACTTTGTCAGAAGTAGTTACATTGGTTCAATCACATTATCACGTATGCATTTATAATATCGTGAGGAAAACCCTTGTACTCTAACTTCATAATCTATGGCTTCCCTGGGAATGATGGCATACTGAAAAACTTGAATAACATCCTTTTGACAACACTACTGTAAATTTGGTTCGAATTACTACAACTGTATTTATAGTGATGCTCTCTCCTTTCCCTTTCCCTCTCCTCCTTTTAACTCTCTTATTTCCTTTATTTTCCTTTATCTCCCTTTAACTCCTTTATTTTTCTTTCTTACTTAAACATTTACCACAGTTCATTTTAAGCATGCATGTCTTTTTTGGTGCGTAAATTGTAATAACAAGTTTATCTAATTGTACCAATTCTCGCACTACTTATGATTGAATGATTTACAGTCTCTACTGTTGTAATATTGAAAGCGTCAGAAAAAATCTATTAAAAAAAAAAAAGATTGGAATACACAAAGCAGCTTGGCTGCAATATTCACTTTCAATCCTGAATTGTCCTCCACATTACTTTATTTTCTAGATGTCTCCAGTCCAGCATTGTTGAACCCACTTCATCTGAGCCCATGCTGTTATGGACCCTCCCCCGACATGTGACTGGACAGTGAAAAGAAGAGCTCAGCAATTCCTATGTCTCATTGAATTATTCTTCTATCTTCATGCTACTTATCAGCACATGAACTGACTAGTTGCTTGTGCAGCTTATACCTTTCCCACTCAACTGCAAGATGCAGATTTCCAGGTGCTTTCCAGAAATTGCTTTCATGTAAGAAAATATATATTTAATTAAGTATTAATGAAAACAGATTTGCATTAACCACTTAAGTCCCAGAACCATTTGGCTGCCCAAAGACCAGAGCACTTTTTGCAATTTGGCACTGTGTCATTTTAACTGACAATTGCGCGGTCGTGCAACGAGGCTCCCAAACAAAGTTGCCATCCTTTTTCCCCACAAATAGAGCTTTCTTTTGGTGGTATTTGATCACCTCTGTGGTTTTTATTTTTTGCACTATAAACAAAAAATAGCATTTTGAAAAAAAAAAACGCATTATTTTTTAATTTTGCTATAATAAATATCCCAAAAAATATATAATTTTTTTTTTTCCTCAGTTAAGGCCGATACGTATTCTTCTTCATATTTTTGGTAAAAAAATCGCAATAAGCGTTTATTGATTTGTTTGCGCAAAAGTTATATTGTCTACAAAATAGGGGATAGTTTTATGGCATTTTATTAATTATTTTTTTTAACTAGTAATGGTGGCGATCAGCAATTTTTATCATGACTGCAACATTATGGCAGACAGATCGGAAACTTTTGGGACCATTAACATTTATACAGCGATTAGTGCAATAAAAAATGCATTGATTACTGTGTAAATGTGACTGGCAGTGAAGGGGTTAACCACTAGGGGGCAGTGAAGGGGTTAAGTGTGTCCTAGGGAGTGATTCTAACTGTGGGGGGGAGTGGCTATGTGTGACATGACACTGATCACCCTCCCGATTACAGGGAGAGGTGATCAGTGTCCTGTCACTAGGCAGAATGAGGAAATGCTTGTTTACATCAGCATTTCCCCGTTCTTCCTCTCTGTGAGATAATTGCGGGAATCCCCGCTGACATTGAGTCTGCGGGACCCGTGATCACACTCACGGAGGTCGCAGTGGGACCTGCAAACCGCTTCTTAAAGGGCAACGTACAGGTACGTTAATTTGCCTGTCCGTGCCCTTCTGACGACGTATATCAGTGTGAGCCAGTCGGCAAGTGGATAATAATTGCCTTTTATGTTTTTATTATAGCTTTAAAATCTGTCTGAATTTGTCTGAATTTGCTATTATATTTAACCAGGTAGTGCATAATTCTAAGAAAAATAATCAAAGATGTTTGATGTAAGCCTTAAAAGTGTGTTTCCCATTTTGCTGTGAAATTTGGATAACACTTACATTATTTTTTTCCCATTCACACTGCATAACTTTATACTTTTTACTTGTTTTTTTCCTAGCTAAAAATCCTCTCTATTGTGTAATGTTAAGGGTGGGGATGGTAAGTAATGTTTTACATAATTAACCCTGTATGTATTGTGCTGGCAGATCTCCATTATCAGTTGAAAACTATATTTGAACACTGTGTGCCCAAACAATCAGTTGGGGTGGTAAAATGTACAGTATCTCGCAAAAGTGAGTACACCCCTCACATTTTTGTAAATATTTTATTGTATCTTTTCTTGTGACAACACTGAAGAAATGACACTTTGCTACTATGTAAAGTAGTGAGTGTACAGCTTGTATAATGCCCTGTACACACGGTCAGATTTTCCGATGGAAAATGTCCGATCGGAGCGTGTTGTCGGAAATTCCAACCGTGTGTGGGCTCCAACGGACATTTTCCATTGTATTTTCCGACACACAAAGTTGGAGAGCAGGAGATAAAATTTTCCGACAACAAAATCCGATTGCATCAATTCCGACCGTGTGTGGCCTGTTCTGACGCACAAAGTGCCACGCATGCTCAGAAGAAATTCCGTCACGGAACAGCTCGTTCTGGTAAACTTAGCATTCGCAATGGATACAGCACTTTCGTCACGCTGCAATGTCAAAAATGGTTTAATAGAGCGCACTCTCTTCTTCTTTATAATGTGAGAAGAATTAAGTAGTTTTGCTGCTCATATTCACACACACTTCTCACAAAGTTTTATTTTTGTTTTTTTATTGGGATTCCCAGAATATATTGTTATTAGTTGTCACATCTGACAGAATGTTTTTTTTTATTATTTTATTTTTTTGGGGATTTTAAGCCTTTTTTTTTTAGATTTAATGTTTGTATTTTTTCCAAGGCTGATCTTTGTTCAATGTTATTTTTATTTTTACTCCAGAATATTTTTGTGTGTGTTTTGTGTGTCAAGTTACCCCAACACCATTGATATCTTGTATTATTTAATCTCAAGGAGATTGTTTGTTGTTGGTGTCCCTTGTTCATTTCACATTGTATATTTGAAATGTACCTGAATCCTCACAAACAAACTGTACTTTTTGAAGTAAAACACATAGGAGAGAATAATTCAAAACAAAAATTCTTTATTAAGGGATCAGAACCAAACAAAGAGGAAGGCAACACTGGATCAACATGAGAAATTAGCGAAGCCTGGGACCCCCACGGCAGACATCAATTCTTGAACATCAAAATTGGTGGCCTGAAGAGTCCATATGTAAGGGAGGGCAGTCTGGTCCAGAATATGCAGAGATCCAGATAGCAGCAAATGACATGTGTGTCCCCAGGCTGTGGTACCACAAGAGGCTGCATTTTTTGGCCGACCAGACTCGATCCAGGGTCCTCACTTTCTGGTCTTCCTTCCACGCTTCTTTCCGGGATGTGCTGTTGGAGATGTGGCAGGAGGAGGAGTAGGACCTGGAGGATGGATGTTCACTGCAAGACACAACACAAGACAAAGCCTAATGTCAGATAAAACTCTCCTAATCTTGTTACAATATAGGCCTCAATGTAGAAGCAGTATAGGCACAAGTTTGTCTCTTACCTTCGTTCTTACGATCGGCGCGTCCAATGCACCTTCCTCCCCTCACAGATCGTACATAATAAGCACGCGTGTTACGCTTTATATACACTGCGCATGCGTGTAACTCCGCCCGCCCCTGACGTTCTTTCTATTCTATTCCCCGCCCCTTTTCGTTCGGCGCAGTGGGGGAAGAGCACATGGCGGAGTCACAGCAGGTGCGTGATAATTACAGGAACGAGGAGGAGGAGGAGGAAAGCCCGGATCCGGACACATCCCGATCCAGAAGGAGACATTTTAAGGCCACAAATATGTCCTTTGGGGAGATGTTGGAGATGGTCGACATCATGAAGAAGGCCGACTATGACGGAAGGTATGGGCCTTACCCCAATATCAGAAAGGCCAAGATCATGATGAAAGTGGTCAAAAGTCTGCACAGGAATTTCGGGGTACGACGATCGAAAGATCAGCTCAGGAAGCGGTGGTCGGACCTGAAATTAAGAGAGCCAGAGCAGTACCGAAAGATCCGGAGAGTGCTGCAAAAAAGTAAGTAGTTGTGCTGTGTTCCTATTCTTTCTGTCTGTATTCTGTTCGTGCTGCTCCATATGCTTTTCTTAATTGTACAGTTTAAAAGGGCAACTTTAATGTTCATGGGCCCATTATTCGTTCGTATCAAACATTTTTCTTTCGGCCTCTAAAACACCATTGTTTAGGCCATATGCATTTTCCCACATTTTTTAGGGCCTACTTGGATGCCAAATATTTGTTTGTCTAGATGGGTTTGTTACTAGAATGAAATGCAAACTAGATTCTGTGTAAGGAGAGGACACTGAGCAGCTGTTTTCACATCGGGACACTGGAGCACTAGTGTGGGACACAAGAACACAATTTTTATTAGGGGGCCACACAGGTGCTCCAGTGTATACTATAATGGCAAAAAACAAGTAAAAATTTGCGCTGAACTGAAAAAAGCAAGCGGCCAGCAAAGTTCGTAGATAACAAACAAAAAGTCACATGCATATAAATTATTGCGGCGCTGAAAAGTTCAAAAAATTAAATTGAAGAGTGGGAGGAATCCAATCACCAAATATATTGTGCAGATGTAGAAAGAGTCACTCGTCACCACGTGGTAATGTAGTCTGCTTACCAGAAGGTATTAAGGATTAGGCATAGATGATAAATACTCAAAAGCATCCAGCAAATCCAGCCCACTGGAACCCCTCGTCAGACCACAACATCTGTGGGATTTCCTTCACATATAAACTTCTCCCAATGGTCACTTCAGAATTAGGCATTCAGGCATGTAGTCATCATATATCCGAGAAAAGAAAATGAAGGACCCATAGTGAAGCCCGTAATGATAGATAAAAAACGTTTATTGTAGTAACTTACAGTTGAAGCTTAAAACAGCATGCATCAAGGATAAGCACAAACGGCTGCAGCAATCAGCGTACGGATGTCAGCCTGCCTGACATGTTTCATCATAACGGATGTCTTCAGAGGCATGGCTACAGCTACAACCGCACGCTATATATATGGTATGGTTAGTGGGTGGATCAGAGGGGATATGATCAAACTCATCACTAACAGCTGGATAAGATGTGTGTCTCGTGTAGCGGCCAATCAGAAAAAAGAGAGGATAGGAACAAAAAGAGGATAGCAACAGATGACACAGTGCCACCTCATTGGTTAACCTATCTCTCAGTGAGCAGAAAAATTGAAAAAATGCCAGATAAGCATGAACAGGCAACGAGAAAAAAACGGCGGCTGTGCGGCCCGGGTCAGGGACACGAAAAAGACTAAAAATGTATTTTTAATTGATCAGACAAAAACCTGATATCATATAACTCAATATATAAATTAAAAAATGGAAAGGAATTAACACCCGCACAGATAGGCTATGGAATTAACGCCTGTCATGCAGTATAGATCAAAGGCATAGAAAAAAACGCTAGACTTTGTATAACAAATCAGTGCCTGCATGGAAGAAAAACACTAACAAACCAGCGCCTCACATGCAACTAAGCATTAAACATTGTAAATGCGATTAATCGCACATATTTCAATAAAAACTGTAAATGCCATTAATCGCACACAATTCAATAAAAATTGTAAATGCGATTAATCGCACACAATTCAACAAAAATACATGCATGCAATATACATCAATACATGTGTTAAAATCAATACAGATGATTGTAAACATCATTTAAAAAAAATATTTTTTAAAAAAACTGACCTAGACACAAGATTTGCAAATAGATAAAGGAGAGAAAACAAAAAATAAATAAATAAAACGAATAAAGGAGTGTATTGATGCTAACTGTTATTAATGAAGCTATTAACATCCCACTCTACGTTTAACCCATATGGCGTATAGCATTTGAGGTTGTGTATCCATCGAGTTTCTAACCTCGAGATTTCTCTCTTGGTGTAACTACCTCTCCAATGGGGTGTGAAGCGATCGATGGCGGTAATCAGAGTCCCTACTGGATTTTTGTTATGACATTCTAAATAGTGACGTGAGACCGTGTGCTTAGGAAAACCTTTCTTTATGTTTTTTATATGTTCCTTTATTCGCACGTTCATGGCTCTCATAGTGCGGCCTACATACTGTAGACCGCATGGACAAGTCAATAAGTACACAACATTTTTTGAGGTGCAGGTGATGAAAGTATCTATATCATAGACCTTTGTGGTGGAGTTAGATTTAAATTGACAAATTTTCCTATTTTTTCTCCATCTGTGAAACTTGTACTAAACAGGTAAAGTATTGCAGCTTGACAAAGGCCAATAAAAAAATACATCTTTGAACTCAGCTAAAATAGACAATTGTACCCCACTTCCAAGCAATGTTTCCTATTTCTAGTTCTGCCATCAAATATCTGTGTGCTAATTATACCATTTTTGTTTTACATAGGGGAGAAAAGACTCGGAGGACACCCCTCATCTGAGGAGACCACAGACCCCCCACCTATGCAAGAAGGTGAAATACCCCCAACCCAAGAAGAGCAGGAGGAAGAAGAAGATGTGGTGGAAATTGGCACCACAACAGGTGAGTGTCTGCGACCACAGACTCAGGTAAAAGAGATGGATGGTGACAGATTTTTGATACCTGTTTTTGTTTGGTTTCTCTCTTTTTAGGTGATAGTGATGTGAGGGATCGAGATCCTTTCACATCTGAAGGTGCCCAGATCCTGTTCGGGGAGATCATGGGGTGTAATGTCGAATTGCAAAATATCCAGAAAAAAATAAATGATGTGATTCAAAAAAATAATAACATCATTGATGTTTTGGGGCGAATTTAAAACCCCACAAAATCACTTGTTTTATTGTGGTCCAATGTTTTAAATCCTTTTGCAATGTTTTGAAAAGCCAAATTTGGAGGATGCACACAGTGTGCCAACATGTGCTATCTGCCATCACGGGAGATCAATGGACGTGTTTTGGGGGTGCAACCCGTTCCTCAATTATAAAGTAGCAGTGAGGAAGGGCTTGCTCCCCCAAAACACGTCCCTTGATCCCCCATGATGGCAGCTAGCACATGTTGACATTCGTAAATTGGTGTGCATCTTCCAAATTTGGCTTTTCCAGGGGTGATTTCCCCCCATCTGAACGCAATATCAAACACAGTTCCTAAATACTGATGTCTGATATTGCCTTCAGGTTTTACCTAATATGAACTTTGTAATTTCAAGTTCTTTGTCTTTCTTGTTGGTTTTACACAGGCCTGTTTTATCGTAAATGGACATTTCTATTTTTGATAATACCACCCCAAAAATTGTTATACAACAAACATGTTGGTTTGTTTTAAAAACCTTTGGTAAATGCACATGTGATTGTGCAGGTATAAAAAAGTTGGTTAATCAAGAATGTGTGGATTATTGTCTCAACACTACAACACTTTTGGGGTGATGTAATTGCTGTTTTCAGTGAAAATGGGGGTTATTTCCAAAGGGCAAAACCACTTTGCACTACAAGTGCAGGTTCAGTGCAGTTGCAAGTGCACTTGTAGTGAAATGTTTTTTGCATTTAGTAAATAACAGCCAACAGTGCTTTGTATAAGGTTACACAATCACGCCATTTTCTGCACTCAAAACATTTCTGTCAGGGTCAGCTAAAACAAACACAAGCAGTAAATGTCCACAAAGAATTTCTTTTTGTTTTTTATTATAAAAAGGCTTCACATATTTGCTGGCATATTGATGGCCCCCCTACCCGCAAAGAACTCCAGGTAGCGTAACCGGACATCACGGGCACTCAGGGAGGGCAAGCCAGGATGGCCGCTTTCAAGCACCGTCAGTGTGGTTTGATGTATCATTCTGGCCTCAGGCCCAACTGAGCCAGCATAGTTGGCCGAATGTTTCCTTAAAAAGTTATGGAGAACACAGCACGCAAGTATAATATGGTTCAGTTTATACTCCGCCATATGGATGGATGGCAGAAATAGGCGGAACCGGCTGGCCAGGATTCCAAATGTGTTCTCCACCACTCTTCGGGCTCTGGCCAGCCGGTAATTAAAAACCCTCCGTTCCGGGGTAAGGGTCCTCATTGGGAATGGCCGCATCAGGTGGTCCCCCCGCGCAAACGCTTCATCAGCAACGAACACGAATGGGAGTCCTTCCACATTGTCCTCTGGAGCTGGCAAGTCCAAGCTGCCATTCTGGAGACGCCTGTAAAACTCTGTCTGGGCGATGACTCCACCATCGGACATCCGGCCATTCTTCCCCACGTCCACATACAGGAAGTCGTAAGTAGCCGACACCACCGCCAACATCACTATACTATTGAATCCCTTATAGTTGAAATAGTATGACCCCGAGTTGGGTGGTGGGACAATGTGGACTTGTTTCCCATCAATTGCCCCTCCGCAGTTAGGAAAGTCCCACCGCTCGGCAAAGTGGGAGGCCACAGTCTGCCATTCCTGTGGCGTGGAAGGAAACTGTTGAGGAAAAAACAATAAACATTACTATTTTTGATCAGAAACATGGCAAGCAGATTATACACAAACATTCTGGGTCAACCTCCAGATAGCATTTATTAAGGGGAATTTAACAACGCCAAAGTATAAGGTACACCTATCATATCCCCCCTCCCCCCCCTCTCATGGGCCATTTCTAACATTATAGGGGGTGTGTGGAAATCTTGGACAGGTAACCCTCTTCACTTCATTGAGAGATGAATGCCTAAATAATGGGTATTACTTGGAACAGCCCCTCCTTAGTTACACTATTGGCAGCCCACTGGACAGGTAAGAAGTGTCATAATACAAAGATATAAATACACACTGTACACATTTGAGGACATTTGGACATTCTGCTATTACCTATCAAGATAATAATAGGATACAAAAACTTTAAACAGTACCATTTGAAAGTATACAGGCAGGCCCTTGCACTACATGCTTTGGGGAATTCATCCATAAATATGACCACAAAAG
Source organism: Lithobates clamitans (assembly GCA_037952925.1). Classification (NCBI taxonomy): domain Eukaryota; kingdom Metazoa; phylum Chordata; class Amphibia; order Anura; family Ranidae; genus Lithobates; species Lithobates clamitans. The sequence continues at coordinate 1,311,386 of JBBGZY010000903.1, read as the reverse complement.
AGATGGGTATAGTGTGTATGGGTTTGGCAAAGTCAGCAAATAGATGATTGAGGATAGAGAATTGGGATCAGCTGACTTAGCAGTTGGGGGAGGGAGAGTTACTAAAAATTATTTGGGGACACCACCAAAAAAAGCCTCTGCCACTCTGCCTGAAGTTAAAGCAAAAATAACATTTCTAAACATTTTAGGGGGTGTTTGGGGTAAAGCACTACTATGGAGCAGAAAAAATACATTGTTAAGTGACTACATGAGGTGAATATAGAGCCAGGATACACCATGCTGGGGAGGTTATTGAAGGGCAAATATGTATGAAGGACCTAAAATAATAATTACATAAAAATCCAGCATGCATAAGAACAAAGGGGACATTCACAGCATATTCCAATCATGGTAATTAGGGAATGAGGAAAGAAATACAATATATTAGCAAACATTCAATACAATAAAATGTGATATTAAAGGATAAAAATCTTACCTTCATATACTCCTTCTGCAGGACCTGTATGATTGCAGAACAGGTCTCTGGGATAATGATCCCCAGAGCCTGGGGGGAGATGCCTGTAGAGAACTTTAAGTCCTGCAGACTTCTCCCTGTCGCCAAATACCGCAGGGTAGCGACCAACCTCTGCTCCAGAGTGATGGCTTGCCTCATGCAGGTATCCTGCCTGCTAATATAAGGGGTCAGCGAAGCCAACAGACGGTGAAACACGGGGTCCGTCATCCTGAGAAAGTTCCTGAAATCATCAGGATTATTCTCACGGATCTCACGGAGCAAAGGCATATGAGAGAACTGGTCACCCTGAAGCAACCAATTCTTGGTCCATGAACTCCTCCCCACCCTGTTCATGGACTGGACTTGTGTCAAGGTCAGGACCCAACACCAAGCCCCCGCACAGCACGAACTCTACGAGGAGTACCCATACGCAACATGGCTAAAAAACGGTCGGCTGCTCAGAACGAAGTAACAGAACGCACTGAAGAACAGCAAGGCCTGTGAAGAACGACCTGAAAAACAGTAATGAACGAACAAGAATACAATGACGCGGAACTTGCTTGCACGCACTGAAGAGCAGATACAAACCCACAAGCACAAACTGAACGGCAGAAAACGATCTGAAAGCCACGAGTCTGAAAAAGCACGAATCGTCTCTCACCAAACTTTTACTAACACGAGATTAGCAAAAGGAGCCCAAAGGGTGCCGCGCTTGGTTCTGAACCGGCCTTTTCTAGTCTTGTTGTACGTGGTGTACGTGACCGCGTGGTTGGCGATCGGAAATTCCAACAACTTTGTGCGACCGTGTGTAGACAAAACAAGTTTGAGCCAACATCCGTCGGAAAAAATCCTAGGATTTTGTTGTCGGAATGTCCGAACAAAGTCCGACCGTGTGTACGGGACATAACAGTGTCAATTTGCTTTCCCCTCAAAATAACTCAACATACAACCATTAATGTCTAAACCGCTGGCAACAAAAGTGACTACACCCCTAAGTGAAACTGTCCAAATTGGGCCCGAAGTGTCAATATTTTGTGTGGCCACCATTATTTTCCAGCACTGCCTTAACCCTTGGGCATGGAGTTCACTAGAGCTTCACAGGTTGCCACTGGAGTCCTCTTCCACTCCTACATGATGACATCACAAAGCTGGTGGATGTTAGAGTCCTTGCGCTATTTCACCTTCCATTTGAGGATGCCCCACAGATACTCAATAGGGTTTAGGTCTGGAGACATGCTTGGCCAGTCAGGCAGGTGTTTTTACAGTATTTCCAATTAGTGTACTGTGTACCCTGCACAGTGGAACCTACAGTATAGCTACCTGAAGCTAAGTGCTTGTGTGCTTCTTATGGTCCTATTAATAGCACAGGCAGGCTCTTAAAGTATTTCCAGTTAGTGTACTGTGTACCCTGCACAGTTGCACCTACGGTATAGCTACCTGAAGAAAGGTGCTTGTGTGCTTCTTCTGATCCTATTAATAGCACAGGCAGGCTCTTGAAGTATTTCCAGTTAGTGTACTGTGTACCCTGCATAGTTGTACCTACAGTATAGCTACCTGAAGACAAGGGCTTGTGTGCTTCTTCTGATCCTATTAATACTACAGGCAGGCTCTTGAAGTATTTCCAGTTAGTGTACTGTGTACCCTGCACAGTTGCCCCTACAGTATAGCTACCAGAAGACAAGTGCAGGTGTTCTCATACTAATAATACTACAGGCAGGCAGTTGATTCTGCTAGCTGCAGTATAATCGGTATATATATACATCCCAGTTTTTTGCAGCTACATCTCACTGCAGGCCATTAGTATGTCTAGAAGGCCAACAAGGAGAGGCAGACAGTCACAAGCCAATAAAAGAGGGCAAGCAGGTTCTGTGCCTAGAGGCAACGGTGCTGGTCGTGGACACGGTGCATCCTCATCAGCACGTGGCCGTGGGACACGCTTGGCCTTTTTTTCTGCAGCTGGCCATGTTGAGCCACAACATGCAAAAGACTTGGTTGAGTGGATGACCAAGCTGTCCTCATCCTCCTCATCATCTCTCACCCAGGCTAAGGGTACTTTGTCTGCTAACGCGGCCTCTTCCTTCGGCTCAATGGCATCAGTCACTCCTTCCCTAGCCCCACCATGTCCTCCCGAGGAGTCCCCCGAACTGTTTGACCACAGTATTGGGTACATGCTCCAGGAGGATGCCAAGCATTTTGAAGGCTCCGATGATGGTACTCAGCTAGAGGAAGACAGTAACGTGAGCCCAGACAGAGGAGGTGCCCAAGAAGGACAGCAATCTGGCAGTCATGTTCCCCCTGTTGCAGCATACTGCCAGGATTGCTCCAGTGATGAGGAGGGAGGGGATGATGAGGTCACTGACTCCATGTGGGTGCCTGATAGAAGAGAGGAGGAGGAACAGGAGGCACATCACCAACGAAGCAGGATGCCCTCCAGGGGCCAGCTTAAGGGCAGCACACTGACTGCATCACACCGCAGAGCTCCGGCATGTGCAGGGCGCTGCTGTCTCTGCCCATTATTCCAAAAGTTCTTTGGTGTGGGCCTTTTTTGAGATGAGTGAATCAGATTGCACCACTGCTATTTGCAACATATGTCTCAAGCGTATCTCACGTGGCCAAAACATTTCCAGCTTGGGTACCACATGCTTGACCAGGCATATGTTGACCTGCCATGCAGTTCCTTGCCAAGCGTGCCTAAAAGACCCACACCAAAGAACAAAGAGGACCTCTCCTTGCTCCTCATCAACTGGGATCTCCAACCCTACTATATCCTTCAGTCCTCTCTGAGACCTGCACTGAGAGGAATGAAGGTGTAGAATTAGGTGTGTCACAGCCAAGTACTTCCGGGCAATCTGCTATTGGTACACCGACGTCAGATTGTACATGGCAAATTTGCCTGCCCCAGCTGCTGCACTACAGAAAGAAGTTCGCTCTTAGCCATCTACATGCCCAGCGGTTGAATGCTAGCTTGGAAAAATTGCTAGCATTTCAACTGCTACCTTTTCAGTTGGTAGACTCTGCCCCTTCCCAATTCCCGCTCTCTACCCGCATGTGGAAGGCAATGTCTTGGCCTCGCTGGACAGGGCGGTCAGTGGTAAGGTGCATATTACCGCTGACTCATGGTCCAGCAGGCATAGACAGGGACGTTACCAATCTTTCATGGCGCATTGGGTGACTCTGCTGGCAGCTGGGAAGGATGCAGGACAAGGTACAGTAGTGTTAGAGGTTGTTACGCCACCATGCCTCCAAAATGCTACTACTGGTGATTCTGACACACCTCTCTCCTCCACCCCCTCCTCTTCTTCTTCCTCCATGGTCTCTTCCTGTGCTTTGTCTTCTGAACCATCGGTGCGCCGTAGACGTTCAAGGGTCTACACAAGTATGCAGGCCAAAAGATGCCATGCGGTGCTTGAGCTGGTGTGCTTGGGGGACAGGAGCCACACTGGGGCAGAGATTCTGTCAGCTCTGCAGGGGCAGGTTCAGAGGTGATTGACACCATGCCAGTTTAAGCCAGGAATGGTGGTTTGCGACAATGGCACCAACCTCCTCTCCGCCCTCTGACAGGGAACTGACCCATGTGCCCTGTCTGGCTCATGTCCTTAACTTGGTGGTTCAGCAGTTCTTGGGCAGGTACCCGGGCTTACAGGATGTCCTGAGGCAGGCCAGGAAAGTCTGTGTGCATTTTCGCCGGTCGTATAATGCCAGTGCTCGGCTGACTGACCTCCAAAAGGAATTTAACCTGCCCAAGAACCGCCTAATCTGTAACATGCCCACCAGGTTGAACTCAACGTTGGCCATGCTGCAGCAGCTGCACATGCAGCAGAGGGCCATCAATGAGTACCTGTGCGACTATGGCACCAGGACAGGGTCAGGTGAGCTTGTTTTTTTTCCCCACGCCAGTGGGCCATGATCAGGGATGCATGCACTGTACTGTCACCATTTGAGGAGGCCATAAGGATGGTGAGCAGTGACAGTGCATGCATCAGTGACACTGTCCCCCTTGTCCACCTGTTGGAGCACATGCTGCATGGAATAATTGGCCAGGGCACTTAAGAACAGAGGCAGGAAGAGGAGGAATGCCTTAGCTCTCAAGGCCCCCTTTATTCAGTGTTCCTGCGTTCCCGCCGATCACACAGGAAGAGGACGAGTAGGAGGAGGAGGATTGTGTCAGCATGGAGGTGGAGCCTGGCACTCAGCATCAGCAGCAGTCTTTAACCACTTCAGCCCCGGAAGGTTTTACCCCCTTCCTGACCAGAGCACTTTTTACAATTCGGCACTGCGTCGCTTTAACTGCTAATTGCGCGGTCATGCAATGCTGTACCCAAACGAAATTTGCGTCCTTTTCTTCCCACAAATAGAGCTTTCTTTTGATGGTATTTGATCACCTCTGCCGTTTTTATTTTTTGCGCTATACACGGAAAAAGACCGAAAATTTTGAAAAAAAATGATATTTTCTACTTTTTGTTCTAAAAAAAATCCAATAAACTCAATTTTAGTCATACATTTAGGCCAAAATGTATTCGGCCACATGTCTTTGGTAAAAAAAATGTCAATAAGTGTATATTTATTGGTTTGCGCAAAAGTTATAGCGTCTACAAACTAGGGTACATTTTCTGGAATTTACACAGCCTTTAATTTATGACTGCCTATGTCGTTTCTTGAGGTGCTAAAATGGCAGGGCAGTACAAAACCCCCACAAATGACCCCATTTTGGAAAGTAGACACCCCAAGGAATTTGCTGAGAGGCATGTTGAGCCCATTGAATATTCATTTTTTTTGTCCCAAGTGATTGAATAATGACAAAAAAAAAAAAAAAAAAAAAAAAATTACAAAAAGTTGTCACTAAATGATATATTGCTCACACAGGCCATGGGCATATGTGGAATTGCACCCCAAAATACATTTAGCTGCTTCTCCTGAGTACGGGGATACCACATGTGTGGGACTTTTTGGGAGCCTAGCCGCGTACGGGGCCCCGAAAACCAAGCACCGCCTTCAGGATTTCTAAGGGCGTACATTTTTGATTTTACTCCTCACTACCTATCACAGATTTGAAGGCCATAAAATGCCCAGATGACATAAAACCCCCCCAAATGACCCCATTTTGGAAAGTAGACACCCCAAGCTATTTGCTTTGAGGCATGTTGAGTCCATGGAATGTTTTATATTTTGACACAAGTTGCGGGAAAGTGACAAATTTTTTTTTTTTTTTTTTTTTTTGCACAAAGTTGTCACTAAATGATATATTGCTCACACAGGCCATGGGCATATGTGGAATTGCACCCCAAAATACATTTAGCTGCTTCTCCTGAGTACGGGGATACCACATGTGTGGGACTTTTTAGGAGCCTAGCCGCGTACGGGACCCCGAAAACCAAGCACCGCCTTCAGGATTTCTAAGGGCGTACATTTTTGATTTTACTCCTCACTGCCTATCACAGTTTCGGAGGCCATGGAATGCCCAGGTGGCACAAACCCCCCCCAAATGACCCCATTTTGGAAAGTAGACACCGCAAGCTATTTGCTGAGAGGCATGGTGAGTATTTTGCAGCTCTCATTTGTTTTTGAAAATAAAGAAAGACGAGAAAAAAAATTTTTTTTTTTCTTTTTTCAATTTTCAAAACTTTGTGACAAAAAGTGAGGTCTGCAAAATACTCACTATACCTCTCATCAAATAGCTTGGGGTGTCTACTTTCCAAAATGGGGTCATTTGGGGGGGGTTTGTGCCACCTGGGCATTCCATGGCCTCCGAAACTGTGATAGGCAGTAAAGAGTGAAATCAAAAATTTACGGCCTTAGAAAGCCTGAAGGCGGTGCTTGGTTTTCGGGGTCCCGTACGCGGCTAGGCTCCCAAAAAGTCCCACACATGTGGTATCCCCGTACTCAGGAGAAGCAACAGAATGTATTTTGGGGTGTAATTTCACATATTCCCATGGCATGTTTGAGCAATATATCATTTAGTGACAACTTTGCGCAAAAAAAAATAAAAAAAATAAAAAATTGTCTCTTTCCCGCAACTTGTGTCACAATATAAATTATTCCATGGACTCAACATGACTCTCAGCAAATAGCTTGGGGTGTCTACTTTCCAAAATGGGGTCATTTGGGGGGGTTTTGAACTGTCCTGGCATTTTATGCACAACATCTAGAAGCTTATGTCACACATCACCCACTCTTCTAACCACTTGAAGACAAAGCCCTTTCTGACACTTATTGTTTACATAAAAAAATAATTTTTTTTTGCAAGAAAATTACTTTGAACCCCCAAACATTATATATTTTTTTTAAAGCAAATGCCCTACAGATTAAAATGGTGGGTGTTTCATTTTTTTTTTTTCACACAGTATTTGCGCAGCGATTTTTCAAACGCATTTTTTGGGGAAAAACACACTTTTTTACATTTTAATGCACTAAAACACACTATATTGCCCAAATGTTTGATGAAATAAAAAAGATGATCTTAGGCCGAGTACATGGACAAACGTGCAGTGGCGACAAACTAAATACATTTTTAAAAGCCTTTAAAAGCCTTTACAGGTTACCACTTTAGATTTACAGAGGAGGTCTACTGCTAAACTTACTGCCCTCGATCTGACCTTCGCGGCGATACCTCACATGCATGGTGCAATTGCTGTTTACATTTGACGCCAGACCAACGCTTGCGTTCACCTTAGCGCGAGAGCAGGGGGGACAGGGGTGCTTTTTTTTTTTTTTTTTTTTTTTTCTTTATTATTATTATTTTTTTATCTTATTTTTAAACTGTTCCTTTCATTTTTTTTTTTTTTAAATCATTTTTATTGTTATCTCAGGGAATGTAAATATCCCCTATGATAGCAATAGGTAGTGACAGGTACTCTTTTTTGCAAAAATTGGGGTCTATTAGACCCTAGATTTCTCCTCTGCCCTCAAAGCATCTGATCACACCAAGATCGGTGTGATAAAATGCTTTCCCAATTTCCCAATGGCGCTGTTTACATCCGGCGAAATCTACGTCATAAAATGCTCGTAGCTTCCGGTTTCTTAGGTCATAGAGATGTTTGGAGCCACTCTGGTCTCTGATCAGCTCTATGGTCAGCTGGCTGAATCACCGGCTGCATTCTCAGGTTTCCTGTTGAGACAGGAGAGCCAGAGAAAAACACGGAAGATGTTGGGGGGGGGGGGCATTCCCTCCCACTGCTTGTAAAAGCAGTCTAGAGGCTAATTAGCCACTAGGATTGCTTTTACATGAAAGCCGACCGCTGGCTGAAAAGAATGATACCAAGATGATACCTAAACCTGCAGGCATCATTCTGGTATAACCACTCAAAGTCGTGAATGGCATACCTGAAGACAAAAAAATGGTTAACAATAAAGCACAGTAAACGGTAAAGTATAAATAATTACATACCTGAAAAGCAAACGTGATAAAACATAACAACAATAAAACATTGCAGAATAGAATACAGTAAAAAAGAGCAGAACAATAGAGAGAGAATAGAGAGAGAGAGAACAATAAAACGACAACTATTTTTATTTTATATTTTTGTTTGTGTTTTTTTTTTTTTTTTTTTTACACTTTTTTTTGTAACTAACTTTTATAACTGTAACCGGTTCCAGGTTCGGGTCTCTCAAAATGCGATGGCATCTTGGGAGACCCTGTGAAAGTGTGCCTAGTCTGTGCAATGCTGTACCCTACGCTAATAGTCAACTAGTGCATGGTAGCGTTCAAAACATTCACCAATGCAAAGACCAGGATTGTCAGGACAGGAGGGACAATAATAGCGGGTGTCACGCCTATATCCACGCTTGCTGCAGACACGACATCTTTTTTTGGGGGGTTCGTTGGGTAGGGGTACTCGGGAGGACATAAAAATGCCTCTCATGCAGCCGACTGCATTTGGTTGGGGATGTGAATGGGGGAAGTACGGGCGCTGCAGAAGTGGTGGGTTCCCAATTAGGATTTGCGAATGCAGCAGGAAGGGCATTATGGGCACGACGGGCCTGTGTTTGTCTTTTTGGTGGCAGTGGGACACTACTTGTGCTTGCCACCTCACCAGCTTGAACTGCACTTATGGGACTCGCCACGTCACCAAGTGTTACTGCAGTGCTGGTTTGACTACGACCGGGGTGTACTAGGCCGCTGGCGCTTGCCAGTTCACCAAAACGCTACAAAAAAAACTGTTAGCGATCACAGGGATCCGGCCTGACTCTGCGAATGCTGCAGTTATGCGTTTAGTGTTTTGTAAGTGACAGTGATCGATCGATACTGCACTTGGGTGGGCTGGGCCGGGCCGGGCGGAGGGGCAAAACGCAGGTGCTAGCAGGTATCTGGGCTGATCCCGCTAACACTGCGTTTTTGGGAACCCTAAACTGCTGGGGACGCTAGTATAGATCAGATCGGATCAGATATTGATCCGATCAGATACTATACCACTAAGGGAGGTGTATGCTGCGTGCGTGGGTGTTAGCGGTAATGGCGCTAATCTGACGCTGCCTGGGGCTGGTGCTTGCCAGTTCACCAAAACGCTACCAAAAAAACTGTTAGCGATCGCAGGGATCAGGCCTGACTCTGCGAACGCTGCAGTTATGCGTTTAGTGTTTTGTAAGTGACAGTGATCGATCGATACTGCACTTGGGTGGGCTGGGCCTGGCGGAGGGGCAAAACGCAGGTGCTAGCAGGTATCTGGGCTGATCCCGCTAACACTGCGTTTTTGGGAACCCTAAACTGCTGGGGACGCTAGTATAGATCTGATCGGATCAGATATTGATCCGTTCAGATACTATACCACTAAGGGAGGTGTACGGTGCGTGCGTGGGTGTTAGCGGTACTGGCGCTAACCTGACGCTGCCTGGGGCTGGTGCTTGCCAGTTCACCAAAACGCTACCAAAAAAACTGTTAGCGATCGCAGGGATCAGGCCTGACTCTGCGAACGCTGCAGTTATGCGTTTAGTGTTTTGTAAGTGACAGTGATCGATCGATACTGCACTTGGGTGGGCTGGGCTGGGCTGGGCGGAGGGGCAAAACGCAGGTGCTAGCGGGTATCTGGGCTGCTCCCGCTAACACTGCGTTTTCGGGAACCCTAAACTGCTGGGGACGCTAGTATAGATCTGATCGGATCAGATATTGATCCGTACAGATACTATACCACTAAGGGAGGTGTATGCTGCGTGCGTGGGTGTTCGCGGTACTGGCGCTAATCTGACGCTGCCTGGGGCGACGCATATCACCGCCGGGCGATCAGGGGGCTAAACCTTTATTCGGTAATAAACGGCGGGTGCCCTGACACTATAAAAAATAAACGAACTAACCAGCGTCACCCGTAACAGTTATACAGTGATCAGTGGTGAAAGGGTTAACTAGGGGGCAATCAAGGGGTTAAAACATTTATTAGATAGTATATGGGGGTCCCTGACGCTATAAAACACTGACGGCGAACCTAAATATTTACGTCCCTAACTAGCGTCACCAGCGACACTAATACAGCGATCAGAAAAATGATCGCTTAGCGACACTGGTGAGGGGGGGTGATCAAGGGGTTAAAACTTTATTAGGGGGGGTTAGGGGGGTATCCTAGACCTAAAGGGGGCCTAACACTAACTGCCCTAACACTAACTGTCACAAACTGACACTATGCAGTAATCAGAAGAAAAAAAAAAAAAAAAAAAATACTGCTAATGTCAGTTTGTGACAGGGGGGGGGGTGATTGGGGGGGGATCGGGGGGCGATCGGGGGGGGATCGGGGGTGTAAGGTATGCCTGGCATGTTCTACTGTGTGTGTGTGTGTTTTGTGCACTCACTTGTCTTCTCTCCTCGGCGCTGGAACGGAAACTGCCAGACCGAGGAGAGATGACATCACATCCTCTGCCTGTGTGAAACGACACACAGGCAGAGGAGGATTCCCATTGGCTGGGAGCGATCGCGAGGGGGGGGCCACGATCGGATGGTCTCCCCCTCGCCTCCCGACGCTCCCAGTCAGATGCCGACCGCCGATGGCACCGGGGGGTGGTCCGATCGGACCCCCCGCCCGCGGGAGGCAGATCACGTACAGGTACGTGATTTTGCCTGCCCGTGCCATTCTGCCGCAGTATATATGCGGTAGGCGGTCGGCAAGTGGTTAAGGGATCATTTACAGTCCCAAGAAACCCATGGACTTGTACGTAGCTGGGAGGAGGTGGCTGCGGATCATGTCGTCCTTAGTGACCCAGAGGACTCCGGACCGAATACCTCAGCAAACCTACGCTGCATGGTCTCCCTGATCCTGCAAAGCATGTGGCAGGATCCCCTTATTTGTGGTATCAAGGAGAGGGATTGTTACTGGCTGGCAACCCTCCTTGATCCACATTACAAGGGTAAGGTTGTGGACCTTATTTGCCTTTGCAGAGGGAGCAGAGGATGAAAAATCTTCGGGAGGCCTTGCATAAAGATCTGTGCAACACGTTCCCAGAGACTGGGAGGTTACAAATTCCTGTTCCTGGACAACGTGTTGCTGAGGCTTCGGTCAGTCAAAGAAGGAGTGGTGGAGAAGGTGGCCGTCTGACCGATGCGTTCAGACAATTTTTTAGTCCGCAGCCCCAAGGTATGATCGGTTCCAGCAACCATCACCAGCGCCTGTTTTACATGGTGCAGGAATACCTAGGGGCAAGATCTGACTTGGACACCTTTCCCACCGAAAATCCTCTGGGTTACTGGGTCTTGAGGATGGATCACTGGCCAGAGCTTGCACAGTATGCAATTGAGCTACTGGCCTGTCCTGCATCCAGCGTTCTTTCGGTACGCACCTTCAGTGCTGCTGGAGGCTTTGTAACTGATCACAGGGCGCACCTGTCCACCGACTCGGTCGATCGACTGACCTTCATAAAAATGAATCAGTCTTGGATCACCACCAGATACCAAGCACCTGATGCTGATGTAACCGAATTTTTTATTTTTTTTAAAGTCAGATTCCTTCAAGATTCCCTATGCTGATGCTGAGTGACTATCCTGTAATGCTGAGTGACTATCCTCTTCCTCCTCAATGATCATGCTGATAGCTTGTAATAATATTTTGGTTCTGGGCGCCGCCACCAGTGGCTAAGACCCAATTTTTTTGCCCCTGTTTAACAGGGGCATGTAATTACAATTTTTGATGCAATACTTTGCAGCAGGGCTCGTTCCTGTGCTCCAACTAGAGTATCTGTGAGGGGTTGCAGTGTTGTGGCACCAGCACCAGTGCCTAAGGCCCAATTTTTCAGCCCCTGTTTAACAGGGGCGTGTAATTACAATTTTTGATGCAATACTTTGCAGCAGGACTCGTTCCTGCGCTCCAACTAGAGTATATGTGAGGGGTTGCAGTGTTGTGGCACCAGTGCCTAAGGCCCAATTTTTTAGCCCCTGTTTAACAGGGACATGTAATTACAATTCTTGATCTAATATTTCATAGCAGGGCCCGTTTCTACGCCAACCAAGAGTAACTGTGAGGACTTACAGTGTTGTGGCACCAGCACCACCACCACCATCACCAAAGGCCCAATTTGTCTGACCCTGTTCAACAGGGGCATGTAATTACAATTCTTGATCTAATATTTCACAGCAGGGCCCTGTGAGGGCTTACAGAGTTGTGGCAACAGTATATAGGGCAGGCCCCTACTTTCAAATATCCAACTTACAAACGACTTCTACTTGTAAACGGAAGGAGACAACAGGAAGTGAGATGAAATCTACCCCTAGGAATTCTCTCCTGTAAGAGTTAATATGGGAAAAACATTGCTCCTTTCCACTGATGCTTTATCACCAATCCTTGTTTCACTAAAAACCCCAAATTTTCAAAAAACATTCGTCATTGGGACAGAAAGTAATGTCAAATCCTCTGATGAGGAGCACAGACAGCTAAACAAATATCACAGGGGTGATAACCCTTCCCTATGTTTTCCTAAAAGCTTAAAATAGATTTTTTGGCTGGAGCTAAACACTTTAAAAATGTACCATTTAAAAATTACAAACAGATTCTACTTAACAACAAACCTACAGTCCCTGTCTTGTTTGCACTGGTTGTATACTGCTGTTCAGAGGGCCTGGGGCCCCACGCCTTTCCTTTTTTTAATTTGGGTGCAGGGTTCCCCTTAATATCCATACAAGACCCAAAGGGCCTAGTATTGGACTGGGGGGGTACCCATGTCGTTTGTCTCACTGATTTTCATCCATATTACCGGAACCCGACATTACATTAAAGCCGTAAGCAGTTTTAAATGACTTTTTTTCCTTTAAAAATGTCATTTTGTGCAGGGACTGTTCTAAGCATGGAAAGCACTCGCCACTTTACAGGCATACTGACACCCCCCAGGTATGATATTTAAAGGAATATTTAACTTTTTTTTCACTTTAAGCATCATTAAAATCACTGCTCCAGAAAAAACTGAAGTTTTTGCATTGATACATGTCCCCTGGGGCAGGACCCGGGTCCCCAAACCCTTTTTAGGACAATACCATGCAAATTAGCCTTTAAAATTAGCACTTTTGATTTCGAACGTTCGAGTCCCATAGACTTTAATGGGGTTCTAACGTTCGTTCGAAGTTTCGGTCTGTTCGCAGGTTCTGGTGTGAACCAAACCAGGGGGTGTTCGGCTCATCCCTAGTCCTGACTCTCTTTATAAATTTATTTCTGGTGCTGCTAAGTGCTTCACTTTCTGCCTTTCCAGGGGTTTTAAAGTCAGTAATTAAGCAATTTAATGAGCATCACATAACACCAATACAGGACTGTTTTATGAATAGGGAGGAGGGGATTTTCTACCAGGCAATAACAAGAGAAATCTCATCAACAGAAAACCAAGCAAGGGTGGATTAGGACACAGAGAGTAGTCAGATAAACCAAGGTCCTATTCAGTCAGGCTAAAACACAGACATGATATATAGTCAATAGGAATGAGCTTCGTGTTCGAGTCGAACCCATGTTCGACTCGAACATCGGCTGTTCGGTCGTTCGCCGAATTGCGAACGATATGGGCCGTTCGCGCCAAATTTGTGTGGCGCGTCACAGCCCATAATTCACTGCCGCATCGCAGTGCATTGCTTGCTGATGATTGGCCAAGCATGCATGATGACCCGCATGCTTGGCCAATCACAGCGCCTCCTTAACAGAGAGCCGTAATTGGCCAAAGCCAAGGAGGCTTTGGCCAATTATGGCTCAGGGGATTTAGTACACGCCCCACACTATATAAGGCCGCCTGCACGACGGCCCTGTGCAGTGTGTTCCGGTGTGCTGAGAAATAGAGAGAGAGAGACAGTGTCATTTCATTTGAGTTAGCTAGATTAGGCAGGACAGTCAGTCAGTTAGCTGCACTTAAAGTGTATTGTGTATATATATATGCATCCCAGGTGTTGCATATATATATATATATATATATATATATATATATATATATATATATATATATATATATATATACTGTATTCAGTTTAGCTAGATCCGTTCCTGTTATCTTCTAGACTATTTACATTTAGTGCAGTGCGTCCTGCTCACAGTGTTCAGCTAGATCCGTTCCTGTTATCTTCCTACTGACAGGCAGGCTTGTCTTGTTACAGTATATAAAGCTACCTGAAGAAAATTACTGGTGTTCTTTTGATCCTATTAGTACCACAGTCAGGCAGCTAGACTATTTACATTTAGTGCAGTGCGTCCTGCTCACAGTGTTCAGCTAGATCCGTTCCTGGCATCTTCCTACTGACAGGCAGGCTTGTCTTGTTACAGTATTTTGAAGAAAATTACTGGTGTTCTTTTGATCCTATTAGTATCACAGTCAGGCAGCTAGACTATTTACATTTAGTGCAGTGCGTCCTGCTCACAGTGTTCAGCTAGATCCGTTCCTGTTATCTTCTTACTGACAGGCAGGCTTGTCTTGTTACAGTATTTTGAAGAAAATTACTGGTGTTCTTTTGATCCTATTAGTACCACAGTCAGGCAGCTAGACTATTTACATTTAGTGCAGTGCGTCCTGCTCACAGTGTTCAGCTAGATCCGTTCCTGTTATCTTCCTACTGACAGGCAGGCTTGTCTTGTTACAGTATATAAAGCTACCTGAAGAAAATTACTGGTGTTCTTTTGATCCTATTAGTACCACAGTCAGGCAGCTAGACTATTTACATTTAGTGCAGTGCGTCCTGCTCACAGTGTTCAGCTAGATCCGTTCCTGGCATCTTCCTACTGACAGGCAGGCTTGTCTTGTTACAGTATTTTGAAGAAAATTACTGGTGTTCTTTTGATCCTATTAGTATCACAGTCAGGCAGCTAGACTATTTACATTTAGTGCAGTGCGTCCTGCTCACAGTGTTCAGCTAGATCCGTTCCTGTTATCTTCTTACTGACAGGCAGGCTTGTCTTGTTACAGTATTTTGAAGAAAATTACTGGTGTTCTTTTGATCCTATTAGTACCACAGTCAGGCAGCTAGACTATTTACATTTAGTGCAGTGCGTCCTGCTCACAGTGTTCAGCTAGATCCTTTCCTGTTATCTTCTTACTGACAGGCAGGCTTGTCTTGTTACAGTAAATACAGCTACCTGAAGAAAATTGCTGGTGTTCTTTTGATCCTATTAGTACCACAGTCAGGCAGCTAGACTATTTACAGTTAGTGCAGTGCGTCCTGCTCACAGTGTTCTGCTAAACCTACAAGTTAGTGGGGTGCGTCCTGCTCACAGTGTTCAGCTAAACCTACAAGTTAGTGGGGTGCGTCCACCTCACAGTGTTCAGCTAAACCTACAAGCTAGTGGGGTGCGTCCTGCTCACAGTGTTCAGCTAGATCCGTTTCTGTTATCTTCTTACTGACAGGCAGGCTTGTCTTGTTACAGTAAATACAGCTACCTGAAGAAAATTGCTGGTGTTCTTTTGATCCTATTAGTACCACAGTCAGGCAGCTAGACTATTTACAGTTAGTGCAGTGCGTCCTGCTCACAGTGTTCTGCTAAACCTACAAGTTAGTGGGGTGCGTCCTGCTCACAGTGTTCAGCTAAACCTACAAGTTAATGGGGTGCGTCCACCTCACAGTGTTCAGCTAAACCTACAAGCTAGTGGGGTGCGTCCTGCTCACAGTGTTCAGCTAGATCCGTTTCTGTTATCTTCTTACTGACAGGCAGGTTTGTCTTGTTACAGTAAATACAGCTACCTGAAGAAAATTGCTGGTGTTCTTTTGATCCTATTAGTACCACAGTCAGGCAGCTATACTATTTACAGTTAGTGCAGTGCGTCCTGTTCACAGTGTTCTGCTAAACCTACAAGTTAGTGGGGTGCGTCCTGCTCACAGTGTTCAGCTAAACCTACAAGTTAGTGGGGTGCGTCCACCTCACAGTGTTCAGCTAAACCTACAAGCTAGTGGGGTGCGTCCTGCTCACAGTGTTCAGCTAGATCCGTTGGCACCAGGACAGGGTCAGGGGAGCTTGTTTTTTTTTCCCCACGCCAGTGGGCCATGATCAGGGATGCATGCACTGTCCTGTCACCATTTGAGGAGGCCACGAGGATGGTGAGCAGTGACAGTGCATGCATCAGTGACACTGTCCCCCTTGTCCACCTGTTGGAGCACACGCTGTGTGGAATAATGGACAGGGCACTTGAGGCAGAACAGAGGCAGGAAGAGGAGGACTTCCTTAGCTCTCAAGGCCCCCTTTATCCAGACAGTGTTCCTGCGTACCCGCCGATCACACAGGAAGAGGACGAGGAGGAGGAGGAGGAGGAGGAGGAAGATTGTGTCAGTATGGAGGTGGAGCCTGGCACTCAGCATCAGCAGCAGTCTTTAAGGGATCAGTCCCAAGAAACACATGGACTTGTACGTGGCTGGGAGGAGGTGGCTGTGGACCATGTCGTCCTTAGTGACCCAGAGGACTCCGGACCGAATGCCTCAGCAAACCTACGGTGCATGGCCTCCCTGATCCTGCAAAGCCTGCGTAAGGATCCTCGTATTCGTGGTATCAAGGAGAAGGACCAATACTGGCTGGCAACCCTCCTTGATCCACATTACAAGGGTAAGGTTGCGGACCTTATCTTGCCATCGCAGAGGGAGCAGAGGATGAAACATCTTCGGGAGGCCTTGCAGAAAGGTCTGTGCAACGCGTTCCCAGAGACTGGGAGGTTACAAACTCCTGTTTCTGGACAACGTGTTGCTGAGGCTTCGGTCAGTCAAAGAAGGAGCGGTGGAGAAGGTGGCCGTCTGACCGATGCGTTCAGACAATTTTTTGGTCCGCAGCCCCAAGGTATGATCGGTTCCAGCAACCATCGCCAGCGTCTGTTTTACATGGTGCAGGAATACCTAGGGGCAAGATCAGACTTGGACACCTTTCCCACCGAAAATCCTCTGGGTTACTGGATCTTGAGGATGGATCACTGGCCAGAGCTTGCACAGTATGCAATTGAGCTACTGGCCTGTCCTGCATCCAGCGTTCTTTCGGAATGCACATTCAGTGCTGCTGGAGGCGTGGTAACCGATCACAGGGTGCGTCTGTCCACTGACTCGGTCGATTGACTGACCTTCATAAAAATGAATCAGTCTTGGATCACCACCAGCTACCAAGCACCTGATGCTGATGTAACCGAATATTTTTTTTGAAATCTCAGATCCCTTCAAAGACTGCCTATGCTGATGCTGAGTGACTATCCCTGAGTAATTATCCTCTTCCTCCTTAATCATCACGCTGATAGCTTGTAAGAACATTTTTGGTTCTGGGCGCCACCACCAGTGCCTAAGGCACAATTTTTCAGCCCCTGTTTAACAGGGGCGTGTAATTACAATTTTTGATGTAATACTTTGCAGCAGGGCTCGTTCCTGCATTCCAACTAGAGTGTCTGTGAGGGGTTGCAGTGTTGGGGCACCAGCACCAGTGCCTAAGGCCCATTTTTTCTGCCCCTGTTTAACAGGGGCGTGTAATTACAATTTTTGATGCAATACTTTGCAGCAGGGCTCGTTCCTGCGTTCCAACTAGAGTGTCTGTGAGGGGTTGCAGTGTTGTGGCACCAGCACCAGTGCCTAAGGCCCAATATTTCAGCCCTTGTTTAACAGGGGCGTGTAATTACAATTTTTGATGCAATACTTTGCAGCAGGGCTCGTTCCTGCGTTCCAACTAGAGTGTCTGTGAGGGGTTGCAGTGTTGTGGCACCAGCACCAGTGCCTAAGGCCTAATTTTTCAGCTCCTGTTCAACAGGGGCATGTAATTACAATTCTTGATCTAATATTTCACAGCAGGGCCCTGTGAGGGCTTACAGTGTTGTGGCCACAGCAACACCTAAGGCCCAAATTTCTGCTGAGTATATAGGGCAGGACCCTACTTTCAAACAACTAACTTACAAACGACTCCTACTTGCAAACGGAAGGAGACAACAGGAAGTGAGATGAAATCTACCCCTAGGAAGGCAAATTCTCTCCTGTAAGAGTTAATATGGGAAAAACATTTCTCCTTTCCACTGATGCTTTCCAATCCTTGTTCCACAAAAAAACCCAAATTTTCAAAAAACATTTTTCATTGGGACAAAAAGTGAGGTGAAATCTTCTGAAGAGGAGGAAAGACAGCAAAACAAATGTCACAGGGGTGATAACCCTTCCCTATGTTTTCCAAAAAGCTTAAAAAAGATTTTTTGGCTGGAGCTAAACACGTTAAAAATGTACCCGTTCAAAATTACAAACAGATTCTACTTAACAACAAACCTACAGTCCCTGTCTTGTTTGCACCGCCTGTATACTGCTGTTCAGAGTATATAGGGCCTGGTGGCCCCACACCTTTCCTTATTTTAATTTGGGTGCGGGGTTCAACTTAATATCCATACAAGACCCAAAGGGCCTGGTAATGGACTGGGGAGTACCCATGCCGTTTGTCTCACTGATTTTCATCCATATTGCCAGGACCCGACATTACATTAAACCCGCAAGCAGTTTTAAATGAGATTTTTCCTTTAAAAATGACATTTGGTGCAGGGACTGTTCTAAACACGGGAAACATGCGTCACTTTACAGGCATACTATAGACACCCCTCAGGTACGATATTTAAAGGAATATTTCACTTTTTTTTTTTTTACTTTAAGCATCATTAAAATCACTGCTCCCGAAAAAACGGCCGTTTTTAAACGTTTTTTTTGCATTGATACATGTCCCCTGGGGTAGGACCCGGGTCCCCAAATCATTTTTAGGACAATACTATGCAAATTAGCCTTTAAAATGAGCACTTTTGATTTCGAACGTTCGAGTCCCATAGACGTCAATGGGGTTCTAACGTTCGTGCAAACTTTCGGTCCGTTCGCAGGTTCTGGTGCGAACCAAACCGGGGGGTGTTCGGCTCATCCCTAGTAATCAAAGATAGCTGATTCAGGTCATTACAGGGGTACCCAGAACCAGGCATCAAAACCTAACCTAGAGCACAGATGTTTGCAAGGAATCAATGATCAGGGTTGGTAGAATGATAATGGGATCTGGACAGGTAAAAAATCAGAATCACGTATTAGAACAGGCTAGTGGTTAAAAGGAAAGGATAGGTGAGATTAGGAGTTGTGACATAAAAGAGTTTAGGTACATAGTTACACAGTTAGTCATATTGAAAAAAGACACAGCAAAAAAGTACACAAGAGGGTGCAAACGCCTAGTGTATTATCATAAATAAGTATTTATTAAAATCACATAACAATGTTATACTCACAACAATAGAAATAGAATCAGGGTTATCATATACAATGTTCCAACTGGTGAGGAAGGTGACCCTACGGCCATGAGGTGGAAAGGCTTACATGTTTTCAGAGGAAAGACCCCCTTCCTCAGAGTTAATTCCCACCAAATAACGAAACAAGCTTTCTTGTGCATCATCTTCAGAAGAGGCTTCCTTCTGGGAGGACAGCCATGTAGACCAATTTGATGGTCTGAGCACTGACAGGCTGATCACCCACCCCTTCAACCTCTGCCGCAATGCTGGCAGCACTAAAACATCTATTTCCCAAAGACAACCTCTGGATATGACGCTAAGCACGTGCACCCGACTTCTTTAGTCGACCATGGCAAGTCCTGTTTTGAGTGGAACCTGTCCTGTTGAACAGCTGTGTGGTCTTGGTCATCGTGCTGCAGCTCAGTTTCAGGGTCTTGGCAATCATCTTATAGCCTAGGCCATCTTTATGTAGAGCAACAATTCTTTTTTTCAGGTCCTCAGAGAGTTATTTGATATGACGTGCCATGCTGAACTTCCAGTGACCAGTATGAGAGAGTGAAATCGATAACACCAAATTTAACACACCTGCTCCCCATTCACAACTGAGACCTTGTAACACTAAACAGTCACATGACTCCAGGGAGGAAAAATAGCTAAGTGGGCCCAATTTAGACATTTTCACTTAGGGGTGTACTCACTTTTGTTGCCAGCAGTTTAGACATTAATGGCTGGGTATGGAGTTATTTTGAGGGGACGACAAATTTACACTGTTATACAAGCTGTACACTCACTACTTTACATTGTAGCAAAGTATCATTTCTTCAGTGTCGTCACAATAAAAGATATAATAAAATATTTACAAAAATGTGAGGAGTGTATATATACATATATATATATATATACAGTGGGGACAGGAAGTATTCAGACCCCCTTACATTTTTCACTCTTTGTTATATGCAGCCATTTGCTAAAATCATTTAAGTTAATTTTTTTTCCTCATTAAAGTACACACAGCACCCCGTGTTGACAGAAAAACACAGAATTGTTGACATTTTTGCAGATTTATTAAAAAAGAAAAACTGAAATATCACATGGTCCTAAGTTTTCAGACCCTTTGCTGTGACACTCATATATTTAACTCAGGTGCTGTCCATTTCTTCTGATCATCCTTGAGATAGTTCTATACCTTCATTTGAGTTCAGCCGTGTTTGATTATACTGACTGGACTTGATTAGGAAAGCCACACACCTGTCTATATAAGACCTTACAGCTCACAGTGCATGTCAGAGCAAATGAGAATCATAAGGTCAAAGGCACTGCCAGAAGAGCTCAGAGACAGAATTGTGGCAAGGCACAGATCTGGCCAAGGTTACAAAAACATTTCTGCTGCACTTAAGGTTCCTAACAGCACAGTGGCCTCCATAATCCTTAAATGGAAGACATTTGGGATGACCAGAACCCTTCCTAGAGCTGGCCAAACTGAGCTATCGGGGGAGAAGAGCCTTGGTGAGAGAGGTAAAGAAGAACCCAAAGATCACTGTGGCTGAGCTCCAGAGATACAGTCGGGAGATGGGAGAAAGTTGTAGAAAGTCAACCATCACTGCATCCTTCCACCAGTCGGGGCTTTATGGCAGAGTGGTCCGACGGAAGCCTCTCCTCAGTGCAAGACACATGAAAGCCTGCATGGAGTTTGCTAAAAAACACCTGAAGGACTCCAAGATGGTGAGAAATAAGATTCTCTGGTCTGTTGAGACTAAGATAGAACTTTTTGATCTTAATTCTAAGCGATACTGTATGTGTGGAGAAAACCAGGCACTGCTTATCACCTGTCCAATACAGTCCCAACAGTGAAGCATGGTGGTGGCAGCATCATGCTGTGGGGGTGTTTTTCAGCTGCAGGTACAGGATGACTGGTTGCAATCGAGGGAAAGATGAATGCAGCCAAGTACAGGGATATCCTGGACGAAAACCTTCTCCAGAGTGCTCAGGACCTCAGACTGGGCCGAAGGTTTACCTTCCAACAAGACGATGACCCTAAGCACACAGCTAAAATAACGAAGGAGTGGCTTCACAACAACTCTGTGACTGTTCTTGAATGGCCCAGCCAGAGCCCTGACTTGAACCCAATTGAGCATCTCTGGAGAGACCTAAAAATGGCTGTCCACCAACGTTTACCATCCAACCTGACAGAACTGGAGAGGATCTGCAAGGATGAATGGCAAAGGATCCCCACATCCAGGTGTGAAAAACTTGTTGCATCTTTCCCAAAATGACTCATGGCTATATTAGATCAAAAGAGTGCTTCTACTAAATACTGAGCAAAGGGTCTGAATGCTTAGGACCAGTATGTTATTTCAGTTTATCTTTTTTAATAAATCTGAAAAAATGTCAACAATTCTGTGTTTTTCTGTCAATATGGGGTGCCGTGTGTACATTAATGAGGAAAAAAAATGAACTTAAATGATTTTAGCAAATGGTTGCAATATAACAAAGAGTGAAAAATTAAGGGGGTTTGAATACTTTCCGTCCCCACTGTACCTCTGACATGAGTGCCTGGTTACAAAAATTATCACTTCCCACTCTTTCCCAGTCTGTTAGGGAATTCATACATGCTCCCATCACTTGGAGGATATAGAGGCCACCATAATGTCTTTCCCTTCTGGGAAGACCCCTGGCCCTGATGGCCTACCAGCTGAATGGTACAAATTGTACTGTATATGGAAGAAGTTTCCCCATTTCTTCGTAATCTATATGCCCCATACCATGACCCGGGGACTCTTCCAGCCTCCATGTACGATGCCCATGTGGTTCTTATCCCTAAGTCAGGCAAAGGATCTGTTAAACTGTGGCTCCTATTGCCCAATCTCACTTCTCAATATGGACCTCAAAATACTAACAAAGTTCCTTGCTACACGCCTATCTGAGATTGTGTAACTGTTTGTGGATATTGACCAGATGGGATTTATCCCAAATAAGTCCACAGATATTAATATATGTTGCCTTTTCCACATATCTTTAGGCTCTACATTCTAACTCTGGTAGGTGTGTGGTGGTGGCCCTGGATATTGAGAAGGCTTTTGATTCAGTGGATTGGACCTGCATGCGGGCTGTGCTGGAGTGTATAGAGGTTTGGTACCTCCTTTTTTGCAATGGATCATTATCCTTTACAAATGTCCTTAGGCCTCTATTCATTTGGGAAATATGGTTTCTGCCCCCTTTTTATTCCAGTGAGGCACTAGACAGAGATATCCTTTGTCACCTATAATTTTTGCTGTGATGGTGAAACCCATTGCAGCTGCTCTCCATGTCCATCCTCAGATGACAGGGCCTAAATGCGCCTAATGTGGAAAATGTGACAGTACTCAAACAGGAGTCGGAGCAATGAGGAGGGATGACAAAATTGAACTTTCCTCTGACCTGCCAATTCTAAATCATACAACATAGGACATCTTCAGAGATTGCTGAAACCTGAAAAAGTAAAAATGAGTTAACACAATATTAATGTGTGGTGTATTTTCGATTTGCAACTTTCACTTACCTTTATACACTGATGGACTGGGTATGGGAGTTGGAATATCTAAAACTATGTTCCCCTAAAGAGGTCACATAGGCATGACGTAATGCATAGGGCGGATATGAGTCCAATACTCCTGGATTTTTATTCATTTTCATGTTTTAAATGTGAGTTGTAGCTGTTTGATATTAATACATTTTTCAAAGCGGTATCACACCATGAGAGTGTCTTCCATTTATACCCGATTACGGATGACATGGAGAGAGGACCCCCAGGAGCACCAAAGAGTCTATACAAACAACCATAGAGAGCAGTGATTGCGGAGAGGATACAGAGGACCCCTAGAGGCAACCTGATATTGCAGCATTACCATCTGTGAGATATCACTATATGCTGATCCAAAGCAATGCTCAGGTGAGAGGCTAGAGAGCACAGAGGTGACACTTGGAGAAAGGGACGAATACACATATATAGTATATAGACATTCACAGCTAAATTGTGAAGGGATGCTCCGTGGATATATAGCAAGGACTATATATATTTTAGTGGCCATACCTATTCAACTTTTTTGTATATACATCATGATACTCATCTATATTTATATATACAGGCACAAGTACATTTTTCTACCTGGGACTTTTTTATTATTGTTTTTTCCTATCTGTTTTATTTATGGATTTTGCACATTTCACATGTTATATATGCTATTATTTATATGCCATCCTTTTCACTTTGAGTTGCATGATTTATGAATTTGTACAATTTGTCAATTACATCTATTTATGGATTTTGCACATTGCAAATGTTATATATGTGATTATTCATGTGCCATTTTTTTAGTTGGAGTCCCATGATTTATGATTTTGCGTATTTTCACAGTTTTTCATTTTATATCTTTTTCAATACTTTATAAGATACACACAGAGTATTGCACTGGCAGCGCAGCACCATTTACTTTATATTACACCAATATCTAAAACTAAATGAAATTAAAGTACTTAAGCTCTGATATGGGCTAATTGTGATGAAAAGAAGGGGGAGGCAGCTGCAACTATTCAAAAGTGATCTGACACCAACTAGAAATTATGTATATAAAATAGTGCACTAAACCCAAATATAAATGTGTATAGTACAATATATGATGCAATATAAATGCTCAAAAATGTGTATGATAGTCCACCTGCAGACAAAATTGATTAACTAAATATATTCTTCAGTGATGAGAAAACGTGAATTCAATTGTCTCCATAATCCGTGACACACTCTGGTAAAAACAGGTTATAAAGAAGAGGAAGAAGTAGTCACCATCATCTCTGTGTGCAATGCCTGCTCATCTCAAAGGAAGATACCCTTGGGTCTAATCATTCTTTAGTACTAATCCAGAAAATCAGCCATAAAAGGTACGAAAAGCACCAGCTGTTTGATCCAGGGTCCTGCAAACTTCTTTCCATATATTTGGAACCAAATTCTCCAAGTCTGTGTTCTCAAAGCAAACAAAAGATCATCATCGTGCAAGATTGTAACCAATACATGATATATAAAAAAAAATATAGATGCACTCACATTTTGTATATTGTAAAACAGCCTTGTAAAATCAATTTAACAGGACAGCTCTCCTCCTCACTGTACTTCCTAGGTTACGAGCCACCGGAAGTGTGGTCACTGGCTCCTCCCAAGGATAAAGGCTGGTATCAACATAGCAGGAGGGTACACACTCACAGCTTGCTTGCTATGGGGATACAAGCAAGGATGCCTGGTGTGCTGGCTGAAAAGCTCTGGAGAGGTGGCTATGCCATATATTTATTTATTTTTTTTCTATAAAAAGTATATCTACCCTACTAACACTGGGACTGTGTAAAAACACAGTTTTAGCAATATGGAAATTACGTTGGGAAATACATGAAAAGACATTCCCTTTTTTAACAAGATTCACCCAAAAATTCCCTCCAAGATTACCCAGAAACAGAATATAATCTCTACTGTACTTTTAATATTCAATTAATATTTGACTTAGCATGTGATAAAATGTGTGCATCAGGTGCTTACATAATAAATATAATGAATTGTAGGAACTGATGGGCAAATCCCACTGAAATTTTTTTTAACATTAATACTTGAGCATACTGTATATTCACTGGGTAAAGTACAGCCTTTAATATATATATATATGTATATATATATATATATATATATATATATATATATATATATATGTTTGCAGCTCCATGTTATGTGACAAATCTGTATTAGTGGAATAGTTTAAATAATGTAAAAAAAAAAAATCCTTATATCTGGAAATTTTGTCTTTTTATTTTAATTATTTTAGTGGTTTACTTGGGTATGTACAAAATACAACACTTGTTTCAAATATAATTTCAATGTGTTCCTTTTTATTACTTTTTTTATCTTGTTTCAAATATTGAGTTTGAACTTAATCTTATATTAAGAAGTGAAAATGTATTACATTCTCTTGTTCTATATAAAAATCCCTTACTGGATATTTATTTGCTTATGTTTTTGTGCAGCCTTAGGGTTTTTAATTTATGGCTCATTTTGTGCATTTTAATTAGAAAGTTCTCTTTCCAGCAGAGCAATTCTTAATTTGGAGCTGCACCTGGTTACAATTTATAGAAGCCCTTCACAGTACTTTTATCCCATCAATACAAACACAATGCAAGGCTACAATGGCACTACATGAAAAAGAATGAAAGTTTTTAAAAATGAGAGACAATTCAGAGACTTCCTTCTTCCAAATAAGTTAGTTGTCAACACAGAGTGATTGATACAATAGCACCACAGTTTATTAAAATTTACATATCAAAATAAATAAAATGGACAATTTTATGTGTATAAAAAGGCTAAATGTTTACATTCAAATATTAAAACAAATAGAATAGTTATGCATGACTGTAATCATGCAAGGGGAATGCATGATATATATTTTATATTTACTACATGCATACTTTATAATAAATATTGTTAGATAAAGCTTTTATATGCATAATTAAAAATTATACCAAATTACATGATATTATACATGTTACACGAAAACCAAAACCCACAGTTTTCTTTTAACCACTTGCCACTAGGGATGAGCTGAACATCCCCCTGTTCGGTTCGCAGCAGAGCATGCGAACAGGCAAAAAATTTGTTAGAACACGCAAAAACTGTTAAAGTCTATGGGACACGAACGTGAAAAATCAAAAGTGCTAATTTTCTGGGTTAATATTAGGGATAAGTCAATTACCAGTCCCTTTGGGTCTGGTATGAATATTAAGGGCAACCCCGAACCAAAATTTAAAGAAAAAATGGTGTGGGGGTCCCCCTCAAAATCCATACCAGTCTCTTCAGGTCTGGTATGGATTTTAAGGGGAACCCCGCACCAAGATTTTTTTTAAAAATGGCGTGGGGGACCCCCCAAAAATTCATATCAGACCCTTATCCGAGCACGCAACCTGGCAGGCCACAGGAAAAGAGGGGGGACAAGAGAACGCCCCCCTCCTGAACCGTACCAGGCCACATGCCCTCAACATGGGGAGGGTGCTTTGGGGTAGCCCCCCAAAGCACCTTGTCCCCATGTTGATGGGGGTCAAGGGCACCATCCCCACAACCCTTGCCCGGTGGTTGTGGGGATCTGCGGATGGGGGGCTTATCAGAATCTGGAAACCCCCTTTAACAAGGGGACCCCAGATCCCGGCCTCCCCCTGTGTGAAATGGTAGCGGGGTACAAATGTACCCCTACCATTTCACAAAAAAAGTGTTAAAATGGTAAAAATGTCAAGACACGGCTTGGGACAAGGCTACCCCAAAGCACCCTCCCCATGTTGAGGGCATGTGGCCTGAGATAGTTCAGGAGGGTGCTCTCTAGTCCTCCCTTCTTTTCCTGCGGCCTGCCAGGTTGTGTGCTCAGATAAGGGTCTGGTATGGATTTTTGGGGGGACATTTTTTTTTTAATTTTGGCATTGTGTTCCCCTTAAAATCCATACCAGACCTGAAGGGTCTGGTATGGATTTTGAGGGGGACCTCCACGCCATCTTTTTTTAAATTTTGGCGTGGGGTTCCCCTTAATATCCATACCAGACTGAAGGGCCTGGTAAGGAATTTGGGGGGACCCCCATGCAATTTTTTTTTAATTCTGGTTCTGGGTTCCCCTTAATATTCATACCAGACCCAAAGGGACTGGTAGTGGACTGGGGGGATCCCGACAATTCATTATAGCCGCGAGTAGTTTTAAATGACTTTTTTCCTTTAGAAATGTCATTTTGTACAGGGACTGTTCTGAACACAGGAAAAAGGCGCCACTTTACAGGCATACTATAGACACCCCCAGGTACGAAATTTAAAGGAATATTTCACTTTTATTGTTTCACTTTAAGCATTATAAAAATCAATGCTCCCAAAAAAGGTCAGTTTTTAAAACTTTTTTTTGCATTGATACATGTCCCCTTTGGCAGGACCCAGGTCCCCAAACACTTTTTATGACAATACCAAGCATATAAGCCTTTAAAATTAGCACTTTTTATTTCCCCCATAGACTTTTAAAGGGTGTTCTGCGGCTTTCGAATTTGCCACGAACACCCCAAATTGTTCGCTATTTGGCGAACCAGCAAACACCCGATGTTCGAGTCGAACTTACGTTTGACTCGAACATCGGACTCATCCCTACTTGCCACCCACCCACAATACTTTTATTGCAAGCAGGTGACAGCTGCAGGAACTGCAATGTGCTGGTATGTTGCAGCACCCATGTGCACTAGCGCATGCCCTGGGGCAGGCAGGGGTATGATTCCATGACTGCTGTGTCCAGTGGACACAGCTGATAACGGCATTCGTTACCCAGTCCATGTGAGCAG
This sequence comes from Lithobates clamitans, assembly GCA_037952925.1. Lineage (NCBI taxonomy): Eukaryota > Metazoa > Chordata > Amphibia > Anura > Ranidae > Lithobates > Lithobates clamitans. The sequence continues at coordinate 1,283,908 of JBBGZY010000903.1, read as the reverse complement.
CAGTGGTGGTATGTGCTCTCCATGACCAATCATAGAGATCACATGATTACATGTAAACAAAGCAGTCATGAATGGCTTCCATTCATGAAAGCTTGCTTACTATTGTGATGCTGTGATTGGCCCACAGCTATCATATGGTACCTGGCACCCTGACAGTCAAAACAATTGCTTTTAACAGAGATCATCACTTTTATAAGCAATTCTAGCGAAAAAAACCTTAATAACTGCCCCCCCCCAGGAGTTGTACAGTGATATATATCACTTAATAGAAAGAAAGCTGTTTAAAAATGTAATAAAAAATATGTATTCATTTATTTAGTTATTTACACTGAGCAAATATTTAATATTGCAAGGATCTGTACAAAATTCCTGGAAGCTGAAAACATCCCAGTTCTTGCATGGCCAGCATACTCACTGGACATGTCACCCATTTAGCATGTTTGGCATGCTCTGGATTGATGTATACGACAGCGTGTTCCAGTTCCTGCCAATATCCAGCAACTCCACACAGCCATTGAAGAGGAATGGACCAACATTCCACAGGCCACAATCAACAACCTGATCAACTCTATGCAAAAGAGATGTGCTGCACTGCGTGAGACAGATGATGGTCACACCAGATACTGACTAGTTTTCGGACCCCCCAGACCCACCCAATACAGTAAAACTGCACATTTTAGAGTGGCCTTTTATTGTGGCCAGCCTAAGGCACACCTATGCAATAATCATGCTGTCTAATCAGCATCTGGATATGCCACACCTGTGAGGTGAATGGATTATCTCAGCAAAGGAGAAGTGATCACTAACACAGATTTAGGCAGATTTGTGAACAATATTTGAGAGAAATAGGCCTTTTGTGTACATAGAAAAAGTTGTAGATCTTTAAGTTCAGCTCATGATAAAAAGGGGCAAACACAAACGTGTTGTGTTTATTCATTTGCTCAGTGTATTACATACTGTCACTAGTCACTATCCCTGATCCCCACCACACCAGTCACATGATGATGCTGTATTGCACTGGTAACAATATGTTGAAAACAAAATGTGAAAAAAAATGTTATTTAATTTCTTCATTCCAGAAAAATGTGACAAAAACTCACCATGCCACTTACTATATACCCTGGGCTGTCTACTTTCCAAAAAGTGGTCATTTGGGGGGTGTATGTCTACTGTCCTGGCATTTTAGGGCCTCAGTACATCAGGATTGAACAATTTTCAAATACATATAGCATAGTTGGTAGACTCTATAACTTTCACACAGACTAAACAATATACACTGATTTGGGTTATTTTTTCCCAAAGTAACTAAATTTATGAAGAAAGATTATTGGTTTGCAAAATTTTATACCAGAAACTATGAAAAACATTTTTCAAAATTTTTGTTTTTTTGTTTATATAGCAAAGAAATAAAAAAAAAATCAATGGTGATTAAATATCACCAAAAGAAAGCTCTTTTTGTGTATAAAAAATATATACATTTCATTTGCGTACAATGTTGCACGATCAAGCAATTGTCAGTAGCACAATGCTGAATAACAAAAAATACCCTGGTCATGAAGGGGGTAAACCTTCTGGTGGTCAAGTGGTTAAAATGGATGGATGTTTAGGGACATGTAAAGGAATTTTAATGAGTTACAGTTGATGGAGAATCAGGTCATTTCACTTGAGGCAGAAGTTCAAGGATAACACAATTCTACCACTTTTCTGGATATACCCAGTAATCCAAGAATTATTCTAATGATTGACAGCAGCAAATCAGGAGCAAATTAACTGTATTCCCCTTGGAATGGATACATTTGGAAATATTGATAAGGACAAGTGAATATAACGCTATGATTCTTTATATTCATATGCGTCGGGTATGAGATTGTGATTTGAAGCATGCCAGGACCACCTTTACTTATATATATGGGTTTTCCCCAGTGCGCTGTTGGCTTTTCCATTAATTTGGAAGCCACCACATTCTGGCAAGCTGCAATCTTTTGTATTGGAGGTGTTTTACACAGAGGATCTGGGGAAACTGGTTCTCTTATGCACATAATCATCTTTTGTACTCTGTTGTACTCCCCACCTGTAGATTTTGATTTGTTGGGTCACTGGAATTTATATATTTTTTTGTCTTTCATTGACTTTTTGTTTTTTTGGATGCTTAATGGACTTCTTTTTTTATTGACTATTAGACTGCTAGACTAGTCAGGATGTTTTGATCCTATCTTAGTTTAAGCTTTTTTCTACTGTTTGTCCTCAAAGATCACCCACTTTAAAGGGGTAAACAGCCACACTTTTGCCTTAAAGGGGTAAACAGCCATGTATGGAGCTCTCTTGGCCTGTTGCTGCTAACATTACAAACTTCTGCTGACTTGGCACTATTACCAGCTCTGACACTTCTCTTTATTTTACCTCTCACTTAGACTGTTTTAACTCCCTTCTCATTGGCCTCCCTCTCTGCAAGCTATCTCCTCTTCAGTCTATCATGAATGCTGCTGCCAGACTCATCCACCTTACCAACCGTTCAGTGTCCCCCACCCCTCTCTGCCAATCCCTCCACTGGCTTCCCATTTCCCAATGAATAAAATTCAAAACAATAACATACAAATCCATTCTCAACTCTGCCCCAAGCTACATCACCAATCCTATCTGCAAATATTACCCAAACTGTCCTCTCCCCTCCTCCCAAGACCTCCTGCTCTGTAGCTCCCATGTCTTCTCCTCCCATGCTCATCTCCAGGACTTCTACAGAGCCTCTCCCATCCTCTGGAACTCACCACCCCAATCTGTCTATCTCCTACTCTGTCCATTTTTAGACTATCCCTGAAAACGCATCTCTTCAGGGAGGTCTACCCTGCCTTCAGCTAATAACCAAATCTTCTACTTCCCTCATCAGTTCATCCCTCACAGTTACTACCTTTTGTTTCTCCAGCCCCTTCCTATTAGAGTGTAAGCTCTAAGGAGGGCCCTCCTAACCCACTTGTATTGACTTGTTTTGTTGCTGTATTGTCTCCATTTATATTGTAAAGCTCTGTGCAAACTGTTGGCGCTAAATAAATCCTGTATAATAATAATTTGATAATTTGCTGGATGGATACTTCGACTCATAGTGATGTTAGCATTAGGGCGCTTTTGTGAAGCACCAGGAATGGAAACAAAGTAAATAATATTTTTTAATCCACTTAAGAAACATGGATTATAGTGGACTTATGTTTTGCAACTTGTATGGCAATTAAACCATAATGGGAGCTAGTGGTTAACACCAAAGACTATTTATTCTTAACCACTTGCCGACCGCCTCACGCCTATATACGTGAGCAGGTCGGCACGGGCAGGCAAAATCACGTACCTAGTACGTGATGCCTTCCCGCGGGCGGGGGGTCCGATCGGACCCCCCCCCCGGTGCCCTGAGCGGTCGGCTCTTGTTCGCGGGCGATTAGGGGTCAGGGGGAGGCCATCCATTGATGGCCACCCCCTCCCGATCGCTCCCACGAATCAAATGCTTCCTCTCCCTCTGTAATGTAAACAGAGGGAGAGGAAGTGATGTCATCTCTCCTCGAGCCGGTCTTTTTGATCCGACGCCGAGGAGAGAAGACATCCAAGTAAGTGCACCAACACCACACGCTCAGTAGAACACGCCAGGCACACTTTTCACCCCCCTGTCACCCCCCGATCACCCCCCAATCACCCCCCTGTACCCACTGTCACTCTGACACCAATAGCAGTGTTTTTTTTTTTTTTTGCATTGGTGTCAGTTTGTCAGTTATAAGTGTTAGGGCAGTTAGGTTAGCCCCCTTTAGGTCTAGGGTACCCCCCTTAGGTCTAGGGTACCCCCTAACCCCCCCTAATAAAAGTTAACCCCTTGATTACCCCCCGTCACCAGTGTCGCTAAGCGATCGTTTTTCTGATCACTGTATTAGTGACACAGGTGACGCTAGTTTAGGGAGGTAAGTATATAGGTTCGCTGTCAGTGTTTTATAGCGACAGGGACCCCCATATACTACCTGCTAAAGGTTTTAACCCCCTGATTGCCCCCTAGTTAACCCTTTCACCAGCGATCACCGTATAAGTGTTACGGGTGACGCTGGTTAGATAGGTTTGTTTTTTGTAGTTTATTATAGTTTATTACAGTTTATTATAGTTTTAGGGCACCCGCCGTTTATTACCTTATAAAGGTTTAACCCCCTAATTGCCCGGCGGTGATAGAAGTTAAGTTTTTAGGATCAGATAAGGTCTGCGTCGCCCCAGGCAGCGTCAGGTTAGCGTCAGTACCGCTAAAACCCACGCACGCAGCATACACCTCCCTTAGTGCTATAGTATCTGAACGGATCGATATCTGATCCGATCAGATCTATACTCCCCAGCAGTTTAGGGTTCCCTGAAACGCAGTGTTAGCGGGATCAGCCCAGATACCTGCTAGCACCTGCGTTTTGCTCCTCGGCCCAGCCCAACCCAGCCCACCCAAGTGCAGTATCGATCGATTACTGACACTTACAAAACACTAAGCACACATAACTGCAGCGGTCGCAGAGTCAGGCCTGATCCCTGCGATCGCTAACAGTTTTTTGGTAGCGTTTTGAATCAGTCGCTGACAGTCGGGAGCTTTTTTGCCTGTGAGTCTCACTAGTGTACCCCTAAATTTAGAGGCCAAAATGGCAAATCAAAGGTACACTAGTGAAGAGGCCTTTGGATTCTGAGCATGACAGATAGTGAAGAGGAAGTCACTCATCTGTCAAGTTCAGGCTCAGAATACGATCCTGTAGAGGACAGCGGCTCCATGACAGATAGCTCTGACGATGGAGTTGTGGTCCCTGCTAAGGTCAGGCATACCAGACCCCGAACTTATGCTGTCCTTGAAGTGCAAGAACCGCAGGGCTCTCGTAGGGAGCAGAGAGGTACTAGCGCCGCTACTCCTTCTGGTGAACTGGCAAGCACCAGCGGCCTAGTACACCCTGGTCGTACATCCAGCACTGCAGTATCACGTGGTGACGTGGCAAGTCCCATAAGTGCAGTTCAAGCTGGCGAGGTGGCAAGCACTAGTAGTGTCCCGCTGCCACCAAGAAGACGAACACAGGCCCGTCGTGCCCATAGTGCCCTTCCTGCTGCATTGGCCAATCCGAATTGGGTACCCACCACTTCTGCAGCACCCGTACTTCCCCCTTTCACTGGCCAACCCGGAATTCAGGTGGAAACAGTTGACTTTATGCCACTGGATTTTTATTCGCTGTTTTTCACCGAAGATCTCTATAGATCTATTGTGGACCAAAGCAATTTATACGCTGGTCAATACATCGCCACTATGCCCCAGTCCACCCTTGCCAGAGATTGGAGACCAATTACGGTCTCCGAATTTAAGATCTTTCTGGGCCTTTCCCTCCTCATGGGGTTGAATAAAAAGAGTGAGTTGCGGTCATATTGGTCCACTGACCCAATTTACCATTCACCCTTGTTCTCTGCTTCCATGGCCAGGGCACGATACGAGCAGATTTTGCGGTTCATGCACTTCAACGACAATGAACTCTGTCGTCCTCGTGGAGACCCTGAATACGATCGGCTCTACAAAATTCGGCCCCTCGTAAACCACTTCAACCAACGTTTTGCAGACTTGTTTACCCCCCATCAAGTTGTCTGCGTTGATGAATCCCTGGTTAAATTTTCTGGCCGCTTGTCATTCAAACAGTACCTTCCCAGCAAGCGTGCCAGATACGGGGTCAAGATGTATAAGCTCTGTGACAGGGCCACAGGCTATACATGTAGATTTATGGTTTACGAGGGCAAAGATAGTCACGTAGAGCCGACAAACTGCCCTGACTACATAGGAAGCGCTGGCAAGATAGTGTGGGACTTGGTGTCACCCTTATTCGGAAAGGGGTACCACTTGTACGTGGACAATTATTATACGAGCGTGCCACTTTTTAGCCACCTTTTTGATCATCAGATTGGAGCATGTGGCACCGTGCGACCTAATCGCCGGGGCTTTCCCCAGCGGCTTGTAGATTCCCGTCTTAGGCTGGGGGAGAGAGCCTGCTTGAAGTATAATAATTTGCTCGCTATGAAGTGGAGGGATAAGAAGAATGTTTTCGTTCTCACCTCCCTTCATGCAGACACGATGGTCCAAATTCCTACGGCGACTGGTGTTGTGGAGAAACCCCTCTGTGTCCACGAATATAACCTTAATATGGGAGGGGTGGACCTCAACGACCAGTTGTTGGCGCCGTACCTAATTGCCCGTAAGGCCAGACGCTGGTACAAAAAAGTGTCTGTTTATTTATTTCAATTGGCTTTGCTGAATGCTTATGTGCTATACAGAGCTTCAGGACGGACTGGATCCTTCCTTAAATTCCAGGAAGAGATCGTCAGAGCCCTTCTGTTTCCAGACGGTGCTCCACCTCACCATCCCCAACCAAATGCAGTAAGCCGGCTGCATGAGAGGCATTTTCTTTATGCTCTCTCGAGTACCCCTACCCAACGAACCCCCCAAAAAAGATGTCGTGTCTGCAGCAAGCGCGGATTTAGGCATGACACCCGCTATTATTGTCCCCTCTGTCCTGGCAATCCTGGTCTTTGCATTGGTGAATGTTTTGAACGCTACCACACACTAGTGGAGTATTAGCGTAGGGTACAGCACTGCACAGACTAGGCACACTTCCACAGGGTCTCCCAAGATGCTGTCGCATTTTGAGAGACCCAAACCTGGTACCAGTTAAAAAAGTTAAAGTTACAAAAAAAAGTGTAAAAAAAACAAAAAAAAGTGAAAAAAAGAAAAAAACACAAAAAAAATATAAAATAAAAAAACCAAAAATAGTTGTTGTTTTATTGTTCTCTCTCTATTCTCTCTCTATTGTTCTACATTCTATACTGCAATGTTTTATTGTTATGTTTTTATCATGTTTGCTTTATAGGTATGCAATTTTTTTATACTATGTTTTTTTTATTGTTAACCACCTTTGTGTGGTTGTCAGGTACGCCATTCAGCTGCAGAGCGGATTTATTTATCTTGACAGCAACAGCGTTTGCTCCCACGATACATAAAGCCGCGACTCCAGCGCTGTCGGAGGTGATTTCACCACCACAGTTACATACTTCAGCATATATGCCGAAGCGTGGGGGCAGCAGTGGGTGGAGGAGCGATTTGCTCCTGCCTTTTGCGGGAGGATGCCCCCATGCTTCGGCACATATATATTTTTAGGTAGGCACAGGTTGCGTTAAATGTTTTATTTTTTACTATGTTTTTTTTGTATTTTGCTTTGCAGGTATGGTAAGTAATACTGTTATACTGTAATGTTACTTTGTTTTTTTGTTAACCATCATTTGCTTAGCAGGTACGCCATTCAGTTGCAGCACGGATTTATTTATCTTGACAGCAACAGCATTTGCTTCCACGATACATAAAGCCGTGACTCCAGCGCTGTCGGAGGTGATTTCACCACCACAGTTACATACTTCAGCATATATGCCGAAGCGTGGGGGCAGTAGTGGGTGGAGGAGCGATTTGCTCCTGCCTTTTGCGGGAGGATGCCCCCATGCTTCGATATATATATATTTTTAGGTAGGCACAGGTTGCGTTAAATGTTTTATTTTTTACTATGTTTTTTTTGTATTTTGCTTTGCAGGTATGGTAAGTAATACTGTTATACTGTAATGTTACTTTGTTTTTTTGTTAACCATCATTTGCTTAGCAGGTACGCCATTCAGTTGCAGCACGGATTTATTTATCTTGACAGCAACAGCGTTTGCTCCCACGATACATAAAGCCGTGACTCCAGCGCTGTCGGAGGTGATTTCACCACCACAGTTACATACTTCAGCATATATGCCGAAGCGTGGGGGCAGCAGTGGGTGGAGGAGCGATTTGCTCCTGCCTTTTTGCGGGAGGATGCCCCCATGCTTCGGCATATATATACGGTGCATGTATGCCCATCATTAGAAGTGGGTGGATGAAGGGAGGTATTCTAATGGTGGGCATACCCACCGATCAATATCTTTTTTTCGTTCAGCCCACAGGCTGCATGAAAAAAAAGTTTACAATGTATGCCCAACAAGGACCAGCAACGTACTGGTATGTTGCTGGACTTTGAGTGGTTATACCAGAATGATGCCTGCAGGTTTAGGTATCATCTTGGTATCATTCTTTTCAGCCAGTGGTCAGCTTTCTTGTAAAAGCAATCCTAGCGGCTAATTAGCCTCTAGACTGCTTTTACAAGCAGTGGGAGGGAATGCCCCCCCCCACACCATCGTCCATGTTTTTCTCTGGCTCTCCTGTCCCAACAGGGAACTTGAGAATGCAGCCGGTGATTCAGCCAGCTGACCATAGAGCTGATCAGAGACCAGAATGGCTCCAAACATCTCTATGGCCTAAGAAACTGGAAGCTACAAGCATTTCATGACTTAGATTTCGCCGGATGTAAACAGCGCCATTGGGAAATTGGGAAAGAATTTTATCACACCGATCTTGGTGTGGTCAGATGCTTTGAGGGCAGAGGAGAGATCTAGGGTCTAATAGACCCCAATTTTTTCTAAAAAGAGTACCTGTCACTACCTATTGCTATCATGGGGGATATTTACATTCCCTGAGATAACAATAAAAATGATAAAAAAAAAATAAAAATGAAAGGAACAGTTTAAAAATAAGATAAAAAAGCAAAAAAAATAATAAAAAAAAAAAAAAAAAAGCACCCCTGCCCCCCCCCTGCTCTCGCACAAAGGCGAACGCAAGCGTCGGTCTGGCGTCAAATGTAAACAGCAATTGCACCATGCATGTGAGGTATCACCGAGAAGGTCAGATCGAGGGCAGTAATTTTAGCAGTAGACCTCCTCTGTAAATCTAAAGTGGTAACCTGTAAAGGCTTTTAAAGGCTTTTAAAAATGTATTTAGTTTGTCGCCACTGCACGTTTGTGCGCAATTTTAAAGCATGTCATGTTTGGTATCCATGTACTTGGCCTAAGATCATCTTTTTTATTTCATCAAACATTTTGACAAAATAGTGTGTTTTAGTGTATTAAAATTTAAAAAAGTGTGTTTTTTCCCCAAAAAATGCGTTTGAAAAATCGCTGCGCAAATACTGTGTGAAAAAAAAAAATTAAACACCCACCATTTTAATCTGTAGGGCATTTGCTTTAAAAAAATATATAATGTTTGGGGGTTCAAAGTAATTTTTTTGCAAAAAAAAAAAAAATTTTTCATGTAAACAATAAGTGTCAGAAAGGGCTTTGTCTTCAAGTGGTTAGAAGAGTGGTCGATGAGTAACATAAGCTTCTAAATGTTGTGCATAAAATGCCAGGACAGTTCAAAACCCCCCCAAATGACCCCATTTTGGAAAGTAGACACCCCAAGCTATTTGCTGAGAGGCATGTCGAGTCCATTGAATATTTTATATTGTGAGACAAGTTGCGGGAAAAAGACAAATTTTTTTTTTTTTTTGCACAAAGTTGTCACTAAATGATATATTGCTCAAACATGCCATGGGAATATGTGAAATTACACCCCAAAATACATTCTGTTGCTTCTCCTGAGTACGGGGATACCACATGTGTGAGACTTTTTGGGAGCCTAGCCGCGTACGGGACCCCGAAAACCAAGCCCCGCCTTCAGGCTTTCTAAGGGCGTAAATTTTTGATTTCACTCTTCACTGCCTATCACAGTTTCGGAGGCCATGGAATGCCCAGATGGCACAACCCCCCCCCCCCCAAATGACCCCATTTTGGAAAATAGACACCCAAAGCTATTTGCTGAGAGGTATAGTGAGTATTTTGCAGACCTCACTTTTTTTCACAAAGTTTTGAAAATTGAAAAAAGAAAAAAAATATATGTTTTTCTTGCCTTTCTTCATTTTCAAAAACAAATGAGAGCTGCAAAATACTCACCATGCCTCTCAGCAAATAGCTTGGGGTGTCTACTTTCCAAAATGGGGTCATTTGGGGGGGTTTTGTGCCATCTTGTCATTTTATGGCCTTCAAAAGTGTGATAGGTAGTGAGGAGTAAAATCAAAAATGTATGCCCTTAGAAATCCTGAAGGCGGTGCTTGGTTTTCGGGGCCCCGTACGCGGCTAGGCTCCCAAAAAGTCCCACACATGTGGTATCCCCGTACTCAGGAGAAGCAGCAGAATATATTTTGGGGTGTAATTCCACATATGCCCATGGCATGTTTGAACAATATATCATTTAGTGACAACTTTGTGCAAAAAAAAAATTAAAAAAAATAAAAATTGTCACATTCCTGCAACTTGTGTCAAAATATAAAATATTCCATGGACTCAACATGCCTCTCAGCAAATAGCTTGGGGTGTCTACTTTCCAAAATGGGGTCAATTGGGGGGGGTTTGTGCCATCTGGGCATTTTATGGCCTTCAAAAATGTGATAGGTAGTGGGGAGTGAAATTATAACTTTACACCCTTAGAAATCCTGAAGGCGGTGCTGGGTTTTCGGGGCCCCGTACGCAGCTAGGCTCCCAAAAAGTCCCACACATGTGGTATCCCCGTACTCAGGAGAATCAGCAGAATGTATTTTGGGGTGCAATTCCACATATGCCCATGGCCTGTGTGAGCAATATATCATTTAGTGACAACTTTGTGCAAAAAAAAAAAAAAATTCTCACATTCCCGCAACTTGTGTCAAAAAATAAAATATTCCATGGACTCAACATGCCTCTCAGCAAATAGCTTGGGGTGTCTACTTTCCAAAATAGGGTCATTTGGGGGGGTTTTGTGCCATCTTGGCATTTTATGGCCTTCAAAACTGTGATAGGTAGTGAGAAGTGAAATCAAAAATGTATGCCCTTAGAAATCCTGAAGGCAGTGCTTGGTTTTCGGGGCCCCGTACGCGGCTAGGCTCCCAAAAAGTCCCACACATGTGGCATCCCCGTACTCAGGAGAAGCAGCAGAATATATTTTGGGGTGCAATTCCACATATGCCCATGGCATGTTTGAGCAATATATCATTTAGTGACAACTTTGTGCAAAAAAAAAAAAAAAAAAAATTGTCACTTTCCAGCAATTTGTGTCAAAATATAAAATATTCCATGGTCTCAACATGCCTCTCAGCAAATAGCTTGGGGTGTCTACTTTCCAAAATGGGGTCATTTGGGGGGGTTTTGTGCCATCTTGGCATTTTATGGCCTTCAAAACTCTGATAGGTAGTGAGGAGTGAAATGAAAAATTTATGCCCTTAGAAATCCTAAAGGCGGTGATTGGTTTTCGGGGCCCCGTACGCGGCTAGGCTCCCAAAAAGTCCCACACATGTGGTATCCCCATACTCAGGAGAAGCAGCTAAATGTATTTTGGGGTACAATTCCACATATGCCCATGGCCTGTGTGAGCAATATATCATTTAGTGACAACTTTGTGCAAAAAAAAAAAAAAATTGTCACATTCCCACAACTTGTGTCAAAAAATAAAATATTCCATGGACTCAACATACCTCTCAGCAAATAGCTTGGGGTGTCTACTTTCCAAAATGGGGTCATTTTGGGGTGTTTTGTGCCATCTTGGCATTTTATGGCCTTCAAAACTGTGATAGGTAGTGAGGAGTGTAATCAAAAATCTATGCCCTTAGAAATCCTGAAGGCGGTGCTTGGTTTTTCGGGGCCCCATACGCGGCTAGGCTCCCAAAAAGTCCCACACATGTGGTATCCCCGTACTCAGGAGAAGCAGCTGAATGTATTTTGGGGTGCAATTCCACATATGCCCATGGCCTGTGTGAGCAATATATCATTTAGTGACAACTTTTTGTAAATTTTTTTTTTTTTTTTGTCATTATTCAATCACCTGGGACAAAACAAAAAAATATTCAATGGGTTCAACATGCCTCTCAGCAATTTCCTTGGGGTGTCTACTTTCCAAAATGGGGTCATTTGGGGGGGGTTTTGTACTGCCCTGCCATTTTAGCACCTCAAGAAATGACATAGGCAGTCATAAACTAAAAGCTGTGTAAATTCCAGAAAATGTACCCTAGTTTGTAGGCGCTATAACTTTTGCGCAAACCAATAAATATACGCTTATTGACTTTTTTTTTACCAAAGACATGTGGCCGAATACATTTTGGCCTAAATGTATGACTAAAATTGAGTTTATTGGATTTTTTTTATAACAAAAAGTAGAAAATATCATTTTTTTTCGAAATTTTCGGTCTTTTTCCGTTTATAGCGCAAAAAATAAAAATGGCAGAGGTGATCAAATACCATCAAAAGAAAGCTCTATTTGTGGGAAGAAAAGGACGCAAATTTCGTTTGGGTACACCATTGCATGACCGCGCAATTAGCAGTTAAATCGACGCAGTGCCAAATTGTAAAAAGTGCTCTGGTCAGGAAGGGGGTAAATCCTTCCGGGGCTGAAGTGGTTAAGAGTGACTATAATTATTTATTTAACTATAATAACATAATCAATGATTTGGAACTTTCACAAATATTTTGGAAATGTGTTAGTTTTTATATATGTGCACATGGATAGATAGAGGTATGTCTAGGAGTTGAAACTGGACCAGATGAAATGATACTGGCCATAGATTTGTGAAGCTTCCTTGACATAAAAATCGCACCTGTTGACAGGAAATGTAATAGCGGTATATGATCAATAAAGCTTCTTGGTAAATTTGAATGATATTCTTTTCCCCATATTTTCCTTAGGTTTTGATATTATGAAGAAAGAAGTCTATCAACTATCTACCAACTATATAATGATACCATTTGGCCACTGGTCAATTTGTCCAAAGCTGAGAGCCTTAAAATTAATTTTTTAGAGTGCATTTGTCTATACCTTTTAGATCTGTTGTAGCTGCTACTTCAACTGTTCAATTCAGGCCTATTACCACTGGATGAAAAAAATTTGGTATCACAGCCAAAAGTATCTAAAAAAGCTTTTTTAATTAATCTGGTTGGTTTACTGTTGCTTTTATTATCACAATGGTTCTCTATTCCTCTATCCTGGGTAGGTAAAATTCATGTAATTCAAATGGCTATATTGCCAAAGTTTTTATATGTTTTTAGAGTCTTGCCCATCCCAGTTCCATTTTATTTTTTACAGCTTATACAACGCAGGATTATTTCTTCTATCTGGAGTAAAATGAAACCTCGAACCTCTAAATCCACTCTGTCTCCCACAATGCTGCGGAGGTTTAGGTCTCCCAAATATTTCTGCTTACTATCATGCTGCACACCTTGCACATTTACCAAAATACCATGCAATCAAAGAAATTCCTTAATGGGTAACAACTGAGTCTATTGATTGTGACCATATTTCAGTATCTAATATGTTATGGTTAAGACCAAATGATCATACTTTTATTCACAATCCTATCACAAAACATCCTTTATCCATCTGGGACAAATTCTAACTTCTCTTGGCCTTCAATCTCCCCATTTACTGCTCCTTTCTTTTGTTAACCACTTGAGCCCCGGACCATTATGCTGCCTAAGGACCAGAGGTCTTTTTCCAATTTCGCACTGCGTCGCTTTAACTGCTAATTGCGCTGTCATGCAATGCTGTACCCAAACGAAATTTGCGTCCTTTTCTTCCCACAAATAGAGCTTTCTTTTGATGGTATTTGATCACCTCTGCGGTTTTTATTTTTTGCGCTATAAATGGAAAAAGACCGAAAATTTTGAAAAAAAATGATATTTTCTAATTTTGTTTTAAAAAAAATCCAATAAACTAAATTTTAGTCATACATTTAGGCCAAAATGTATTCGGCCACATGTCTTTGGTAAAAAAAATGTCAATAAGCGTATATTTATTGGTTTGCGCAAAAGTTATAGCGTCTACAAACTAGGGTACATTTTCTGTAATTTACACAGCTTTTAGTTTATGACTGCCTATGTCATTTCTTGAGGTGCTAAAATGGCAGGGCAGTACAAAACCCCCCCAAATGACCCCATTTTGGAAAGTAGACACCCCAAGGAAATTGCTGAGAGGCATGTTGAACCCATTGAATATTTATTTTTTTTGTCCCAAGTGATTGAAAAATGACAAAAAAAAAAAATATTTACAAAAAGTTGTCACTAAATGATATATTGCTCACACAGGCCATGGGCCTATGTGGAATTGCACCCCAAAATACATTCAGCTGCTTCTCCTGAGTATGGGGATACCACATGTGTGGGACTTTTTGGGAGCCTAGCCGCGTACGGGGCCCCGAAAACCAATCACCGCCTTCAGGATTTCAGGAAGGGTGTAAATTTTTGATTTCACTCTTCACTGCCTATCACAGTTTCGGAGGCCATGGAATGCCCAGGTGGCACAAAACCCCCCAAAATGACCCCATTTTGGAAAGTAGACACCCCAAGCTATTTGCTGAGAGGCATATTGAGTCCATGGAATATTTTATATTTTGACACAAGTTGCGGGAAAGTGACACTTTTTTTTTTTTTTTTTTTTCATAAAGTTGTCACTAAATGATATAATTCTCACACAGGCCATGGGCATATGTGGAATTGCACCCCAAAATACATTTAGATGCTTCTCCTGAGTATGGGGATACCACATGTGTGGGACTTTTTGGGAGCCTAGCCGCGTACGGGACCCCGAAAACCAATCACTGCCTTCAGGATTTCTAAGGGTGAAAATTTTTGATTTCACTCTTTACTGCCTATCACAGTTTCGGAGGCCATGGAATGCCCAGGTAGCACAAACCCCCCCCAAATGACCCCATTTTGGAAAGTAGACACCCCAAGCTATTTGCTGAGAGGCATGGTGAGTATTTTGCAGCTCTCATTTGTTTTTGAAAATGAAGAAAGACAAGAAAAAACATTTTCTTTTTTCTTTTTTCAATTTTCAAAACTTTGTGACAAAAAGTGAGGTCTGCAAAATACTCACTATACCTCTCAGCAAATAGCTTGGGGTGTCTACTTTCCAAAATGGGGTCATTTGGGGGGGTTTTGTGCCACCTGGGCATTCCATGGCCTCCGAAACTGTGATAGGCAGTGAAGAGTGAAATCAAAAATTCACGCCCTTAGAAAGCCTGAAGGCGGTGCTTGGTTTTCGGGGTCCCGTACGCGGCTAGGCTCCCAGAAAGTCTCACACATGTGGTATCCCCGTACTCAGGAGAAGCAGCAGAATGTATTTTAGGGTGTAATTTCACATATTTCCATGGCATGTTTGAGCAATATATCATTTAGTGACAACTTTGTGCAAAAAAAAAAAAAAAATTTGTCTCTTTCCCGCAACTTGTGTCGCAATATAAAATATTCCATGGACTCGACATGCCTCTCAGCAAATAGCTTGGGGTGTCTACTTTCCAAAATGGGGTCATTTGGGGGGGTTTTGAACTGTCCTGGCATTTTATGCACAACATTTAGAAGCTTATGTCACACATCACCCACTCTTCTAACCACTTGAAGACAAAGCCCTTTCTGACACTTATTGTTTACATGAAAAAGTTATTTTTTTTTGCAAAAAAATTACTTTGAACCCCCAAACATTATATATTTTTTTAAAGCAAATGCCCTACAGATTAAAATGGTGGGTGTTTCATTTTTTTTTTCACACAGTAATTGCGCAGCGATTTTTCAAACGCATTTTTTGGGGAAAAAACACACTTTTTTAAATTTTAATGCACTAAAACACACTATATTGCCCAAATGTTTGATGAAATAAAAAAGATGATCTTAGGCCGAGTACATAGATACCAAACATGACATGCTTTAAAATTGCGCACAAACGTGCAGTGGCAACAAAATAAATACATGTTTAAAAGCCTTCAAAAGCCTTTACAGGTTACCACTTTAGATTTACAGAGGAGGTCTACTGGAAAAATTACTGCCCTCGATCTGGCCTTCGCGATGATACCTCACATGCATGGTGCAATTGCTGTTTACGTTTGACGACAGACCGCCGCTTGCGTTCGCCTTAGCGCGAGAGCAGGGGGCGACAGGGGTGCTTTTTTTTTTTCTTTATTATTTTCTTGCTTTTTTAATCTTACTTTTAAACTGTTCCTTTCATATTTTTTTTTTTAATCATTTTTATTGTTATCTCGGGGAATGTAAATATCCCCTATGATAGCAATAGGTATTGACAGGTACTCTTTTTTGAAAAAATTGTGGTCTATTAGACCCTAGATCTCTCCTTTGCCCTCAAAGCATCTGACCACACCAAGATCAGTGTGATAAAATGCTTCCCCAATTTCCCAATGGCGCTATTTACATCCGGCGAAATCTAAGTCATGAAATGCTCGTAGCTTCAGGTTTCTTAGGCCATAGAGATGTTTGGAGCCACTCTGGTCTCTGATCAGCTCTATGGTCAGCTGGCTGAATCACCGGCTGCATTCTCAGGTTCCCTGTTGAGACAGGAGAGCCAGAGAAAAACACGGAAGACGGTGGGGGGGGGCATTCCCTCCCACGGCTTGTAAAAGCAGTCTAGAGGCTAATTAGCTGCTAGGATTGCTTTTACATGAAAGCCGACCGCTGGCTGAAAAGAATGATACCAAGATGATACCTAAACCTGCAGGCATCATTCTGGTATAACCACTCAAAGTCGTGAATGGCGTACCTGAAGACAAAAAAATGGTTAACAATGGTTAACAATAAAGCACAGTAAACAGTAAAGTATAAATAATTACATACCTGAAAAACAAACATGATAAAACATAATAACAATAACAATAACAATAAAACATTGCAGAATAGAATACAGTAAAAAAGAGCAGAACAATAGAGAGAGAGAATAGAGAGAGAGAGAGAACAATAAAACGACAACTATTTTTTTTTATTTCATATATTTTTTTTTTTTTACACTTTTTTTGTAACTAACTTTTATAACTGTAACCGGTTCCAGGTTCGGGTCTCTCAAAATGTGATGGCATCTTGGGAGACCCTGTGAAAGTGTGCCTAGTATGTGCAATGCTGTACCCTACGCTAATACTCAACTAGTGAATGGTAGCGTTCAAAACATTCACCAATGCAAAGACCAGGATTGTCAGGACAGGAGGGACAATAATAGCGGGTGTCACGCCTATATCTGCACTTGCTGCAGACACAACATCTTTTTGGGGGGGTTCGTTGGGTAGGGGTACTCGGGAGGACATAAAAATGCCTCTCATGCAGCCGACTGCATTTGGTTGGGGATGTGAATGGGGGAAGTATGGGCGCTGCAGAAGTGGTGGGTTCCCAATTAGGATTGGCGAATGCAGCAGGAAGGGCATTATGGGCACGACGGGCCTGTGTTTGTCTTTTTGGTGTCAGCGGGACACTACTTGTGCTTGCCACCTCACCAGCTTGAACTGCACTTATGGGACTCGCCACGTCACCAAGTGTTACTGCAGTGCTGGTTTGACTACGACCGGGGTGTACTACGCCGCTGGTGCTTGCCAGTTCCCCAAAACGCTACCAAAAAAACTGTTAGCGATCGCAGGGATCAGGCCTGACTCTGCGAACGCTGCAGTTATGCGTTTAGTGTTTTGTAAGTGACAGTGATCGATCGATACTACACTTGGGTGGGCTGGGCTCGCCTGGGCGGAGGGGCAAAACGCAGGTGCTAGCAGGTATCTGGGCTGATCCCGCTAACACTGCGTGTTTGGGAACCCTAAACTGCTGGTGACGCTAGTATAGATCTGATCGGATCAGATATTGATCCGTTCAGATACTATACCACTAAGGGAGGTGTACGGTGCGTGCGTGGGTGTTAGCGGTACTGGCGCTAAGCTGACGCTGCCTGGGGCTGGTGCTTGCCAGTTCACCAAAACGCTACCAAAAAAACTGTTAGCAATCGCAGGGATCAGGCCTGACTCTGCGAACGCTGCAGTTATGCGTTTAGTGTTTTGTAAGTGACAGTGATCGATCGATACTGCACTTGGGTGGGCTGGGCGGAGGCGCAAAACGCAGGTGCTAGCGGGTATCTGGGCTGATCCCGCGAACACTGCGTTTTTGGGAACCCTAAACTGCTGGGGACGCTAGTATAGATCTGATCGGATCAGATATTGATCCGATCAGATACTATACCACTAAGGGAGGCGCATGCTGCGTGCGTGGGTGTTAGCGGTACTGGCGCTAATCTGACGCTGCCTGGGGCGACGCATATCACCGCCGGGCGATCGGGGGGCTAAACCTTTATTCGGTAATAAACGGCGGGTGCCCTGACACTATAAAAAATAAACGAACTAACCAGCGTCAACCGTAACGGTTATACGGTGATCAGTGGTGAAAGGGTTAACTAGGGGGCAATCAAGGGGTTAAAACATTTATTAGGTAGTATATGGGGGTCCCTGACGCTATAAAACGCTGATGGCGAACCTAAATATTTACCTCACTAACTAGCGTCACCAGCGACACTAATACAGCGATCAGAAAAATGATCGCTTAGCGACACTGGTGACGGGGGGTGATCAAGGGGTTAAAACTTTATTAGGGGGGGTTAGGGGGGTACCCTAGACCTACAGGGGGGTAACAGTAACTGTGCTAACACAGTAACTGTCACAAACTGACACCTAGCAGTAATCAGAAAAAAAAAAAAAAACTGCTGGTGTCAGTTTGTGACAGGGGGGGGGGGTGATTGGGGGGGGGATCGGGGGGCGATCGGGGGGGGATCGGGGTGTTTTGTATGCCTGGCATGTTCTACTGTGTGTGTAGTGTTGGTGCACTCACATACCTGTCTTCTCTCCTCGGGCCGGAACGGAAACTACCGAGCCGAGGAGAGATGACATCACTTCCTTTGCTGCTGTTTAGCATACAGCAGCAAAGGAGTGTTCCCATTGGCCGGCGGCGATCGCGAGGGGGGGGCCACGAACGGATGGCCTCCCCCTCGTCTCTGATCGCCGGGGGACAGAACGGGACCGCCTCGGGTGGCGGGGGGGTCCGATCGGACCCCCCACCCACTGGAGGCAAATCACGTACATGTACGTGATTTTACCTGCCCGTGCCGCCTTGCCGACGTACATCGGCGTGAGGCGGTCCTTAAATGATTAAAAAATCCCACTTTTTAGCCTGCCTGGATCGCTTTTAATTCTTTCAAAGCATGGAATACAGCTAATTTATCCCATTTATATAATTTGGTATCTCCCTCTTCCATACATTCTTTTCTTCATTTGTGTTATACATTGGGACTTCCTAAATCAAAACTGTTCAGATATTTGCAAATCAAACATTTTTTCCAACCTTATCTCAATTCCAACGCCCAACTATCTCAGATGTCGCGTTTTGAATGCATGTATTTCTGACCCTCATGCTAGAGGACGTGATTTGTTTCTCTATAAGCAAATTTTTAGCTAGTACTAACACTGGTCCCCCCTCATATGTCTCCAAATACGAACTAGACTTTAATTGCTCGTTTAACGCTACTGAATTGTCTAGCATATGGTCCGCTTCTTCTGCTTCGTCTGCTTCTTCTAATGTTGTTGCTGTGGAAGCTAACTTCAAGGTGCTAACCCGTTGGTATTTGGTCCCTGCTAGAAAATCGAAATATACTTCTGATTACCCTGGAGCTTGTTTTCGTGGCTGTTCAGAGTCTGGCACTCAACTTCATATTTGGTGGGATTGCCCAATTGCTCAAAAATTCTGGAAGGCAGTTTTTGACTTAGCCTCCAAAATCTTTGATACACCTATACGGCCCAATTCTGCTACAGCCCTAGTACACCTGAAACCTGATGGGATCACACAAAATACATTTTGCTTTTGTGTACAGCTCCCAACAGCCAGAAACAAACCATTGCTAAGGCATGGAAAACTAAATGTTTAATTCTAACTGAAACCATACACAGAACTAATAAAGCTCTTCCTCATGCTAAAATGGAAGCAATCGAAAGAGATCGAATTGGTCAATTTGAGAAACTCTCTCTTCCATAAGCATTGTTTACCTCCGGACTTTGATGACACACTATTATTGCCTTGGTAATTTACTCTATTTGCTATGACTATACTTTCTATTCATTTAAGATTGCATCACCACTTGTAAACCCCCCCATTCCCTCCCCCATTTTTTATTTTATTCATGATAAATCGCATTTTCATACAGCAATAGGTATCGTAAACCGAAGGATAAACAGTAATAGCTAGCAGAATCATATAGTAACTTTGCATTCATAGTACAATATCCTGAATTATGAGGAATATGGGCAAGGCAGGAGAAACTATGTTCCTCCACTAGTCACCCCATTTGGGAACTTACTGTGACATTGTGGAGGTAGAAGCTCTACAAACCTATGTATCAGCGGTAACATTAACTGGGTTATATCTGTTAGCAGTTGTGAAACAAGAGCGTATAGCTCATAAGAGAATTCGCCAGAGCAGTAGTTGATGAAATATTATTCCTTTGTGATGAGTGTCGCACCAAGTCATCCATCGTTGCCAACGTGGAAGAAAGTTGTCGTAGTGTCCCCCAATGGATGTTAGCATCTTTTCATAAGTGAAATGTAAGGATAGCGTACGCAAAACCTCTTCTACCTCTGGAGGATTCAGAGACCTCCATTTTCTTAGTATCACTAATTTGGCTGCTAGGAATAAGTGAGTAGTAAATTGCCTATGTAGTGGTGGAATATCTTCTGTGCAGATTTGTAAATTTGTTGTTTGACATAGAATTTTGAAGATGTGGGACCAATATGTGGTGAGGTTCTTACAGCTCCATAAGATATGAAAGATGGTACCCTGTTGTCCACAATTTCTCCAACAAGTGGGGGGGGTGGAGGGGTCAAATTTAGCTAATCGGTAGGGTGTTAAGTACCATCTCTGTGTAATCTTATGTGAGAGTTCCCATAGGTTGGTGCATTTGGTTGCTGAGTGGTTGTGTTTCAGAGCTTTGTGCAATTGTTGTTCAAAATAGGAGGCATTAAGGTCCCTTTCCCATGCTAGCATGGAATTTGTTTTGGTAAATATATTCTTATCATGGATAGAGTTGTAAAACAATGAGATACCTCCTTTACGAGATGTCTTAGTAGTAAGGTAGATATGAATCTGCCAGAATAAATTGTATTTAATGGTGTCATTTTTTTAGATAAGATGCAATTCTGAAGTACTTACATTGTTCTGAGATAGGTAAGTCATATTTCATTTGTGAGTCAACAAATGATCTTATATTTGTGCCCGAGTATAGATCCGAAACCCATTGCAGTCCCCCCTCGTTTTCCATTTAGTCAAGGACATGTCTGGAATTAGCAGAGCTAGAGTCGATACAGAAATTGATAGAGAAATAGTGGGAGATGACCGAGACTTGGTAGTCATCAAGGTCTTCCATGAATTTAGTGTTGCTAGAATTGGTAAAGGGAGGTCAGAAGGTTTGGTTTGAGGATGCAGGTAAGCTAAAATATATTCATAAAGGTTACCTCCCGGTATTATGGTTTGCTCAATACTTCCCCAAAGTGGTGTTTGGTGATTGGGTAACCACCCTCTAAGTTGTGCTAAGATTGCAGCTAGGTGGTAGACAGCTAATATTCGTAGACCAACCCCGCCTGCCTTTTTTGTTTTGCGAAGTTTGGATAGAACGCTTCTAGCTTTTTTACCTTCCCAAAGATATCTGGAAAGTATGGCTTGTAGGTTATGAAAGAGTTTTCGGGGGACTGGAATGGGTACCGTTCGGTAAATGTAGAGTACTTGCGGTAGGATTTGCATTTTAAAGGCAGCCAGCCGGCCCGACCATGACAGTGTATGTTTACTTAAGGACTATAGGTCTGCTCGTAATGTACGTTCCAGTGGGAGGTAGTTAGCATGGAATAGTCTTGTAGGTTGGGATGTGAGTTTAATTCCCAAATAAGTAAATTCCTGGGAATTCCACACATATGGAAATCTGTTTTTCACGGTTTTTCTATCATACGCTGTTACACCAAGATCCAATATATAAGATTTGTTTTTATTTACTTTGTAATATGATACTTTACCATAATCATGTAATAGTTGAGATACATGTTCCAGGGAAGACACCAGATTAGTTAGTATAAGGATCACGTCATCTGCAAAGAGACTTATGACATGTTTGCGATTGTTGATCAAGAAGCCTTGTATGTTGGGATTTTGTCTTATGCTGGTTGCCAAGGGTTCCATTAATAGGATGAATATGAGGGGAGATAGTGGACACCCCTGGCGGGTGCCTTTCGTGATCTTGAAAGATTTAGATAGCATACCCAAAGTGTACACTCGGGCTGATGGAGAGGTATATAGGTATAGTATTGCAGAAAGTAGGTGGCCTGTGAAACCAAATTTCTCCAGTGTTGCTGTGAGATATTTCCAATGTACTCTATCGAACGCCTTCTCTGCATCCAGAGCAAGAAGCAGAGAAGGCTTCCTGTGTTTTCTAGCTATATGAATCACATCAATTAGTCTTCTGGTAGCATCAGACGTTTGTCTTCCCTTGGTGAAGCCAGACTGATCTGGGTCAATTAGAGTAGGAAGGATGTCAACTAGTCTCATTGCTATCATTTTAGCATAAAGCTTTAGATCAGTGTTCGATAAGGATATTGGTCTCAAATTTTGGGGAACATCCGGTGTTTTCCCTGGTTTGGGCAACGTAACTATTAATGCTTCTGACGTCTCAGATGGAAAGGAGGTTGAGGCAGCAGCGGTTTTGAATACCTTAAGAAGGTGTGATCCTAGGGATTGTTTAAAAGTTTTGTAATATTCCCCTGTCAGGCCATCTGGTCCCGGGGATTTATTGTTGGGAAGAGTTTCTATAGCTTTTAGTATTTCAGATAATGAGAAAGGGGAATTTAAAGCCTGAAGTTGTGAAGTGGAGAGTTTGGGTAAGTTGATGTCCTTTAAGAAATTATTTATAGCTGACTGGGATGGTTGAGCAGTATGACTGTCTCGATTTAGGTTGTAAAGGGATCCATAACATTTGCTAAATGCATTGGCAATGCTTTGGGGGTCAAATAGCTTTTGTTTGGATGTGGGACTAATGATGTGGGGTATTTTGGTTTTAAAGCATTGGCCTTGTAATTTGTGAGCTAGTTCTTTTCCAGCTTTATTGCTGGTTGAGTACAATGTCATTTAAAGTTGTCTTTCCCTTTGTTTGAAGGATTGGAGTAATTCTAATCTAAGGTTGTGTCGTAGAGCTGTCAATTTTGCACTAATGTGGTATGTAGGGGTTTTTTTTTATCTTGATCTTCAAGGGTTCTGATTTCTGTAAGAAGGGTATTAAGCCGCTGCTGCCTCTGCTTTTTTAGCTTTGTGGCTAGTTGAATGAATATACCTCTAATGTACACCTTGTGGGCATTCCAGAGTACAAATGGGTCAGTTGTGGAAGAGAAGTTGATCTGGAAATAATCAGACAAGTGGTTTTCTAACAGTTTCTTAGTGGATGGGGATTGTATTACCTGAGGGTTAGCGTGCCATATATAGGCACTGTTATTAGGGTATGTATCTCCCAGAGTAAGGAGGATGGAAGCGTGGTCCGACCAAGTAATGATATTGATTTTAATTTGAGTCACTATTGAAGCAGCCACTTGTCCCTTAGAATCAGATCAATCCTCGAATAAAAGCAATGGCTATGAGAATAAAACGTACAGTCCCGTTCGTTAGCATGTGTACACTGCCATGCATCAAACAGATTATGAGATCTTAAAAAAAAATTCAGAGAGGGAGATCTTTTGGAATGTATCGAGGTGGAATCAATGTGTGGGTCAGGTGTAGCATTAAAGTCCCCACATAATATAAGAGGACCTTGTTGGAGTCTCTTCAGCTTTTTCATCAATCTATTCAGGAATTTAATTTGTTTGGTGTTGGGAACATAAACGTTCACTAGAGTATAACGGGTAGAGTTGATGTCACATACAATAATGAGGTAACGGCCCGCCGGAACAGATGTTTCAGAGTGGAGTTAAAATGAAACAGAATCTTTAATAGCCACCATGACACCCCTTTGTTTTGCACTCATATTGGAGAAGAAGTAGTGTTGGAAGTTCTTATGAGAGCATCTTGGTGGGGCTGCTTGATGAAAGTGTGTCTCTTGGGCGCATAGGATATCGCATTGGGAAGAGTCTGCCTCTTTCCAAAGGGATGCTCTCTTGGCCGGGTGATTTAGGCCATGCGCATTTATGGAGAGTAGCTTAACTGGCTATTAACAAATTGGAAAGTATGCTGTATGTTGTGGGTCGATAGTACTCACGCTTATGGTGAGAGACGGCAGGCCATGTGGAGATGTATGACCATTGTTCTAGGGCGACGCTTCTGTTAGAGTATTCCTCAGTTTGGACAGGTGCTATGCAGAATCTGAAGGTTCTTTTCCATAAGAGTATAGTTAAAAATGTCTCTGATATTGGTCGTTGATCCACAAAAACAAATAAAAAAATACAACAGAACAAATTAAAAGAAGAAAAAAGAATGGTTACAGGGTAAAAGGAGAATCCACATGGGGATTCTTGATTCATACGCACTGTTCAGTAAGGTTGAGCGGTATTGGAAATATTTCCATGTGTGCCGTCACCAGGGGGTGTAAACACAAAGATTGAATGAAT
Source organism: Lithobates clamitans (assembly GCA_037952925.1). Classification (NCBI taxonomy): domain Eukaryota; kingdom Metazoa; phylum Chordata; class Amphibia; order Anura; family Ranidae; genus Lithobates; species Lithobates clamitans. The sequence continues at coordinate 1,259,561 of JBBGZY010000903.1, read as the reverse complement.
TGGTTAGGAGTGTTTCTTCAGTTGACCATTTTTATTATCACTATCTTGCGTGTCATCACCTGCCACAGCCTGCATGTATGAGGGACTGTCAATTTGTATGGGAGTTGGAGGTGATTCTGACAAAATTCCCCATTGCCTGAGGGCAGTCAGACCTTCTTCCATGGTGGAGATATTGGTAGTTGTACTGTTATATGTGATGGAGGGTGTGGCAGAGTATTTCCACTTGTGTATTATGTGGTAGTTGCGTAGCTCTTTGGTAATTGTGGCTAGATTGCGACGTTTCTGGAGAGTGTGTCTAGATAGGTCAGGGAGCAGTTGTAGAGAGGTGTATTGAGCTGGGCGTTGATCAGAGTTACGGAAAGAAGCTAATATGGTTTCTTTGGCTCTGTAAAAGTGAAGCTGCAGCAAAACATCCTTGGGTACATCGTCAGGTACAAAATGATGGTTTTGGTATTCTATGCACCCTATCCACTGTGAGCTCCAATGCAGACATTGCGGGTAGTAAGGCAGTGAATAGATCTTGGACGTATTGTGGTAGTTGTGTCTCAGGGATTGATTCAGGGATACCTCTATTTTTAAGATTATTCCTCCTGGATCTATCTTCGAGGTCAGATAATTTATCCTTGATCCAGGAGAGTTCTCTCCAGGAGAGAGCATCAGAATGAGCGGTATGAGCATCCACCATTTTATTGAAAGAGGTTGCATGCATCTCCAGGGCGCTTTCAATCTGATTTACCCTCTCTCCCATTAATTTAACTTCTGCCTGACACTGTTTCACTGTGTGCAACATATCATGGTGTAAGGAGGACCGCAGGGACAACAGCATATCTTTTAGTACTGTGTCTGACACAGGCTGCCCTGAGGTGGGGAATTCAGCTATGGGATCTGGGGCCTCTGAGGCCTGTTGTTGTGAGGGATTATGGGTGCTCACCTCCATGTCTTGCTGCATCCGGATCTTGTGTGGGGAAGCTATTCGTTGTCTGGTCTTGGCAGGGCTTCTGGTAGTGGGGGTGGATTCCGCTGGGGAGGATCTGCTGGGCAGATTTCCCAGATTGGTGCTGCTCTGTGTAGGTGGAGAGACCGTGGCTGCGGCCTTTCCCGTCCTGTGCTCCAGCTGGGCGCCATTTTGGTGAGGCAAAATGAACCAATAGTCACTAGCTTACTTTTTTCCTTCTGATTGAATATTCTAATGCTTTCAATGTAACACTTTATTGGTTTATTCGTTGCTCTACTCATTACATTTTACATTTGTTATGTACTCATCCTGTTCATAAATCGATATGGTTAGCTTTATTGCTATTTGAATATTGTACCACCATCCTTGTATGTACTCAATTTGTCAATCCTTGTTATATTAAAAAAATAATAAACAAAATTGACAAGGAAAATACCTAGATGTTTGTAATAACTACTTATAATAATCCAACCACCCTTAAATGATATGCCAGGAATATATTATATATTATATAGTATTGTATTAACACATTTCAATTATAAATATACAGTACATACATTAATGAACATTATACTAAATGCTTCTTATATGTGATGTTACAACAGACTAGTTGTACTAAACAAATTTCTTGCCAAGAACATGCATAACAAGAAAACCTTTAAAGCAACATATGGAGTCATCAAACAGATGCAGATAATTATCTAATGGCACAAACAAATATAATCATGTGCATGCACTTTCCTTCAATTAAATAGCAACATGAGATGCTAACTATCCAATTTATCACTTCCAGGGGTCACCCAATACATGTATCCCATCAGAATCAGAAACCTCTTGATATCACACTATCGAGTAACAGCCACATGACCAACTGGGATCTTTCACTCAACGTCACCAATTGGCAATATTTTTTTAAAGAAAAGTTTTAAAACTGATCCCATTTAAGCCAGAATATTCTGTGGCTTTAAAGATTATATCAACTTTGTTCCACATTGTAAAACATGTTTGTCAAAGTCCCTACCTCTTAGGTCTTTGTACACTCTATCCAAAGCCATACATTTCATCACAGAAGTATCATAATGATATCTTAATCCAACAGGTGTGCTTATTGTAGTAAAATGTTTTAAATTGCTGGTACAGTAGCCATGGTCCTGAACCCTTCTCCTGAGCTGGCATTTGGTTTTACCTAGTCAGAAGGTTCCACAGTCTGAGATCTCACTGTGGTGCAATCCACATGGTGCCTAGGAAAAAACATCCATTTAAACTCATCTGATTGTTTTAACTATCCAAGGACATTGTGGACACTCATTTAAAAGTGCCCTTGAGTCTCTCAATAGCTCTTCCATTCTTTGCCATATAATGGCTTTTGACCAAAGTATCATGCATTGATGTACATTGTTTGCATATCATTCAGAGTTCTTTTTAACATATTTCCCTATAGTTTTTTTTTTTTGTTGCTTAAAATACACCAATATTTTTGAAAGCCTCATAACCTAAAGCATGCTGCTCAGAAAAACATGTTATTAATTTAACAGTGTCCATTTGCTTTCTAATTCTTTTGTGAAATATCAACTTTGTATGAGTGTTTGCAGAGGCTTTCTGATATGTTATGTCCCCCCTTTCCTGACCTGCCAGGCTGCATGCTCAGATAAGGGTCTGGTATGGATTTTCGGGGGACCCCACGCCGTTTTTTTTTTCTTTTGGTTTTGGTGTGGGGTTCCCCTTAAAATCCATACCAGACCCAAAGGGCCTGGTATGGATTGGGAAGGCCCCCATGCCATTTTTTTCACTTTTTTCTATTGCTGGCAATGGTTTCTTTTTCATTCAGCTGTCAGCGGGGAAACCCATTGACAGCTGATGACCTATCTGTTGTTAAGGATGGCGAGGCCAGCTTTCCGATCTCGCTCCTTAACAACAAGCTTTCACTGTGCCTGATTGGGCAAAAAGACAAGGTGGGCTGGAATAAACATTTTTTTTTCCATGTGGTACCACATAATATGAAATCAAAAATCAAAAATCAAAAATCTAGTAGGATACATCTACCTTAACTTTATGAGGGTTGAATGATATATTGGATTCAGACATGCAAATTGTGAGTAGAAAGGCAACCAGCTTGAACACCTTGAGTTCTAACTTGCATAAAGTGCCAGATACAGTACAAAGGAAAGACTATGAGAAGGTTGTGTAATTGGCTTAGAGAACACTTATATTTCATCAAAAGAAAAAGAAAATGCCATATGGCAAATCATTTTGTTTGGGTCCTGATTCTAATGTAATATTTTACAAGTGCAGATTATAGAGCACATCCATAGTTCAAATGGTTTGAATTCTGAGTGAGATATTTCCCACTTCTACAATTAATGATTCACAAAAGAAGACCTGCCTTCGTCCTCTGAAGGGAAATGAATGAAATATGAAAACATAGAGTACACTAGTAAATCATTGAGCAGTAGACTCATGCACATCTGACAATATATATGTATATATAAGTGTTTGTAGAATAAGCAATATGCATTTTTGCTCAGCTGTATTTAAGGAATTGCTATATGGTTTACTGACTTAATTGGATTGGTTTATTTGTTATGCTTTAAAGTGAAATGAATTCAAATATACCATGGTTCTGTTTTTTTTTTTTTGGCTGAATGTGTCTGCCCCCAAAATGAGCTACATATTTACGAACAGGAGAAGGTGGCTCATACACAACAGGGGCATAGAGAACAAACATAGCCACTGTTAAACATGAAGCCTTAGCATAGCAGAAAAAAGCTTGCATTTGAGAGATGAAACAAAGGAAGAGAGAGATAGAATGTACATTTTACTTACAGTATATTTAAACAGATTGGAGTTTATTTACTAAATCTGGAAACTCCAATACACATATGAATAGGAAAAAAAACTGCTTCCAGGTTTTCTTGTCAAAGCTTAATTTAAGTTGAAGTTAGAAGGTGCTTGGCTACCATGCACAGCTGCAGCAGGTTTTTGCACTTTCCAGTTTTAGTAAAACAACCCCATTGCATTTATTGTATTTTATTTAAAAAAATGAGTTTAGTGCCACTTTAAGGTCTGTGTTTTAAGAGTGTTGCAGCTTTAACATCATTGCATTGTGGGAGCTAGGATGCGATATATAGGGTTGTATTGTCCTTGATTCACCCACTTCCTATTACCAAGCCTATTGGGTGAAACTGTTCCAGTGGAAGAGTCACATTTGACAAGAAAAGGAATGTCTGTCTGACCCGTAGAATGTGTTTGTATGCATGTGATAGATATAAGCTGAGTTTGGTCCAAACCTTTTTTTTTGGGCTGAATTGTTGCTGTTTAAACAAAATCTAAACTTTTGGGCATTTGGTGGAAATTTCTCCATCTTATAATGCATTGCAAACAACTCACTTAAGCCAACATCTTACAAAATTTGGCCAATGATAGTCTTTCACAAAGTTGCAGCCTGCACACTATAAAAGGCTGATGCCCCAGCAGACCTTTGTCAGTGTGTGGGATTTTAGTGTGAGGGGCAGCTGACAGAGATGGAGGGAAAGAGAGTTGTCATTGTTGTGTGCTACTACAGCTATATACTGCTATGTACAATACTATATTCAGTTTTGTATAATTCCACAGATGCAATGAATTGCATTTTGTGTGGCTAGGAGGAGTGTAGTGTAAGACCACCTGCATTCACTATGCTTTCATAAGACCCAACAGTCATTTTAAGAACAAACTAATTTTTGTGTCAACAACGATTTCTGTTTTTGTGCTAGTCCCCCTTTTTTACTTCTTCTTTCTTTCTTCTATCTTCCTTCATCTTCTGGTTCTTCTGGTTCTTCTGGTTCTTCCTCCGGCGTTCTCGTCCAGCATCTCCTCCACGGCGTCTTCTATCTTCTTCTCCTCGGGCCGCTCCGCACCCATGGCATGGGGGGAGGCTCCCGCTCTTCTCTTCATCCTCTTCATCTTCTTCTCTTCTTCTTTTCTTCTCTTCTTCTCTTCTTCTCTTCTTCATTTTCTTCTCCGGGCCGCTCCGCACCCATGCTGGCATGGAGGGAGGCTCCCGCTGTGTGACGGCGCTCCTCATCTGACAGTTCTTAAATAACGGGGGGCGGGGCCCCCCTCTGACGCACGGTGACTTGACGGGACTTCCCTGTGATGTCACGGGGAATGCCACAGGGAAGTCCCGTCCTGTCCCCTGCGTCAGAGCGGGGCGGGGTCACCGGGTGGCCCCGCCCCCCATTATTTAAGAACTGTCAGACGAGGAGCGCCGTCACACAGCGGGAGCCTCCCTCCATGCCAGCATGGGTACAGAGCGGCCCGGAGAAGAAAATGAAGAGAAGAAGAGAAGAAGAGAAGAAAAGAAGAAGAGAAGAAGATGAAGAAGATGAAGAGAAGAGCGGGAGCCTCCCCCCATGCCATGGGTGCGGAGCGGCCCGAGGAGAAGAAGATAGAAGACGCCGCGGAGGAGATGCTGGACGAGAACGCCGGAGGAAGAACCAGAAGAGCCAGAAGAACCAGAAGAACCAGAAGATGAAGGAAGATAGAAGAAAGAAGAAGTATTTAAATAAAGGAATTGTCAAAAACTGTCTCTTGTCATTTTTAACATTTTTGACAGTTTTTTAGTGAAATGGTAGGCCCCTTACCATTTCACACAGGGGGGTCCGGGATCTGGGGGTCCCCTTGTTAAAGGGGGCTTCCAGGTTCCGATAAGCCCCCCGCCCGCAGACCCCCACAACCACCGGCCAGGGTTGTGGGGATGAGGCCCTTGTCCTCATCAACATGGGGACAAGGTGCTTTGGGGGGCTACACCAAAGCACCCTCCCAATGTTGAGGGCATGTGGCCTGGTACGGTTCAGGAGGGGGGGGCCGCACTCTCGTCCCCCCCTCTTTTCCTGCGGCCTGCCAGGTTGCGTGCTCGGATAAGGGTCTGGTATGGATTTTTGGGGGGACCCCACGCCGTTTTTTTTTTTTTTTTGGCGCGGGGTTCCCCTTAAAATCCATACCAGACCTGAAGGGTCTGGTATGGAATTTAGGGGGAACCCCACGTCATTTTTTTTTTTTTTTTGGCCGGGGTTCCCCTTAATATCCATACCAGACCTGAAGGGCCTGGTATGGAATTTAGGGGGACTCCCACGTCATTTTTTTTTTTTAATTTTGGTTCGGGGTTCCCCTTTGGGGAATTCCCATGCCGTTTTTATCAATGAACTTCTATGTGTATTGTCGGCAATGCAATAGCCGCGGGTAGTTTTAAATGGCTTTTTTCCTTGTCAAAAAGGTTTTATTGTACATACAATGAAGTATTTGACATTACAGTGAGTACAAGTTATGCAATAAAGGAAATGAAGCTCAAAAATACATATTTAAACAGTGTAGATTATATATTGAATTATAACTTCTTATGGTGTTAATAATACATACAAGTGGTGCTGAATGTAAGAGGAATTATGTTTTATGATTAGTATGAGCTTCCAAATAAAACAACAAAAAAGAAAAAAAAAGGAATGAGTAGAGAAGAAAGGGGGGATAGAAAGAGGAAGTACTAGAAAGAATAGAAAGAAGAGTCCGCAGGGTTGAGCCGAGGCAAGGTCCATCACAGTCACTAAGGACTATATAATGCATTAGTTCACTGGGTCAGTTACCATGGTAGTAAAACTTCTTTGTTAAAAGTTGAAGGCAAGTAGTTGCTAATCCATGGTTGCCATATTTTATCAAATTTGACAAACGAGTCATTTTCGATGGCTACCATTTTAGCTTGAGTCATGGTGACGTTCATTCGATTTACTACCTCTTCCACTATCAATGAGGGAGATCTCCAGGCTCTTGCCAGTGTTTGTTTCGCCGCTGTAAATAGTTGGATGAGTAGTTTAAATTGGTTATGTGTTAAAAATTCTGGTTTTCGGTTAATGAGAGCCATTGCAGGATCTGGGGTGATGGGTATTCCTAACATTTTAGATGCAATAGTAAAGATAGCTTTCCAAAAAATTTGTGCTTTGGGGCATGACCACCAAATATGAAAGTGAGTACCTGGGTCCAAGCATCCACGATAACACTCTGTCGAGTAATTATGCACATATTTCGCTATTCTAACCGGTACAAGGTACCATCGTATTAAAACTTTATAATTAGCCTCTATTGCTGTTATGTTTGGGGAAGCCGATTTGGTTGTTAACCAAATTTGATTCCATTCTGTTGTTTCCAGAGTTTGTTCTAAATCTCCCTCCCATTTCTGTACATACGATGGTTTCTCCGTTTCGGGTTGGTTTACTAATTGAGCATAAAGGACCGAAATCATGCCTTTAGCATGAGGATTATTTTTACAAAATTTTTCAAATTCAGAGAATTGAGTCAGTGGAGATTTTGTGGTTAAGAGAGGCATAAAGAAATTTTTAATCTGAAGATATCTAAATAACTCCGATTGAGGTAATCCATATTTATCGCAGAGGGATGGGAATGGAATAAAGGATGAAGAATTTACAAATTTGTGCAAGTTTAGTACATTATAAGTAATCCACGCTTTGAAAGATCTAGGTGAGATCCATGCGGGGTAGAATGCGGGGTTTTTATAGAAAGATAATAGAGGGTTATGTAATGATTGTAGTTGATTTCTGAGTTTGTATTTGTCCCACATGGAGACAAAATGCTTGGTGATTGGGTTACCTATTCCTCTACGATCTCTTGGTGAAAGCCAGAGCAGATTTGCGATTGATAGGGGATCACATTCTGCAGCTTCAATTGACACCCATAGAGGGGATTCGTGTTGTGCATGGTATTTAGTTAAAGTTGCTATATGGGCCGCTCTATAGTAAGAGGCAAAATTGGGGCATCCTAGACCCCCATTTAACTTAGGGAGATATAATGTATGCAGGTTCGTACGAGGTTTAGAGGAGCCCCAAATAAATGAATTTGCTTTTCTTTGTATTATTCTTAGATAATAGGCAGGGATTGGGATAGGTAAAACTCTGAAAAGATATAATAGTTTGGGTAAGATTGTCATTTTTATTGTGTTAATTTTTCCAAACCAAGAAAGAGGGAGGTGGTTCCAGGATTTCAGCATATTTGTTATATTTTTGACCATTGGAGGATAGTTAGCTGAAAAAAGATCCAAATAAGATGCAGTTAGATGTATTCCTAGATAAGGTATAGATTTATCTGCCCAAGTAAATGGGAGACCGTTTTTAGCTGACGTCAATTCCAATGATGAGAGGGATATGTTTAATGCTATACATTTTTTAGAATTGATGAAAAGGCCCGAAAATGCAGCAAAGTCATCAAGTATTGGCATCAAATTGGGGCCTGAAATTTGCGGTGATGAAAGAAACAAGAGGATGTCATCCGCAAATAGACAGAGTTTGTGGTGAAATCCTCCTATCTCAATTCCAGTTATGGTTGGTTCTGATCTAATTCGTTGAGCAAGAGGTTCTATGAGCAGGGCAAACAACAGGGGTGAAAGCGGGCACCCCTGTCTAGTGCCCCTCTCAATGTTAAAGGCCTCAGATTTATACCCTGCATATTTAACGTATGCCTTGGGCTTATTATATAAAGCTTTGATCCAGTTTATAAAATTCGGGCCAAAACCCCATTTTTGTAACATATAATGTAAATATGGCCATGATATGGAATCAAAGGCTTTTTGAATATCCAGTGAAAGAAAACAGGAGGGAATGCGTCGGGTCTTGGCAATTTGTGCTAAAAGAACTGCACGTCTTACATTATCGCCTGCTTGGCGAGTTGGCATAAAGCCAACCTGATCACGATGTATAAGAGTACCAATGAAGCCACCAAGACGGGACGCTAAGATTTTTGCCAGGATTTTGATGTCTATATTAAGCATCGAGATAGGACGGTAGTTAGTACATGATGTGTCATCTGCATGAGGCTTAGGAATCATGCATATGATCGCCGTTAGTGATTCCTGTCTAAATGAATTGTTTTCAAGTAGTGCATTAAATGTTTCTGTTAATATGGGGGAAATAGAGTCTGAGAAGGTACGATAATATAATGCTGAAAAACCATCAGGTCCTGGTCTTTTATTAATTTTTAATTCTTTGATGACTTTAGCTACATCTTCTACCTTAATAGGTTCATCTAATTGCGCTTTTTGTGAATCAGATAATCCCGGTAAATTAATTTTGGAGAAAAAGGAATCTGCTTCGTTTAAATTAAACGAATTTGATTCAGTGTATAGTGTTTTAAGGTGAGAACGAAATTTATGGACAATTTTAAGGGGATTGCTAGTGTATATATTTTTAGATATCTTCAGCTTAATTGGTTTAAAGGATTTATTAGTTGTTTTGAGTGCACGTGCCAAGTATGTGCCTGGTTTATTCGATTTCATATAGAAGGCATGTCTGGAACGGCGTAGTATTTTATCAGTTGATTCTGTTAGAAAAAGGTCATATTCCAGGCGTGCCTTCTCCAATTCACTTTTATTAATTGGGTTAGGATTGTTTTGGAAGGCTATGAAGTGGGAATTAAATTGTGTTTCTAATTTTCGTGCAAGATTTCTACGTTCTCTTTTGAGTATACCAATCTGTTGTTGAAATATTCCTCTCAACACCGGTTTATGAGCTTCCCAAAGTGTTATTGGGGAAATTTCTGGACCTTTGTTGAGTATGAAATACTCTTTCAATGCATGCTCAATTTTGTTTCTATATATAGGTTGTTTGAGTAATAATTCTGGTAGATACCATGTTTTATCCTGAGTTTTAGGTATAGTGGATATAATAGTGGTTAGGACTGCGTTGTGATCAGACCATGGAATGGGGATTATGTTTGATGATAGAATTTCTGGGATCATTCCTGTGGTAAGAAAAATATGGTCTATACGGCTAAATGTTTGGTGGGGGTGAGAAAAATATGTGTAATTTCTTTTGGTTGGGTTACTCTCCCTCCATGAATCAACTAGATTGTGTTTCGAAAGAAGTTGAGAGAGGGATACTTTAGATTGGTTTCGAGGTGGCATATATGGAGATTTGTCCAGAAATGGGAGGAGAACCTGGTTGGAATCACCACATACTATGATTGTTCCCATTTTATGTGCATTAACTACTTGCAAGAGATGTGTCAAAAATGGAATTGGTTGTTTGTTTGGAGCATAATAGGAAACCACAGTTACTTCTGTATCTAAGATGCTTCCTGTCAGGATTAAGTAGCGTCCTTCCGGGTCTTTAATTTCGGAGTGGACTGTGATTGGGGTGGAGCGGTGGAATGCCACTAGAGTTCCGCGTTTTTTGGTATTGGCCGAGGCAGTAAATACTTGTGGATAGGATGAACTAAAAAATTTAGGTGTTGAGTTTATCGTAAAATGTGTCTCTTGAATACACACAATGTGTGCCTTTTGTGTTTGGAATGATCTAAACGCTTTAGTACGTTTTTGTGGCACATTGAGTCCCTGCACATTGAGGGATAAGATGTTTAAAGGAGCCATGGTAACTGAGTCAGTAGGCAACACTTACCAATTATTCTGGTTTGGATAACTCTCGACTCAACCCATACGGACTTGAAAAAGGAAAGAAGAAAAAAGAATCTTGTGTGATCTGGTTTAAGGAAGAAGAAGAAAACAGGTAAGATTACATTACATAAGCTTAAGAATAAAATACTAAGGTGTTCAGGATTTGCCCGTGATGAGGGGTGAAACCTCTCAACAGGGGGTCGAAGGCCTTCGTCAGGTCTCCCCATATTAAGCGGGGGGGTCCGAGGAAGACTAGGTGAGGCGCACGGAACTTCCGTGAGCAGGAGAACCACTTTGTGATAATGTAAAAAGGAAAAATAACATCGCTAGGATGTTAACATGTAGCCCTTAAGGCTTAGAACGAAACATATCTATATTATCATTGTTTTGAAGAAAAACTTAACATTTATAAAATAAAGATTATTTAAATTCTCTGTTATTTAAGAAGAATAAATTATCTAGTCTGGAAAAGGAGGAGAAAAGATAATAATATACATATATGTATATAAAAAGGAAAAGACAAGAAAAAAAAAAAAATACGTCTTGTGTTTAGTGTTTAGGTTTACTACTAGACTTTGTTTCAGTAATTTACCTAAAAGTATCAATTATAGAAATAAGTTTGTATCATTTCAGTCATGACTAGGTCTTCTTTTGATAATATTAGTGTTAAAATCAAAATTGCAACTGATAAATATGAATGGTGTTTTAACCAATCTGGTTAGGGAAAAAGAAAAATCTACTTAGTTTCAAAATATGAAGTAAGTATGGAACTTATAGGAATGGTGTTCTCGTAAGGTAATATTCAACAAACTCAGATGATATCTGAAAAAAAAAAAAAAAAAAAACTAATCTAACTCATCTTATATTTCGTTTTAGAATAATAGTATGGGCTATAGCTTCTGGATATGTATAAAAAAAACTTAGTTTTCCCTTTTTTTTTTTTTTTTTTTTTTTTTTTTTTTACTTATTTATTTATTTATTTATTTATTTATTTCCTAAAAAAAAAGAACAAATAAATAAAAAATGTGTATATAAGCTATATAGCAATATATCTAAGAAATATAATTATATTTCTCCTGACATGACTGAGGTTCCTTATTTATTTGGTTATAATAGTGTGGAGCACAATATTACATACAATAGATAAGGATAGCCATTTAAACCATTCCATTTAGGAAAAGGGGAAAAAAGAACATCAAAAAAAAAAAAAAAAAAAAAAAATACAAAAAAAAACCCTGGTTTTATGTTTTGGGATTAAATATAGAACTGAAAAGATTCATGTTCACAGATGATTATGTTAAGCATATATAATTGTTACTTGAATCTGGGATTTACCCTTATCCACATTGTATTCTATTTATTAGAATACAAGTATGGAATGTGAATTCAAGTAAGAATTGCATTGTGAATGCATCCGAAATGCTGTGTATTCATTGAGAGCATATCTTCTTAGCTGATTCCATATTTTATGTGTAAATTCATGTTCCTGGAAAAATAGTTTTTCAGTCCATTGGATCTACATCTTGGTCTTGTGGAGGGGATGCATAACGGCCTCTCTTGTGAACGTGCTGGTTACCGTTTTTTCCTGTAGCAGGGGAAGAAGCTGGTAGTGAAGAAGCAGATGCTGTTCGTCTTCGTGAGGTATTGATTGCAGATGTTCCATCAATCAAATTAAGGTCTTGTAGAGCCTGTTGTAATTCGTTCGGAGATCTACAAATATGCCTGTTTCCTTGGTAGGTAAAACGTATGGAGAATGGAAAACCCCATTGGTATGTGATATTGTTTCTTTGCAGTTCCAGCAGATGCATTTTCATAGCACGTCTTTTAGAGATGGTAATTTGAGAGAGATCTGCGAAAATCTGAAAATTGTGACCTTGAAAGGTTAGGTTTTTTTTCTCTCTGGCTGCAAATAAAAGTTGTTCTTTCGTTCGATAAAAATGGAACTTTGCTATGATGTCTCGAGGGGGTCCATCTGTTTTTTTAGGCATGAGAGCTCTGTGTACCCTATCCATTTCCAACCTTTCGATCGGTATTCCTGGTTGCAATTCTTGGCATAGAGCTGTTATTGTAGAAGATAGATCAACGATCGATTCAGGAATGCCTCTGAAACGCAAATTTGACCTTCTTGCGCGATTTTCATAATCTTCCAACTTGTTTTGTAAGATTATATTTTCATCTTTAAGAAGATCTATTTCAGTCATAAATTCCTGTGTTGTGTTTTCTAGTTCTTCAGTTTTAATTTCCAGCGCCGCTGTACGGTTTCCCAGTTCTCTGATTTCTTTAGTAAGATTATTGGTTATTTGTTCTGAGGTAATCTTTAATGCTTTGTGGAGCATTTTCTTAAATTGTTTAATAAGGTTTGGAGTTGCTGCTGGTTCTTGTGAAGATTTTTGTGACAGAAACAATTCTGTGTCAGATTCATCTGAGGAGATTTGCTGTGACAGCTTTGTCTTTCTCCTGTGCTCTGAGGTGATTGTGCCTGAGGCTGAGGAGACTGAGGAGACTGGCGCCAATTTCACTGCAGTCTTTGCCTGTGTACCTCCACTGGGGGCATTTTTATACTTATTCCTGGTTCCCCCTAGTACCATTTTGGTTTCAAAGTTTCCTCTCACCTCTCAGGAGTATGGTGTCACGTTTTTTAAGTGAAAAAAGTCGGCGGGCTGCCTTTATACAGCGGTTCTCCCTTTTCACGGAGCGGAGCTCTAGCAGGACATGTCCGCTGCGCTAGACTCCGCGCATGCGCCCCCTAAATGGCTTTTTTCCTTCAAAATGTCATTTTGCTGTCAGACTGTTCTAAACACAGGAAACATGCGCCCCTTTACAGGCATACTATAGACACCCCCCAGGTACGAAATTTAAAGTTATATTACACTTTTATTGTTTGACTTTAAGCATTATTAAAATCACTGCTCCTGAAAAAACGGCCGTTTTTAAAAAAAATTTTTGCTTTGATCCATGTCCCCTGGGGCAGGACCCAGGTCCCCAAACACTTTTTATGACAATAACTTGCATATTAGCCTTTAAAATTAGCACTTTTGATTATTCATGTTCGTGTCCCATAGACTTTAACGGTGTTCGCGTGTTCGAACGAACTTTTTTCCTGTTCGCATGTTCTGGTGCGAACCGAACAGGGGGGTGTTCGGCTCATCCCTATTGGTGAAAAAACATTTTAAGCCCAGAAAATGGCCAATACTAATTTCTGATATTTGTCTCCTATTGATTGCAAATGGGTTCAGATGTAATGTTTACCCAACCTTTATCAAACTGAACCTGGGTACATTCAGTTCATGCCTAGTTTGGAGCCTGTAGGTACATAACCTTTGCTACCAAAAGCAACATACATCTTATAGGATCATCTCTTTCACAAAGACTATTGTCCTTAATCCATACCTTGCTTAGAAATCTGTGACATTGTATAAATAAATTTTTTTAATTATACACACTGTGAGGAGGAACTGAGGAGCACTGGTATTTGATAAGCAGAGGTACAGCAGACGATGCACTGTGAAGGTGCCAAGTTCAGTTTTTAGTGGAGTCAGATCCCGCACCTGGATGGGAGGACAGCAGGGAGTAAGCAGAATCATAATCAAGAACAGACAGAAGTTGACAACAATCAGGCAGAGAGGGACAGATTCACTAGGCAGAAGTGTTGTTAGTAGTCCAGGCAGTGGCGTAGCGTGGGTTGTCAGCACCCGGGGCAAGGCAAGTAATTTGCGCCCCCCCAAACCTGCAGACTTTTAGCTATCCCTGAGTCCCTTCAAATACAATAGTACTGACCTACCTGATTCCTATACTGACCACTACACTGAGAACTTCACTGTCCACTACACTACATTGTCCACTACACTGATCACTATACTATACTGACCACTATATTATACTGACCACTACACTGACCACCATACTACACTGTCCACTATACTGACCACTATACTACACTACACTGTCCACTATACTACACTACACTTGACCACCATACTACACTGTCCACTATACTGACCACCATACTACACTGACCACTATACTACACTGTCCACTATACTACATTATACTGACCACCATACTACACTGACCACCATACTACACTGACCACCATACTACACTGTCCACTATACTGACCACTATACTACACTACACTGTCCACTATACTACACTGTCCACTATACTACACTACACTTGACCACCATACTACACTGTCCACTATACTACACTATACTGACCACCATACTACACTGTCCACTATACTACACTATACTGACCACCATACTACACTATCCACTATACTGACCACCATACTACACTGACCACTATACTACACTGACCACCATACTACACTGACCACCATACTACACTATACTGACCACCATACTACACTGACCACTATACTACACTATACTGACCACCATACTACACTATCCACTATACTGACCACCATACTACACTGACCACCATACTACACTGACCACTATACTACACTGACCACCATACTACACTGACCACCATACTACACTGTCCACCATACTACACTATACTGACCACCATACTACACTGACCACTATACTACACTGTTCTCCATACTACACTGTCCACCATACTACACTGACCACTACACTACACTGACCACTACACTACACTGACCACTACACTACACTGACCACTATACTACACTATACTGACCACCATACTACACTGATCACTATACTACACTGACCACTATACTACACTGACCACTATACTACACTGTCCACTATACTACACTGACCACTATACTACACTGACCACCATACTACACTGACCACTATACTACACTGTCCACTATACTACACTGTCCACCATACTACACTGACCACCATACTACACTGTCCACTACACTACACTGTCCACCATACTACACTGACCACCATACTACACTGTCCACTATACTACACTGTCCACTACACTAACCACTACACTGTCCACCATACTACACTGTCCACTATACTACACTGACCACCATACTACACTGTCCACTATACTACACTGTCCACTATACTACACTGTCCACTATACTACACTGACCACCATACTACACTGACCACCATACTACACTGACCACCATACTACACTGTCCACTATACTGACCACTATACTACACTACACTGTCCACTATACTACACTGTCCACTATACTACATTACACTGTCCACTATACTACACTGTCCACCATACTACACTGTCCACTATACTACACTATACTGACCACCATACTACACTGTCCACCATACTACACTGTCCACTATACTACACTATACTGACCACCATACTACACTGTCCACTATACTACACTATACTGACCACCATACTACAATGTCCACTATACTACACTATACTGACCACCATACTACACTGTCCACTATACTGACCCCACCATACTACACTGACCACTATACTACACTGTCCACTATACTACACTGACCACTATACTACACTGACCACTATACTACACTGACCACTATACTGCACTGTCCACTATACTACACTATACTGACCACCATACAACACTGACCACCATACTACACTGACCACCATACTACACTGACCACCATACTACACTGTCCACCATACTACACTGACCACCATACTACACTGTTCACTATACTACACTGTCCACTACACTAACCACTACACTGTTCACTATACTACACTGTCCACTACACTAACCACTACACTGACCACTATACTACACTGTCCACTACACTAACCACTACACTGACCACCATACTACACTGTCCACTATACTACACTATCCACTACACTAACCACTATACTACACTGTCCACTACACTGACCACCATACTACACTGTCCACTATACTACACTGACCACCATACTACACTGTCCACTATACTACACTGTCCACTATACTACACTGACCACCATACTACACTGAACACCATACTACACTGACCACCATACTACACTACACTGACCACTATACTACACTGACCACCATACTACACTGACCACCATACTACACTGACCACCATACTACACTACACTGACCACTATACTACACTGACCACCATACTACACTGACCACCATACTACACTGACCACCATACTACACTACACTGACCACTATACTACACTGACCACCATACTACACTGTCCACTACACTAACCACTACACTGTCCACTATACTACACTATACTCACCACCATACTACACTGTTCACTATACTACACTATACTGACCACCATACTACACTGACTACTACACTAACCACTACACTAACCACTACACTGACCACTACACTAACCACTATACTACACTACACTGACCACCATACTACACTGTCCACTATACTACACTGACCACCATACTACACTGACCACCATACTACACTGACCACCATACTACACTGTCCACTATACTACACTATACTGTCCACCATACTACACTGTCCAACATACTACACTGTCCAACATACTACACTGTCCACCATACTACACTGTCCACTACACTAACCACTATACTACACTACACTGACAACCATACTACACTGTCCACCATACTACACTGACCACCATACTACACTGTCCACTACACTAACCACTACACTGACCACTATACTACACTGACCACTATACTACACTGACCACTATACTACACTGACCACCATACTACACTGTCCACTATACTAACCACTACACTGTCCACTATACTGACCACCATACTACACTGTCCACTATACTACACTATACTGACCACCATACTACACTGACCACTACACTAACCACTACACTAACCACTATACTACACTACACTGACCACCATACTACACTGTCCACTATACTACATTGACCACCATACTACACTGTCCACTACACTACACTATACTGACCACCATACTACACTGTCCACTACACTACACTATACTGACCACCATACTACACTGTCCACTACACTACACTATACTGACCACCATACTACACTGTCCACTATACTACACTATACTGACCACCATACTACACTGTCCACTATACTACACTATACTGACCACCATACTACACTGTCCACTATACTACACTATACTGACCACCATACTACACTGTCCACTACACTATACTGTCCACTACACTACACTATACTGACCACCATACTACACTGTCCACTATACTACACTATACTGACCACTATACTACACTGTCCACTATACTACACTATACTGACCACCATACTACACTGTCCACTATACTACACTATACTGACCACCATACTACACTGTCCACTATACTACACCACACTGACCACTATACTACACTGACCACTATACTACACTGACCACCATACTACACTGTCCACTACACTAACCACTACACTGTCCACTATACTGACCACCATACTACATTGTCCACTATACTACACTATACTGACCACCATACTACACTGACCACTACACTAACTACTACACTAACCACTATACTACACTACACTGACCACCATACTACACTGTCCACTATACTACACTGACCACCATACTATACTGTCCACTACACTACACTATACTGACCACCATACTACACTGTCCACTACACTACACTATACTGACCACCATACTACACTGTCCACTATACTACACTATACTGACCACCATACTACACTGTCCACTATACTACACTATACTGACCACCATACTACACTGTCCACTATACTACACTATACTGACCACCATACTACACTGTCCACTATACTACACTATACTGACCACCATACTACACTGTCCACTATACTACACTATACTGACCACCATACTACACTGTCCACTATACTACACTATACTGACCACCATACTACACTGTCTACTATACTACACTATACTGACCACCATACTACACTGTCCACTATACTACACTATACTGACCACCATACTACACTGTCGACTATACTACACTATACTGACCACCATACTACACTGTCCACTACACTATACTGTCCACTACACTACACTATACTGACCACCATACTACACTGTCCACTATACTACACTATACTGACCACTATACTACACTGTCCACTATACTACACTATACTGACCACCATACTACACTGTCCACTATACTACACTATACTGACCACCATACTACACTGTCCACTATACTACACTACACTGACCACTATACTACACTGTCCACTACACTATACTGTCCACTACACCACACTATACTGACCACCATACTACACTGTCCACTATACTACACTATACTGACCACTATACTACACTGTCCACTATACTACACTATACTGACCACCATACTACACTGTCCACTATACTACACTATACTGACCACCATACTACACTGTCCACTATACTACACTACACTGACCACTATACTACACTGACCACTATACTACACTGACCACTATACTACACTGACCACCATACTACACTGTCCACTACACTAACCACTACACTGTCCACTATACTGACCACCATACTACATTGTCCACTATACTACACTATACTGACCACCATACTACACTGACCACTACACTAACCACTACACTAACCACTATACTACACTACACTGACCACCATACTACACTGTCCACTATACTACACTGACCACCATACTATACTGTCCACTACACTACACTATACTGACCACCATACTACACTGTCCACTACACTACACTATACTGACCACCATACTACACTGTCCACTATACTACACTATACTGACCACCATACTACACTGTCCACTATACTACACTATACTGACCACCATACTACACTGTCCACTATACTACACTATACTGACCACCATACTACACTGTCCACTATACTACACTATTCTGACCACCATACTACACTGTCTACTATACTACACTATACTGACCACCATACTACACTGTCCACTATACTACACTATACTGACCACCATACTACACTGTCCACTATACTACACTATACTGACCACCATACTACACTGTCCACTACACTATACTGTCCACTACACTACACTATACTGACCACCATACTACACTGTCCACTATACTACACTATACTGACCACTATACTACACTGTCCACTATACTACACTATACTGACCACCATACTACACTGTCCACTATACTACACTATACTGACCACCATACTACACTGTCCACTACACTACACTACACTGACCACTATACTACACTGACCACTATACTACACTGACCACCATACTACACTGACCACCATACTACACTGTCCACTACACTAACCACTACACTGTCCACTATACTGACCACCATACTGCATTGTCCACTATACTACACTATACTGACCACCATACTACACTGACCACTACACTAACCACTACACTAACCACTATACTACACTACACTGACCACCATACTACACTGTCCACTATACTACACTGACCACCATACTACACTGTCCGCTACACTACACTATACTGACCACCATACTACACTGTCCACTACACTACACTATACTGACCACCATACTACACTGACCACCATATTACACTGTCCACTACACTAACCACTACACTGTCCACTATACTGACCACCATACTACACTGTCCACTATACTACACTATACTGACCACCATACTACACTGACCACTACACTAACCACTACACTAACCACTATACTACACTACACTGACCACCATACTACACTGTCCACTATACTACACTATACTGACCACCATACTACACTGTCCACTATACTACACTATACTGACCACCATACTACACTGTCCACTATACTACACTATACTGACCACTATACTACACTGTCCACTATACTACACTATACTGACCACCATACTACACTGTCCTACACTATACTGTCCACTACACTACACTATACTGACCACCATACTACACTGTCCACTATACTACACTATACTGACCACTATACTACACTGTCCACTATACTACACTATACTGACCACCTTACTACACTTTCCACTATACTACACTATACTGACCACCATACTACACTGTCCACTATACTACACTATACTGACCACCATACTACACTGACCTCCATACTAAACTACACTATACTGACCACTATACTAACCACTATACTATACTACACTAACCACTATACTGACCACTATACTACACTATACTGTCCACTACACTGTCCCCCATAGTGACACTACACTGACCTCCATACTATACTACACTACATTGTCCTGCCTACAGTCTCTCTCGCCCCCCTCCCCCTCCCCCTCCCAGTAACAAGACTCTCACTTACCTTCTTATCCTGGATGCATCGATCCGGATGAGGAGGAGAACACAGCGGCGGCTCACTTTCTTCTCTCCCCTGCGCTCTTCTTGCTGCCATGTTCAGTATCCAGCGCCCTGTGATTGGGTGTATGGGGGTCATGTGCGGAGGCGGGGCGCCTCACATGACCCCCATACACCCAATCACAGGGCGCCGGACACTTAACATGGCGGCCGCAGCCTGGGGACACAAAATTAGAAATTAGGAGGAGGCAGCCAGTGACACATATCGCGCCCGGGCCACGGCACCCCCTGCACCCCCCACGCTATGCCACTGAGTCCAGGTCTGGGTCGGTAGTAGAGCAAGGCACAGACAGTGACAGGCAGAGACAGTGAACAAAAGAGACAAGGGTAATCCGAGAGCAAGGTCAGATAGGAAGCTGGATTAGTAACAAAATTGAGGATGCATATCAGGAACTGGATCATAGGAACAAGGCTGAAGACCATACAGCAACAAACTAGTGAAGAGTTGAGATTTAAATTAGGGATGAGCTTCGAGTTCAAGTCGAACTCATGTTCAAATCGAACATCGGCTGTTGGCAAGTTCGCCGAACAGCGAACAATTTGGGGTGTTTGCGGCAAATTTGAAAGCCGCGGAACACCCTTTAAAAGTCTATGGGAGAAATCAAAAGTGCTCATTTTAAAGGCTTATATGCATGGTATTGTCATAACAGTGTTTGGGGACCTGGGTCCTGCCCCAGGGGACATGGATCAATGCAAAAAAAGTTTTAAAAACGACAGTTTTTTCGGGAGCAGTGATTTTAATAATGCCTAAAGTGATAAAAATAAAAGTGTAATATTCCTTTAAATTTCGTACCGGGGGGGGTGTCTATAGTATGCCTGTAAAGGGGTGCATGTTTCCCGTGTTTAGAACAGTCTGACAGCAAAATGACATTTCAAAGGAAATAAGTCATTCAAAAGTACTTGCGGCTATAAGAATTGTCAGTCCGACAATACACCTATAAGTTCATTGATAAAAACGGCATGGAATTTCCCCACAGGGGAACCCCGAACCAATTTTTTTTTTTTTAAATGGCGTGGGGGTCCCCCTAAATTTCATACCAGGGATGGGAGGCTCCTGCTGTGTGAAGCTTCTTGTCTTCTGATGGTTCTTAAATGATGGAGGGCGGGGACTTGACAGAGACTTCCCTGAGGCTTTCCCTGTGACGCCAGAGGGGGCGGGGTCACCCGTTACGTAACGGGTGAGCCTGCCCACTCTGATGTCACAGGGGAAAGCCTCAGGGAAGTCCCCATGCATCAGAGGGGGGCAGGGTCACTGGATGGCCCCGCCCTCTATTATTTAAAAACCATCTGAAGACGGCACACAGCGGAAGCCTCCCATCATGGATGCGGAGTGGCCCGAGAACGAAGAAGGGAAGAAGACGCCACGGAGGAAGATGCCGGACGAGAACACCAGAGCAAAAAGTAGAGGATCGGACGAAGAACCAGAAGAAGAAGAACATGGAGAAAGAAACCAAAGAAAGATAGAAGAAAGAAGGTAGAAGAAAGAAGATGGAAAGAAGAAGCATTTAAATAAAGGTATTGTCAAAAACTGTCTCTTGTCATTTTTAACATTTTTGACACTTTTTTTGGAAATGGTATGGGTACTTTTGTACCCCCTTACCATTTCACATAGGGGGGGCCAGGATCTGGGGGTCCCCTTGTTAAAGGGGGCTTCCAGATTCCGATTAGCCGCCCGCCCGCAGACCCCCATAACCACCGGGCAAGGGTTGTGGGGATGAGGCCCTTGTCCTTATCAACATGGGGACAAGGTGCTTTGGGGGGACCCCAAAGCACCCTCCCAATGTTGAGGGCATGTGGCCTGGTACGGTTCAGGAGGGGGGGCACTCTCTCATCCCCCCTCTTTTTCTGCGGCCTGGTATGGATTTTTGGGGGACCCCACGCCATTTTTTATTTTGGCGCAGGGTTCCCTTTAAAATCCATACCAGACCCTATGGATTTTGAGGGGGACCCCCCCCGCTTTTTTTTTTTTAATTTTGGCACGGGGTTCCCCTTAATATCCATACCAGACCTGAAGGGCCTGGTATGGAATTTAGGGGGACCCCCACGCCATTTTTTTTTAAATTTTGTTTCGGGGTTCCCCTGTGGGGAAATCCAAAGCTGTTTTTTTCATCGAACTTTTACGTGTATTGTCAGACCGACAATTCATTAATAGCCCTGAGTAGTTTTAAATGACTTTTTTCCTTTGAAATGTCATTTTGCTGTCAGACTGCTCTAAACACAGGAAACATGTGCCCCTTTACAGGCATACTATAGACACCCCCCAGGTACGAAATTTAAAGGAATATTACACTTTTATTGTTTCACGTTAAGCATTATTAAAATCACTGCTCCTGAAAAAACAGCCATTTTTATAACTTTTTTTGCATTGATCCATATCTCCCGGGGCAAGACCCAGGTCCCCAAACACTTTTTACGAAAATAACTTGCATATAAGCCTTTAAAATTAGCACTTTTGATTATTCATGTTCGAGTCCCATAGACTTTAACGGTGTTCGCGTGTTCGAACAAATTTTTTGCCTGTTCGCATGTTCTGGTGCGAACCGAACAGGGGGGTGTTCGGTTCATCCCTAATTTAAATAGACCACGTGATAAATTTGTGCATGAGCAATGATGTATGGTGCTCATGTGTGGGCAATGATGAATGTGTCCAAATATTCAGTATATAGGAAGAAAAGCCTGGTGGTTTTGTTTGGGCATCCGTAGTGAACTTTCACCAGATAGATGCAACAAAATGACATTGGAATCCCACTAAGCATGGATGAACACTATTAAAAAAAAGGGGGGGTGTACATGTTATGCAGTTTCAAATACATTTTAAAATTTCAGTGTATGGCTATGTTCAGTGCCTTAATGATGTACATGCTAAGACGGAATCACTATGGGTCATTTCTGGGACTCGCAACAGTCCCAGCACATACTTGCTTTACATGACATTTTTAAAATACTTTTGCTTAAACACAACATACAGAGCACCCATTTTTTAAAATGAACTGTCAGATAAATTAAACACATTTTCTGTATTTTCCTTTATGTGTGAGCCTCACCTGCTCTTTTTTCTTAGTAGCTACCAGAAGGATAGTAAACTCAAGACAGAAATAGACTTTACAGTATGGATCTGTAACAATTGCTAAAAGGGGTCTTCCACAGTGTTGCCAACCACCTGTAAATTTACGGGCAGCCTATAAATTTCAACCCATTTTCAGCTACCTGTAAATGTCCGTTATGGACAGCAGCCATCCGTGAAAAATACGGCTGCAGGTCAACATTTGAACTGCGCATGGGCAGTTCCAAAACTGGCTGGGCTTGGGCCAGCTCGTACATGCTCGCCCATTTTCATGCACAGTGAATAAGTGAAGTAATGGCGCCGCCTGGCGCCATTTGTGAATAGACAGCAGTTGACAATCAGTCTCAACTGCATTGGCAGCATATCAGTGGGCACACCTCCTGACCCAGAGACCGGACCCTGGCCGGCACCATGGCTGGAGCCTGTGGGGATTAATCCCACCGCCACACCACTATAAACATGGCCACATGAAGTTAGGACCCTTGTTCCCTGCACCATCCATCAATGGCTGCCGGATACTCCCACCACGCTACTGTGAGCAAAGCCACACTGAGTCCTGGAGACTGGACCCATGCAGCATCCATCTATTCATCCATCTATGGCTGCTATATCTATGTGATGTCCAGGAGGAACAGCAGTTACTAGAATGGCAGTGGTGAGATTTAAAGAATCACAGATGTTCACAATCTCTGGCTATTTCCTGTATCCTATCCGCAACCTCTAACCAACTCCTGTATTGTGTCCACATCCTTTAACTACTTCCTGTATCCTGTTTGCATCTTCTAACCACGACCTGTATCCTGTCAGCAGCCTCTAACCACCTCTTTTATCATGTCTGCAGCCTCTAACCAACTTTTGCATCATGTCTGCAGCTTCTAACCACCTCCTGCATCATGTCCACAGCCCATGAACCATTTCTCGTAGAGGAGAGGAGACTTTAGTATAAAACCAAAGTCGCCGAGCCCAGAGGGGACTGTTTGACTGAGCCCTGCATGGTACACCTGAAAGGAAGTCAGTGACAGCACCACCTGGCCAGTCTGAGGTGGGTCACTGATGTAAAGGCGGAGTGAATACAATAATGTAATGGGGCACTGATATAAAGGTTCCCCCTTATATCAGTAACCCCCCACCTTAGTGTATGCACTCTGCGGAACGTGGTCTCTGGTCACAATAGTCCACCCCACATCAGAGTTCCTGGCATTTCCATTTACATCAGAGTCTGCAGGATTCCCCCTTACAGTGCAAGGAGGAACTCTGCGGACCCTGATGTAAAGGGGAATTCTGATGTAAAGGGCAATGTTGCAGACCCTGATGTAAGTCGGAACTCTGATGTAAAGGGGAACACAGTGGACTCTGATATAAGGTGGTCTCTGCCCTTACATCAGAGTTCCCCTTTAGATCATGAGCTACAGTGTTCCCCTGTACATAAGAGTTCCCTTGCACTGTAAAGAATCCTGGAGACTCCGATGTATGGGGAAACTCTGTGCTGGCTGGGTTATATTAAACTGACCTTTTATGTAAATGGAGAAATGTGTTTTTTGACTTTTGTTAACTTAAACACATTGCTAATAGCACTAGCTACATGTTTATAATTTTAATATTGTTATTTGCATAATTTTGCACTGAAAACAGTAATTTTATGTACTTTTTTTGCAGTGTCAGTAAAAATTGTGGTTCTGTCAGTAAATTGCATGATTTTTGGCAGTATAAAATTGGTGCTGTTTGTAAATTTTGGCATCCTCGTAGTAAATTCACTTTAGGTGGGGGTGGGGGGCTAGGTTGGTAACACTGGTCTTCTGTATATTATTATCTAGGCTTCAGAGTCGAGACAGCAGCCCTTGGAGAGGCCTTTGTGAAAAGAATTATAGTTTTAGCACTTTGGTTTATTTATTTGTTTATTTGTTTGTTTTGGGAGGGGGTTAAAAGAAGAAGGATGCTATGCCAGGATTTGGTTAAGATGGCACTGGGATTGGTCTGGAGGCAGAGGTGACAGCAGCAGCAACCAGAGTGTGCTCCTAATTTTGTAAATCTATGCTCAATAGTGATGGGCCAAACACCCCCCAGTTTGGATCGCACCAGAACTCTTGAACATGGAAAAAGTTTGGACCTGAGCCGTGAACCCTATTAGAGTCCTTGGGACCCAAACTTGAAAAATCAAAAATCCCCATTTTGAAGGCTTATATGCAGGTTATTGCCCATGAAAAAGGCATGGGGGCCCTGGTACTGCCCTGGGGGACATATATCAATGCAAATTATTTTTTTTAAAAGATAATTTTTAAAGGAGCAGTGATTTTAATGATGCATAAAGTGAAACAATAAAAATGTACAATTCCTTTAAATATAGTGCCTGGGGGAGGAGTCCCCTGAGTCTGCCTGTAATGTGGCACATCTGTACCAGTTATATAACTTACTGCAGCAAAACTGACATATAAACAAAACAATAACCTTTAAATTCCCGGAAATACAAAAATGTAAAAAAAAATGGTGTGGGGGGCCCCTCTAATCCATACCAGGCCCTTTGGGTCTGGTATGGATTTTAAGAGGAACCCCATGCCAAAATAAAAATAATGGTGTTGGGTCCCCCCAAAATCCATACTACACCCTTATCCAAGCATGCAGCCCGGCAGGTCATGGAAGCACAGAAGAAGGCGCTGTAGGAAGGTACAGTGCACACTGTACATTGTATACGGTTGTAATGCAGTGCATTTTATGACTTTCAGGCACTTTTAACTCCGTTCCACTGGCCACTGGGGATTTCTGACAGGCAGGGAGGGAGATAGACAACACATGACAAGCCCTACCCTGAAAATAAGCCCTACTGGGTCTTTGTTGAAAAAATGAATATAAGACCTGGGCTTATTTTTGGGAGACACGGTAGTACCCCTAGTAGGTATAACCTTGTGATCTGCCACACAACTAACCTCAATAAAAAACTAAAAATAAATAAAGACTAAATAAATAAATTAAAAAAAGAATGAAAAGAAAAATAATAATAAAAATAAATACAAGTAAATAAAAATAGACACTACCCACACTTCCCAAATGTGACAATACAACCTAATATACCAAATGTGTGGCGCTAAACATAAATAAATGAAATAAAAAAAAATGAATATAAAACTAATAATTCATGCATATATCCTATAATATCCTAAAATATGAAAAAAAAACATAAATATATTATATAATTAAAGTGCACATGCTTCATGTGATGCACAGAAATCCTCAATAATATAAAAAGTCAATTATACAAACATAAACATAGAGCAAAAAATAAAATCTTAATGGAGTGTCCAAAAACTATATATAGCGAAAGTGCGCGGGCTCCATGTCTTGCTCAAAAAAATCCTTAGTATTGCAACAGTCCAAACATAAGCATGTTATGAAGACATAAGCATGTCTTCATGCAGCTGTGCACACAACCCCCACCAGGTGTACCCTCACCTTAAAGGCTTTTCAAAAAAGTCTAATGCAGTTTCTCTGTCTCCTGCTGACACAGCTACCCTGCAGTCTCCACCCCTATTTCCTTAAGGCCCTTAGGCACCTTTCACATGGACGGCTATTCTGCCGCAGTTAAAAGCATGTTTTTTTTTTCTGTGAAATTCAAGACTCCAGGCACTGCGATCAGCTGCATTTGTACAATGTGATTACCTGCGTTTACGTGCGTTTACATGCGGTTGCGTTTTGCTGCGGTAGTCAATGTTTTTGTTTGGTCCCTTGAATCTACTCATGATGCATTTCGGTCCTCTGCAGTTCAAATCATCTATTTCCTGTCTCTTTGTGTACTGGCTGAGTGTGTGTTGGAGTTTTGCAGTGAGAGGAGTGTTCTGTCTTCTGTCTATTGTGCTGAAATCTTTCAAGATGAATGCATGTATGGGTAGTTTGATGGCAATGCTCATATTACTGCTGATGAGAATGAAGAGGAGAAGAGAGATCGAGTGGAGGAGATGTCCCCGTTGTTACTGGGTGCACCCTATAACCTCACAGTGTCTTTCGATCGGCTACTTTGCCCTCATGTTTGGTGAACTGAGAACTCATAAAGACAAGTTCTATAACTAAACGAGGATGTCGGTGGCGAGTTTTGACGAATTGTTGGGACTTGTTCGTGGACGCCTTACCAGACACAGGACCAACATGATAAGATGCATTAGTGAGGAAGAACGGCTGTTACTTACGTTAAGGTTGGTTTTCCATATCTTGAACATATGCTTACATTCATGCACATGCAGGTTTATATTATTGACAATAGTGTGTGTGTTATATATACAGCTATATATATTTCATATTTTTTTTCTATTTTCTGAATGCTTCTCAATTTTGTATTGCAGATACCTTGCCACTGGAGCAAGTTTTACCTCCCTTCATCATCAGTTCCTAATGGGAATTTCAACTATGTTGACTGTAGTACATTACACCTGTATTTCCATTTGGGAGGAGCTTAAGACTACAGTAATGCTGGAACCAACAGCCAGTCTGTGGGAAGAGATAGCAGAGGAATTTTGGGAGAAGACAAGCTTCCCAAATTGTATCGGGGCATTAGACGGGAAACATATCAGGCTCATCAAGCCACCAAACTCAGGTTTCTGCTATTTCAATTACAAAAAGTACTTCTCCATTGTTCTGCTGGGACTGAGTGATGCAAACATACACTTCATAGTGGTGGAAGTTGGAGCTTACGGCAATTCTGGAGATTCAAGAATTTTTTCGGAATTCCATGATGGGCCAGTGTGTCCAGTATGGAGATTTTAATGTACCACAGGCAAGGCCTCTACCTGGTACTACTGGACCGGATCTGCCCCTAGTAGTGCTAGGAGATGAAGCATTTGCCCTATCCACCCACCTCCTCAGGCCCTATACCAGGCATGGTCTTACTGCCAAGAAGCGCATTTTCAATTACCGTCTGAGCCGTGCACGCAGAATGGTGGAGTGCGCATTCTGTATTTGTACCGCCAAATGGCATGTACTGTTGACTGCAATGCACCCTGAAGTGGATCACGTGGTCAATGTAGTTTTGGCATGCTGTGTTCTCCATAACTTTCTAAGGGGAAAGAAGATTGCGCCCAATGAATCCCCATTACCTGTTTGTGAAGAACACAGAGGGTGTGTTACTACCACTCGCCCAAGCAATCATGCGCTACAAGTCCGTGAACATTTCAGTAATTATTTTCTTACTGACGATGGACAGCTACCGTGGCAGTATGATTATGTGTAATATTTTCTTTACCCACTCGCATCAACCTGCTTGTTATTACTGTTTAAAGTTTTGTTGAAATAAAGTAATTGACAACTTTGTCTAATTAAATTGGATTTATTTTTATCTTTGCTATGTAAATTAACAAAGGGTATAAAAAATAGAAAAACCTTACAAAAACATTGATGCTTGCATCTGTAGAAGAATTTTTTTTAATTCTATTTTTATTCCTTTGGAATGTTGAGATGTTTTTTATTTTCAAGTAAAACATGACTCGGTACAACAGATAACATCCCATAAAATATTGAGTGACTCAGTAGAAGAGATAACATCCCAAAAAATCCCTTATATGAACCCTCAAGCAACCACAAATATAGAGTATTCCACAAATATAGAGTAAGGGGTTGTAAACATTAGTTTGTGTAAAGCAGGGATCTTCAAACTACGGCCCTCCAGCTGTCATGATGGGAATTGTAGTTGCAGAACAACTGAAGGGCCACAGTTTGATGACCCCTGGTGTAAAGGTATAATTAAGTGCTTCAGAGTGTGTCCAACATTCTCCTGAGAGATGGCCCCTCCGAAAAAGTGTCAGAAACCTAACCTTGCCCTCCTTAACTTAAAGGGGTTGTAAACATTAGTTTGTGTAAAGCAGAGATCTTCAAACTACGACCCTCCAGCTGTTGCGGAACTACACATCCCATGAGGCATTGTAAAACTCTGAGATTCACAGACATAGCTAGACATGATGGGAATTGTAGTTGCAGAACAACTGGAGGGCCATAGTTTGATGACCCCTGGTGTAAAGGTATAATTAAGTGCTTCAGAGTGTGTCCAACATTCTCATGAGAGATGGCCCCTCCGAAAAAGTGTCAGAAACCTAACCTTGGTCTCCTTATCTTAAAGCGGTTGTAAACATTACTTCGTGTAAAGCATTAACAAAAGCTGAAAAGTAAAACCGTCATTAAAATATTAAACTAAAATAATTAAACTACAAGTTTTCATACACTGGGTAAGGGGAACGCAGGGAAGAATGGCTTGGTTCACTGCCAACATCTATAGGTGATCCAGATTGGGAAGATGAGGGTGAACTGACTGGATGTGACTGCACATGCATTCTTTGAAAACCAGGATTAGATGGGAAAGGTGTCAACGTTGGTGGTGGTCCTGCATATGGGTTCATGGCTGGTGTGGTCTCATGGTACTGATGACTTGGCATTGGTTTATTCAAAGAGCCACTAGGTGTATTAAAACCAACACCCCATGGCTGAAATCTTGGATATGGGCGTTGCTCTTTGTAAGCAGAAACTATATACGTAAGATAGGCATGTATATCACCCCTGACTTCAGTATGCTTATCAGGAGGAATCTCCCTGACTACACACAGTTACATTCTCAAAAAGATCACATCAGGGTCTGAGATGTTGAGGAATTCATCAACTTTTGTGGCAGGTTGTTGTGATTGGTTTCTCATTTCTTGAATTATACGATCAAAATATTCCTCAAAAGGTGGCTCTTGCTGAGTATGGCATGTTCAACGAGTGGTGGAAGTAGACCGGATTCTCCTGTTAAGATTTGCCTGCAAATAGATAGAATATATAGATTATGCTTCTGATGTTGAGGTCACACTTGGTGGACAGCATACCGATAAACCTGATGCTTGCCCAAATATTGAAGTCATGTCAGAGCTTGCAGCACCTTTTTTGATTAGATCAGATACAGGCACTTGTTTTTGTCCCCCAAAAAAACGATGCCACTGTATTAGCAGCAAGACCTCCAAAGCCAGAAGTAGTGATTTGGTACTTTGCCCAAAAAAAGAAGCCATTGTATACTAACAGCAGCTGCCATTGTAATATGAAAGTAATAAGTTTATTGTGGTTGGAGGTTGTGACGTTTTGAAAATACATACCACAGGTTCTTGAGTGACCGGTTGAGAATCTTGGGATGAAACTGTCTCTGAATTGGTTTCTTGACTTGGGTCAGCATGATCATTTTCTGGTGACGAACTTGCACGCCTTGCTCTTGCAGGAACACTTCAGACAGTTCTAGGTAAGAATAACAACATTACAAGTTTAAAAAAAAATACCATGGTTTTAGTGTTTACAGAATACTGTCATGTGTACACTACAGAATAGACCTCTAACTGGAGCTGAGGGGGAACATTAAAAAAAAGGGGTTTAGACACCTTTCACACTGGAGTGGTGTGCTGGCAAGACGCAAACAAAAATCCTGCAGCATCTTTGGAGTGGTGAAAGAGCGGTGTGTGTACCGCTCCTTCACCTCTCCAGCCCATTGAAATCAATGGAACAGTGCGGCTATACTGCCCACAAAGTAAAATAAAGTTAAAATATATATTTATATATATATTATATATATATACTTACGAGCGCATCTTGGTGGTGTGCCTCAAAAATGACAAAGCCTTTGCATGGGGGTTAGGCCTACGACGAGTTGAGGGTGCCCTGCTTCTATCTGCAAACCTCTCTTCCTTTAGTTCCTTCTTGTACCGGTCGCGTAGGGACCTCTATCGAGTATAAACCTCCTTTCCTGCAATATATATTTCATTGTATAAATTTGTTATATATCAAACATAATGCATGTTAGGAACAAAAGTTGAGAGAGATCTGCTCTCACCCTCCACCCAAGAAACACTTCTAGGGGAGACACCAACCATTTGATTTCCCATTAGTACTGACCCCTTTCACTGCAAGTGACATGAATACAGTAATCAGTGGCTATAACTCTGACTGCTACTGTCACTGGTCCCCAAAAAAGGGTCAAAAGTGTGCAATCTGTCTGCCAAAATGTCGCTGTCCCTCCCGCAAATTTTTGTTTCACTATTCACCATACTAGTACAGACAAAAAAATACAAATGCCATAAACCTTTCCCAAAGACACTGTATTTGTTTAGAAAAAATAAAAGAACAACAATTTTGGTTTGTAGCATTGCACAATTGTCAGTGACGCAGTGCTGTATCGCCACAAAATGGCCTGGTCACTTTTAGGGGGTAAATCTTCAGCTTCTGGTTAAAGTTTGGTTGGAATGGGAAACAGCTATGATGCATGTGTACCCTGCTACATAGACACGACAAACATTGCACTCACCTTGGTTATCCTATTCAGTTGCAGACATATTGTCCCAGGGCGGTGTGACAAATCTGTATACTTCCTCCCACTTTGATCTCTTCAAAACTTGGTCAGCACACCTTGGGCATTCTGAGTCCCATAACTCCGGTCAGGCATGCACCAGTGCTATAATGGCCTCATGGGAGATATCTCGTGCCACCATGCTGCCTTCTCCTCTTTCCTCTATCCCTCTGAACTTCCTATGTCATTTCCCAGGTATACCTGCTGCTTATATGATGTGCTTCCTGTTGTTTTTATTTCTCACGCTGCTATCCGCAGTTGACACAAAAAACTGTGATTACCTGCTGTTATGTGCAGATAGCTGCGCTAAATCGCTCCTGGACGCAGTCAATTGTATTTTTTATATCCACGCAGAACCACATGTAACTAAATCGCAACTAAACGCAGTGTGTGAATGGGGCCATCGGAAAGCATTGTGTGCTTTTAGCTGCGGTAGAAAACTAGAAAATACGCAGCTAAAAGCACCATTCTATCCGTCCGTGTGAAAGGGGCCTAAAGCAGCTGAAAACAGAAGTCATGTGATCACCCAAAAAAAAAATATATATATATATATACACATATATATATATATATATATATATACATACAGTTGTGCTCAAAAGTTTGCATACCCTGGCAGAAATTGGGAAATTTTGGTATTAATAGTGAAAATTTGACCGATCATGCCAAAAAACTGTCTTTTTTTTAAGGATAGCAATCACATGAATCCATTTATTATGACATTTTTTTTGGATCCTTTTTAAATAATGATAACAGAAATCACCCAAATGGCCCAGATAAAAAGTTTACATACCCTGGAATGTTTGGCCTTGGTACAAACACAGAAGGTGGCACACACAGGCTAAAATGGCAATTAAAGGTTAATTTCCCACAATGAGTTTGTTAGCTCTCACGTGGATGCACTAGGCAGGCTAGACACTGAGCCATGAGGCGGTAGAAAAGAACGGTCAAAAGACCTGCGTAACAAGGTAATGAAACTTTACAAAAATGGAAAAGGATATAAAAAGATATTCAAAGCCCTGAATATACCAGTCAGTACTGTTTATTGTCAATATTTCTTTATTGAATCAGTATACAGATGTATAAAGTACAAAGAATACAATAGCTAGTAAGGGATACACCATTACTGCATTAGCAACATAACATGGTAGGGCCAGATGGGCCTAGTTATTACAAACATAGAAGGGAGGATCTGTGCAAAGCACATATTATGTGAGAGAAAAGGTGTATCCAGGGGAGGGAAATAAAGAAACAGAGAGAAACAGAGACAGAGGGAAGGGTAGGGAAGGGAAGGGAGAGAGGAAGATGAAGGAAGGAAGAGTCAGATAAGTCACCGTAATGTAAGCTAGTAGAGAAGAATTTTCATAGCATAGGATGGACTAGATTACAAAGTTTTCAATCTTTAGTTGTACTTTAGTTTTTCTCTAAACTTTGTCACAGTGGAGCTTCAGATTTCTAAAAGTTTATCCATCTCACACTGATGGTTGAGTGTAGAGATGGTATCAGAGGGAGATGGGGAGTTTGGTGTTTTCCATAATCTCGTAATAGTGATCTTCGCTGCCAGGAGGAGTTGTAGGATCAGTACTCTTGTTTTGAGTGCAAATTTGTGGATGTTTAGCCACTTCAGCTTTGTGGGTGGTTTTAACCCTTTTTTGGCACCTAGCAGGGGTTAAAGGTGCCCCGCTAGCAGCTGAATAACACCTCTAAAACAATGGTAACATGCCGCTAAAAATAGGGGCGATTTACCGCCGATGTCCCCAACGCCCCAGTGTGAAAGCAGCCTGAATGACCAGAGCATTTTTTGCGATTCGGCATTGTGTCGCTTTAACTGACTATTGCGTGGTTGTGCAACGTTGTACCCAAACAAAAAATGTATGTCCATTTTTACCACAAATAGAGCTTTCTTTGGGTGGTATTTGATCACCCCTGCGGTTTTTATTTGTTGCACTATAAACAAAAAAAGAGCTATTTTGAAAAAAAAAATATTCTTTACTTTTTGCTATAATAAATATCCCATATTATTTTTTTTTTAAAACAAATTTCTTCATCAGTTTAGGCCGATATATATTCTTCTACATATTTTTGGTAAAAAAATCGCAATAAGCGTATATTGATTGGTTTGCGCAAAAGTTATAGCGTCTACAAAATAGGGAATAGATTTATGGCATTTTTATGGCATTTTGATTATTATTATTTTTTAACTAGTAATGGCCGCCCGCAACTGAGCCTGCGTGAGCCGCCGTACACCTACAGTGATTCGCTCAGGAGAACCATTGTGCCACCGGTCTTTAAGCGGTTAGATGTAGAGTGGCTTACTCAGGGTTAGGCAATATTCTTTGGTTGCAGATATCTGATAAGATAGAGAAGGTATTGTTTCAAAATGAGTGAATTGATTTACATGACCATAACGTGTGATGAAGTGTACCAGTTTCTCCACAATTACGCCAGCAAAGGGTTGAGTGGGAAGGATAACATTTAGAAAGTTTGTACAGAGTAAGGTATCATGAGTGCACAATTTTTTAAAACTGTTCCACTGGACATTTGGACATACGTGGTAGAGGAGGCTTTCTGCCATTAATGATAGTTGTGTATTTTGAGAAGGAGTCTTGAGCATTGTAAATGTTGTAGAATAGAGAAATTCCTCTCAGGTAGCAGATGGGATCTTGGAAGAGTGTAAATATTGAGGCTGGTAACTCTAGGTCTAGTGGTATGGGGTGTTTCAAGAGGAATGAGCATATTTGCATGTAGTTAAAGCAAGTGCAGGGGGGAATCTTGACGTGAAAACTCAGGTATTCAAAGTTGTGGAGGGAGGTATCACAATAAATTGTAGTTCCTTAAGGAGTGTGAGTCCTTTTGACTTCCAAAGGTTCAGGTTGATATAGGGAATTAAATGCTGAAGCACTGAGAGAGGGGTATTGATTCTATATAGTGTCCCGAGAGGTCTGCCACTGCTATAATCAGGTTGTGTCAGGTTGCATTAATATAATGTTAATTTGGGGTCTGGGCTATTTTTATTATTTTTTTCTTTCAGATGTATGGAAGTAAGCAAGTCTTCAATCTGCTTTGCCCTCTTTTTCTTAACCACTTGCCGACCTGCTCACGCCGATATACGTCGGCAGAATGGCACGGACAGGCATATTAACGTACCTGTACATTGCCCTTCAAGACGCGGCATTGTAGGCGCGTGCGCCCGCTGCGAGCTCCGTGAGTGTGATCACGGGTCCCGCGGACTCGATGTCCGTGGGGATACCTGCAATCGTCTCACGCAGAGGAAGAACAGGGAAATGCTGATGTAAACAAGCATTTCCCCATTCTTCCTACTGACAGGACACTGATCACAGCTCCCTGTGATGGGGAAAGGTGATCAGTGTCCATACCTCCTACAGTTAGAACACATCCCTTGGACACACTTAACCCCTTCAGTGCCCCCTCCTGGTTAACCGCTTCACTGCCAATTACATTTACACAGTAATTAATGCATTTTTAATCGCACCGATCACTGTATAAATGTAAGTTGTCCCAAAATAGCACCAAAATTGTCCGATCTGTCCGCCATAATGTCGCAGTCACGATAAAAATCGCTGATCGCCACCATCCCCTATTTTGTAGACGCTATAACTTTTGCGCAAACCAATCAATAAAAGCTTATTGCAATTTTTTTTACCAAAAATATGTAGAAGAATACGTATCGGCCTAAACTGAGGGAATATATTTTTTATATTTTTTAAAATTTATATATTTTTTGGGGGATATTTATTATAGCAAAAAGTAAAACATATTGCGTTTTTTTCAAAATTGTAGCTCTTTATTTGTTTATAGCGCAAAAAAATAAAAACCACAGAGGTGATCAAATACCACCAAAAGAAAGCTCTTTTTGTGGGGAAAGAAGGACGTAAATTTTGTTTGGGAGCCACGTTGCACGACTGCGTAATTGTCAGTTAAAGAGATGCAGTGCTGAATCGCAAAAAGTGCTCTGGTCTTTGGCCAGCCAAATGGTCCGGGGCTAAAGTGGTTAACATACGATGACATTTTGATCAGTGTTCCCCTCATGTACACTTTATAAGTATTCCACAGAATAAATCTATTCATTTCAGGGGTGTCATTATACATTAAAAAGTTGTGATGTTCTTCAACAATTTTTTGGTACATCTGCCTGTCATTCAAGAGAGAGGTGTTCAATCTCCAAAGAGGAGGGGAAGAGTTTCAGAGACAAATGTCAAGGTATGTGGAGAATGGTCTGACCAAGAAATTATACCAATATCTGTGCTTAAAACATTTTGCAGCAATCTTTTAGTGGTTGAATGAATGAATGAATGAATGAATGATTTGTAAAGTGCTGCAAATGCGAACTGAATCGCCTCAAGGCGCTGATGCGTTGTGTTGTCAAGCTTCACTAGAAGAGGTAGGTCTTGAGTTTTTTCCTGAAAGCCAGATGGTTTTCTTCCATGCGGATGTGAGTCGGAAGAGAGTTCCATAGCCGAGGTCCCTGGACTGCAAATCTTCGTTCTCCCCTTGCTTTGTAGCGGTATTTGGGAACGAGGAGGAGGTTTTGGCTAGATGATCGCAGATTGCGATTCAGTGTGTAATGTTTTATTTTCTCTCGGAGGTATTGAGGGGCGTTTCCATGTATACATTTGTGGGTGAGGCAGAGCGTCTTGAAAGTGATCCAATTCTTTACTGTTAGCCAGTGTAGGCTCCTCAGGGATAGGGAGATGGACTCCCAGGGTTTTTTTCCTGTTATTAGTCTTGCCGCCGCATTTTGAATGGCCTGTAGGCGCGTAAGCTGATATTGGGGTAATCCTAGGTAGAGTGAGTTTGCGTAATCGAGACGGGAATTAATGATTGTTCCAACTACTGCTGCTTTGTCATCTTCTGGGATGAAGGGGATGAGTCTGCGTAACTTGCGGAGGAGATGGTGCGATCCACTAAACCCTGATCCTATTTGCGCATCCATTGTCATTTCTGGGTCCAAGATAATTCCAAGACTTTTTGCCTTGGTGCTTGGTGAAATGGTTTGTCCGAAGATGGCGGGGGGTGTCCATGGAGTCTTGGTTTTGGGATTTTGGTTAGCGTGCAGGTAGAGAAGTTCTGTTTTTGACCCGTTGAGTTTGAGGGAAGAGATTGATGCGAGAGAAGAAGGAGTGTACAGCTGACAAGAATGTGAAGTCTCTTTCGGAACCATGGAAGCATCGCCAGGCATCATAGAGCTCATATTTTTGTAGCAAAGGGGCAATGGAGTGAATAGGTCTTCTGGTGGGAATAGTGGTATCCATTTCAGGGTCCAAGATTGTGTTGAAGTCCCCACCAATAATAAGGGTGCCATTCAGCACCTCCATAACTTTGGAAAGCAAAGGGGCAAGGAATTTCCTCTGTTTAGGGTTTGGAGCATAGAGATTGACAAGTGTGAAGGTGGTTTGAATTATTTCACAGATAAGAATGAGATATCTGCTTTTGGGGTCCTGGATGGTACGGATGTGATTGAAATTACAGAGTCTTTAACCGCGATAAGGACTCCGCAGGCCTTTTTTGGGCCGTTAGCCGTATATAGATGGGGAAATCATTGGAAGTTCACCCTGGAACATTTATGGGCAGCAAGTTGTGTTTCCTGGGCAAAAGGAAAGAGTTTAGCCATTTGCACAGACTCAAGGAGCTGGTGGTGGATAAAAGTTGAGGTGCGGGAAGGACCCCGGGAATCAAAGTTGGTATCAGGTGATTCAGGCAGTGAACCAAGTCCATTCCAGATGTGTACAAAATCTTGTATAGTGACTGGATAGGTAGAGAGGTCAGAAAAAAGGGTTAAACAGAAAAACATACAACATAATAAGAAACTCCTGTCAAACACAGGCTCAATGGGCAGCCTAAGCTGCTATAATAACTGGGGTGGTAACTAAATAGTGCAACACACTACAGTGTATATTGGAAAAGGAAGTTCAATAGCACAGGTAGTCTCGCAGCCTCTCATTAATGTGATCTTGTAATAGAAGGGAGAGGCCTGTTTGAAGAATAAGGGGTTCAAGTCAGGTCCATTCTGTTTCTAGGCATTCCGGGATGGATGAGTATGAGGTGGGAGGCTGTTTGTCTGGAGGGAGCAACCGCCATTGTTTAAAGATTTGGATGCCTTTGTCAACACTGTAGATAGGGAATGTTTTTCCATTCCAAGTGGCCAGTAACTTCATGGGGAAACTCCATCGGTAGATGACATTATTATTTTGCAAGATTATTGTGAGTGTGGCAAGCTTCTTTCTATTCATCACTGTTTGCTGCGATATGTCTGTATACAAGGATATGCCAGCAAAAGTCATCTGGTACAACAGGGTTTTGCTTAGCCACCACCATGACATGCTCTTTGTCATGTTAGTAGTGAATACATGCTAGGGTATCTCTGGGTGCAGTATCAGGAAGAAATTTGGGTTTGGGTATGCGGTGGGCTCTGTTAATGCACAGCTCAATGTCAGTCAGAGAGGGCATGAGAGCTTTCATAAGGCGTTGGATAAAATCTGTAAGCTCGTTTGGAGGTATAGATTCAGGTACTCTTCTGAACTTTATGTTGTTCCTCCTCGAGCGGTCTTCTAGATCTGCCATTTTATTCTGGAGGTGCTGAAGCTCATTCTCCTGGTCAGTATAAGCATGGTCAGCCATTTTAGTTTCCAGGTGGTGTATTTTATCAGTGTGGGTTTGAACTGTGTCACTCAGGCGATAAATCATATCAGAAAAGTCACCAAATTAGGTTTTTCTTCGAGATAATAGCATATTCTTCATGGTATTTTCTAATATTGCCTGGTCTGTGGCAGGGAACATGTTAATGAAAGAGTCTGTCTGCCTGTTCTGCAAGAGACAGGGTGAGATGGCAGGCTGCAGCCCATGAGGGAGCACATTGTCCCCTCTACACTGCTTGGTTTTAGCTAGGCTGTGTGTGGTGGGTGTAGAAGGGCTAGAGAACTCTCCTGGATCATCTGGGGTGTTTGTGATATGGTTCCCTGTATTGTGGTAACCAGGATGTGAGCGGGCTGAGGCCAGCGCCATCTTGCTTACCTCACAGAACCACGGCCAGGTAAAAGCCTGTGAGGTGCTGAGGGTGGTTTGTTTACCTTCCTCCTTTTGGTCATAGTCGCCAGGTGTGATCGCTGCTGAGGAAAGCAAAGACCAGGCTCTGTCTGCCTCTCCCTCCTGCCGTTCAGGTGTTGCTAGTCTCATGAGGCTGCTGAAGCTCCCTGTTATGCTGCCATCTTCCCTGCTGGCCAGACATGCCCCCCAGTCAGTCAGTACCGTTTAATCACTTATTAAGAAGTGAAAAATTAGGGGCTCTTTTGATACCAAGACAAGGTCAGGTAGACCAAGAAAGATTGCAGCCACAACTGGGGGAAGAATTGCTCAGGATACAAAGAAAAACCCGCATGTAATTTCAGGAGAAATACAGGCTGCTTTCCTGGTTGTTTTTAACAAGCACAATTCAACAATACTTGAACAAAAACGATTTGCATGGTTGAGCTGCCAGAATGAAGCCTTTACTGTGCCAATGCCAAAAAAAGTCAATGAGGCATGTCAAGGTGTTGTTGGACATATTGAAGCCAGGCTTTGTTGTGGAACTTGTACAGTAAAGGCTTCTTTCTGGCAACTTGACCATGCAGCTCTTTTTTATTCAAGTATCATTGTATTGTGCTCCTTAAAAACAACCATACCCTCTTTTTTTCCATAGCAACCTGTATTTCTCCTGAGGTTACCTATGAGTTTTTCTTTGTAACCCAACAGTTCCTGTGGCAGTTGTGGCTGTGGAAATCTTTCTTGATCTACCTGACCATGTCTTGGTATCAAGAGATCCCCACATTTTTCACTTCTCCTTAAGTGATTGAACAGTACTGAGTGGCATATTCAAGGCTTTGGATATCTTTTTATATTTTTTTCCATCTTTGCAAAGTTTCATTACCTTGTTACGCAGGTCTTTTGATTGTTCTTTTCTAACTCCTCATGGCTCAGTATCTAGCCTGCTTGGTGCATCCACGTGAGAGCTAACAAACTCATTGACTATTTATACACAGGCTCTAATTGTGATTTTAAAAGTCAAAAATGTGGGAAATTAACCATTAATTGCCATTTAACCTGTGTGTGCCACCTTCAGTGTCTGCACCAAGGCCAAACATTCCAGGGTATGTAAACTTTTGATCAGGGCCATTTGAGTGATTTGAGTGATTTCTGTTATCATTAGGATTTAAAAAGGATCCAAAAAACTATCTGATAATAAATGGCTTCATGTGATTGCTATCCTTAAATCAAAGACAGTTTTTTTGGCATGATCAGTCATATGTTCAATATTAATCCCCAAATTTCACAATTTCTGCCAGGGTATGCAAACTTTTGAGCACAACTATATATACAGTATCTCACAAAAGTGAGTACACCCCTCACATTTTTGTAAATATTTTATTATATCTTTTCATGTGACAACACTGAAGAAATGACACTTTGCTACAATGTAGTGACTGTACAGCTTGTATAACAGTGTGAATTTGTTCTCCCCTCAAAATAACTCAACATTAATGTCTAAACTACTGGCAACAAAAGTGAGTACACCCCTAAGTGAAAATGCCAAAATTGGGCCCAAAGTGTCAATATTTTGTGTGGCTACTATTATTTTCCAGCACTGCCTTAACCTTCTTGGGCATGAAGTTTACCAGAGCTTCACAGGTTGCCACTGTAGTCCTCTTCCACTCCTCCATGACGACATCACAGAGCTGGTGGATGTTCAAGATCTTGTGCTCCTCCACCTTCCATTTGAGGATGCCCCACAGATGCTCAATAGGGTTTAGGTCTGGAGACATACTTGGCTAGTCCATCACCTTTACCTTCAGTTTCTTTAGCAAGTGTGTTTGGGGTCTTATGTTGGAATACTGCCTTGCGGCCCAGTCTCTGAAGGGAGGGGATCATGCTCTGCTAAAGTATGTCACAGTACATGTCGGCTTTCATTGTTTCCTTCAATGAACTATAGCTCCCCAGTGTCGGCAGCACTCATGCAGCCCAAGACCATGACACTCCCACCACCATGCTTGACTGTAGACAAGACACACTTGTCTTTGTACTCCTCACCTGGTCGGCACCACACATTCTTGGCATCATCTGAACCAAATAAGTTTATCTTGGTCTCAACAGACTACAGGAGATGGTTCCAGTAATCCATGTCCTTAGTCTGCTTGTTTTTATCAAATTTTTGCGGGCTTTCTTGTGCATCGTCTTTAGAAGAGGCTTCCTTCTGGGACGACAGCATGCAGACCAATTTGATGCATTATGCAGAGTATGGTATGAGCACTTACAGGCTGACCCTCCCCCCACCCCTTCAACCTTTGCAGCAATGCTGGCAGCACTCATACGTCTATTTCACAAAGGCAACCTCTGGATGTGAAGCTGAGCATGTGCACTCAACTTCTTTGGTCGACCATGGCGAGGCCTGTTCTGAGTGGACCCTGTCCTGGTAAACCGCTGTATGGTCTTAGCCACCATGCTGCATCTTAGTTTCAGGGTCTTGGCAACCTTTTTATAGCCTAGGCCATCTTTATATAGAGCAACAATTCTTTTTTTCATATTCTCAGAGAGTTCTTTGCCATAAGGTGCCATGCTGAACTTCCAGTGACCAGTATGAGAAAGTGAGAGCGATAACACCAAATTTAACACACCTGCTCCCCATTCACACCTGAGACCTTGTAACACTAACAAGTCACATAACACCAGGGAGGGAAAATGGCTAATTTGTCCCAATTTGGACATTTTCACTTATGCCCCGTACACACCAGCAGAATTTCCATCAAAAAAAAGTGCAATGGGAGATTTTGGTCGGATATTCCAACCGTGTGTATGCTCCATCCAACTTTTTCTGTCTGAATTTCTGCCAGCAAAAGATTGAGAGCTGGTTCTCTATTTTTCCGATAGAAAAAGTTCTTGACGGAAATTCCGTTCGTCTGTATGCAATTCCGACGTGCAAAAAAACATGCATGCTCGGAAACAATTTGATGCATGCTCAGAAGCATTGAACTTCATTTTCTCGGCTCATCGTAGTGTTGTACGTCACCGTGTTCTTGATGGTCAAAAGTTCAAAGAACTTTTGTGTGACCGTGTGTATGCAAGCCAAGCTTGAGCGGAATTCTGTCGGAAAAACCATTCAAGATTTTTTCCGACAGAAATTCCGCTCGTGTGTACGGGGGATCAGGGGTGTACTCATTTTGTTGCCAGCAGTTTAGGCATTAATGGCTGTGTGTTGAGTCATTTTGAGGGGATGGCAAATTTACACTGTTATACACTGTACACTCACTACTTTACATTGTACCAAAGTGTCATTTCTTCAGTGTTGTCACATGAAAAGTTATAATAAAATATTTACAAAAATGTGAGGGGTGCACTCACTTCTGTGAGATACTGTGTATATATATATATATATATATATATATATATATATATATGCAATAAAAAGTATGTGAACCCTTTTGGAATTATATGGATTTCTGCACAAATTGGTCATAAAATCTGATCTGATCTTCATCTAAGTCACAACAATAGACAATCACAGTCTGCTTAAACTAATAACACACAAAGAATTAAATGTTACCATGTTTTTATATATATATATATATATATATATATATATGCAATAAAAAGTATGTGAACCCCTTTGGAATGATATGGATTTCTGCACAAATTGGTCATAAAATCTGATCTGATCTTCATCTAAGTCACAACAATAGACAATCACAGTCTGCTTAAACTAATAACACACAAAGAATTAAATGTTACCATGTTTTTATTGAACATGCCATGTAAACATTCACAGTGCAGGTGGAAAAAGTATGTGAACCCCTAAACTAATGAGATCTCCAAGAGCTAATTGGAGTAAGGCGTTAGCTAACTGGAGTCCAATCAATTAGATGAGTTTGGAGGTGTCGATTACAGCTGCCCTATAAAAAACACACACCAGATCTGGGTTTGCTTTTCACAAGAAGCATTGCCTGATGTGAATGATGCCCCGCACAAAAGAGCTTTCAGAAGACCTACGATTAAGAATTGTTGACTCGCATAAAGCTGGAAAGGGTTATAAAAGTATCTCCAAAAGTCTTGCTGTTCATCAGTCCATGGTAAGACAAATTGTCTATAAATGGAGGAAGTTCAGCACTGCTGCTTCTCTCCCCAGGAGTGGGCACGCTGTAAAGATTACTGCAAGAGCACAGTGCAGACTGCTCAATGAGGTGATTAGAGTGTCAGCTAAAGACTTACAAAAGTCTCTAGCATATACTTACATTCCTGTTAGAAAATCTACGATACGTAAAACACTAAACAAGAATGGATTTCAGGGGAGGATACCACAGAGGAAGCCACTGCTGTCCAAAAAAAACATTGCTGCATGTTTACAGTTTGCACAAGAGCATCTGGATGTTCCACAGCAGTACTGGCAAAATATTCTTTGGACAGATGAAACCAAAGTTGAGTTGTTTGGAAGAAACACACAACACTATGTGTGGAGAAAAAGAGGCACAGCACACCAACATCAAAACCTCATCCGAACTGTGAAGTATGGTGGTGAGAGCATCATGGTTTGGGGCTGCTTTGTTGCATCAG
Source organism: Lithobates clamitans (assembly GCA_037952925.1). Lineage (NCBI taxonomy): Eukaryota > Metazoa > Chordata > Amphibia > Anura > Ranidae > Lithobates > Lithobates clamitans. The sequence goes on along the minus strand of JBBGZY010000903.1, from coordinate 1,215,868 downwards.
GGCCTAGACAGATTGCTATCATTGAAGGAAAAATGAATTCCCAAGTTTATTAAGACATTTTGCAGGAGAACTTAGGGTCATCTGTCCACCTGCTGAAGCTCAACAGAAGATGGGTGTTGCAACAGGACAATGACCCAAAGCATAGAATGGCTTAAACAGAAGAAAATACGCCTTCTGGAGTGGCCCAGTCAAAGTCCTGACCTCAACCCGATTGAGATGCTGTGGCACAGAGGCGGCTCTAGACTTTGTCAGGCCTTAGGCAAAGCTTAGACATGAGGCCCCACTCACTCCCATAATGGGAAAAATAATTCAAGGGATGAAAATGAACTGTATTAGGAGGGTACAGTATAGGGGAGTGGAAAATACAGGGGGTAGGTAAGTGGGCATAATAAAGATATATTTTCCTCAAGCAGAGCTGCACAGGGAAGCTGCTCTCACAGATCCTACCTATTCTGGTAGGCTGTCACAAAGAGAGAAATAAAGGGGGATGGAAAGAAAGAAAGAAAAAAGATGGAAGGAAAAAAAGAAAGAGAAAGAAAGAAAGAAAGAAAGAAAGAAAGAAAGAAAGAAAGAAAGAAAGAAAGAAAGAAAGAAAGAAAGAAAGAAAAAAAGAAAAAGAGAGAAGGATGGAAGGAAAGAAAGAAAGAGAAGGAAAGAAAGAAAGAAAGAAAGAAAGAAAGAAAGAAAGAAAGAAAGAAAGAAAGAAAGAAAGAAAGAAAGAAAGAAAGAAAGAAAGAAAGAGAGAGAAGGGGATGGAGGAAGAAGGGAAGGAAGAGCATCCCCTACATCAGTGTACTCACTAGGAGGCAGGAGGGAATGGATGGATCAGATTCCCCTTTTCCTTTTCTGTTTGCTGGGCTTCAGCTTGAATCTTCCCGCCCACACATCCCCTTCTCTGAGGCAGAACAGAGAACACTGCCGAGGAGAGTGGGCGGGGCAGACACAGGAGGAGAGGGTGGGAGGAGGAGGAGCAGAAGCTCTCTCTCCTCTTCTGTCTGGCTGTGCGGGCAGTAGGGGGAGATCTGTCAGAGCAGGCTCTGCTGAGCGGCTCTCCCTGTATGTGATCCGGATCACACGTATCACTCGCAGCCTGTATCTCTCCCTGTAGCAGAGCGAGGGGACTCGGGACTGTGTGATGGAGGATACCTCTGCTGCTGGAAGAGGCGGCTCTCTAATTAGGTAAACTAGCCAGCTGTGCGAGGCCCCTGTGACTGCGAGGCCTGAGGCTACCGCCTATTTCGCCTAATTAGAGAGCCGCCTCTGCTGTGGCATGATCTCAAGAAAGCGATTCACACCAGACATCCCAGGAATATTGCTGAACTGAAACAGTTCTGTAAAGGGGAATGGTCAAGAATTACTCCTGACCATTGTGCATGTCTGATCGGCAACTACAGGAAATGTTTGGTTGAAGTTATTGCTGCCAAAGGAGGTTCAACCAGTTATTAAATCCAAGGGTTCACATACTTTTTCCACAAGCATTGTGAATGTTTACATGGTGTGTTCAATAAAAACATGGTAACATTTAATTCTTTGTGTGTTATTAGTTTAAGCAGACTGTGGTTGTCTATTGTTGTGACTTAGATGAAGATCAGATCACATGTTATGACCAATTTGTGCAGAAACCAATATCATTCTAAAAGGATTCTCATACTTTTTATTGCAACTGTATATATATATATATATATATATATATATATATATATATATACAAATGTTTTGCCTTTTCTATTTTAAACTGAATGGGTTGTTCACATTTTCTTTAAGCTCTATAAGGGGTTGTAAAGTTAAAGGGGTTGTAAAGGCAGAAGCCTTCTGTGTGCAGCAGCCTCCCTCAGCCCCCTAACACTTACCTGAAGTCTCTCTCTGTCCAGCGATGTCCAATAGTGTCTCAACCATCCACGATTCTTCTTCCTGATTGGCTGAGACACAGCAGTGGTACCATAGGCTCCCGCTGCTGTCAATCAAAGTCAGCTAGCCAAGAGAGGGTGTCTTGTGCCAGGTTGGGGCTCTGTGTCTGAATGGAGCAGGGAGCTGTAATCCATCTCAGGTGCCCCCACAGCAAGCTACTTGCTGTGGCGGCACTGAACAAGAGGGAAGGGCCAGGATCACAGAAGAGGGACCCAAGAAGAGGAGGATCCGGGCTGCTCTGTGCAAATCCACTGCAACAGAGCAGGTAAGTATAACATGTTTGTTATTTTTATAGGGAAAAAACAGCCTTTACAATCACTTTAAAGGCTAGAAACAACCTAATATTCAATAATTAAACAACTAAATACTGTAAACTCTGATTAAAACCAGAGTGAGTTTGCTTAAGAAAACAGCGCAAAAAGAACTGCCTTATTACAATTTATATCACAATGTCATGCTTTAGCAGTTTCATGTAGCAACACTGCTAAAAACGGATTTCTTATTAAATGCAGGTTACTATATAGTGCTGCGCAAAATGCACCCCAAGCCTGCCTATACTGAGCTTTTTTCTATTATGTCTTAATGTTAGCATGCAACAAACTCTAAATATATAAAAGTCTGCAAGCATCTTAAGGGTTACTAATTCTTTCAGGTACAACCTACTTATAATACCTGTAGGTAGCAGTAGTTTTATTTTTCTTTTAGCGAGAAGATATAATAACTGTAAATCACTCTGGAGATTGCTTTTATCAAAATATTACATATATATATATATATATATATATATATATATATCTTGAAGAACAACAATATGACACTTGCTTTCAGCTACAGAGAAAGATATATGACATGTACACATATGAGTGAAGGCATAGATAACATGAATGTTTTGTGCTTGTATAATTTAAAATTGGGAACACGATAAAAATATGATCAATATCATGTATTACAATGTGTTCAAGTCAGATATATTGAACTGATTGTATGTTTTAAAAAAATTATTTCAGTAAAACAAGTGGGTGAAGTTAAATAACTGAAGGTCAGAGAGAAACACATGAAGGTCATTTTACTAATGATGAATGTTACTCGGAAAAATTAAAAGAAGTGCTGATATACTGAACATTTGCTTTTATCTGGAATCCTAAACTAAAACCCACACATATACGTATACACTTATATAGAGTATTACTGTAAGCATACAGTTCTAAAACCAGTGTAAGTCAGTAAAATAAATAAAACTAGCATTGGGTGGGGTTGATTCACCAATGGTTTAATACAATGTAAATGTTTTTTTTTAATATTTTTTTATTGTTTTATCTGTTTTAGGTGTGTCTACAAAGTACACTTTGTGAATGTGCTTTTTATATTTATTTTTGTTTTAGCTTTATTGAGCTTGTCAAGTTCTTCTGTAAGACCACAACATTTTTTCATTACAGTTCAACTTCTAATAATAATAAAATATAATTTTGCTTATGTGTATTCTTATTGCGTATTATATAAAAAAAGTAACTGTGAATAGTAAAGAGATATAAGTAGGGTCTATATATGCAAAAATAAGAAATTGAGACTAATAATAAGAAATCAATCAGCTCAACGGGCTATTTACACAGAACTGGCTGATTCCCCAGAATAAGCTTATTTTTGGAATGTCTACTGTAAAGAATAGTCTTGCAGTGAAGGACATCCACACAGGTATATCTTCTGTCTATGTATGGTGTACTGAGAAGTAGCAGTGTACACTAGATCACAAAGTAGATTGACAAAGTGCAAGAATAGTTACATAGTTACATAGTTTGTCAGGTTAAAAAAAGACACAAGAGGAGTGCGCATGCGCAAGAGCTCCTTAATGGCCGCTTGAGCCGGAGCTCCGCTTCACCCCGGACCCACGAAGCACACAGCGCCCGATCCACACCACCAGACCATCCACAAATAGGCATCCCACCTCGGGCAAGCATCCCAGCGCTCTCCCGCATGTCCGGTCCAGCGGCAAGACGTGACCTCAGATGGCAATTCGCACAAGCACAGCGGGATGGGAGTACCAAGATGGCTGCCGGCAACGCTGTTATGCAGCCACATGCGGCCTTGGAAAACAAACTTCCAGAACAAAGGTAAGTGATCCTCCCTGCCCCTCTCATTTACTCCCAGGTGACTCATGGCACCTTTTGGCCCTTCCAGTACCATCGCCGGCCTCCACGGAATCCCTAATAGGCCGCACAATGGAGGATCTCTCCTTCTCCCCAGAAGGGCCTGCTCTGCCTCTCCTGCAAACATCACCATCCCCAGACATGCTGGCGCAGGACCAGGCTACACTGCATTAGGACCTATTCTTTAAATTATCTGACCTCCTGGACAGGGGACTGGCCAATACAGCAAACAAAATCACACAGGACCTCAAGTCTGACTTTTCCAACCTGGGTTCACAAATGGAGGCCATTGAACATAAGCTGGACATTACGTTTGCTAAAACCAACCAGAATGCCTCATACATACAAGTTCTCCAAGACCAACTGGACATAGCCCTCTCCAGAATCGACGACCTTGAGAATAGGTCCAGGAGAAACAATTTTAGAATCAGAGGCTTACCCGAATCTGTCACAGAGGTCTCCTCAGCAGTCCAGAACCTGATTAAGGACTTGTTGCCCAATATTTCATCCCACCGCCTGGAGCTTGATAGAGCCCACAGGGCCCTAGGGCCACCTAGGAAGGATGGGTCCCCAAGGGATATTATAGTGAAGCCACACCACTATACGGTAAAGGAGGAGGTCATGCGACAGTCAGAATCTACTCTGCCAAGGCCATCAAATACAAATCTTTGCAGACCTCTCCCCCACAAACATACAAAAGAGAAGATCTCTAAAACCCCTTCTCACAGTCCTCGCCCAGCAAGATATCAAGTATAAATGGGCATTTCCATTTGCAGTCAAATTCTCTATACAAGGAAAATCACACTCCTTTTCCAACCTAATGGAGGGAGAGAAACTACTCCTGCAACTGATTTCACAAGAAGCTCCCATGGATCTAGCTATGGCTACAGCGAGTTCTTCCAAGCGCCCGACCCCTACAAGTCCAGTCTCCCCCTCTGGGACACAGGAAGAAGCAAGAAATCCAAGGACGCAGACCACCTTAAGACGAAAGATTACTGCAAGTTATATCTAGCCCTCTCCAGGCCTTCAACCTCGCCAGGACGGCGATCTTTCCTGTTGTAGGGGCTAAAACGCCCCCAATTTTTGTTGCCACATGGGACAGTCACTTCAAATTTATTCCCCAGTTAATGTTCCAGCAGGGTTCTACATTTCCCTCTTTTTTTTTATGAAAAGCAGACCTCCCTCACGCTACGTCTTAATAGAGTTTTGTCCAAGATGTTTCTCTGTTCAAAGTTTACAGCAATGACTGAGGTACTCCTCTGCCTCTCCTTTGATGCACGTAAAGGAGACCTCAAGATACATTTTCCCCTTTTCCAAATATGGACTAGCAGGAAGGAACCCGTTCGGTTTTTCTATTTAGTGAGACTTCCGGAAGGGATCCCCTTGCTGTCTCCCCTCGAAATCTACACTTTCCCACAAGCACAGATTGGTAAGTCACCCCGAGAGATCTCACTCGGGAAGTCCTCCAAGTTTTTCCTGATATGGTAAAAGGGAGAGAGGAACTTCTTTTCTGCAGCTTATGTTTCGAGGGGGGACTTTTGTTCCTTTCTTTGCTAGGTTTATTTGATATAAATGCATTTGGTAAAAGCTAACTAAGGATGGTTCTATACAACCCAAGTGGGTTTAGGCTGTGTTACTTTATATGTTGATTTCCATGCTGACACAGGGGTCCAGGGTGACCCACATGTGCATCCACCTATCACTCAGAAACTAGTTTTGGTTTCGAAATGATGGGTCATCGACCCCCATATAGGGGTTTCAGACGCCCACGGGCAGGAGTCTGGCTGACTTATTTAAAGTCAGACCCGACTATTCTTCATAAAAGACATTTTGTTTTTCTTATTTTTTTTCCTCCTCTTTACTCTTCCATAACTCTTTTTCTTTTTCAAGCCGGTCAACAACTCGGGCTGTGGCTTAAATTCCAACGCAAGACAGGACTCATTCCCACATGCTCCCAGGCCTCCAAAAGCAGAAGTTGGCAAAAGGTAGGTGACAGTATAGACGGTAGCACTCCACCCCTCTGTTTCTATGGCTAACCCCTCACCAACTGGATCGCTTCTCACAATGTCCAAGGACTAAATTCCCCTAACAAAAGGAGAAAAGCTTTCGAGAATTAACGTTCCCTTAAAATAGATATCATTATGCTAGTTATCATTATGAGACCCACTTCCCGGCCCGGTACAACCCCAAATGTCTCCAAGCATATTATCCGACCTTCTATTTAGCCAATGCAGCTAACAAGACCAAGGGAGTTGTGATATTATTCTCTAAGCACTGCAATTTTTCCTCTATCTCAGAATATAAAGATCCAGAAGACCAATATATTTTGGTAAAGAGGACAGTGGAAGGCAGGTTGTATTCTCTTGTATTCTACTACACTCCAAATAAAGGCCAATCCCAATTCTTTCAAAACCTATTTAGGACCTTGAGCCCACTCCTAGAGGGTTCGATCATATATGGGGGGACTCGAACCTGGCCTTTGACCAAGGGCTAGATAAATCAAAACCACCAGCAACCCAACTAACACATCCCACCAAGACAAGCCTAAGTGTAGCAAGACTTTTTAATTCACAGGGCCTGGTTGACATATGGAGGGAATTGAATCCCACAAAAAGAGACTACACACACTATTCCTATCCACACCAACTTTACGCTAGAATTGACCATATTATGGTCTCCCCTGTAATGATCCCGGCTGCACAAAAAGCCTCCATCATTGATACTGCATGGTCGGACCACTCGTTGGTCTTACTCACCCTACAGAACACTATTACCAGAACTCCGATGTCTCACTGGCATCTAAACGAATCGCTCCTCAGTAATCCCGTACATACCCCAGAGATTGAAAAGGCCCTAAAAGAGTACTTCACAATAAATGACCAGACTGACATATCCCCCGAAACGCTTTGGGCGGCCCACAAAGTTACCATTAGGGGCAGACTAATTCAGATAGCAACCAGAATGAAAAAAGAAAGAATGCTGGATATGCTCAGACTAGAAAAAACTTTCTCTGACCTTAAAGCTAAACACAAAAAACCCCCTCTAAAATCCTTCTTGACAGACTTGACGCAGCAAGATTAGAACTCAACCTCACCTTAACAGCCAAGGCGGAGAAACACATTCGCTGGAGCGGAGCTAAATTTTATACACAAAAGGCTAAAATGGGCCATATGCTGGCAACAAAGCTTTCACCAAGATCCCACAATTTCACCCTACCCAGGATTAGGAGACCAGGACAGATGGCCACAGCAAATCCCGACAAAATATTAGCTGCCTTCCACGACTTCTATTCAGCACTATACGCCCCCTCCGCCACAAACAGAGGCGCCTTGTTCACCGACTTTATATGGGACTTACCCATACCGACCCTATCTGCAGAACACAAACACATAATGGAAGTCCCCATTTTAGCAGATGAAATTAAAGATGTCATTAAAAACCTCAAGAAGGGATCGGCCCCAGGACCGGATGGTCTATCTACCCCTTATTATAAAACCTTTGCAGATATCTTTGCCCCATACATGGCTAAGTTCTACAACTCCAAAACTTCAGGCTCCCCATCTCAATACTGCCTATATAGCAGTAATCCCCAAACTAAACAAAAATCCAGAAGAAATCAAAAACTATAGGCCCACATCCATAATAAATAATGACCTAAAGATCTTAACAAAAATCCTAGCCAACCGTCTGTCCTCCTTCATTAGTAGATACATCCACAAGGACCAGGTGGGGTTCATATCGGGGAGACAGGGGCCGGCCAAACTAGGAGAGCCATAGATATCATTTCTATTTTACAATCTAATTGGAACAACGGTCCTAAGCAAGAAGAGATGCTTCTGTCATTAGATTTACATAAGGCGTTCAATTCCGTCGATTGGCCCTACATATTCGCTATTATGGAAAGATGGGGGTTTGACCGTCGTTTCATGGGGCTGCTTCACTCTCTATACTCCTCCACGAAAGCCTTGATTCGCATACAGGGTCAATACTCGAAGCCTTTTAACATTTCTAAAGGTACTAGACAAGGATGTCCTCTATCCCCATTAATTTTCGCTATCGCCATCGAAGTGCTAGCAATAGCAATACGCACAAATACCAACATTCAAGGGGTAACATGCGGCTCACAAATACATAAGTGCAGCTTATTCGCCGACGACATGCTTATATTTCTAACATCCCCGACTACATGTCTACCAAATCTCTGCAAAACGCTCAAGGACTTCTCAGCCATTTCAGGCCTCAAAGTAAATTACGACTAATCACACGCTCTAAACATTTCCCTGAAGCCAGACATAGTTAAATCGCCTTCCCCTTCAAGTGGAGTAACTGTTCTATAGATTACCTGGGGATTACCCTTATAGCCAAAGTTGAAAACCTGTACTCCTCTAACTTCATTCCCTCATACCGGAAGCTGGAATCTGATTTAAAAAATTGGGCGAAAGGCAGACTTTCCTGGCTAGGAAGGATTCACTCTGTAAAGATGACATTACTGCCCAGACTGTTATATCTCTTCAGAGCCATCCCGATTTGTGCCCGTAAGGATCACTTGAAAATCTTTCCAACAAAAAAATTAACAAATTTATTTGGGGGGCTTCAGGTCACAGACTACCACAAAATAAGTTATACAGACTGAGGGAAAAAGGGGGACTGGGTTTGCCGAGACTGCTCTAGTACTACCAGGCAGCCAGACTCTCGCAGCATTCTACAGTGCATTCTAAAACAGAAAAATCTGATTGGACTCAAATAGAGAGACAAGCGGTGCCCTCTTATACCCTTGACTACCTTTTAGGGATTTCTGCCAAAAACAGACCCCCGATCCTTTCACCCATCCTATCCCAATCTCTTGCCCTGTGGGATAAATTAAGATTGAATCACTTATTAATCTCAGAATGTAAACCCCTCTCACATATCTTTAATAACCCCAATTTCATCCCAGGTTTAAAAATCAGATCCTTCAAGTGGTGGTTGGATAAGGGGTTGTACCGGATCTGACATTTTTTTACATTGGCAGGCCACATCTCCATGAAATTCTGCACAGAACAGCTGGAAATCCCGACCTCGGAACATTTCAGATTTAGGCAGATCCAGCACTTTCTCCAAAAGATCTGGAAATCTAAACCAGCCCCACCCGCATTCACCCCATACGAGACTTGGTGCGCTCAGGCCATGGAAAAGAGGGGTGGAATCTCCATAGTCTACCGGTCACTGGCCCAAATGCTCAACAAAGCCCCTTATATGATTTCTTGGAGGAGGATCTCCAAATAAGATGGAATCTGGAGACTTGGCAGACATCTTTTTCCAGAGCTTTTAAGAGAATTCAGAACATTTCTTTGATCTAATCCAATTTGAAAGTGATGACCAGATGGTACCTTACACCAGCTAGGTTGGCAACCATGTACCCTACAGCCAATCCTCAATGCTTTAGAGGTTGCCAACTAATGGGCACTATGGCCCATACTTGGTGGGAATGCCCAAGACTAAGGTCCTTCTGGAACAGGATGTTTGCCTTAATCCAGAAGGTCACCACACATCAGATCCCTAAAACCCCAGCTATTGCTCTTCTTAAGGCCAATTGCCTAGGATACCTAAATCGACATGCAAACTGATTCAATTCATGTTGCTGGGGGCGAACATAATGATCGCTAAAGCATGGAAACAACCTGTGTCTCTGATGTCCACAAAACGAAATTTTTCATGGATTATGTCCCAGGAAAAACTCACAGGCATACTGCTAGACAAAACCAAAGAATTTGAAGCCACCTGGGAACCCTGGGCCAAACACATGGGTATATCCCTTATACCCGGGATAACAGTATAAGAGACTTATCCTAGTAGGCCCGGTTTGTTGTTTGGCTTATCATTCTTTTCTCTTCTGTACCCTTTCTTTTCCTCTTTTTTCTTCTGTTCTACTTCATTCACTTTCCTCTACATACACTGTATACTCTCTCTTCCTACTAAGGATACACTTTATCCATTTGCCTCCGAGAGTATAGAGTAAGGGATGCATGGTTCCAGGGTATTGGGACCGATGCCCCTAGACTTCTCATCCGATAACCAGATCCGCTGGAGCCTAGTGGGTGGGGCTAGGTGGGGGGGTTCACCCTCGGCACAGTATGATCCCTAGAAGGGGTGTCCGAGGGGCCCCCTGGACCTCCTTTGCTGGGCCTATCACCCACAATAACATGTGCTTATGGTTTCTCTTGAGGGTAGGCTCTCACAGTGTATTGACCTTGGTTGCTGACTTTACTTTAATGTACTATGAATATTTTGTCTCCCGGCATACAGTGTATGTTCTACTATTTGTTGATATATTTCCATTCCTTCTTGTTGTCTCATGAAACTATAATAAAAACCTTTTGAAAGAGAAAATAAAAGACACAAGTTTGTCCAGTTCAACCATAAAAAAAAAATACAATGCAATATACACAATCCTTTACCCACAGTTGATCCGAAGGAAGACAAAAACCCCAGCAAAGCATGATCCAATTTGTTACAGCAGGGGAAAAAATCCCCTGATCCCCCGAGAGGCAATCGAATTTTCCCTGCATCTACTTTGTCTATAAATGTCAGTACCCAGTTATATTATGTACGTTAAGGAAAGAATCCAGGCCTTTATATTATGTACGTTAAGGAAAGAATCCAGGCCATTTTCACAGCTCTTATTGCGAAGAAACCTTTCCGTATTTGGAGATTAAATATTTTTTCCTCTAGACGTAAAGTGTGCCCCCTTGTGCTCTGTCCTCTGTGATGACCTTAAAATGAATAAACTCAAAACCAAGTTCACTATATGGACAACTTATGTATTTATACATCATTGATCATATCCCCCCTTAATCTTCTCGAGAGAGAATAAATTCAGTTCCTCTGATCTTTCCTCATAACTGAGTTCCTCCATGCCTCTTATCAGTTTGCTTGCCCTTTTCTGAACTTTTTCCAGTTCCCCGATATCCTTTTTGAGAACTGGTGCCCAAAACTGAACTGCATATTCCAGATGAGGTCTTACTAATGATTTGTGCAGGCAAAATGATATCTCTCTCTGGAGTCCATACCCCTCCTAATACAAGAAAGAACTTTGCTCGCTTTGGAAACCTAAGCTTGGCATTGCATGCTATTATTAAACTTATGATCTACCAAAACCCCCAGATCCTTCTCCACTATGAATTCTCTTAGTTGTACTGCCCCTAGCATGTATGATGCATGCATATTCTTACCCTCCAAGTGCATAACTTTACATTTATCAACATCAAACCTCATTTGCCACACAGTTGCACAATTAAACACTGCATTGAGGTCTGCTTGTAAGTTGGAGACATCCTGTAAGGACATTATTTCACTGCATAGCTTGGTGTCATCTGCAAACACTCAAATGGTACTTTTAATCCCAGACACTATTATTATATTATTAATATTATTATACGAGATTTATAAAGCGCCAACAGTTTACACTTTACAATGTATAAGGGGGACAACACAATTACAGTACAGTTCAATACAAAAGGTACAGGAGGGCCCTGCTCGTAGAGCTTACATTCTAAAGGGTACAAAAGGTAATACACTATATAATGTATAAAGTTATTAAAAAGTAGGGGTCCCAACAACTTGGGGTACACGACTGATAACCTTAGATAACCTTAGACCATTCAGAGTAAGAATTATTAACCACTACTCTCTGAATTTGGTATTTTAACCCCTTTGTCCAAGGTTTTACTCACCTCCTTATAAAAAGAAAGTTGTTGTTCGACAACTTATGTCTTTCGTGAATCCATGCTGTCTGTTGCTTAAAATATTTTTTTCCAGCAAGAACTCATCTATGTGGTATTTTATTAAACTCTCCAATATCTTCCCAACCATAGAAGTTAAACTAACAGGTCTATAGTTACTTGGTAAAGATCGCTTTTTAAATACGGGCACCACATTGGCTCTTTGCCAATCCACTGGTACCATCCCAGTCATTAACAAGTCCCTAAAAGTTAGAAAAAATGGCTTTGAAATGACAGAGCTCAATTCTTTTAGGATCCTTGGGTGGATGCCATCTGGTCCAGGTGCTTTATCCACCTTTATTCTGTCTATATATTTCTGGACCATATCGCTTTTGAGCTATTGTGGGTCATTTGGGGCTGTGTCAATACCATCCCCATTATGGACATGCTCATTTGTATACACAGAGTTGAAGAATGTATTTAATAAATTTGCCTTCTTTGTCCGCAGTCACCCACTCTAGATTATTTTGTAAAGTTCCAACATGCTCAGGCCTGACCTTTTTACTATTAATATACTTGAAGATTTTGGGGGGTTTGTCAGAAGCTTCCTGTAAACTTACAATTGGAATTTCTATTGTAATATCCTTCAGTTAGCACAATTGTTGCTCCCATTTTTGAAAGCAGATATAGGCTGATGTCCAACTGTGACAGCAACAGGTTCAGTAACTTTGGCAGTGATGATGTCATTACTTACCCCTATTAAATTGACCATCTGGTCTGAGGTAGATAAAAGATCAGCCTGGAAATTAAACAATGACCTTGCAGTACTTCTATATATTTAACAGGGAACAGAGAGACTATTAATGTTAATGTTAATGAAAGGCTCTGCATGAGGTTCTCTGCATGAGGTTCCAGGGTGATAGCATCAAGTTCAGGGCAATTAGACAGGTCAAAATGTGTCAAGTCAGCACATTCCATCTTGTCCTAGCGACTTATACATTCTTTTGCCAAATGGCCAGCCTGCCCACATCTGTAACAAACTCTACCAAGTTGTTGAGCAGTGGGTTGTGTTACAACATGTGCTGGGGCCATTTGCTGGTGTTGGGGCTTAAATCTCAATCCTTCCTGTTTCTTCACACCTGCTGGGCATCCTCTAGCTTTATTCTTGTAAGGGGGTGCATAGGTGGGAACATAAACAATCCCAGAGGGGGGATATTGGGGTGCCACTACTGGTACACCTTGGAATAAACCTGAAGAAACCTGAATAGTAAAGACTGGTACCCCCACTGCTGGGGTAACATCTTTTTTGGGGACTTGATCATAATTTTAGTTGTCTCTTTTTATTTTTTTCCGTTTTGCAAAACTTCAAATGCAAGTTGTGCAATAGCAACCAATTCAGAGACAGGCTTTTTCTTCCTTTCTGAGGACTGCAACTCTACAGTATTTCCTCTCACGCTTCTGTTATTAAACCTCCAACAAAAGTACTGTATTTACTAAGTCAGGAGAAGTCATATCTGCTCCATCACTTACCATCCAATCAGTATGCCTATGAATTGCATCTCTCGGGAGCACATGCTTTATGTTACCCCATGTTTGTCCACTTAGGGGGAGGATTATGCAGACCACATGGAGCAGACACTTGTTAGTGGTTTTGCAACAAAAGCCAACCTAATAGTTTATAGATAACTTGGTTTTGTCCCAGAAATCAACACCACTTTGTGCTTTCACCATCTTAATAGATGTGGCACATACGACATAGCAAATTTATGACACCTTGAGTAATACACAGTCAATCATCCAGCACTAAGAAAGATTTATGGATATGGAGTAATCATAAAATTAAACCCTACTCATGATATTTGGAATTTATTATTGGGGTGTCTGTTATCTGTTTCTGATAATAATCCATCTCCTTTGGTGAATCCGCCTGGTGTTTGAACACAGGGAGAGCATTTTCCAAGCCTTGAACTGCACACACATTGCCAGATTTCATTGTCATCCAGAATCAGGGGACTCATCCTTTAGCTCTTTCGGGGGCAGTGTAACACTATTGGAGACTGCTTCTCTGGTTCCCTTAGGAAAGATCAAAGGGATTCACTTTTGCTTGGAGAGGTCTTAAAAGAGGAAGGTGCATGCTAATTTGGGAAGGAACGGAGCTGGTAAAAAAGCACAATAGACCCACTTACATGAACAGAGAGCACTTTATTTATCTGAGCATTTTAACACAGGCTTTTCTTGCTGAAGTACCTTTGTATGGATTTTCTATCGAGCACATTATATAGACTATTTATAATATTATTGAATGTCATATGATTACATTTATGGTGCAAGGAGGGATTTTGGAGTATGCAATAGGAAGGAAATGTAGACACTTTAAGTTGTCTATTTAGAGTTGTCTATTTAGAGCTACATGTATAATTTTACCCCCCTCCCCCAGCTCCCTGATGAGGTCAATACGATGAAAGGCCTAGGGGCATGGTCAAGGTGTGGCTTCATAGCACTAAGAGAGAGAGCAAGCTAAAAGTAGAAGCTTACATTGAAGAATCCAATCCAATGCCATCCGTCCTGATGGTTGCAAATGTGACATTTTTAAAGCTGTAAAGGCTCATGTCTGGTATTAATACATGTGAGTGGCTTTCTATTTTTATGCTTTCTTAAAAAAATAAAATAACAGTGAGCACTATATAGATTATAATTGTCTTTTAACACGCATCCTCTCATGCTCGTCTTCAGGACTTCTCCAGTGCCTCTCCCATCCTTTGGAATTCCCTGCCCTGGTATATCCGATCAGCCCCTAACCTGTCTACCTTTAGGAGATCCCTGAAAACTCACTTATTCAGGGAAGCCTATCCCACACCCACCTAACAACCCCATCAAATCATTCCCCGCATCTATTACCTTTTGTACCACCACCCCTTCCCTTTGGAATGTAAGCTCTATGAGTAGGGCCCTCCTGTTCCTTCTGTATTGTACTGTAGTTGTGCTGCCCCCCTCTACATTGTAAAGTGCTGCGTAAACTGTTGGCGCTAAATAAATCGTGAATAATAATAATAATAATAACATGTAAATACACACTAAATACCCTCCATCTATCCACCCACCTGAGCTTCTCAGGTTCTCCAAAAGCCAGAGTCCTTGCTGATTAAGAAGGAAAGTTGTCCGTTTAATGTTGGAGCGCATATTGACATTAGTCATGTGGGTCAATACGGTGAGGTGAGAGTTTGAACAAAAGGCAATCACTGTGGTGTTTTCTACTTGCACATTAAGGATGAGTTCCGGCGTGTTCGCACACTCCACGTGCAGAGCCTGCCAGGAAGTCGGCATGGCGCTGCGCTAATCACAGGCAGTGAGACATTTCCCGATCTCTGCAGCCGCACATCGGGAAAATGTCCCCCTGCCTGTGATTAGCACAGCGCTGTGCCGACTTCCTGGCGGGCTCTGCACGTGGAGTGTGCGAACATGCCGGAGCTCATCCTTATTGAACATTTTTTCTGCACCTCCCTAGGAGTCATATATATCACGAGTTATATGGTACTACCACATTCACAATTATATGGACTTTTACTTTTTTTTTGTTTATGGTTCATTATTAATTTTTTCTGGGGTTTTTTTTCTGATTATTTGATGATTGCTAAAAACACATACAACATCAGTTCCCAGACAGTGGCTTTTTCTCACAGATAAATTATTGGTGATAGCGAATAATTCATTTTTTTTATACACATTCAAGTGATTTTTTCACTTCATGCTTGCAGCGTTATTTATTTACATGCTAGTGCATACATAATCACAGACACAACATTGCAGGAAGAAACACAGGGGATCAAATTCTGTAAAAGGATACCCCCACCACTCCCACCCCGTCTTTGATGTAAGTACACACAGAAGCAGGTCCTGGCCATTACAACCTTGGCAAGCTGACAACACTAGAAATCACAAGAGACACAACCATACTTTTGAGCAACTGTGGTGTAAATGCAAGAATTCACCCTACACAAATCTGCCCTCCTAAAATACAATTCCTGCCTCCATGCTCCCAAACAAACCTATTGCGTCACTCTTATGACGCGTACACATGGTTGGACTTTTTGGCTACAAAAGTCCGACGGACGCCAA